>CM067060.1:30059777-30744777 GCA_033980235.1 Diadema setosum
TTTCTCACAACCATAGTTACCTTGACTAATAATCGGGCAGTGTCAGTTTGGCCGTCTTCGCTGGTCCTCTTCATCACTTTGCTTGCGTCTCTCCTCTGGCTCAGGTCATGATGCGCCTATACATGCCGGAAGCAGCATATTTCGCCCAAGGAGGAATAACTGATTCAGGAAAAAAAAAAAAACATATTATTTGTTTATCAACGTTACCAGAATGCCTTGTCATCCAGTCTTTCATACAGTAGGAAAATATTACCCTGTAGTATAGAGTAATTTCAATGTAATTTCAGTGGAATCAACATCCTGTGATAGGGATTTACTCGACTCGACGAATATTATCCAAAAGTATCGGTGAATAAATGTGACTGAATCGTTAAAAAAAAAAAAAAGTCATCATCGCACATTCATGACGTTCTTTGACAACGTCTTGGTCTTTTTTATTTAAAAAAAAATCAAGTAGTACGTTTTCACTCTCATAGATGTGCATGTGTGTGAACGCAACGATTAGGAAGAATCAGACACGCAACACAATTAATGGATTGTATTGCCATGCAATATGCATCAGGGCCAACGCCACGGTTTTAAAAGTGATGGGGCCCAGTTCATGAGAACAGGGACATCAATTCATTTTGGGGATGGAAGGGGGAGGGACATTTAAGATGACAGTTACATTGTTAATTGTTACAAACAAATTAAAAAAAAAAGGCTTAACATATTTGGGTGCCACTTCTGGGGTCAATAATGCCTGGCAAGAAAAGAAAAAGGTCTTCACACTTTTGGATGCCATTTTCCTACCAAAAACGGCTGACAGGCTTCACTTGATGCCTATCCTCTAACAACATCTGCTGCTGACAAGCAAAGATCAACAACAAAACGTAAAGCCCTATATTTTCTGAGGAAAAAAAAATGCCCAAGTGGTAAGACCCTATATGCGTTATGGGAAAAAAAAGTGGGGCGCCCCCACGCTTGCGCCGACCCTATGCATGATTCATATTTTACTATGCTGTATTTTGTATGATACCCGGACGTTTTGATTATCTGAAGAGGGAGGAACGGTATTTCAGATGCAAGGACTGCAAAAGAGTGAAGATGAAGCAGTTTTCATCATTCATATTATATCAAATACTGACTGGCGTCGTTTTATATTCAGCGAGCTATTGTATACAATCAATCTCCTCTCATTCTATTATTGTTCAACGGTTGCAATAACATTATGCTTAACTCCTGAGTCAAATCTTAAATCTCTGTTGTTTTCTTTTGTTTGAGAGTATATGATTAGAGAATTATTAGATTACTGAAAAAGAGGTCTAAAGTGTCGCCCTTTCTTTCAAGTTTATATTCTGTTTCGGTAGCGTCTGAAAGGCAGGACTTACCTTTTTTATTCAAAGACCGCTGTCGTAGTATAATCAACGTAAAACAATCCCGTAATCTAAAAAGTTTCAAAACGCAATGTTCTAGAAGCGAACATGTCAAAGTGATTAATCAGAAACATGTTTGCATGTATATTTCTTCCCTATATAAACGTATATAGTCTCCATAACTAGCTACGCCAGTAAAATCCGACAGTATAATAGTTCAAGGTAAGATAACTCGTTGAAGTATACGATTTAATTATTCTGTTTTGACTCATTAATTCAAGCGCATGGCACACTGTGCCTGACTAAGAGGGTGGTAGTAATCTGAAGCTACACTTTATGTTATCTGAAGAAACACTTTCCCCATTTCTCTCTCTCTCTCTTCTTTCGATCTTTAAAATAACAACAACAACCACACTTTATGTTATGAAAATCGGAAACAGTTTCTGCTGTGCTGTATAATTCTGCCTATACTGCAACCTTAAAGGTACTAGCCCACATTTGCAAACCCACGAAAATCAAAACTGCGTAAAACAGGTCCAATATGACTTCAAGCACAAGTTATACATACGTGTAACAGTAACATACCTCACCTGTCGCTCTTTGTCTATACCATTCGATAAAAGAGAGAAAATCATCGTTTTAAAGTCAATTTTCAAACCGGGTCAACCCGACCCAAAATCGAATTACGAGCGCGGGCTATAGCTACGTACATTGTACATGTAACACGTACGTGGACCGGAGCTAGCGAGCGTTATACGCATGCATACGGATTACGGTGCATTTTCATTTATTTTTATGAAAGTAATGGATTAATTGGAACGAAATTTTGCACAGGTGTTACTGCAATCATACCCAAACTCCATGCTAACTATGAGACCAATTGCTGCAGGTTTACAAATGTGGGCTAATACCTTTAATATTATGTTTTTATGATTCTTTTCCAAGATGAAAATAAAGAAAAAAAACAACAGGGGAATTATGTTTTCTTTTCTTTGAAATGCATGTAAACAAAAACAAAAAGTTGGTGAGAATAAATCGTGAACGGTCTCGTCGAGATACCAGTAGTCCAAGGACTGGAGCGCTTATCATGTACGTGTGATGCGACAGCATTGGAGGGCTCACACCCGTAAATACAATGGAATGTCCCAGACCCCTTCACAAATTCGTACCAAAGATACGAAAATGAATGAAGAAAAAAATTAATTAAAAATCAATGATGTAGTTTGGCAAAAAACTGAATAGCTGTAGATATTGAGTATGAATTCCTCTACAAATTGCATTTTGGTTGGAAGATGAAAGCTTTTCTGGTGGAATTTGAGGGGACTATATTTCACTGGGTACGTGTACGGAAAATGGGTGATTTTTTGAGTGACAAGAACTCGTAGTCTGGCTTTGCGGACCCCTGGACAGAATTTGGACTGAAGAATCCACCCTGAAAATTTGATGGATGAAAGGGTATATCTAATTTATCCAGGTTAGTGAAGCTGAAACACCTCATTTCTTCCAGCTATTTTACAGAATTTTTTGAAATTTGATTTTTAACACACATCCCTATGGGGAAATATCTATGGGTGTGAGCCCTGGACTGTGTAAACGGCACTGGTGTTCAAGAAAGTATAGCGCCCCCTTTCGTTATCAGACTCGCTATTGATGCGTCCATTCTGCATTACTGTACGAAGTCCGTAACTTGAAGCTTGGTTCAGCCCGTACTGAGTACATTCTTCCGTCGATGACTTGTTTTTGAATAAAATTTTCATCTAAGAATATAATGAATCCAGATATTTTAAAGTGCATATGATTATTTATACATTCATGGCCAGAAAATCCTCCTGTTTCGTTTCCACAAGTTAATAGTCATAAAGATCTTGTTCTAGAATGGTGCATCTAAATGATAATTATCAAATAAATGAAAGGTGTACAAAAGTATGGGGCATTGTATTGTGCAACGCTCGTTCAATGTCTCATTTTGTGTCCATTGGCTATCAGTGACACAAAAAGCTGCGGTCAGTAGTGTGAAGAAGTACTGAACGACAGATGTTTTGATATTTTAATGTGTCATCAATTACTAGTTTCAATAGTGGGATCATATAATTATGTGCTTAATCAGTGTAACGTCACAAATTTTAATGTGTACATTTTATACATGCTTGTTACTGTGTGTTATGGAAAATAAGACTATCAATATGATATAACGTGCACATTATTAGCCATCTATCGTAGCAATGTCTAACTGGAAAAACAAATGACTTTTACGAAAGTCAAAGTCAAATGATTTGATGTCACTTAAAACTTTATTTGGAACTTATTATCAGAGACAAACACAGTCAGTGTTGGAACGAAGAGAAGATAATATTATTAAGGACAAGTTCCACACAATGAGTATTACAAAATGGTAAATTAGTAGCTGGAATATATTGAGCAGTTAAGCCATGCAATCAAGTGACTGTGGCGATGACGTCATCGTTTAAATGTCATGATGAAATGTGCTTTATTGTCTTTCAAGGTGATGGAATATCGTAAGATGAATATGTATACCACATGAATATGATATTTAATCTTCGAAAAATACAGTCAATCATGACATCGTTATTCGTGAACTTGTCTTCCGTCGTATGATGAGAGAGTGAGATATCACATTATCATAGCTTTGTTGTGAAATCTGCATATCTTTATTCGGGTGATGTTCGTTATTCCGAGGGTTCGATAATCCGAAAATGGAAAAAAAAAATGTTTGTATTTCCTAGGGTTCGTTAGTCCAAAAATGAAATAACGTTCGTTATTCCGAGGGTTTGTTAATCCAAAATTGAAATAACGTTCGCTATTCCGAAAATGAAATAGGGTTTCTTTATCCCAAAATGAAATGAGGTTCCTTGATCGGAAAACGAAAAGAAGGTGAGGACTAACAAACCTTTGGAACTACGAACCTTCGTTTTCTCGGATAAACGAAGCTTTGGAGTGAAGAGCCTTCGGAATAATATACTAACTCATTATCCGGGCTGTCAAAAGATGTACAAAGTGTAAATGGTTCAGTTCTACGGCACTTCTCGCACATCTTGTACATGTGTACAGTAATTCTAATTCTAATATCAATTTTTTCTTTTTCCATACAAGATTTTATTTCATTACCAAGGACAATGGTGAAGATTATGATAGCAATCACAGTATTGACAATGATAACAATAATGTTACCAGAACCTATAGTGGTAATAACTAGAATGTTAAAAGTAATAATGATAACAATTAAAACATTAAAGTAGTAGTGATAAAATGCAATGCAAATGCGAAGCAAACACGTACTTTGACAATATAGAAAATCTGCACATTATACAACATGATAATTATTCACTTTAGCTAGGAGAATGACGAAACAAATGATAGGACAGCAGATGCAACACAGTTATGACTGTAGACAGGGCTCGACATGGTCGCCCAGTGGCCCGGGTCGGCGATGGCTCAATGGCCCGGGTCCTCTAAAATTTGTGGTCGAGCCACCACATTTCAAAAAACAAAACAAAAAAAAAATCTGTTCTTTGGTAGCAAAATCGGGCAAAATGAGATTCAAAATAATTATTATTTTGTTTCCTTTTGTTTCGGGTCACTACATTTCTTTTTCGGGCCACCAAAATGGCAAATTCAAAGATTTTAGTGGCCCCAATTACAAGAATTTGCCTACACAGACAATATTAGTGTCGAACACTTCTGTATTCATAGGTGACGATAACAGAGTAATGTCATCTGAATATTGTTCAAATTAGATATAAGAATACATTGAAAATGAACATAATCGTAATTGGGATCGGCAGATAAAATTTGTATGCCGATTATTAGTATGTAAACATACATAGGGCCTATGTAATCTGAGCTGTATACAGTATGTCCCCCTCCCCCCCCCCCCCCCAAAAAAAATACAATCAAATTTTCGCATTGATAACACCCAATATGATTAAATTGCCTAAATGCTACTTCAGGGTCTTAAAATATAAAATCTTAGCTCTATTTTGCAGAAACCCCATTACTCAATTTGGCTAAGCGGTCACAGAGAAGTGTGAAAAGTTGTAAAGCATGTCATGAGTCTGATTCTTCCAAGTTTAGCACTTCGATGCTTTTGTGTGTGAATACAATAGACAGAACTTGGAGGGAAGAGATTCTTGACATCCTCTACAAAATTCCCCATTTCTCTTTCATCACTTAAGCAAAGCAAATGGGGTTTTCTGTAAGATGTGGGTAAGTTTTCATACCCTGATTTTGTATTTCGATTGTTTCACTATTTTTAAAGATATCATTGCTTTTCTTTTTTTGGACATACGGTATATACTGCACATTTGATGAGTGTGTGTGGGCGCGTGTAGGATCATGGAGCTACTCTTTTTGGTAGCTCCATGGTAGGATTAAGCAAGAGTAAAAGAAAAAAAGGAGAGACAAAGAAAAATAACAACTGTCAATACATTCGAAGTGGAAACATGGCAAAGACTTTACATGAGAAACAATTTGTGGGTGAAATAGAGAGAATTCTGAAAAACATTAAATAATTGAGGCGATTTCTAATCTAAGTTAAAAATTCCATATCTGCTGTAAGGATTAAAGATTAAAAAAAAATAAGAAACAGTAAAGTAATAATCAAAGAAATAATGCATTGTTCAAAAATGAATTTAGTATAAATAAGACTAAGCGGATTTGAACAAAAATGCAATAAGTGTTCTTGCGCTGATACCAGACACATGTGTTTGATACGCGGGATCTATAATACGGGTATTAAAAGTAGATGCCCCATCCGGATGTGAGGTCTTTAAATTTGGGGCAGCCTGACTCCTATTTGGACACATAGCGTGTAGTGTATAGATTAAGATTCATCAAGATTGTGTTTGTTTGATTTTTTATGTAATATTTTTGCACTGTGTGGATGAGAGAAAATTTGATAGTTACCATTTTAATGTGCATATACTCATCGTGCGGGGAACTTGTTTTCGATGAAATGTTAAAGTAAATTCCAGTGCGAGTGTGATTTTGACCTAGATTTTGAGGAACTTTAATTGATATCTATTCAAGTTTGTAAAAACTGATAAAAAGTTTCACATTCCCGCTCCGCCCCCCCCCCCCCCAAAAAAAAAAAACCCAGCTATTCTACACATGCAGAAAAACCAGTTATTCTACACATGCAGAGATATAACCTACGCCCTCGTTAACTGAAAACTGTTTTTCTTTCACCCAAACAGGTCACTGTACGATAATTACACGTCACTGATTCAATTTCCATTTAAATTTAATTAAAATTTTCTTTCATTTTCGACGAAAAAATATGTACATATCCTCTCTTTAGTAACAGGGAATAAAGTAAGCAAAACTATGTGAAGTGAAAAGAGTAATAATTGTGGAACCCCATGATAATCAAACATTGTCAAAAAACTGAAGTGATCAGAATCCCTCCCTTGACGAAACCAGGAGCCATATCCTCCTTCACCACGCCAAAAGACAGATGATTACATAATTATTTTGTTCTCCCCGACTAATCAAATGCTCCAATTCATCAAAAGAGACTGAGTGCTTCTACCAAGGAGTAAACGACCTCTCAGAATCTCTTATAAGTTAAAGGTCCAGTTTACCTTTGGGAGCAGTGATTTCAAAAATGTTCAAAATATCATATTTGATGCATACATGTAGGTCTGTAATATCACAAAACATCCTACCATATAAAAATTTTGCAATAAAGCCTAAAATATAAGGAGATATCAGTGTTTTTCTCAATAAACCGTAACTGTAGACGGTTTAGTCCGGAAACATTTTTATTATAACTATTGTTCATATTTTGTGTATTTAACAATACTTAACATCCATTGTACGGATTCAAATTTTTACAGTGGTTGTTTTTATCCCTAACTCACATTTTAGAACTATTTTAAAGCACTAAAGCTGGGTTTTTGTTTCATCTGCAAAATTTGCAGATGCAATTTGCAATGGTAAATTGTGCCTGTAATGTAGGAAAATTTGTAACATCTTTGTGGAACTATACTTCTTAAATTCGTAATTTGTGACCCCTTGCTAGTCATGTGGAGATATCTGAGCTTAGACGTGATGCACTGGTAAAGCTGGTTGATTGGTGCTCCAACAAAAGTGCCCTATAAACGCCCCTTTCATAAGATTCATTAGTGGCAGTATCTGAAAGTCATGTAGCTTCTCTCCTGTTGTTTTGTTTCTTGTTTAAGCCCCCCCCCCCCCTCCCCTTTGTTCCGCGGCCCTTAAAAGTAATTCCTCACTCTCGGAATCAAAAGGAGGTAACGTCATTTCGTGATATACTTCCATCCTACGAAGTGACAACTCTTGACCTTCTTTCACTGAATTCCTCACTTATTTTACTGTCTTACGGAACGATCTCCATTCAGCTCCACCATTTAGACATAAATACAACCCCGTGCCTTTTCTTAACTTCGCATACCATCCGCAACGATAGCTTTGAAAATAGTATATCAGTCCAAATACAATTTCACTGTATGAAACTATAACTCATTACCACATCTTACAAAAAACTCCATTCGATTTGCTTCTGCTATCAGTGGTCGAAGAGAAATGAGGAATTTTGTAGAGCATGTACAGGTTGTAATATAAAGTCTCTTCCCTCCAAGTTCTGTCTATTGTGTTCGTACATTAATTTGCATTTCCAAGAGCATCTAAGTGCTAAACTTGCATAATAGAAGAATCATTTCATTTCATTTCATTTCATTTCATTTATTAGGTTTCCACATAAATCATACAGTGTTCTGTTTACAACATCCGTCAATGACAATGTAAAGTGACACATAAATCATAAGTTACAAGTTCAGTATATACAAAAGCATTTACATAGTACAAAATCAATTGAAATTATTCTCAAGGGTACATTCATGACGGATAAATAAAATTGTGTGTGGAGGGAACCTACATAGAAGCAGATGCTTGTAGGAGTAGGTTCCCGGAAAGAAAATTGACACAGCACTCACACACACACACACTGCACGCATGCAAGTACTTTTTTTTTCAGTGATCTTTTTATTAATTCCATTTCCTTTGAAAATGTAACAGTTTAAAAAAATACATATCATATACATAACATTTGTCATAAATGTTCATGCATGTACGAAACATATTCCATGAAAACAAGAAAAATCATTCCATTCATTTTAAGGCAGAAATCAAGCAGGAAAAAAAAATAGGATGAATTATCCGGTCAATTTCTTTTGAACTGAAAAAAAAAAGTACATGTGCAATCATAGGCAAAGTAGCCAAGCACTAAAAAAGAAAAACAGAAAAATGGAATCTCTATTTCATTAAAAGAACAACAGCAACAACAAAAAACCCCACCCTCGTTCCCACCTTCCCACCATACCCGACCCCTCAACCGCCCAAACCTTACCTCCCCCCCCCCAAATAAAAAGAAACACCTGGACAAGCGTGCGTGCACGCACACACACACACACACACACACACACACACACAACAACAACAACAACAACAACAACAACAACAACAAGAGAAGAGAATGAGAAAGAGGAAGAGGAGAAATCACCGACTAGACCGTCAGAGACGTGAATGACGGTACCTGCAGCTGCAAGAGGAAAGAATGAAAGAAAAAAACAATCCACATTTCTCTGTGACCGCTTAACCAAATTGAATGGGGTTTTCGGTAAAACAGAGCTAAGATGTTATTTTTTAAGACTTTGAAGTAGCATTTAGACGGTTTAATAATATTGAGTGTTATCAGTGCGATAAGTGGACTGTATTTTTTTTTTGGGGGGGGGGGGGCGGGGACATACTTTTATACCGATAATTTCAGAGGGGGGTTCTGACGTCACTAAACGTGGAGCCGAGGCACGCGCGGGAGACTTTAAAGTTGACAAGCCGCTGCAAAACGTCACTGACCGTGCTCCCCGACATGCTCATCTGACGTCAGAATGATGAGCGTCATAATTCCTCGGATGTTTTCACGTCTACACGCTCGGCGTCAGCTCTGTATATACCGTGTGAAAAAAAAAAAAAAACAACAACTGCCAAACAAAACAATAGTAAAGCAGTACCGGTATATCATCGACACACTTTATACCAACTGTCTTCCATGAAGAAGTTGCTGGAGTTCGCCGCTGAGAATGATGATAACGCTGATGTGACCAGTGTGTAACCGATGACAATGCTGTTGTTGTTGATGATGATGATGATGATGACGACGGTAAATGCTAATAAGAAAGTTAAGAACCGGCGTGTTAATGGTGACGGAGATATTGATTAGGATGAAAATGGATGGCGGGTGACTGATAACGACAGAGAGAAAGAAGTGGAGGGTAAAACAATGAAGGAAAAAAAGAAACGGGGAGGACAGGCATGGAAGAAGGGAGAGAAACCAAGACTCAAACTTCATTTCTGCAATCAGTATATGTAGCAAAAAAAAAAAAAAAAAAAAAAAACTTCCTCTATAATGAGTAATCATTAAGGTGTCACAACTTTAAATCTGTACGTTTCGACCGTCCTCATGTCAAAATATAGGACATAAATTTTGGGAAACGCATGAAATTGTCACTTTACTTCGTATCTCTATGGGTACAGAGAAGGTTGATATCACCATCTTTTGTGAAAGCGTGTGAAACTTGATTGATTATCTGACTCATTGTACCTCCGATTAGACTACAGCTCCCACTGCTCTGTTTACTCGATTGTACAGCATTTCATGTGAAGATAGAGTTCCATTTCGTCCCAGAGACGGCTACGACTTTGTCTTTATCTCTCACAGCCTCCTCCCCTGAAGAAAACGGGGGGGGGGGGGGAATCAACCAATTTTATCAACCCGTTTTGTTCAAGTCGCTGCGGGAGTGGTGAAACTCACCCATAAACGTACATACATTAACCGGGAATTACAGATATCGCGAGAAACATTAAACCCACAAGACTGAAGGTGAGGAAATAACGATGCGGAAAGAAAGACAGTGTGTCATTGACTTATAATATATCGATGACTCATGCGGCTCGCACCCGCTATTTCGAGGCAGTGACGATGGTACCAAGTGTTCAACCAAGCTATGAAAAAATACTGCTCTGACAACAATAAAGAAGCCAGCTTTTTCATAACTTATTATAATGCGTTGGCCATTCAAATGGTTACAGTTGCTTATTTTGAAGGTTCATAATTCCGAAGGTTCGTTATTTCGAAGGTTCGTAATTCCGAAGGTTTGTTATTCCGATGGTTCGTTAGTCCGGAAATGAAGTATAAGATTCGTAATTTCAAAGGTTATTTTGTTTCCTTTTCCAGTTTTTCTTGTACTTGATACAAATAATACATTTGTCAATCCGTGCTGTCAAACAATTTGAAAGAAATGCAAGTCATAGAGTGTGTAATACAAAACATATATAGGTATATAATGATATGTGGATAATGATATATCGAGAAAACGATACATACTTTGCAATGGTAACACAAAATGAATACATAGCGATGGAAAAGAGTGATCTACTAAAAATCGGAGCTTGTAATACTTTATCTACGTACGGTTAGAGCACTTGATAATTAATATAATATGATACTAATGATATAGAAGCACATCGTAAACAGTATTTGTTTCAAAGTGCAAAAACAAATTATAAACTGAAGTTAGTATTATATACAGGCCTTTTCTGCATTTTTGAACTAACAAATTTTCGGAATAAGGAAACGCTTTATCATTTTCAAATTAACGAACTTTCGTAACAGTGCCAAGAATATTCGGATTAACGATCCTTATTTCATATTCGGATTAACGAGTGTCACCCACTGAAACATCGATATGAGATACAAAAAAAAAAAAAAAAAAAAAAAACCTCAAATTTGGGTAAAGAGGGAGAAAATAATAAGATGGTTAAAAATTTAAATTCTTGTCTCTGCTGTTTGTGAAAAATCACATTGCAGACATGTGGCACAACTACGTGAATCTTGCAGATTAAAAACGATATATTTACAAGTTCAAATACACAAAATCAGACATCAGAGATGACGAAAATTATACACGGGTCAACGTTAATCTAGAGCAGCTGATGACTGATTATCATTGTGACAGGTGTATAATTAATATAAAGATCCATCTGCTCGCCTCAGTTAGCGACATCATTATTCATTCAAGGGGCTTACAGTGCCTATAATATAATGCTCTGCGCCGGCGGATGTGGGGGGGTTGTGGGCACACTACTAAGCGTAGATGGAAGAAGCATAGCATGTGGTCTGGAAAAAGAAAAAAAAAATATGTTTTAAAAAAAGGTGACTTAGCAGCATAATTGTGTGTGTGTGTGTAAGTTAAATAACAGGAATAAGGCAGATATGGATGGTCTTGATTACAATAATCAAGATAGTGTGTGTTTTTTTCCTGAGAGTTATGCAGAATTTCATTTCATTTCTATTATATAAACATGGTATGATTTGAAAAAAACAAACAAACAAACAAAAACAAAAATATTGTATACTGTATGTTGGAAAAACTGATTTAGAAGCGCAAGACAGAATATTACAGCTGCTTATTTTTGTTCATATTAATTTCATTGTCAACATGGACCTGATATTGAATGAAACTCAAGTAAAGAATATCATTTAAAAAAAAAAATGTGTGACTAAGCATCTGCTGTGTGTGTGGGGGGGGGGGGGGAAGGGAGGGGCTGAATAAACCAACTCAAAACAATATACAAAAGAAATCGAGACTGACTTGAATGAAGAAGGGAAACGGTATTGGTCCAAAGGCGGAGAATTGGCGACAACAAAAGAGAGCAGATGGAAGATGTGGAAGGGGGATGGTGGTTAATGACAGCAGCCCGAGAGCTTTCATACTTTCCACATAATTTCCTTTGTTATCGTGTTTTGTTTTGCTTTATTTTGTTTGTTTCTTTTTTCTTCGGCGCTTCTTGGAATTTGAGTAATCACGTGTTAGGTCAGCGCTATCATGTTACTAAGTATGCCAAATATCTGTCCTGCCAAAAATCTGACGTCACATTTGGCCAGTAATGGTAAAGATGCGTTATTCAGTTCAGTTCAGTTCAAATTTATTTCGGGCTTTTTTTTCACAATGAAATAACATATAAACATAAATCTCACTTTCTTCAGTGACAAAAGTGACGCATGTACAATGGAAATTTATACGAAGAAAACATTTATTTGCCAGGTGATATAAAAATGAATAATGAGTGTTTAATTCAAGTTGAATTGTCTAAATTTTTAGGTCTACATATTGACCATGATTTATCATGGAAACATCACATAGATTATTTATCTAAGATGCTTTCAAGAAATACTGGAATTCTAAATAAGCTCAAATATTTTTTTTCGTAAATATATTTTGAAAATGTATATTCCATGCTTATTTTGCCCTATCTGAATTACGGTATCCTTGCCTTGGGGAATTGTGCAAAATCACACATTGATAAAATGTTCAAAATACAAAAATGGGCTATTCGTTCTGTCAGTCTAGCTGGCTTTTATTCTCACACGAATTATTTCTTCTTTGAAAACAGACTTCTTAAGGTTGCTGATTTGTTTCTGTACAACTTAAAGACACATTTATGTATCAGTTATAAGTCAACGACTTGCCCGACATATTTATGCATAATGTATGCTTCAGAAAAAAACTATGCGGTTTATGCATACCCTACAAGACAAAGACACTCATTTCACTTTCAACGTACTCGCAAAAAAAAAAAAAAAACATAAGCAAAACATAAACAAAACAAAACAAACAAAAAAACAATTGCTTTTACCGGACCTAAATTCTGGAATGATCTTCCCGCAGATTTAGTCAAATGTTCTTCTCTGTTTATTTTCAAACAAAAACTCGAATTGATGTTACTTAATGAGTATAACTTGCCTGATTAGGATTATGTAACCTGTTATTTCACATTATTCTCTTTCAGTGCATGGCGGATCAATTTGAAGTGTATGTTTGCTTTACCTCCGGTTTCAGCTTTTTATCGTGTTTATGCTCCCATATAATCACTGCACTGTTACCCATACTTTGAACTCGTTACGAAACTGAGCGTAGATTTTTTCATAAATCAGTACTTATTCTCTTTCTTTTCTCTTTTTTCTTTTCTTTCTCTTTTCTTTTACTTCTTCTGCTCTTTGTACCTTGCTATTTTAGCTTTCGAAATAGTTTCGTCATTAGTACTTTGTGTCCTATCTCCACTGCAAAACGAATTTACATTGATACTTCTTTTCCTGGAACACGCGGTCACAAGATTTGCTTTTGCGGTTCCTTCGTATTTCACATGTTATAGAGAATTATCTTTTATGTATACATAATTATGCTGACACACGTTTCTCGTAATGACCAACATTATATCATATTTTGTATTTCGCTAATTGCTTGTTTGTATTTTTGTTTCTTTTTTGTTAGGTACATGTACAGATATGATGTGAAATATGAAAATAAACAGCTGGAACTGTTCATTGTGTCTCGAGTGTAATACCAGTGCAGTTTCAGGAATTCAATTCAGTTCAATTCAATTCAATTCAATTCAATTCAATTCAATTCAATTCAATTCAATTCAATTCAATTCAATTCAATTCCATTCTTTCCATCTGTTCTATCAAGTCGTGTCATGTTTTTGTGTTTTTGTGTTTCTCCTGTTTTGTTCCGTTCTGTCGTAGATTATATGGATTGTGATAAGTGTTTGTAAATAAGTAATTCATTTTTTTTTTTGAGTAGTTCACAACATACAAGCCTGCTCTTTAGTGGACCTCTCAATTCTTTCTTTTATTCTCAACTGAAGCATAACTTTGTACTTTTTTTGCCAGTATGCATTCTTTTGTTTATCTGTATCATTTATCTTTTACAAAGTCGAATGTTTACGTTTATGATGTAATTCAAGATTTATTATGGGTTATGTTTTGTTGGAAAAAGAAGAATGAAAATAAATGAATTGAATTGAATTGAATTGAATTGAATTGAATTGAATTGAATTGAATTGAATTGAATTGAATTGAATTGAATTGAATTCAGTTCGGTTCAAAGGAGATGATGATATCATTAAGACCAAGGAGAGAGAGGTATTATGCAGTGTCTCGGGGTGATTGGCGATGAAATAAGAAAATTGCAAACATGAAAAGAAAGCCCCCATCACATTTCGGAAGAGGAATCATCGAATATCATAGTAAGACAAAAAAACGGAAAAGATTAACTCTAAGATATCCTGATGCGAGATGATGATGGAATACAAAGCGAAATGGAAGGGGAGACGAAGCTCCAGAAAAGAAGCAGGTGTATAGCTAGGGTCAAAAAGTGCCAATCCGGGAACCGACTGAGAAGGAAATGCAGAAACTTGATCCATGAGTATCGATCTGAAAATGAAAGAACGGATTTCGGCCATTCAGACAGGAAAATTGTCCACGATTTAAAGCATGGTTGTGCTGCTGAGTACGTCACTTTTTGTGACCAAGTAAGATATAACAAAAGCTTTAATCATTTATTAAACAAATGAAAACAACAGCAATGAGTTTACTTTTCTTAACAATTAAAAAAAAAACACGAGTTTGAATCTCCACACTTATTTTGTATAGAAATGGGTCGAAGATTGAACGTAAATTTTCTTTCAGAATGTTTACATTGTGAAATTTTCAATCATTTCATCCGTGCGAAGTACAGTAATAGACATTTAAAACCGTCTTTGCCACAACACTTCTTTTATTTAGTTTTTTTTCAATGCATAGCGATGTTAAATAAGGTCATTTGCGTCCACTACTGACCATCATTTTTAAAATACGAGAATAGAAAAGGACTGATCTGTTACAAAGTTTTTGCTGGATCAATTTTATTGAGGTATATTTTTACCTTTAAGCAGAGTTTTGGCTAACCAGTGTAGGTTGACTACTCAGTATCGTATTTGTGACAAGCTACTAAACACGGTGAGGTCATGCACCCTTCAAGCAGGACATTCACTCGCAAACTATCTTGACAAACTACCTTCGAGTCAAGATAACCGGTTCCCTTCTTTCAAGCCAACCTGTTCTCCAATACTCGACAAGATACAAAACGGTAGGTCAATGTTTGCGCGGCAAACTGACGCCGTGCACTGTAAAGAGTTGGCATGATGTTGAAGTCAGCCGACACGCTGTTGAACGCAACAGCATGCACGGAGGAGAAGCTATGCCGTCTATGCTCGTCAGTCAGTGACTTACAGGAGAGAAACCAAGCTGTCGTCAGAGATGGCCAGAGTACCCGATGCCCGCTTGCATTAAACAATTCGATTGTCGGCTCATTCACAATTCACGTTGATGCCTCCTCGCCGTTAAGTGGAATTTCACCGACGTGCATTTCACACCATTTCTCACTATTTGACAGACAAAAGCATCCTTTTGCGCCTCAATCAGTCGATGTGGATTCTACCTTGCTGTCGAGGGACGCGCCGAGCGTTAGTCACCGCAGTGGCAACGGGCAGAGATCTCAGAGTCGCTCCGATGATGCACGCTTAGTACGGCCAGTATAGCAGTCGTCGATTAAATCTTTGGTATGTTATGCTTTACATAGCTTATGTGCACTTGGATCATCGTATTGAATTTTGGAAGAAACTGCGTAGTCACGCTGTTGTTTCGGATTAACTGAACAATCTTGTTGGATTTATTGCTGATTGCATTGTTTAAAGACACTACAACTCCTACAAGGAAGGAGCTACTCCACTTCTACGTCAATAGTACTGAAAGGTGAGTATTTCATACACAGAGTAGAATAAACATACAAAAATGATAAAATGGGGGAGAGGGGGGTATTCATCCAGTGATAAGATATGAGCCATTTCCAGGGTTGGCTTCCAATATGTTTAGTACTATAAATCTGTTCAGAGATTTGAAAATGCAGCACATTCTTGTTTACTCATATGCAGTACCAGGTAGCTATCAATTTAATGTAGGCCTAGATTATCTATTTCATTTTGTGAACTCAGTTTTGAGAAGTCACATGACTCATTGCATCCAAAATATGTAAAACTCCTCACAAACTCAATTCAAACTATGGGCAATACAATGAGGGGAGCATTTACTCTATTCACCTCAAAGACGTAGTAGATATGGACTGGGAGAAAAGTCACAGAGAGTTTTCTTTCATTTTCATAATTTGTATGGCTTCCATACTGTAGTGGGTCATTGTGCCGTTCAGAGCAGAACTGACTTTGCCTGAATAAAGGCAAATTTGAGTATTTTAAAATCTGACTCAACAGATCCATTGATGAGCTCCTTAAGCAATCTGTCCCTAACTGAATGCATCTCAACATATGGATGGAATCTATAGGTCTAGAATGCATTCAGTAGACAGATTATAAGCTAAATATAAGGGCAAACTCTTTACTGGTGAAAACAGCTTTGGTTCAAATCTAAAACTTAGATTTGTTACAAGTAATGACCTAAGCACATTGATGACATAACCTAGTACTGTCATCATTCGCTAAGGTAATAATGCCCTTATGATGGGCTCTGTGTCAATTCGCGAATACAACATCTTGCTAAAATGTTCGTGCCCGGCCTCATTCGCAAAAATATCTGTACGCAAAAATAACAGTTTATACAGTTGTAGTGGCCATTTCAAATCTTATCTTTTATCACACACGCACGTACACAAAGTCAGTGGACAAGTAGCTGGAAATACAAGGCACTTACTTTGGCAAGAGTCCTATTTTACTGTATAATGGTCTTTGATATTCCAACTAAAGTGAAAAGAGTAAAAGACACAGAGCTATATGGATTATATGTTTGTCTACCAAGTAATGGAAAGCTTAATAAAGGGAAGGAATCCCAGATCCAAAAGCAGAAAAGTGTTGCAATAGCTAGGGTTGAGGTTAAAGGGCTTTCCTGTTAACTGTTTCTAATATGTTCATTGTTGTTTTCATAGGTTTGTAAAATTTCGAAAAGGCTGCTTAAAATGCAGCAGATAAAATACTAATTCTTATGATTCTGTGCCCTCGTAGAATGTTGGAATAGCTCATGAAAAGTTCAGTTTAAGTTGAAGGTACATAATCATTAGAAATTACCTCCCATACATAAATGCAAATATGATTGCTGGCAGTTGCATTTTCATTAATACTTAATGCATCAACATTTTATGCATATAACATTAGCTCATTCCTTGTGATATTTAAAATCAAATATTCATGTTATACCAAATTGGATTTTTAAATTTTATGCAGTAGTTATTAACTTTGTTCAAATGCCTATCCATCAAAAGCAAGTCACTTACAATCGTATTACAACTTTGTCTGCAATGATCTTCAAGTTTGAGAGGACACAAAACTACCTTGAGAAGATGAAGAAGAAGGCAGTGATAGAAAAGAAAACTCAAAAAGGAGAAGACCAAGGAAAAAAAGGAAACTGAATAAGAAAAATTGATGCTTAATGGCAAGAGGTGAATATTTTATCAAGACCTTCGGAAAATACATCTCCATTTGAATTTAATGTAGACATAGCCATTTATGTTTCATACATTTTTAAATTTATTTATTTATTCATTCTCCACTCATAGGAAGGATTGCCCTTTCAGCCATAGCTAGGGCTGATTTTCAAAGGGGTCTTTGTTGTACATTGAAGGAAAAAAATCTATTTTGTTAGTAGACAAACAAAGTAAATCATGGTACTACACTGTAGGTATAAAGTCGACAGACACTTGCAAAAATGCATTTATTAAAGACCATAAAATGACATAACTTTTACCATTATGAGAGTATGATTATTATGTAGTACAAATCGGTGCACATTGTGTGAAACTTGTCAGACAGTTACTGCGCAGTGCTTGAAAAATCCAACAGAGAAAGATAGAAAGATAGATAGATAGGAAGGTAGAGAGAGAGGGAGAGAGAAAGAGAGACAGACCTAGACAGACAAACATACTGTAGATAGGCAGAGAGAAAGAGAGGGAAATACGAACAAGATTTCCAATTGTGTTTTTAATGGCTTTGAGCTGTCAAACATTCTAAAGCTTGAGAGACAAAACCGTACCTACAAGTCTTATATCAGCTCATGAAAAATCCAACAGAGAAAGATAGAAAGATAGATAGATAGGAAGGTAGAGAGAGAGAGGGAGAGAGAAAGAGAGACAGACCTAGACAGACAAACATACTGTAGATAGGCAGAGAGAAAGAGAGGGAAATACGAACAAGATTTCCAATTGTGTTTTTAATGGCTTTGAGCTGTCAAACATTCTAAAGCTTGAGAGACAAAACCGTACCTACAAGTCTTATATCAGCTCATGGGTCAAGAACACTTGTTTGTCTTTGTATGTTACACTTCTGAATTAATCACACAGCACCACTTCACTTCTTCATAGCTACCATCACTGTTTAATCACTATCATTATTAACATATCATTTATACATAATCATCATCATCATCATCATCACCACCATGACACATTTCTCAGAAGCCTCGCTTCTGGCAAAATTACTGATACTAATAACTTGCATTAACTTTACCCTTGCTCAGTACAGGTAAGATTCCTCTAAGTTCATTGCTTTCATTTCTAGCCCATTTTCATCCAACCATGTTATTTCTTATGTCACCAAATGCCACACTCCTAAGGTCCAACATCAGCAAAAAAAAGAAAAAAAAACACCAATTAATCCTGGTTGGTGCATATGCCGTCATTTGTTGCAAGTTCTTTAAAGCCACTTTTTGTTTTCCTAATGGATAGGGCAGTTGTTGTAAAGTCTTCTTGGATTTATGTTCCAGATTTTCAGCAAGTATCATCATGAAAATGATTTGTTGTCATTGTTGTTTCTTACATCATCATTGTATCCAGCAAGCACTACTGTCATTATCAGTGCTGGTCTGCTTATATGCAAGAGTTGTCCATTCGGATACCAAATCATTTCAATCAAGCCCACACAATGTCTCATAATCCTTGATTCAGAATTTGCATTCCTGTTATGAAACAAAAAACGCCCACCTGTTCAAGTCAAATGGTGAGGTTTGCAGCAAGAAATCCAAATCAAACCAAATTAGTGAAGCATTTCTAAGCCCTCTCTTAAAAGCAGCCCAGATCTGGAAGGCAACATCTACCACCGCCATCTCCCCCCCCCCCCCCCCCCCCCCCCCCCCCCCCCCCGTTTCAATCCCGCTGGTGTATTACCACTTTACCTTTCGAGTATCTGGCTCCCCTGCACAATTCGGCACCATTAATGCCATTAGCAGCACTGTCAATGCTACCAATCCCATCAGTTTCGCTGAGCCATTAATCAATGCCGTTTTAAGCGGAACCCCCTGCGTACACAAACAGGGATACGTGTACGCACCTATAGTATGCCCCGGCGACGTGGGAAGAGATCCTTTGCCATTTATTATGTGCGTTTCTCATCTGATGTGAAGATACAGAGAGGCCCGTAGCGACACCTGACTTGGTAGCATCACATTCTCTCGCTATTTGTCTCCCCCATGCCGCTTTCTTTTCACATCTAACAAAGATCCCGGTAGAAGTCCCTTTCTCTCTCTCTCTCTCTCACTTTCTCTGTCTTTATCTCTACATCCCTTTGATGCCATATCATCCCCATTCACTCTGGTTTGAATAGGATCCTGCGTGACTGCAACAGGCTCGACTCTTCACATGCCTTACAAAAAAAAAACAACAACAACACTGCTGTGGATGGGGTTTGTGGGCATTATATGGTGCAAAATTTTGACTGACACACTTTAAGTCACAGTTTTTCTTATGTTGAAGGGGAATGACTGTCTTAACCCGTTCCTTCCGCAATTCTCTGAGTGCCTTTAATGCCCCCAAATGAGATTCTTTTCGCCCGTCAACAGAGAGGCACACAGGTTGGTAATCCAGCTATGTGAAGGCAGTCAAGCGGTTCATTGTGTCCATCTTTCTACCATCAACTACATGTGCCCGTGAACAATGGAAATATCGATCGGGTGCGAGGTATGAATAGAGCGTGCGCTGATGAGCTCTCAGAATCTTTTGTTCTACACAAAACCAGGTACCTGAATGAGGTGACTGGGGTCAGCGAACCAGCATTTCTAACTGATCTCAGCCTTGATCATTATGTACATGATCGTACGAGTTTACAGCAGAACAAGCAAAAAACTAAATCAGGAAAAGGTACATAATACTGTAAAACCCCCTTTTTTAACAGCAGGAGAACAAATCCTGATAGAATAAACTCTGATCTTTTTATCAAACCCACTTTTCTGAGCATTTTAGCACAAAGAAACATGAATTTAGGCCGCTGAAGCGGGCACCCTTGTCTTCATTTTGGGAACCTGGTAAACCAGGTTCCCGTATATCAGTTGCTCCCACGGGAACCTGGTAAACCAGGTTCCCGTAAGGAATGGGTTAAGTTTGCAAATAATCTTTGCATTGGCTATTGACAGGAAGACTGAAGCCTGTGATAATGAAGAACATGTGACAGAAAATAAACAAACCAGTGAATCAAATAATGTTGAATTTTTCTAAAAATTCCTTTTTTTTAACGTCATAGTCTCACAAATGGCATAAACGTATGCCAAAAGCAGATGCAACTTGGTGGAAAAAGACTGAGAAAAAAACATAAAGTAGAAATGATCAAGCAGCATGATTTCATTAAGTTTGATATCTTTTTCATATTTTTAAAGAAATCTTCTACTTCAAGTCAGTTTTTGGGAGTCATGACGAAGAAGGACAATACTTGATATTCAACTCGCGTATGTACCCGACAACTTAGCTTAGCCTGCCTAGCTCATCATCTGCATTCAGTAATCCATGGATCCAAACTTGACCTAGCTGTGAAGTTAACAAGCCCACTCAGGTGCAGCATTGTGCTTCAGTACATCAAAAAGTCCATTATGTCAGAATAGGGATTAAAGGGATTAGGTAATCTCCTTTCATGAGCAATTAGTTTCCAGACATCCATGTCATTCCACAAAGAAAGCATTCCCATATATATAAGTGCAAATTGGCAATCAAAGCAGAGTAAGCATATAGACACATGCAGATGAAACCACTGGATGTGGCATTTGCAATATTGAATACAAGAAATTTTGGATTGTTTTCTTGAAGGATAAATTCATTCTTATGATTTCATCTTTAGTTTCATCTGACTAACAAAAAATCATTAATATGTTTTATGAGAAAGATGTAATAGGCACCCAAAAAAGCAATGAAAAGGAAAAAAAAAATACAGTTGGCTACATACCCAGCATTACATTGTACCAAAGTGTATGAACTTATAGTGGACCCAATTTATCCAGAAAGAAAGAAGAGAATAAGTAATTTGAATGAGTGAATGTATTTCATACAATCAAATGTTGGAGTATTGTGCTGCCATGTAATGTAAGAAACACCTTATTGTCTCTCTCTTTGTGTTTGCCAAACTAGAAAGTAGAATTTGGTTAATTCTTTATGTGTCTTGGCACTCAGGTTAACAAATGGCCAAGCTTTTGTATCAGCATTCAGTAAGCCATCAGTTGCAAAGTTAGCAGGCCCACTCAGGCATACCAATGTGAAGGTCATAGTGACAAAATAGAGATTGGGGGATTATGTAATCTGTATTAGTCGACATTGAGTTTCCAGATGTCTGTGCCGATCAGCAAAGAAATCACTCGGCAAGAAAGGCACAATATAAGGTTAGAAGTGAATGAAACTTCATTTAGATAATGTGTAATCATCTTCTCCTACAAACTAAAAACATGGAATGATGTGCATGTAAGTCTAGTAGCTATGGCCCAATTCATCAAGAGAGAGAAAGCCCATTCGTAGCCATGCATCAAATAGTACAAGATCAGGAGGATATAAATAAACGCGCACAAGTAGATGCTAATGTGTGATTATCACTTCAATCTACAAGCCTTGAGATGGCGGGAAATAGATCACACTCAAAACCACAAGTGTGTGGCAAAGTGTAATGTGTGATCAGAACATGTGGATTGTAGATCAAGATCCCCTTTAAAATGAGGTAAAGAAAATGGATAAGAGGTACATATTGTGTGTGCACCTGGTGTGTGTGTGTGTGTGTGGTTTCATGGCCATTTTCCAGGTTTTACACTGAAGAGAAAGATTTCAACTTGGATGAATGGAGATGAAAAAGGAGAGCAAGTGAAAAATCAATGCTGCAAGCTAGATATGATATGAGATACCAACAATGAAATAGTTACATTTACCTCGACAGTATTATCCATATACAACGTTGAAATTGTTTTTACTGTGGTAGATGTGTAAAGTACAGTCTGAAAGAAAATGTGGCACTACAACTCTGAACAGTTAGAGATGTAAGGTTATATCAGTGCACTCACAGAAAACTATTACAAGGTACAGTGATGTACAGCAAGGAATATTGATGGATTGAAATACAGAGGGGGAAAAAAGAAATAGCCCAAGAAAGAAACTGTACAACACACAGGGCTGCATTTTTTAATAGTGGAAAATATAAGTGAGGGATTTGAGTCCGGCTCAAGTGTACAATTTTCATTAGTTCTGTTTCTCTGTTTCGTTGAAACAAGATCTCTGGTGGATTGGAGAGAAACTTTGGCAATCAGATAGTTGGCTGAATGATGCATGGTGAATCACCAGAAGAAAATGGATGAGAGTTTTGGGTTTAATCAGCATGTTGAAAGTTCAACCTTACTTAAAAAAAGAAAGAGGGAGCCGCGGTAGGGATTGGGATGTAGAGAGGGGCATTATAGAATATCAGACTAACTACAATGGTCTGATGATAATGATGATGCCCAATCCAGTCCCATTAAAGGCATGGTATAGTATTGGTGGAGATGAGAATTAGGCTTTTAACTTTTTGTGAGATACCAAGAAACCACTCGAGAGTATAGAACATACCATTCTAAGAGGACTTCAAAGTTTATTTGATGGAAATTATGAGTTTTTGAATACCTGAAACATCCAAAAACAAAGAAAAACAAGGCGATCGTATTAAAAGGTGGGTCCTACCTTTGATTAGGATATCGCCCTTATTGGATATCTGAGCCATTTCAAAAGCGATTTTCATCAAATTTTGAATTTCTCTTGAAAATACACGATCTTTCATCCTTTAAAAGAGGTTTCTCATCATCTCGCTGAAAACATGTTGGGTAATGAGGTTTGTTTGTTTGTTTGTTTGTTTGTTTGCTGTTTTGTTTTCTTGAGATTTCCAGTATTGAGAGGGTTAACCTAAAATATTTGGGAGGGGGAGGTGGGGTTAGAGTTGGTGGCAATATAAAGACAGTGAAGGCAAAGAGTGTAAGGCCAATATTGGAATACATCAATTATGTTGCACTATTCACTGACAGCAGCATCCTGGGAACTGACATTTGTTTGTTTGTTTGTTTGTTTGTTTGTTTGTTTGTTTGTTTGTTTGTTTGTTTGTTTGTTTGTTTTCATGGCTGCCAGACAGATCTGCAACTGATTCTAAACAAAGCTCCTCAACATTTTAAAACTATTTTGCTTAATCCTTTCCATGTGATGCAAAATAGTATTATGTATGTAGACTCTGTGCCAACAACAACTAAAGTTTTTTTTTTCACACCCAAGAACATTTGCAATGTGTAAAAGTGGAAAAAATACACAGGTAAGCTGTAATAGTAGATTTCAATTACTGACCAACCATCATCAAATAGCTTATATATTCAAAGATAACTATAGCTATCTAATTTGTGAAAATGCTAATTTCACAGAGCAGTTGATGGTTTGAAGTATTCAGATTCTCTAAGTTTGTGTGCAATTTGCAAGAAGACATCTCACATTTTGTGTGTGTGCGTGTGTGTGTGTGTGTGTGTGTGTGTGCTGACATCCACTGCAGGGTAAGTAGGGAAAGACAAAGACAATTATAGTTATTCCTAGTATGCATGTAGGATATTTTGAAGAGATTTCTTTTTTTATACAAAATTTTGCAGAGTTGCCCTGGCAACTCAGATTGATTACATGGTGCTCGTGGACATGAAAACTTAAACATTGTAGTCAGCAGTGCATGTTGGATGAAGGATGTCAAATCAAAGCCCAATTTGCTCACTCAGTGAAGGAAGCTCTTCGTTGTTTCAACACTATTATTTACATTACTGCACCCTGCCAGAAAGTCGTTAATCATAGCATCATTTGCTCAGGTGTCGGGATAGCTTCTATACCTCTTATTTGATGCCGTTGTGGTCTGTCAATCCAAGGTTTACCCAGGATATCCGAATTTTTCCAAGTGGATCCTGCAGGCATTACTTGTCTGCATGTGTGCATCAATCACTGGAATGGATTTGGAACCAAGGCCCGCCGCATTTGCTTGGATATTGATGACAATGTACAAATGAGGTAATGCTTCAAGTGAGCTGCGTGCACCTTTTGCTTCGTTGCCATCCCTATGAGCAGCCCTGGCATGCTGGTATATATGTTGGTCTTTACAAGCCAAGGTCAGGTTGGATACGCCAAGCGTCTATGCTAGCTGGCTATATGCCTAATGGATTCCGCCGCTGTAATTGTTGCGCAGATGTTTGATTGCAATCAAAATCGATCAGACTTGATAACACCGTGAGCCGTGAGATGATAAATGTATTATGATGATTACAGCACACGAGTAGGGAAAAGAGAGAGCCAGAGAGAGAGAGAGAGAGAGAGAGAGAGAGAGAGAGAGAGTTGTTCTGTTTTTGTGTGGTATGTACCGAGCAGGGAACATCTCCGGGCTCTTCATTCTCAGTCTCAATGACGTGTCACAGCTCAATATAATCACTTCTCTGTTCCTGTGTGAATTCCAATTAAAATGCCATTAGCAATGGCAATCAAAACATTCTACTTATGTACATGCCTGTGTGTACAGTTGGAAATCACTTGAAGGGAATCTTAATCCAGAGCTTTTTCCCCTGTTCTGTTTTCATTTCACCTGGTGTTGACAGATCAGATTTGCACTCGGATTGTTTGCTAAAGCCTCCTCGCAGAATGATCTATAATGTGTGCTCACTTTCATGTCTAGCAGACATTCATTTTGGTATAGATCTGATATGGTGACAAAAAAAGCAAAACAAAAACAAGGAGAACGAGAGGAGGGGAAAAAAGGGAAAGAGATAATGCCTACATATTACACAGAGCTGACAGATAAGGGAAGTGCAGAGTTTATGAAAACTCACAGATGCAATGAACTTTATACTTGTTCCCATACTTACTATTCTAATAATACTAAGTACACTTTTGTCAAATTATTTATCTTGTGTGTATTTGATCTCATCCATGCCTTTAATCAATGGAGACCCCATGGAAAACAGCATGACAAAAAAAAATGTTTTACTCTAGATATTCATGTCAGTCATTGTGATATAAATCTTTCCAAGATAATATTAGTAATGATCTTTTGTATCTATACATGTTGGCATGTGACATGACTTGCCCCACATTTGTTTTAACTTCTGTTTGATTGTTCCATGACAAAACCTTAGAATTCTTTGTACTTGTTGTTGGGACCTATGAATCTTCTTTTTTCTTACCTAATATCCATGAATGGATGGGGCTTTTAAGAGAATTGATTCAACATGCGCAACATAAATATCGAATCATTGAAAACTACACATGCAGCTTGTGAAGGATTTTACATGTTCCACTGTCTACAGACCTTGCCAGCAGAAAAGAATAGAACAGAACCCTGTGTTCAAATGGTTATATGCACATGTATTTTGTAAATGAATATATCTTTTTGTCTTTTAGAAAAATCTAAATGCAGTGGCATATACTTCTTGAAGTATGTGTATGTTTGATGTATGTGTGTATGTATGTATGCATTAGGTGATATGTATCTTATCTTTCTTTGAAAAGTATCTCACTGGAAACCTTTACTTGAATTGGACAAATAACCAGAAAAAAAAAAGGAACAATCATGAAGGAACTCTTGTTTGACTGTTCCAAATTGTCAGTAATTCATCAGACATTATGGAGCACTGCAAACATAGAATCACAGAATGACAACGTGATATATATCATCATTTGTGTAAATGCTACTGCATTACAAAGAGAAAATGGACTGTTTGATGTAGATTGGCAATTTCAACCCATTTTGTACTGTAAGCCAGATGTAGGGACATGTGTAGAGACTGTGAGCTGTTTTGTATGAAGTCATACCTGTTCAGTTTACAAGGAGAATTCAAATATTGTATATGATTTTTTTTTTTTTCGGTTTCATTGCATGGTATTTAACTCTAGCATTTATATTTTTTTCCCCAGTGTCTGACTGCATCTACTGGATTTGCTTACACAAGGAACAAAGCATGAAGTTTGGAGAAGATTTTTGAAGGAGGGGTTTCATCAGATCTACTGACAACACACAAAAAAAGAGGTACAAAATGCTGAGACCTATTCATCAGATGCTGTTGCTGACGGAACTCCTGTCGTGGAGTCTAACTCTACTGGTCTTTGCCAGCCAACAACCCAAGCTGCCAGGTAAGGGGATATGTTTCATTGATTTCCATCATATTGCAGAATGATCAGTTTTCAATCAATGGCTGAGCAAGTGAGGGCTCTCTTCAGAGGAAAGTTGAAAATGTGAAGATTCAAGTGTTCAAGCCCCTCTTGCATTTGGTTTCGTTCTTTTATAATTTTTTGATAAATTTCATGACATCTAAAATTGCTGGTTTAATGAAGAAAATTTCCTTCTAGAGAATGGTTTAGAATAACAATCCACATACCCTTCCTCTCTTGCACAAATTCTTTCACCCACTTGCAATGGAAGAATGAGATTATTAGCCATTTTTTGGGGGGTCTTGTTCCCAACCCCACCACCTGCGTAAAGTCAGAAAAATGGTGTTGGATAAATGTTGGCATGCAGAAACAGTATGCCTACTGCTAGGTTATGATCTGAAATTTGTTCGCTTCAAACTTTTTCAGTGGTCTCCACCACTATTGTTGTACTTGCAGTATTTCAATCTGGTTTTCATCATGAATACATTGCATCAAATGAGACACTGCTACTGAAGCTGCACCCTGATAATCTACACCCATGGACAAATAGAGCCGATTTGAATCCAAAGTCACATAGATTGATGAATTTTGATGATGAATTGATGGAAACTTTCCGTCACTCAGGATTAGCATCTTGTTTCAGAATCGAAGTATCGATTAATCAAGTGTCTGACATGAGATTAAGTGGAGCAGAAGTAATGTTCTGTTGAGATTAACTTGGAAAGAAAAACAGATGTGAAGTTGAATTCATCGCGATTGAATTCATGTTGTCATTTATTCAGACTGCACAGTTGCCATGATTGTACAAGATTCGTGCGAGTAAATTTTCCTGACAGACAGAATTTTGCAGGCAGGCAACGAGATAACAGTGATGCTTTTATCCTGTAGTACTCCATAGATTTAATAAATTCTCCACTGGTGCTTTCTGGCGCTACAACTCTTCCTCTCACTCATCCACGTGTTCATTAATCTAGTGGTACACTTCTCTAATTTTCATTCCCCTCCCTTGCCGGGCGTATGATTAGGCGCATTAAACCCACCTCTCTCTCGTGCGGATGCAGACGCAGTCGTTGCTCTTCATACGTAATGGAGCTCGACCATTGATCGAGGGTCGAGGATAAGGGGGAACGAGCTAGAAAAGGGCAAAATGCGTGTTACAAGGGCCTTTCTTTCTTTTTTTCTTCTCCTGCAGCAGCAATCTTGAGGAAGTAGAGCAGAGAGATGGGGAGGAAGAAGAAGAGTTAGAGTCTTCTCGTGATGCGCTTTTGATAATGGGATGGTACAACGAGGGGCAGGTTTGGGGATGGGAGAGGAAGGCCCGTTGTTTGAGGGGATTGTCACTTGTGTTTTCGCTTAAAAATGTGTTGATGGATGAGCAAGGAGGGGATTGAGAGATTGTTTGGATCACGCGTTGGTCTTCCCGCTCTGACGACATCGGTCCAGAGCATTGAGATCAATGCAAACACACACTCACTTCCCCCACCCCTCATTCTTTGAACACATACACACACACACATACATGCATACACACACCTGGGAAAAATATTATTATTATTGTTATTATTATTATTATTCACTTGGCATTTCAGACATGTGTGCATGCGCTGGGTAAACACAAAACAAATTTGATTCAGTATATTTAAAAAAGATTAGAAAAATTATAACACAGAGACAAAACACAAATAAAAAAGATAGATTTTGACATAGAAAACAGGGCTGTCAGGGGCAAGAAAAGGTGAACTCTACCCATAAGTATCAGTATAGGCAGAAAAAATCTCTTTAAATTCTCTTTATATGTACATCATGTATATGATAGCAGATAAGCTATGTCAATATTACAATATAAGACCTTAGATGCATAACTGATGTATGATTGATCAAGTCCAGTATAATATGAGATTCCTATGTGTAATAACATTCATGTGTCATTGTATACCCCTATACTAGTATAAGCATGCATGTAACCTGTTCCCACAAAATACAACCAAACATTAAATTATTTCCTAAGGTTGTTCATATTTTCAGATACTGCATTTTTTAATGATATATATATATAATATTGTTCTGCTTGATTTCCAAAGACCTTCCCTAAAGAACAGTTCAATATGCCAACCATCAGACAGATATATTTTACATTTTTAAAGAACTTCGGGATTTCTAGAACTGATCAGATAAAAAGATAAGGAAATAATGTACAGTGAAGATCTCAAATAAAAGAAAGTTTCTCTCTCTTTTTTTTTTCCATTCTTATGAAATTATTTGATGAATAGTATTAACAATTAGAATTAAAAAAAATGATAACGCACGACAGAAACACATGTCTCAGACTTAGTATACTATGGGTAAAAAGACAAGAGGCGTTGTGTCCCAATATATCATAAAGATTGTCTGAAGAGATTAATCAATTCCAGTTACATTCTAATTAAAACCAAGATCAATTTGAATATGGACAGTGAAACAGAGTAAACATACTATGTTTCGATCTTTAGGAGATAAATGGATATAGTTATAGTGTCACATGGTTGAATCTCATGGGGCAATATGGCTTTTTAAACAGAAAAAGTCTTTTTCAAAAGATGAAAGCCAGTTTATCAACTACTGTATGCTCATTATTTTGACATGTAACATTTGTCCAGGTAGCTTATTTAAATGAAGTTAAAAAAGCACCAGACCAAGGATAGTGATTTTTTTTTTTTTTTTTTTTTTTTTGCTGTTTGTGTCCCCGATTTAATATAAACATTTATGTTTATTTTTTGTGTTTGAGAGGTACATGTGTTTACCGAGTGTGCAGAATTTCTGACTTAAAAACTGTGGTAGAAAAAAGGATGGAAACAAATCATTCCCCCAGTGCACCTCTAGCTAACTGTGTGTGCAAACATTATTTTGGTCCAAATATTGAGAGGAAGAGGTACTCCTTCATGTTACTCTGAGCTTCTTGTTTAAGTGAGGAGTGATTATGTCGAGCCTTGTGTGCCTGAGCTCTCATTCACATTGAAAAAGTAAGGATGGTTGTGGGGCTGTATGGTCTTATCATAGTGACCCTTAATAAATGAATGTAGTGGAATCGATAGTGGTAACACAAATGTGCACGTACATTTGTAACACTGTTAAAAGGACTGCACAGTACTGGTTGAGGTGGGGATTCAGGTTAATAACATTCCTAAGTGAGATAATAAGAAACCTCTTATGAAATATGAAAGAGCATGTAATTTTAAGAAGGATTCAACGTTTATTTGATGAAAGTTGGTTTTCAAATGACTGAGATATCCAAAAAAGTGATAATAATAAAAGGCGACAGGCCATGCCTTTTATTAGGTTCTCTTTGTTTCAACTTGTTTCTGGATATCTCAGCCATGTCAAAACCGATTTTCATCAAACAAACTCTTGATACCCCTTAGAATTGCATGCTCTTTGACATCTCATAGAATGGTTTCTGAATATCTCACAAAACGTTGAAAGCTAAATCCTCACTTCAACCAGAACTGTACAGTCCCTTTATAAATGTGTGTATTCAACTGGATTACTTTTCTAGCCTGGAGACCATGCAGTTCACCATAATCCCCAATATTTTTGGATGTTTTGCCCTGCTGACTACTTGTAAATAATTAGACTGGCCCCATCAAATATACACACTTGGATATCTCTGTTGCTCTGTCAGGCAAGCCTCAGATGAGCTTTCTGATTATGAGATGACATTGTTGTAAGAATAGTCACGGTGTATTTAAAAGCATGTTAGCCAGCTCAGTGTATCCTCGGGACATTATTTTAGCTTCTCAGAAACTGTACTCCTAAGCAGGATCTTTTACAGATACATATTGTATGCTTCAGAGTCTACCTTGCACACCCAGGAGGTTCATTAACAAGATTAGGTTGTCTCATTTAGATGAAAGAGTGTAATGTATGTATTGAAGAATGAAGCCTATGGTTACATAGTGTAAAAAAAAAAATCTGCATGATACATGGGATAACTGTAGTTTTTAAGTGTGAATGGGGGTCTGACTTTCACAGTTGAGTATGAAATGAATTACAAATATGTTGAGCACTGTGAGTCATTGGGGATGCCTGGGGGCAGTGAGAGAACTCAGTATATGTTTGCTAGAGGCAAACACTTCATCTGAACTGCATTATTGGGTTAAAACTTGCAAGCTGCATATTGCAGTATCAACAACCAGTCTGCTTGTGTCGGGATGACAGAGATACTGAGGAAAATGTGATACCATCACTATGTTCTTATGCATAATTCTGTTTTAATTCATCTCTGTTTCAGTATTCTATAAATGTATACTGTATTAACCTAGTACCGAAGTTGCAAGAGAATAAATAAGTGATATTCAGTACCTTCTGATATTAAATAAGGCAAGGATGCTTATTTTCATGTTAGATATCATTGTTTACATACACGTATTTACTCTGTCAGATGAAGACAGATTGTGTGTCTCATCAGAAAAAAAAAAAAAAAATCTTTCATACATTCTAACATATACTTAAATAACATTTAATGACCTGGAGAAGGACACTGGAATATACATAATGTAACAAAATGTATGGACTGATTACATGTAATGCTCCAAAACATTACTATAACTTCCCAATCCTGCATTTTACGATGGGAAAAAAGGAGTCCGTTGTGCACCCTTGTAGAATTTCCAATTTAGCAGTAAATAGAAGTCAGGCAAAAATCAATCATGCGTACAAATGTGCACATAAATCAGATGAGATCATGGCAACCGCCACTACCACGGGAGCAATTTATATTCATATGTGCAGCAATGGAGCCAATTTTGAATGCAGAAAGATTGCATGGGTCATCGACCAAGTATAACCCTGTTCGGAGCCCTTAATGTGATTACAGCCCAGTTATCGGGTAAGGCCTGTCAATTTGACAGAGATTTAAGACTTCCAGGTATGCAGCTGTTTGGGTAACTACACAGTATGTTCATAAATTCCATTGAAAAGCTTGAAAATTGAGAAACGTGCAAGCTGACGGGCATTAATCTGCCTTTGCGATCTGCCCTAGGCACTGTGCACAACTCAATTGAACATGTGCGAAATATGCTGACAACCAACAGGCTTACCAAATTACTTTTTATTATTCTAACTATTCAAGTTAGTTTCTGAATCATTGTGAAATACTTCAGGATTTCCTTTTTCATAGGCATAAAGTTTGTTTTTTGCAGTTATGTATGCATACATGTGAGTCCACTGTAGGCAGTTTTGCTCCACGGATGCACAAAGAGATCATAAGGGTGAATGGACATGTATACTCAAAGAAACCTGCACTATTATACTGTATGTATGCCATAAATAGCGAGTCTTGAATTTTTCTTGAATCAAGACTACCAAACAGCTTTACGAGTGGTTAATTTGGAGAGACGTATGCATGCACGTCACTTTCATGTTTGTTCTTAGTTGATATTTAGGTGATACGCTTTTAGCGTATCACCTATTGTGATTGTCAAAATCTGTCTTTTTTCTTATTCTTCTTTCTTTCTGGCCTATTTTGTGTCGTCAATATCTCAAGAATGACATTACGGAGTAACATGACATTTTCAGTCAACATGTCTCATGACAATATCTAGCCACAATAAGGTTTTCATGACAGTAACGTATCTATGACGTCATCTAGGCGCCATTTTGTGATTTTCGGACCATGTTACATGATCGATCATAACTTCATAACTAAAGGGCCTTTCTCTATCAGTTTTTGTGGACATAAAGTTCAGGTCACGCTCTATCTTTCCTTCTCTGATGCTAATTACCTAGACGTCATCTAGGACGCGTAAGCGCGCGTCAAACATTTAAAAGGCTCAAAACAACTTTCCAATGGGAAATCTCGAAGTTTCAGACAATTTTAAGCGTTTCAAACAATTTTGCGCGTGCGCGTCCGTCCGCGCATTTTCGCGCGCACAGCGCGTCAGTAACATGAAAATGCACTTTTTTTGACTGATCTGGATTCCTGATACTTTGAGTAACAATATCCATTGATTTCTGATCGATTTTGACAAATAACAAAGCAATGCACTGGCGTCAAAGTTGAAATTTCGCGTGCGCATCTATGTGCAAATATAGTGAAAAAACATGTCTTTGTTTATTTCGCCATAGCTCTTTAAAACGTCAGGTGACCCTATGTTTTTATTGCATATTACAAAAGCATATGAATTGAAAATAACGTTTCAAGTATCATTATTTCCATAATTACAATATGACGTCATCATATCGTCATCTGAAATCAAAAAAGTGGAATTAATTTTTTTAAGGTACTGTTTCTGACATTCATTTGCTCGTATCTCTGTTGTTTAAGCTCAATATTATCCAAAATTCAGATATGTTGTACTTTGAACATTTGCCTTTTAAGTCCATGTCATGCTTTTGATATTTGATGACGTCATCATACCTTAAATTGTGATTAAAGGTAAAGACGCAAAATCGGACAAGTTTACGTGTATTGTCTATGGGAGGTGATTTTTTTTTAAAGCATCAATTGACTTAACAATGTTTAAGCACCTTTATCTCAGCTGATTTTGATTCATTTCCTCTGAAACTTTAATATGTTGTAGCTGAGACAATAAGCTGCAGTAATCATGCATTTTATTCTTTGAAATCTCCTCATCAGATTGACAATTTTGCAGTTTAAAACTGAAAATGAAAATGGAATGTGGACAAAACGATTCCCCATGTATCTTTCACATACATAAGTTTACGTTCCCCATATTTTCTCGTCGAGACGTATGGCCGAGTGGTTAAAGGCGCCGTCTCAGAGACGTGAGATTGCGGGTTCGAACCCCACAAGATCACGAAACATTTTTTTTTATTTTACTTTTTTTTCTTCAATTTTGTATTACATATTCGTCCATGTAGAAATCACGTTCGTATATAAACGCACCTATACACACACACAGACACACACACACGCCATATCCCTCTTTTTTGTGTGTTGGAGACCACATTGCTTCGACTGCAGCAACATTTTGCAGATTGACTTTGTCAAACCGATCATAGTATGTAATGACGACGACTGAGGTGTTGTACTTTGAACAATTGTCTTTCAAGACCATGTCATTGTTTTGTAATTTGATGACGTCATTACACTGAAAATTGTGATTAAAGGCAAGGTATCAAAACCAGCCGATTATAGGTTTTATGTCTGCGGGACGTATTTTTCCCAAGTTGCCAGAAATGGCATAGTGACCTCAGTCGTTACAGGGCCGCTTCTCCGTCTAGCAATGCAATAGATGTTCACCAGGCCACGTTAGTTGAGTGGGCATTGACTTTCCCCCTGTTATATCTATACATTGTTTTTGTTTTTTTGTCTTACCATTTCCGTGGATGACCAGTGGCCGAGTGGTTACAGAAACGGTTTCGCATGCACGCTCAATATAACTTCAAGGTGCCTATATCACATTCTGTTCTTTGTCGATCACAGATGACCGTCATCTGATGACCACAAGCGTATCACCTAACTCGTCCTCAATGTGACGAGTTTTCATGTCTCGTCTTGCTTGTTTTTTAATTTGCGAATAGCACCTGACTTGCAAAATTTGTGAAAATATGTATTAAAGTAAACATAGTAAATTTTACTGTGTAGTATCAACATACCATTTTGATTATTAAACTAGAGAAGCACTCTGAGAGTGCAGACCTCCGCCAAGCATGCAGCTCATTTCCACCACTGATCTTGTTTTTCCATAGATATCAGTGATTTGCACCCATACGTACTTATAGCATTGTGTGCTGAAAGTCGCCCAATTTCCCAATGTAGAAACCTTTTGTCACGTCATAAACTTCCAGCTGCGCGGCGCGCCTCACCTTGGCAGAAACTAGAGCACGCACTTTAGTGCGCGCATGCAAACCTCAAATATGCGCAGCCTGAACTCCTAAGTTCATTCACCCTACGTGCCAAAATATCAAAAATCCTCCATAAATTCCCCCAAAATTTTCAAATCACTACCAAAACTTAATCATCTGTTACTTGTATCATTCTAAGCCTTTCCTGCAAGTTTCATTTAAATCCGTTGACTACTTTTTTTAGTTATTTTGCACACAGACAAACAAACTAACTAACAAACCAACGGTAATGAAAACATAACCTCCTCCCTAGGCGGAGGTAAAAGAAAAATGAAAAATTGCAATTGCCATTTTCATATCAAAGCATTCTGTACAAACATTTTGAGTAGGTCAATATAAACTCACGTAATGGCCATTTTTCACTTTTATAGCTTTGATGTAACATGAGATTGAGATATAATTACCTTTGATTATATTCAACAAATTCTTAATGGAAACTTGCTATATGAGATTCAGTTCACTTTTACTGTTTTGATTCTAAGAAGCAACTTAGTGCCACCTGTAATATCCACACAAAGAATGCTGAAAAAAGCCAGTTTTAATGGTAATGTGCTGTTTTCAAAGTTATACACTCTCCAGTATTTGTGAACCATGTTTAAGTAGTTGGAGTACATTTTGTTATCATTCTGGAAAAATGTTCTTGCAGTCAGGAACCGCCTTGTTGAGGTGAATGCCACACGTAAACTTTAAATCAATGTCATAGAATATTTAAATTACTATATTGTGGCCTCATCACCAAGCCCAAAGGACATACAGCATGCCATTTGTTCTCTGGGCACGCAGTGCATACCCAATCTTATCTCACATTGCTTCCCAAAATTGCATTTCCATAAATGCATTGCTAACGTACATCACTCAGTTTTACATTGTATGGAATTTGACAGTTGAATCTTTAATTCTGCTCAGCGACTTGTCATTCATCATTGCAGTGCCATTTGCTATTAGTTATCCCCAAAAAGTCCTCCCCCAATTTTATATATAATATATATATATATATTTTATACATATAATATTTATATATGTATATATATATTTTTTTTTTTGAGGGGGGGGGAAACATAACCAAGTTATCTGCCCATGGGCAAAAATATCAAATGCTCCATTATCATGTGATCATGTTTATGTGATTGCTGATGGTATTTGACTAACCCATATATCACTGTTCATCCCACCAGGCATAAAACTTCTCTGCAGTGCAGTAAGTGAACCATCCCTTAGCTGGGAGACGCATATGAAGTATGCTCCTTCCGGAGCCAACTGAACATACTTTGGCATTGATATTGTTGTCTTAATGGATTTACCCCGAGGGAGGTACGGAATGGCTTCCTCGTGCATGAGAAAAAAACAAAAGCTGCTTCCCCCTCCCTCCTTCCCTTTTCTGTGCACATATCAAATTCATGCCATCCATGTTGCATGGAATTGCAATACCTAGGTGCTTGGATGCAGTGAAGATCCCATTTGCTATAAGAATAGGAACACCCTGCAGGGTTGTGAATGCTGGCATCTGGCTAAGGCATCATGAGGCATTTTTGAAATAGCACATGTTTCTGGACTTTAAAGGTACCTAACTGGTTTGAGCCTGTCTTCCACATATCATTGCATGTAACATGTAACTTGTATCAGAGATGCTTAATCTGGAGCATTCCATTCCATGTCCTTATATAAATGTTGTTGTATCAGATGTACACATATAAATTTGTTTAATCTGAATAGGCATAGGATGAAACTGTAAGCCTTTGATTGAAAACTAGAAGCAATGCAAAAAAGGTCTTCTCTAGGACTCCACACAATAACATGTTAAAAATTCAATGAGTGCTGCTCTTTCACCAGATTCTAGATAAAAATGTTGTATCCAGTACTTAGTATTGAAGTCTTTAAGAAATCTAAGATAAAAATATATGGATGCAGATCTTTAACTCATATTGCTTAATACCTCATGGAAACTATATCAGAAATGCTTGATGGTGTCTTTAATGACAGCTGGCAAAGCTTTTAATGTCCTCAAATTTCACATGAGTAGAATTATCATTTCTGTTACAGCAAGTCCAAGATGGGGCAATTGAGCTAAGGTCATCACTTATCAAATTTTGTTTCTCCCAAATAATTTAACTTTGCTTTTCTCCTTCCCTTTGTCCCAATGAAACATAAAACAAGAAAACAAACAGACACATGAGACAATATTTTATATGTCACATGCATAAAAAGAAAAGCTGTAGACTTGTTTCCACCATTTCCACATACTGTATGCCATGTACTGTATATATATATATATGCTGAATATTTCGCGAGGTTTTTATTTTTGCGAATTTTGCAAGTCAGCTGCTATTTGCGAAATTAAAAACATGCGAAAATATTGACTCTAATGCCGATGTGAATGTGACGTACGCGTATACATTTCTCCATTCAGTACAGGACTCCACGATCGCGAATTTAACCACTCGCGAAATTGTCGGGAAGTCCCGATTCGCAAAAATTTAGATTGGGAAATATATAGCGTATACAGTATTCTATTCACAGACTGCAGATTCAGACTGTTGTGTGAATGGGGTATACTGCCATTATTTGAAAGCACATACTGGGCTACAACTAATTTCAAGCCATACTTGCCTGGTAATATTTAGATTTTGGCTATGAACTAGACATACAATTGTAATTACCTGGAGTTTTGAACTTCAAAATCAACACTTTCTTGTATTGAATACACTCACCATATTCGGCTGCAGAAAGCTATCAAAAGGGGATTGTCAAAGGATGTTCCATAGTGATCTACAGTAGATGTGAAATTCAAAAGTTCTTGAGTATGTTATGTATCACCATACAAATGATAATGGCACAATTGCCCAAATGTGCATTGACAGGTCAGGCCATTTCAAAGTTGTAGAATAAATATATGGAGTACATTGTCACATAAATGAGAAATTCAGTGAAACTATTGATTATTCCTGTAAATTCACACAAGTGCAATCATTCATTCCCCTTGATTAAATAGAACAAATATCACTAGACTAAATCTGTTTGCATGGACAGCAAGTCAGCACTTTTCTTGATTGGGAAATACATTTGATGCACCTTACATGTTCAAAAACAAAGATAAATACTGTATTTGACATATTGTATACAATATTCATTTGCAACAGGTTAAATTTTCACAAATTTACTTGAGTAATTTGATATTCCTACAGTGAACAACATGCCATTGTGAAATACATACACAATTCTCATTTTGTTTTTTCAGTGGGAAAATTCTCTATTTTTGCTGCATCTTGATAGAAATAAGACTTTGTCTTGTTCTGATGTGGTTCAGAATTGTGAGCTTAAGATCTGTATCATGAGTCCCAATACATAAAATTTTTATGCTCACACCAGGAAGGTATTATATAGATGGAGAGAGAACTACCCCTCTCCTCTGAAGTCAAGCTTTTACCGCCAAGAAGTTATGCGCTAAACGACAGGTGGTACCCAGATGCTTTGACAAAAATAGAGCATTGCAATAATCAGGACTAGCACTTTTACAGCAGGAAGACCTCCCCCTGCTGCTGTTTGCACTCTCTTTCAGTGCCCTCACAACAATGAGTATGTGTGTGTTGAATTATTGGAGCAGTGAATCAGAATGCAGTGTAAAAACTCAATTTTTAACAACAAAAAGTAGACAAATATGCTGGGACATGCTTTAGCAGAGTGCTGTATTTGAAAACTCAAATATGACAGGTTAACAGATGGGAAAATTACATTTGAAATTATGGAAATATATAAAGTTCTCAAGAGGACATAATTTCTATTTAATTTTGGATTTGTGCATTACAAGAACAGAATGTCTGTTGAGAATGAGAAGAGCATTAAGTTGTCTCAAACACTATGGGTTTAGTGACAACTTGTACCCTTATCATTCTCAACCGAACAGAAATAAAAGTTTCTAACTTTGATTTTTTTTCTAAACTCTTCTACACATGTATCCAATCAAAATTTCATGTTGAAATACAGCTTGTAATTCAGTGAAATGCAAAACGTTTTCTTCAGCTCCATATTTTGTCTTGGAATGAGAGCCTAGCCAAGCATGCTTTCAAAGCATAACAGAATTTTAGATACCCTAGTGTAATGCTTTTGAACTCAAACATGTGTTTGCATGGATTACGTAGAGTCGACACTCCATCATATAACACCTCCGTGGTTCACACAAACATTTGCCACATTCAAAACCAGTTGTTGCATGTGCATTCCTGACATTCTTGGGCTGTACCACATTCTTTCAAATTGTTTTCTCACTCCAGTGTACTGCAGAGAGGGTCCTTTGCCTTAAACAGATTGTTAAATACATCTCTTTCTTTTATGCAAAAAAAAAAGAAGAGTTCCTTTCTCCTTCCTTCTCCTTTGCAGAGGCAGAACAAGGTGAACACTACCTGGTTTGGATCAATGGCAGCCACAGTGCCACAGACATTCGCAATGGGACCATTGCCTCACCGGGATTTCCCAGCATACATCTGTCGCAGGCCGCGGCCACGCACACATTCCATCTGAGCCACCACAGTCCACGTGGTCGCATCAAGCTTGACTTCAGCGACTTCTTTCTTACGCCTCTCGACAATTTTGTGGACTGCGGCTCCCCTTATGGAGACTTTGTTAAAGTAAGTGTGTGGGTGTATGTGTTGAGTTTCCCCACTTGCACAAATGCAGTGAGTGTAAGTAGGGCCTACAGTGTACTTATGTTGGAATGAACATGTTTAACAAAATTTTGATTACAGCAAAGTAAAAATTCAGGTCCCCAAATTGTTATTTGCATATTTTCATGAACTTTTTTTATTGAGCTATTAAAAACATTTTTATACAGTGAAAGAAAACTGCTGGTCCCAAGGACCTTGCTATAACAGGAGTTGCCTGTGGTTCTTTTGAGAGCAAGCAACAGTCATTGAAGTCCTTGTGTTATTACTGAAATGACTTGGCACCTCTAAGAATTCATTCCTAAATTCTACATTTAAAATTCAGCTACTGTGGTAAGCTGGTTATCAAATTGCATGTGGGTCAGCAGGGCATGAAATAACTGCAAACATTTGAAGGTGCCTGTATATTTGGAAGAGATTGACAAAATACAAACTCATGCTCTTTTTACGTACCCCGGGGAAAAAAAGGAGAAAAATATATTATAACCTCCTTGATTTGGAAACTGATATCACTTGTTGACACACATGTGACACAATGGCATCTCCCCAACAGCTCTGTTGAACTTTCCTTCCTCTGGACGTGTCATTGTCGGCAGCCCTAGCTGTTCTCGTAACCCAGTACGATCAGCTTTCTGTTGTTGTTTCAATTGTTTTGACGACCTTAGTGACAAGAGCTATAAACAGTGGGACAATCCGAAAGCCTGGCTGTCAGGATGTCAGCTCTGTTTGACCCAGTTACCGTGGATGCATGCAACAACAACACCATCAAAACAAAACCACGAAAAAAAAAACAAAAACAATTTACCCTTGGGGGTAAAGTATGAAGAAATGGGTGAAATTTCTAGCCATCATACGGCTGTTGTGTTGGAAAAATACCTATGAATTTAAATACATTACTCCATGTAATTGTGGGCAATACTGCCTGGTCAAGTGACAGCAACATACCACACTAAAAAAACAAAAACAAAACAAAACAAAACAAAACAAAAACAACGATACTGTCCTGCCAAGGCACCTCTGGGGAGAAGGCACAAAGATGCATGGATAATTTTCACCGTCTGGTGAATCATTAATGTATCTTTGAAGAAACCATATCCTCCTTGCATTCACACCCTTCGGAGTTACTTCCAAATGTCTTCCTTTTTTTGTTCTCTGTTCAAGGACAGTTAGTTTTTAAATTCCTTGGGTTACTGCTGTTATCAGATACCATCCTTCAAGAATGGTTAGTTCACTCTTAAAAGTAATTTTGAATGACATGTTTTGGGGTAGTTCATTTATTTATTATCTGTTACATCATCTTTAATTACTCCTTTCAAAGAGAACACATTTGGAATTATACATGAACCTTTGATGTAACTTGGTAATCATGGGTCTCTTTTTAAAATTTAATTTGACTGTCTGTCAGAGCAGAAAAGAAAGGCAGTGAGCAGTATTGGTTTGCTTTCGTGAACAGGGAATGTGTGAATAGGCAGCTTAGAATGTTACTTCAGTTCACAAGTCTGCGTATAAAATATTCATCCGATGCTCCCGAGACATTTCACACCGGGGAGCTCACCAAATCTTCCTTGCACCACCAGCGAAACCTCCCGGGGTTTGCGCCGCATCTTCTATCACAGATCCAAACCATCTTAGTACTTGGCAGAGAAAGGCCACTAGGTCTATTGAAAACCTGATGAGCAAGAATAATGTGCTTTGCTGGTGGTGACTATCCACAATTGCCAAAGTTCACAGATTTACCTTTAAATTTCTTCCAGGTATAGGGCAAGTTTCTGTTAATTTAGGTTTCTTCTATTTAGGTGATCCGAGTATCCTCTCGGATCACCTTCTGTATCTGTACTGATTCTTTATTCTTCTTCTTCTTTATTTCTGGACAAAATTTGTGTATCGGTTAGCTCAGAAAGTCCTCTTCCTATCAATGTCAAAATCATACCATATATGTATCGTGTTCCAAAGACGACCCATCAAGTAAAATCATAGTGATCAGTCGACCGTGACGTCACTATGACGTCATTATATGAAAACACATTCTCAATCATATCTCATTAATGGAATGGAATTTTTCAATGAAATTTACGTCACATATAGTTCAAGTCAAGCGCATTCTACTCATATAATCAAAATTCATATTTTCTCTTAAGACGTGCGCGTACGCGCGCGTTGAAATATTTGTATGCTCAAATCGAGCTCAAAATTTTTTTGCACACGTTTCAGACCATTTGGAGCATTTTTTGAAAAATTGAAAAAATCGGACGGACGCGTACGCGCGCGCACATATACGCACGCACAGCTCATATGCAATGAAAATTTCCCGTTTTTTCACTTTGATCGGATGTCTGAAATGTCAAGGAATAGTTCTACCAAGTTTCAAGTCAATACCACTCGAAATGACGTCATACGGGTCCGTCAAAGTTGAAATTCCGCGCGCGCGTCAATGGCGATATACAGTGCAACAATGCCAAAAAACTGTCAATTTTAAATCCGATTTTACTCGTCAGGATGGACGGTGACCCCCCATTTTCTTTACATATTATGAAAGCTGATGAATTGTACATGTCATTTCATGGGTTGGCAATGCTGGAAAAATGATTAAAATATATCAAATTTCTTAATAAAGTTAAAAAAGTAAATTTTCAAAATGACGTCATCAAATTTCAAGTTCATTCAAGCATATCTCACTTATTCTTTAGTTGATTTTCGTCCAAATTTCAATATGTTGTAGCTTATTAAATGGTCTTTCAGATATATAATAACAACAATTTGATTGGATGACGGCATCACCTCGTAAAAAGGGATTAAAAGTAACATTGTTAAATTTGACCAGTTTACGTGTTATCTCTATGGGAGTGCAGTTTTTCTGGAAATGAAAACTGACATGACTATCTTTATCGAGCACTAGCTCACTTATGCTTCGGTGAATTTCTCCCATATTTTAGTATGTTGTAGCTGAGACTTTGGGCTATCGTAAGTGTGCCCTTCGTTTTTTCATACGGAGTCGGCATCATGCCCAAAAACTTGGTTGAAATTAAAGCTTATCTTCCATGTATTTTCATATTCCTTTCTTTCTGCAACTTTCTTTGCAATAACTTAAGAAAAACAAGCTCTATCAGCCCAATATTTTGCACATGTTTAGTTTATGTCACGTACATTATTTCATAAAATAACAACTACTTGATCGGGCACCTTCTTGGGTATGTAAATTAGGGTCAAAGGTCAAAAATGTTTCATCCTGTATCTTGGTGAATACATGTCTTATCTTTCCCATATTTTGCATACGTAAAGACCATGTTACAAGAATCATTTCACAAAATAACCACTTTTTGCTCAGACGCCATCTTGTCTGTGCAAAGTAGGGTCAAAGGTCATATGTACTTCTTTCTTTATCTTCATTATGACGTGTTATCTCTATGGGAGGGAATTTTTCTAGATGTGAAAATTGACATGATTGTCTTTATCGACGACTAGCTCAATTACCCTTCGGTGAATTTCTTCCAGATTTTAGTATGTTGTAGCCAATGTAATACTCTTTAAGTTTTGTTCAATCAAGGTTTTAATCGGATGATGTCTTCACCTCGTGAAAATAGATATAATGTAACCTTGTCAAATTTAACCAGTTTACGTGTTATCTCTATGGGAGGGAATTTTTCTGGAAATGAAAATTGACATGACGGTCTTTATCGAACACTAGCCCACTTACTCTTCTGTGAATTTCTCCCAGATTTTAATATGTTGTAGCTCAGACTTTGGGCTATCGTGGCTGTATCCTCCATTTTTTCATACGACGCCGAGATCACGTCAAAAAACTTGGTTGAAATCAAACTTATCTTCGATGTATTGAGATATTTCTTTCTTTCTACAACTTTCTTTGCAATAACTCAAGAAAAACAGCCCCTATCACGCCCATATTTTGCACATGTTTAGTTCATGTCACGTACATTATTTCATAAAATAACAACTACTTCATCAGACACCATCTTGGGTATGTAAATTAGGGTCGAAGGTCATAAATATTTCAACCTGTATCTTGGTAAATACAAGTCATATCTTTCCCATATTTTGCACACGCAAAGACCATGTTACAAGAATCATTTCACAAAATAACCACTTTTTGCTCAGATGCCATCTTGGCTATGCAAAGTTGGGTCAATGGTCAAATATACTTCAATCTGTATCTTCGTTATAGTGTATACCGAATTTGGTACCAAAGATGGTAGACTTGACTCTCTTTTCTAAATGAGAATCCAAATATCACATGGCCAATATCTCTAAACACAGATGAAACCTATATGGTCATGCCTATTGCAATCAAGACTCGAATCATTGATTAAAAAAGAATCGGATCACCTAATTTGTCAGTCTTGACAAATTCTAAGTCTAGTTCTTCTTCTTCTTCTTCTTCTTCTTCTTCTTCTTCTTTATTTCTCCGCAAAAGTTGTGTAGAGATAAACTCTGAAAGTGCATTGCCTATGAATGTCAAACTTATACCATATGTGTATCATGTCCCAAAGACGACATGTCAAGTAAAATCGTAGTGATCAGTCGACCGTGACGTCACTATGACGTCATTATATGAAAACACATTTTCAATCATATCTCATTAATGGAGTGGAATTTCTCAATGAAATTTACGTCATATAAATTTCAATTCAAGGGAATTCTACCCATATTTTCAGAATTCCTCGCATCGTAAAGACGTGCGCGTACGCGCGCGTTGAAATATTTGTATGCTCCAATCAAGCTCAAATTTTTTTTGCATACGTTTCAGACCATTTGGAGCATTTTTTGAAAAATTGAAAAAATTGGACGGACGCGTACGCGCGCGCACATATACGCACGCACAGCTCATATGCAATAGAAATTTCCCGTTTTTTTACACTTATCGGATGCCTGAAATGTCAAGTAATATTTATATCAAGTTTCAAGTCGAACCAACTCAATATGACGTCATACGGGCCCGTCAAAGTTGAAATTCCGCGCGCGCGTCAATGGCGATATACAGTGCAACTATGCCAAAAACCGCCAAATTTAAATCCGATTTTACTCGTCAGGATGGACGGTGACCCCCCATTTTCTTTACATATTTTGAAAGCTGATGAGTTGTACATGTCATTTCATGAGTTGGCGATGCTGGAAAAAAGATTAAAAGATATCAAATTTCTTAATAAAATGAAAAAAGTAAATTTCCAAAATGACGTCATCAAATTTCAAGTTTGTTCGAGCGTATCTCACTTATTCTTCGCCAATTTTCACCCAAATTTCAGTATGTTGTAGCTTATTAAATGATCTTTCATTAATATAATAACAATATTTTGATTGGATGACGGCATCACCTCGTAAAAATGGATTGAAAGTAACCTTGTCAAATTTGACCAGTTTACGTGTTATCTCTATGGGAGTGCAGTTTTTCTGGAAATGAAAACTGACATGACTATCTTTATCGAGCACTAGCTCACTTATGCTTCGGTGAATTTCTCCCATATTTTAATATGTTGTAGCTGAGACTTTGGGCTATCGTAACTGTGCCCTTCGTTTTTTCATACGGAGTCGGCATCATGCCCAAAAACTTGGTTGAAATTAAAGCTTATCTTCCATGTATTTTCATATTCCTTTCTTTCTGCAACTTTCTTTGCAATAACTCAAGAAAAACAAGCTCTATCAGCCCAATATTTTGCACATGTTTAGTTTATGTCACGTACATTATTTCATAAAATAACAACTACTTGATCGGGCATCTTCTTGGGTATGTAAATTAGGGTCAAAGGTCAAAAATGTTTCATCCTGTATCTTGGTGAATACATGTCTTATCTTTCCCATATTTTGCATACGTAAAGACCATGTTACAAGAATCATTTCACAAAATAACCACTTTTTGCTAAGACGCCATCTTGTCTGTGCAAAGTAGGGTCAAAGGTCATATGTACTTCTTTCTTTATCTTCATTATGACGTGTTATCTCTATGGGAGGGAATTTTTCTAGATGTGAAAATTGACATGATTGTCTTTATCGACGACTAGCTCAATTACCCTTCGGTGAATTTCTTCCAGATTTTAGTATGTTGTAGCCAATGTAATACTCTTTAAGTTTTCTTCAATCAAAGTTTTAATCGGATGATGTCTTCACCTCGTGAAAAAAGATATAATGTAACCTTGTCAAATTTAACCAGTTTACGTGTTATCTCTATGGGAGGGAATTTTTCTGGAAATGAAAATTGACATGACGGTCTTTATCGAACACTAGCTCACTTACTCTTCTGTGAATTTCTCCCAGATTTTAATATGTTGTAGCTCAGACTTTGGGCTATCGTGACTATACCCTGCATTTTTCCATACGACGCCGAGATCACGTCAAAAAACTTGGTTGAAATCAAACTTATCTTCGATGTATTGAGATATTTCTTTCTTTCTACAACTTTCTTTGCAATAACTCAAGAAAAACAGCCCCTATCACGCCCATATTCTGCATATGTTTAGTTCATGTCACGTACATTATTTCATAAAATAACAACTACTTGATCAGACACCATCTTGGGTATGTAAATTAGGGTCAAAGGTCATAAATGTTTCAACCTGTATCTTGGTGAATACATGTCCTATCTTTCCCATATTTTGCACACGTAAAGAGCATGTTACAAGGATCATTTCACAAAATAACAATTTTTTGCTCAGATGCCATCTTGTCTGTGCAAATTGGGGTCAAAGGTCAAATATACTTCATTCTGTATCTTCGTTAGTGTATACGGAATTGTGTACCATAGATGGCAGGTCTGACTCCCTTTTCTAAATGAGAATCCAAACATCACACGGCCAATGTCCACTAAACACAGATGAAACCGGTATGGTCATGCCTATTGGGATCAGGAGACTCAAATCGTTGATTTACGAACAGATCGGATCACCTAATTTGTCAGTGTTGACAAATTCCAAGTCTAGTTCTTCTTCTTCTTCTACCTCCTCCTACTCGTCTTCTTCTTTCTTCTTCTTCTTCTTCTTCTTCTTCTTCTTCTTCTTCTTCTTCTTCTTCTTCTTCTTCTTCTTCTTCTCAGTCTTCTCCTTTTCTTCTTTTTCTTCTTTTTGTTTTTTGTTTGTTTGTTTTATTTCAATATGGTTAATAAAACACTATCAGCCTGAGGGCTGTTTTTCAGTGAGTCCGTATACACTGTGTATCAATTTACATGGTATTAAACAACAAAATATAATACAAAACAAAAGATAGCATTCACAACACGACAAGGAGCATGTTGATAAAACAAACACAACAGTAACAAAACCTGATTAAATTTTTTAAAAATCGGATTGATACAAAAAGAATACAATATCATCAATTTTGTAACATGAAATCATGTTGGTGGGCAGAGCCACAGAAAAAAAAAATGAATCTAAACAAGATTCTTCTTCTTCTTTCTCTCCTCCTCCTCCTCCTCCTCCTTCTTTCCTGACATATTCAATATTGGGGTGGGGAAAATGAAGTCTTAAACTTGTGCATCTTATAGGCTCTGAGAGCATCAAAAAGCAACAAACCGCTACAGCTCTTGCAAAGAATATTTTATGGGCAGTGAGAAAAGGCTGCAACATCATGCATAATTACCCTGCTATGTGCCAACTCAATGTGAGAAGTGATTTGTGTTTTGGATTGTTGATCATTATTGATTACCATGCAATGTCGTTTCAAGCAAATCATGTTAAACACAAATACACTTCTTCCCACGTATATACGTATATATATATATATATATATATATATATATATATATATATATATATATATATATCTACACTGTAGTCACAACAAAAAAGTAATTACCCCTCCCCCATCATAAACCTTTATACCTTTATAAACCAGTATACCTTTTTATTGAAAAGGGTTTGAGCAAAAAATTAAGCAGGGTGTTTCTACACTATTTGACTGATTACCACCTGAAAAAGAGATTTATTTGTTAAGTTTATAGTATATTTGTTTAATTGCTATTATATCATCCATCATTTGACCCCCAGTGCATTTTAGCATTTCTAGAGATATTCAAAAACACACATATCTTTATTGTTGTTTACATGTGTGTCTATTGCTAAGTGACACTGAAAATACCCAAGAAAGCTTATGTGCTGAGTATCAGTGAGATTTAATGCAAGTCATTGTAGAATTCAAATGTCCTCCATTCCCTAGTCAATTATTTTTCCAACTGCAGAGGTAAAAGTTTCTTATAAGTCAAGGAATGAACAAACCCCTCCCCCCCCCCCCCCCCCCCCCAATAAAGTCACATTTACATTTGTTTGCTTTTTACAACTCTGGCAATATTTGTATACACAAATCACCCAAAGTCTGTTCAGTTTTTGCTTGAGTTACAGATCAAGTATTTTGTTTGGTTCATGTACGCTTCTGAGCCACCTCGTTAAACCCCATCCCCAGCTTGTAATGTGTTGCTAGGGGTAGCCATGGGAACACATTGTGCAGTCCCCATAAGATATCCTCCCAACAGACCCACGTGTGCAACTGTAGGGTGCCCAGTGCTCAGACCTTGATGAATGTACCCCATTTTTTCCTGCTCCATTAGTTGCTCTCCCAGAGAAATGGGGCGATTTGCCTGTGAGAAGAATAAAAGTCGGTCTCTCAGCAGGGAGCATGGAACCTCGCCATCGCCACAGTAAATGGACCTCGCTTCCCATTAGTACGGGCACCCATCCAGGGTAGACCCCATCTTGTCAAGTGAGGGGCCAGGGTTGGCTCTCAAACATGTGTGAATTTTACAAAGGCCTGTTTGCCCCACATGCACTTTATACCGTGGTGCTGCACCAAGCTTTGCGCTGTGTGTCTCAGCTTCGGCTTGCATAAAGAGTAGAGCTTATCAAGGGGGAAGGGGTTGATGAAAGTTAGTGCTAGTCAAACCTGTATTTTTAGTGCTCTGTGTCGCTTCAAGTTTCTGAATACTTTGTAAACTGGAAGGCTATTAGATTTTTGGTATGTTCTCACTTTTATAGCAATTTCACTTTTCCCCTGAAATGATCTTCATGTGTTTTCCATGTCAGCACTTTTTCCCCTCTCTTTCTAATCCATAGGGTTTTTTTTTTTTTGGTATGTTTGATCTGAACACAAAATTGCCAGTCTTATCTTTGTTCAATTGTCAGTAGCATGAAGTTTCATTTGCCTATAAGTGCATACATGTATGATTACTATTGTTCTGTGTATTAGATCAGCATTTTAAAGCTCCAAAGCATCATGGTGAAGAAGTGCATATTCATGTGTTTGCATGAGTTTGCAAATAGCTTTAATCATTTCAAACTTCCCAATTAAAGGACAGGTCCACCTTCATAGACATGTGGATTGAGTGAATGCAGCAATAGCAGAACACACCATTGAGAGTTTGAGGAAAATCGGACAATCCGTTCAAAAGTTATGAATTTTTGAAGTTTCTGCGCAGTCACTGCTGGATAAGAAGACTACTAGAGCTTGTGATGTCACATGTGTACAACTATATAAAGAAAATGAAAATAAAATTCAACATATTTTCACTTTTCCCGCTCAAGAAAAGGTCACTTAACTTCCCTCTTTCAGAAGATATGGGGAATAATATCATCCTTAACATACATCAGTGACAAGTCGAGGAAATTTGCAATTTTTTCAAAAAGTGAAGTTTTGTGAAATTTTCTTTTTATTTTCCTTATATCGTTGTATGCATGTGACATCATTCACTGTAGTAGTCTTCTCATCCAGCAGTGACAATGCAGATACTTTAAAATTTCATAACTTTTGAACGGATTGTCAGATTTTCCCCAAACATTCACTGATGTGGTCTACTAATATTGCCGCATTCACTCAATCCACATGTATATTACGAAGGTGAACTTGTCCTTTAATTCAAGCCTTTCAGCGGAAATTTTGAAGGAAAAAAAATCAAGCTTAGTTTTCAAATTTCTAGACTGATAGGAATTAATCACTCAAGGGATTCTATTATTCAAAGTATTTAGTTTCATTTTTTTTTTTGGGGGGGTGGGGGTGGAGGGAGGTTAAAGTCTTCATTCATTGCATCAAAAAGAAATATGATAAGAATCTCAAATAGACCAAATGTTGTGTAACAGTGAGGTCAGTAATGTCCTGGTCTGGATGTGTGCTTATGATAATTATGGAGTCTTTGCAGTACTTATGTGCAAAATATTGACCTTCCTTATAGTTACTCTATGAAGGAAATACATAGGCCTACTAATTAAGCTGCATGTATTAAAGTTAACCCATTCCATATGGGAACCTGGCGGTCTGTGTTTTAAGTCTATGGGGATTTCAGAATTCAGTATGGAACAGGTTAAAAGGCTGCCATACTGAAGGAAGTCAAGACACAACCCTCTGCCCGAAATAAAAACCAAAAAGAAGAGATAATTAGTACATCTCAATTTGATACCACAAAGCAATCAAAGTCTGCAGATTTCCTCAGGCTGTTAAAAAGAGATATTGCTTTCCTGACCTGGTCGTGTGAATCCCATCACGCATCAGGACGAGGCCGATTGCCATGCAGTTACCAGAGATTTTCATCATATTTTTTGCCCCTTCATTGCTCTGAATTCACCCACGGTGTGCCAATATATGAGCTCAAGCCGGCATTTTGCACGGCCACCCTGAATTATTAGATTGTCGTCCTCAGCGGCGGCAATTCAAAAGAAATTTCTCATTATAAGCTACCAGTTTTGTTTTTTTCGTGAGGATATTGGGTGGACATACCTTTATATATATTTCCTCTCTCTTTCTCCCAGCTTCTTTCCCCTCTGTGCGTGCATGTGTGTGTATCTCTCTCTCTCTCTCTCTCTCACCCTTAGTCGCTCTGTCTGTTTCTCTTTTAGTTGCCAGCCAGGAATGACCTGAGTTGTTATAATTGCTACAGGATTACAGAAAAAGCCTCACCAGTGCTCATCTTGTTTTCCTATCTCTTCACCAAGGCTTGTAAGGACCCATATCCTTCAGCTGTGAAAGAGAGAAAGAGAGAGAGAGAAGGGAGAATGATGTGTTTGAGATATGGAGAGTGTGTGCTGTCCCTCAGTTTGAAACCAAGAGAAATATACTGTCCATAAATGTTTTGTCTCGATATAATGTTAGCTATGAGGGACGTGAAACCCCAAATTGCCAATTTCCCTATATTGATCACCTTTACATGAATGATTGGTGCTGTACCGTGACAAGATTACTGCACAACGTGCTCATATTTTGAAGATATTGCAGTTGTTGTTATTTCCTCCATTTGGTGCAGCAAACTAGTCAAGGAAGTAATAGTTGTAGCATGATTTTTTTATTATTATTTTGCTGTCAATTAGTTGATAGCCAATTGTTCCTGCCTGCAAAACCCTATAACATATGTACACACACACACACACACACACACACACACACACAACCGAAAACCGTCAAAATCTTATAAAACTGTAATCAGTCACTGGTGCTGAACCAAATCGATGTCAAAGAATAGCCAACTCTTAGGGAGGGGGTTCTGATGAAAGAAGGTAAAATGACAACAACAGATCAGTCAAAGTTTGTGTTAAATGTGATCCTGAATTTGTACATTTTGTTTGACATTTTTGTCTTTCTCCGTGTAATTCAGTGTTCATTTTCATACAAATCAAGTAGCAATGTAAATAAAGTGCTTTGCACTTTATATTTTCTCAGTTAATATTTTGTCTTCAATGTAGCAATGTTATATTTGGTAACATGATACTATGTACACCAACCACTGAACAAGATTTCTTTAATGAAGGATATATTGAAAGTTATTATTATTGTTAGTATTTCTATCATCAATGCTATTATAACATTATTTCTTTTTACACATAGCATGCATAGGAATAAAATATCTCATGCGACAGGTAGTTGAAATTTGAAAATTGTGTCAGTGTGTCCTGGGATTGCTATATTATTTTCTACCTAATGTTTCATGACCTTGCCCATCAAAAATTACCTTTATTTGGTATGTCTTATTAAAAAATGCAGTGATTGACAACTACTGTGAGTGACTTCATTACGTACATAGATCTCAATGTGAAGAGTTTGTTTGCAAAAACCGATAAGTCCATATTTGTCAAATGGAGATATTTGCGATTAAAGGTCAAGAAAAATAAAGAGAATAATAAGAAAATTTTTGCTTCTTTTGACCATAACTTCAAAAATGTACCTTCATGTGTAGTGACCAATATATCATTTAAAAGGTATTATTTTGTACTTTATGACAGATACCGTACTTCAAAATCTTCAAAAATGGACTTATCGGCTTTTGCAAACAAACTCTTCATGTACTCACTGTTTCACAGCAGACATGCTGAGCATCTGAGCAGCTCATATGTAAACCAACAAGAATGTAGTCCTTCCTGTAGAAACAGTCAATTAAAGGGAAAGTTTATGCTTGTTTTATGTTGCTTTGTATTAAAACAGAAAAATCAGAGAAGTGGATCAGTGAAATTATAGGAGGAAAAATCAGACACACACAAAATTTTATATAGGCCTGCTGATAAAGGTTAAAGATTTTTTAAAATTAAATTGGCAACTCCGTGTGACATAGGTGTTGCGCAGCTCTCCTTTTGTTTCATATAAAAAAATTCACTAAATTTCATATTTCTCAAAGATTTTGGCACAGACAGAACTTATCTGATGAGAAGGACATGCACAGACAATGTTACTCTTACTATATACCAGAAAAAGATCTGAAGAAGTATTATCAATTTTTTCCCCAAATTTTTACTGATCTACTCCGTTGACTTTCCTGTTTTTGTATAAAGTAATATTGTATCAGGATTGAATTCCCCTTTAATGTAATGCCCACCTGTTGCCATGTTTGTTGTTATTTTCACAAGTTATCATAGATGTGTAGTGTACATATTGTATGTAGTGATCCCCTACATTCCAATGTATCCTTCTCCATAAATTTTGCTCCTGTACACAAATTCAAGAGTGTGATTTTTTGAGTACTTATTCTTTTCAAGGTATGAAGAGAATGTTTATCCATTCTCTAGCAAAAGTAAAACAGCTGGAGAGAATTTCAATTTTTGAATGGCCTGGAATAATTGTCTTCATTGTTGTGCCCACACACACCACCCATACATACGAAGATTATATTTTTCTTTGATTCACAGACTTTGTGGTCTTCAAAATTAAATACAGAAACAACTTTTAGTGCATAGACAAAAGTGTCATCATCAACAGAAGAGATATTGAAGTACACATGCATTTGCAGCGAGTACGCAAATTGAACACTAGAAGCATGCATGGCGCCCACGCACACACTCAACCGCGCCAAGTTGCTGGTGTCAGATGTCCATAATCCATCCGTAACATGTTTGACGATGGATGGAAAAGGTCTAATTTCGTCTGCGAGAAGTTGTGTATATGTGGGGGGGGGGGGAGGTAGGGATACTGCTTTTATGGAGGATGCATGCTGTCCTTGTTGGTATGTTTGTTTGCCATCAAAAATGGCTGCTACAAGGACTCTTTACTCTCCGCCGGGGAAAAATCGATGTCTCCAGTGTCTGTCCGAAATGGAACGATCTGTTCCTCGCAGGGCCAGGAGGCAAATTTGATCAAATAGTGTCCATCTTATGCTGATTATATGTGCCTCGCTCCTGCATTTTCCCTGTTTTTCGGTCTGTTTCTCTGGACATGACGTATCGTGAGGGGAGAGGGAGACAGAGACAGAAGGATGGGGGGGGGGGGGGTGGGATGGTGTGTTAAGGGAGTATGATCACTGTCCCATGCTGTTTGCTGAGTGCAAATGCGTGCAAACAGAGTTGTGTGCTGGCTGTCCTTGCACGCTCCCCTCAAAATTCTCTCAATCAATGCCACCTTGCGTCCATCTCCCTCCGGTCTCTCCTATCTCCTTTCCCCCAACATTCTAATATATACATTCTCTCATCGTCTCCAACAGCAAGATTTTTTTAGTGGTATTGATTTCACCCCTGGCCACATTTCCATTGATTTCCACGGACTAATTGTAATGAATACGCTCTCTCGGGATCCACATTTTCTGATCGACACTGATTGCATGAATTGATTTTAGTGCATGGAGATGAGCATTGCTATTTGGCTAATGGCTATGAAAGAAAGCACATGAGTTTTACCATCATGTTCCAGAAGATCTCCCCTGCCACTTAACCCATAGCTTTTAGGAAGTGTGCGTATTGCTTGCTATGTTCTATGGGACATGCATCACCTGGGAGGCAAGAGGTTAAACAGACGTCTTTATTCTCCAGATGGCAAATGTGACGGCGAGCTGCCATAATTGCATATTATCTAGCTGTCTGCAACGGCTTTCAGGATGCGGCAAGAGTTATGTTCCACTCCTCGTGTGCTTTCTTGTTTCCATGCCAACAACTTCTGTCCTCAACAGCCACCCCTCAATGGATTAATGTACTCTGCAGTTTGCACACACTCTTTACACACTTACATTGTACATGAATACACTGGTGCTTAAATTTTAACATGCTTGCACTAAAATTTCCATGTATATTTCTCTCTTCCATCAATTTCATGAATTTCATGACTTTGAAGGTCCATTCATCTATTTTCTTTTAGTAGTAGGGCCTATGAGAGATTATGCAAAAATCAACATTAAGAATAAAGGAAGAAAGTTCAGGAGAATTTCATGCATTTCTTCAAATTCTATTTTCCTGTTTCTTTTCAGTGGTATTGCACAAAAATCATTTAGAAGAAAGAAAGAGAACTATAGTAGAATTTCATGCATATCTTCCATGTCATCTGATTCCATTTGTTTACTTCCCTTTCAGTAGTTATCACATAAAGAGTGATATTCAAAAGAAAGGATGACAATTCAGTCTCCATGATTAAGCATACAAAAGTGATTTGCTATCTAGAAGGCATTTTCCATGAAAGCTATTGTCCATTTCAGTTTGTTTCTGTACTTACATTGTAGTTTTCAACATTAAATGTATCCCTTTGACTGGAGCTAAATACCAAAGCACAAAATACACACTGGGTTAGAATAAACTCTGTTTTTTTTTTTAAATTATAGATCAGGCATGCGCACATCAAGGTATAGATCAGTGAATGAGAAACATATTCTAAACTTTTAATCATACCTGTATATTATGCAAATACAGGCCAAGTCTGAAAGAAAACTTTTAGCAGGTGTAAGTGTTCATAGGATGATATGATAGACATATATGTATATCATGTATTACAGATATAAATTGTGCATATAATATTAGTCACTTCTCTATGTCAATTCTCATATTCATGCTTAAATTCATAATGGCATTCTCCACAGAGAATACTTGCAGAAAACCAACCAAACAAACAAACAAACCAGTAATGACCTTATGCCAGAAGCATGAAGTAGGCATAATATGAATATTATTGATGGAATATTGATGCACCATAATCAGGCTTTAAATCCTTTACCATGGAGTAATGAAAAAATATATAAACATTTTAAGTCTTATTAAGTGTATGACAAACAGTAAAATTCTGCCGTAAGCCACTGCCTGAGGATCTTGACAACCTAGTGAGAAATGAGGAAAAAGAATAATACAAACAGACCTTCCTTAAGAAGTGGAATTTCTTTGATAACTCATTACTTTTGTCATAAAGAGAAATGTGACATAAGTCTTTCTGGTTCATGCACCCCATTGCTCGATTGAATTATGTACCATGTTTTGTGATTGTGATGACTATACCTATTCCAATGAATTGCAGCATGCTTATTCATCTCAATGAATCTCCGGCATTACATGTCAAAGCATACTGTAAACCTGTTCATAAATATGAGGAAGACAATATTTATAGCCCTCGTGAGAGAGCATCATCAAGTTGGCAATTCTCAGCTCATTCATCTACCCAGTCATCAACATCAAGTCAACTTAATTTCAATTGCAAACATGCAGAAACATAAACCATGAAGGCAATCTCTTTCGCTCGTTATAGAGAGGACATTAGCGATAATGCAATATTGATTGCACATTCTCTGTCATGCGAGAAGATAAGGTGGCAGCCATTTGTGTCTGGTAATTTGGGTAATTCCCAAATGTGATATTCAGTATTCACAGCCCATCAGGCATACATACTTCATTCACTTTTGATTTTAGGATCCTGTGGAATACTGAGTATAATTTGGAGACCACTACGAAAGAAAATTATACAAAAATGTACCTGTGACCACCCAGCTCACAAAACCCACAAAAGGTATGCCAGAATAAATTTTTGCTTTTTTACACAGTAACAAAGATATCTTCCTTGCTATAATTGGATCATTTTAATCCATTCAAAAGAAGATTGAAATGAGAAAGAGTTATGAGGGAGAAAAGAGGATTTAAAGATCATGGTCATTCAAGTATGGTAGGCAGAAGTATCAATGAAAACATGTTCTATTTCACAGTGAAAGCAGTGCCTGTCTGGAAAAAATAAAGTGATCTAGAAAAACTGCTAATATCTCAATTTTGGTTTTGTTTAGAAAAGCTGCCAAAGTTTGAATAGTAAGTAGAGAAAGAGTACTTTCTGAGATACATGTAAGACAAACTTTAAAAACTTGAGTTGTGCAACCCAAATGACATAGGTCCATTTACAGAGAATATTTATCTGCAACTTTTTATGTGTTTTGTTTTTAAGCTGGTCAGTCACATTTTTCTTTGAAAGGGTAGGAGACACTTAGATGTCAAACTTACACAAAAGGTGTTTAGGGTGAGGAACATGCTCCAACCATAAAATAGATATGGAAATTTCAGTGCATTGAACATTGATGATAACAAGAAATGTACTAACCCTTTATAGCTGTATTTATGTTAGTACTTAGTTTCCGTATTCTATTCCACACAAGCCACAGCACTGTGTGTGAAATCAAACGATCCACTTTCAAACATAATTGTGCCAGTAAATTAGGAAATTGATTTATGTGACAAATACACTCTAGGGCATTAAGGGGGAGCTTATTGAATTGCAGTGGAATACTCAGCCACAGCTCAGTGAGTTCTTTTTCTGTTCATTTCTCTTTTTTTTTCTCTCTCTCTCTCTCTTCATTTCTGGAGTGTTAATCTCCACGTACACAGTGAGTCATATTTGCACTCTATTTCAGCCGAGACGCTGACATGCATCCAAATTATATGTCGCTGATCGGACTTGATGCGCAGCATCTTCTCCACAACCTGGTTTTCTTGCATCTAATGTGGGTCATCAGAATGCAATCATTAGAGCTTACCTGACTCAAAAGAGGCAAAAAATCTCTGTGTCTTCAAAAACAATGAAGTAACAGTGATGACGGAAAAAATTAAGATGGAGAAATCAGAAAGCTTGTTGGCTGATTTTGATGCACAGGCAAATCTCTTGTAGCTTTTGTATTTACAGAAGAATTTAAATAGACTTTGAAGGATATATTATATGCCATGTTTATGACCAGCAACTGACCAGCCAATGACCCACATACACAAAAGGAGGTTAAATCTGACCATCACATATCTTGAAGTTCAACCATAACATCCAATTATACATTTTGTCCAAGATATTCAGATATGAAAATGCTTCTCATTTTGTTGTTTTGTAGATTTTTTTTTTAATGCTTGTTTCCTCTCCATAAATCAAACAAAATGTGATTAACCAGCACTTTTGGTTTGGAACATATGTAATGATACTCAAATGATAATGTAGATAAAGTTTGTATAGTAGTTTTGGTACATTAAAACAAAAGAAGTCATTATTATTATATATTATTTCATGAGATATTGCTGTTCCCACAAAAAATGCAGTTATACCATATATTCCAAGTCCACTAAATGTGTTCACATCTACAGTAGACAAATTGCCCATTATCTCACACCTTATTTCAACTTGACTCCCGCAGACATCTTATTGAGTTTTCTCTATTATTCTATCGCACACTTTCATCTTGTTGTATAGGTGGTGGATGGAGGCAGCACAACTGTCCACTGTGGTCAGTCCAGACCCCAGCCATACGTTTCGTCCACTCATCAGCTGGTGGTGGAATACCACCATGCCTCGTCCAGCAACATGGTGACCTGGGCCCCCAGCCTCTTCAGGGCCAGCTACCAGTTCCTGTCGCATGCCGCGGCAGTGAGCATCAAGGAAGACATGGCGAAGGGATACTACGGTGAGTGGCAGCATAGAGGAGGCATTGTTTGTCACTCAATATTAGCATACATGTTTCATTCCAGTACATAGTTTGATTTGTGATGATGCTGTATTCACATGGTTCTCCTTTCTCTTGACACCTGTGAGTTACGCTGGACAGTAGACACCTTTATCTAATAGCACCTGTATTGTGAGGTTTTTACCTTGATACATGGCAGTAACTAGCTGGACCCTGGACACCTTTACCTCAACACTTTTTATCTTTACACCTGTGAGTAACTTTGGACTAGTATACCTTTACCTTAATGCTGAACCCTTGGCAAAATTCAAACCTTCAGTTGTTTTAACCCTACCAAGTATTCTTGAAAGAAAAATCAAAATTTGACATACCAAGTAATTGATCACTTGTAAGCTTAGAGTCTGGAGAATCTTGATGAAATACCCAGATCTGGAAATCAGTATTCAACTTCATTTGACTTTCATGGTAGACAGGTCACATACATGAAAAGTGCAGCTGTACACAGAAATGTTCTTTGAGTTTCCATTTATTCATATAATTTTTTCATGCTGCCAAATGTCTGCCCATTTGCAGCAAGAATCCAGCATTTGCAGTTCTGCAGAAGTCTTGGAGATGATCAACTTGCAATGCTTAGATAATACTGCTACCTTTAAGTTTGGTTCATGCATGATAATTCAGATACCATCAGATGCAGAATCGAGTCAACAAACAGGCAGCCACTCCCTCCCACTTAAGGGCTTAAAAGATGGTATCGTAAGTTCCTTCAAGCTCAAATAATCTGTCATATCCAATGATTGGGAAAGGGTCATGGTTAAAATCAAAATGTCTACAGCCAGGTATGGAGTCGTGATGCAGAACTTTAACAAGGCAGAAACCTTATAAAAGACCAAAGTTCTGAATCCTTCCACAAATAATAAAAGGAGTGTGCCTTAAAACTTAGAACTCTGTGCTTTCAGCAGATTAGACCCTTGAACCAGAGGGACCTTGTAATGGATTAGACGTAACCCCTGGGCTGCGTGAAGAGAATGTCCTAAAAGTGATTGAGCACGGTCTGTTGAATGCTATTATAGGCCTACCCTTTAGCTTGCCTGAAAGATGAAGGTCTAAATTTGTGCTTCCCAGGAAGTTAGTGTATTTCTCCCGCATAATGTTTGGCATAGGAAGCCTGCCTTGAATATCGAAAGCAACAGTGTGATAGGTCTCACTACTGTTACTGTAAAACATTTGTTACATGAAACATTTTCTAATTGCCACTGGCACTCATTGCATTGTGTAGACTAACACTTTTGCATGCATTTTTTTTTTCTTTCATGAATCTTTGTTCCTTGCAAAATTTGCAGAAGTTTCCATGCAGAATAAAATTTCAGGTTTAACCCACTGAGGATGGGCTGATTTTCCTACAACACGCATTTCCAATAGACACTTGCCCAAGTATACTCAGAACTCATCTGCAGTGGGTTAACAGTATTCTATGCACAAATGATTTGTATTCTTGTCTGTACATACATTTGACAATACCATGCAAATATTGATCTTTCTGTGGATATATGCATGTACACATGTGCACTGTTGGAAAAGATACTAAAATCTGGACAGTGAGTAAATTGATAGATTCTGAAGTTGGAGCAGCTTTATATATGGTAATGTATTTCAAATGGATCTGTATGTTCACAGAGGTGAAGGTGTGTGCATATTGTGATTGCATGATCATTTTGGTGTGAGATCTGCTAAATTTGGTATTATATATCTTGCCTCTGAGACCTCAAGTCTGAGGTTTAAAGGCATTATTTACTCTTTGCAGATGAAACAAAAACCCAGATTTGGTGCTTCAAAATAGTTCTAAAATGTGAGTTAGGGATAGAAACAACCAATGTAAAAATTTAAATCAGTACAATCAATGTTAAGTTTTGTTGAATATGCAAAATGTGTACAATGGTTGTGATAAGAATGTTTCTAGACTAAACCATCTACAGTTACGGTTTAGTGAGAATAATAATGATATCTCCATATATTTTAGGCTTTATTGCAAAATTTTTACATGGCATGATGTTTTGTGATACAACTGACCTACACACATGCATCAAGAGTGATACTGTATATTGAACATTCTTTTAAATCACTGCTTCAATGGTAAACAGTACCTTTAAAACAAGCAACACCTATCTGTAACAGTAGAGAAACTACTCAGTGATGACCTCCTTGTTGAAGGCCTCTGCAAATGTATTTTTGTATGTGTTTTTATGTGTCTGTCTGTCAGGTGTGTGTGTGTGTGTGTGTGTGTGTGTGTGTGTGTGTGTGTGTGTACATGTGTGTGTATTTGTATTTTTGTGTGAGTGATTTTATTATTAAAGCAGCAAGTTACAGCCATGATGAAGCCAGAGATGGGAACAGATAATGGCTTTTGGACAGAGGAAGTATATAGCTAGAGAGAGAAGGTAAGGTACGTGGTAGATGATAAAGAAAAGTGATCGCTGAGTTGGAGGCAGTAGGCACCGGTAGATGAAGATGGAGAGTTTGGCTGATGGGTGTAGACAGAGACAGTTATGTGCAGTGTGGAGATGTAATGGATATGCATGTGTCTGCATGTGAGTGCATTTCTCGATATGAGTGCGAGAAAGAAAAAGATGGAAATAGAGAGAAGAGACAGAGAAAGGAGAGAGTCATGTAGAGTAAAGAGATATAATATCGTCGGTGGTCATCCGCACCATCGTATTGTCACAAATGTACACACTAGTAGTTATGTACATGTATGATGTACTGCATGCATGGTTGTTTTAATGTGTATGTACACAGGTGGACCAGATTAATGGAGAACATTCTATGTGATATAGATATAGTACATACAGGCTGACCAGATCAGTGGAGAACTTTCTACGTGGTATACAATGTACATGTAGCTACAGTACATGTATGCATGTGACAGGAAATACATTATTGCTCACTCAATTTAGAATGATTTAACCCATTCCAGAATTTTCTAGGAAGTGCTTTCTTTGGCTGAGTGAGGCACTGTCCCTGTAGCCCAATGTGATTGGTAGTTAATTTTGGCAATGATGTTATGCACATAGTTAGGCAGTGAGTCATCCAGGATTCCTGGAACTTGGGCTTGCTAGTATGTTCAGGTATGTGGCCCCAGGTTGGAGAAAATTACAGAATGTACTAGAAAGGGGTGAATGGATAGTATATAAGCCGGAGAAATTTTGAGTTAGGCAGAGTACCCAACACCTCTGCTCTAAGAGTTACGTCACTTCTGGCTCTGAAGCGACTTGTTATAGTCAGTCCTGTGTTACCTGCTGACCTGCTATACAAATTGTGTTTGTGGAGATAAGGCCTGGGAGACATCTTGCCTGCAGAGAATTAATTTGCCTACATTGGAGAGAGACTCCATATTTTAGTGTCAACGGACATTATTACGGCAAAGCTGTGACGGGCTGGATTCCTTGCTGGACAATATAAAGTGAACCATCATTCAGCGCCTCGACTGGACGTGGTCGTCATAACATTTGGATTCTGCACGTTTTGCTGTGGACATATATCGTGGAGTTTACCCCGGATCTATACCGTGGACTATCGTAACCTGCGCCTTTTACGTCAGAGGAATCATTCATCGGTGCATCAAGGATCATTCATCGGTGCATCGAACATCGTATCTGAACATTTTCAAAGGATTACTTGATAACAAAATGTGTAAGTGATTCCACTACCGATTTACAGTTTCTATTGATCATTATTGTATTGATGTGAAAACCGATTACGAGTCTGTATCCACCATATCACTGTTAATAAACCGCCTGAACATTAGTTGATTGTTTCTTTTGTGCGATCATTCTCAGAGTGATTTTGGTCGTAACAGTATATCCATCCTGATTTTCGTTTAGATTTTAGATTTTGAGGTTTTCAGTCATTTCGATAGTGGACATTCCATTGTACATAATGTGAAATGTTCAGTTTCTAACTTGATGTATTTTTTGTGTAATTATCATGTTTATAGAGTCATGTCATTTCATTTTGTTCATTTTTCCATAGGCACGCGTGTTAAAATACAGCGATACGCCGTCCTCTCCTATATACGACAGTTCGGATGACCGCAAACACAGTACGCGCGCCCAACGAAGTCGGGCACATTGACTTCGTGCATAATCTTGGTGATATACAAAGGTTTATTGACGGCAAGTGCAGCGCATGTGGTCAACAAAACTGTCGTATACATGGTAAATGACAACGGTCTTTGCAAACCAAAAAAACATACAAGTAGATCTCTTGCGATTTTTCTCACATAATTCCAAACAATGCAATTTGATGAATACATCATAAAAAATTATGTTAGAATAAGAATTAAACTCTAATGTACTACACAAATAATTGCAAATGCCATAAAATTGTAGCAATCACGATTGAAAAAATGGATAAACTTAAAACGCAGTTATCTCGAAATGTTATTCTTACTCGAAAATTGCATATTATATGTATACGAAGGTTCGGATGACCGCCGATGATATATCTGCATGTGAGTGCATTTCTAGATAGGAGAGAGTAGGAGGAAGGGAGAAAAGAGAAAGGGAAAGAGAAGGAATGATGAGAAGGAAAGCAGGAGTGAACATGGTAGAAAGGGAGAGACAAAGAGATACAGGAGAGAGGGAGAAGAGATGAATAGAATGAGTAGAGTGAGAAAGGGGGGAGAAAGAGTGAAGGAAATGTGCGAGGCGTGAGGAAAACGGAGAAGCCTGACAAAGTGCAGAAGCAGACTAAATGTAATTGGATGCAGAGGGAAGTCGATATGGAGAAGTTTAGTTTAAGGCAATCATATACATGAGAGTGAAGAAAGTGTAGAATTAAGGCAAAGTGCTGCAGCAGGAGGCGGGTAAGTAGGCCACAAAAAAGTCTTAACTAAACATGAGTGGAAATATGAGAGAAGGGAGATATAGAGAAGGAGATATGGAGAAAAAAGTAAGGGTGATTATATAAGTATGGTTTTGTTGTTGTTGGAGGTACACATATGTGGAAAAGAGAGGGAAAGTGCCAAATGCTGGTAGAGTATAAAAGTAGACAACAGGTTGCAGTGAACGAGCTTCATATCAGTGCATTATCCAATCTGCCGAAAACTTTACTGTTTTTATCTGTGTTGTGATGTGTGACCGCACAAGTCAAAGTTACTCCATGCAGTCTGTTTAGACTTAGTGAAGACAGTGATGTATCTGTCAGGATTTTAACAAACCTGCAGCACCTGCTCAATCGTGGAGAAATAAGATCCTGCATTAAGGTAAAAAGGTTTGCTCACTTCTGAAGGAGATATGAATCCATTTGCTACTGTGGGATCCCTTCCCTCTCGGTCGTTAGCACGATGCCTGGAAACAACACACCCATGGGGCGAATTACTGCTGGGTACGCTCCTGTGGTTGCAGCAATTTATACAACTTAACGCACGTGCAGGCATGGCATGAATATTGAGAAGGGAGAGTGGTTTTGCTTCATTCTGTTTTCTTTTGTAAAGGAAGAACATGGTTGATCAAGACACACCAATGCGTTTCATGAAGTATCCAAAAGCGCCAAAGAAATTCACCATGGCAACCTGATGATGCTAATGTCATACAATACCAGTCTCAGTATCAGCTGGTAGCTGTGGTTCCAGCAAACATAAAATGTGGAAAATCTCAGATCACACAGTGAACAGATGTGCTAGCTACTAAAGCACAGTTCACATTTGTCTCTTTCCTGCAAGCATTGGAGTCATTCCGCCATGCCAAGCCTGTTACAGCTGAGAGGAATAGGTTAAAAATGGAGGGATGGAAAAAGACATGATAATAGACAGAGAATGAGAAAGGCAAGTGAGGGTCAACAAAACAAGCAGATAGATAGATAGATAGATAGATAGATAGATAGATAGATAGATAGATAGATAGATTAGATAGATTGATAGACAGACAGATAGATAGATAGATAGATAGAGAGATAGATAGATAGATAGATAGATAGATAGATAGAAATAAAGCAATTTCACGCAGAAACGATATAGACAAACAGATGTCTATAAAGAGAAAGTTCATATATAGATATGTCCTCTAAAATAGCAAAGCTGAGAAATGAGAGAATATTACAGACAGCAGGAAGGTATGAAGATGGAAGGAAACAGAAAGAGATATATATGGAAAGAGAAAAAGATAGAAAAGATATGGGAAGAGAGGAGAGAGAGGACTAAATTGGTAAGCACATTGACTGGTATGAAAAGGGACACACCATATGGTATGAAATACTCCCTGACATTTGGGTCTGAGCACTAATATCTATCAGGTCACTTGATAAAAGTGCAACGCTATTATGGGTGTCAACCAACCCACGAATCATGCTTTATTCCATCCCTAATGCTCAAGTCATTTGTCCCCTAGCTCCTAAAATGAAAATGCACGCAAAGAAGAAAAAGAAGGGGGGGGGGGGGGAAAGGTACATAAATCAAGACAAAAATGGAGTAAAATTTGGTGGTCTCCCTCACCAACACCAAGTCAATGTTTAATAGCGCTTTGGATTTTTGGTGAAATATGCATTCTTGCAAAAGATGTGCTGAGAGGATGGATTGTAGCAGAAAGTTCAAACTGAGGGTCAATTTCCTTGCATTCATGCCATTAGTTTGGCTGTGCTACAATGGTTTGGGCTGTACCACTCATTAACCCGTTGTAGACTAGTCCTAGGTATGCTCGGGGCAGGTGTCTATGACAAACATGTGTTATAGTAAAATCAGCTTGTCCTCAAGGGATTAAAGGGGCATTCCAGACGATTTTCATAATTTCACATGATGTGATACATAAATCGATAGTTCCATGTATAGATTTGTGGAATTTATTGAGGTTCCTGAGCAGAGAAACAATACTTTGAAAAATCCTAAACAAATTACACTGAACAGTGTTGATGACATAGGAGACTCACATATTTCAGAAATGTAGTCGGTGTAATTCCATTACAACACCACTTGCTTGCAAGTTCACCTGTGTATAATCTATGCATGCCTTCTTCTTTTCTTCTGCTCCCTGGAGCCAGAACTCATGCATTCTTATGGTGAGGCTGCCATGTCATCATCCTTGTTCATTGCAATTTGTTTTGAATTTCGAAAACATTTTTATTCTTCATCCCAATCACTATAAATTCTGAAACTCTGTACCCAGTATAACTAATTTACAGTTGTTCAAATGTAAAAATCTGAAAATCATCCGGAGGTCTCCTTTAAAAGTTTAGAGTCAGAACTCAACAGTCAATGCGTCTCTTGTGAAGCATGGTACAAATCTTAGTCCATATACAGATAGGGATCACTGGATTGGAATCTGGCTGAAGTTTGCTGGGGGAAAAAAAATCAACCACAATTCACTTGTTTTAACTATGTAACATTCATTCATGATATGCACTTTTTCATGACTTCATTTTACACAATTTTATAGACACTTGTAGAATTTAGGACCTTGTGCCTCAGATTTTAAGACTGAGCCACATTCTGTATTCAAAAACCTACTTTTGGTGTCTGAACAATGAAATAATTTGGATAACGGGGTAAATTTTGGTTTTTCAGTATGTAATTGATTGTTTTTTATGTCATTAACGTAACTCTGCTGTAATCGTGTGTCTTTGTATCTGTTGATGGCCTGAGTGAATGAATTTGGATTAACATAATCTGTTGTAATGAATTTATATGAGTTGGATGAAGGGACATCTATTGATTTGTCATTAATTCTGTTTCCATTTCTTTTTGTGTTCCTTCTAAAATGTGTATCATGACTTAGCTGTGCTGTAGCCCTCCCTTCTGGGATATAGGGAATCAGATGGTCTGATATTATGAAATGATGGGGTGCTTTTTGATTGGTCATTAAATCATTATCATAGCGTGATCTAATTGTGAATAATTGCTTTGTCTTAAGACCGATCATGGCTTGAAGGAGTCAGGTGGGATTCAAGGGACTTGGGTAATAGGGTGCTTTTCAAAATTTGCTATTAACTTGTTATTGCATCACAAATTGATTATGTCAACATGTTTTGCTTCATTAAGTAGTTAACCAGTTTAAGACAAGCCCTGAGTAAACTCGAGCAGGGGTCTATGGGAAATGTGTGTGTAGCAAAATCAGTCCGTCCTCAACGGGTTAAAGGAATCAGCTTGGATATTGACAGTACGATGCTGATCTGATGAAATTATAGATTAATGAGGTATTTTTTTCTTGATTGGTCATTATGTCATAATTGTGGAGTGATCAAGGAGTGGAATGTTTCATTTCATATGTTCATTATGGCTTGGAGGAGTCAGCTAGGGGAAAAAATGTCTGTCTCTGCCAATGATGACATGTTTGTATGCAAGCTCAATGGTTTTCTTTGATCCATGGCCCTGGTTGGGTTAAGGAGTCTATTAAATGGGATAAATAGATATCATTGGATGAATCTTAATTTGTCATTTAGTCTCTATTGCAGCATGATTAGGGCCTGCAAATGGCTTTGTCATACATCTGATGAATATCTTGACAAAATCTGCCCAAAATAAAGGAAAACTATGACATTTGAATGACTGCCATTTTGTGGTCATTGTTGCAGGTTGAATAGGGCTTTGCACTATTGCCTTGTAGTTGTTTTGTATACAGAGAATTAAATCAGTTGAAATTAACACATTTACACTGGAAACATGGCGGGTCCCATACAAAGGTGATTGAGATTTTGATAGCTTTTTGGCAAAGATTGAGACTAAATCATTTGATTTGGATGATTTAACACTTTTGGATTTACCACTGGGTTCATTATTCATTAATCATGGCAGCAAAACCAGTTTGTGCGATGTTGCCTTGTTTATTTGGTTGTAAATAAAGGGAGATTAACTCCTTAAGGACGAACTGATTTTGCTTTTACACACATTTCCAATAGACACCTGCCTGAGTATACTGGGGTCTAGTCCTCAATGGGTTAAAAGAGTATGGTGCAATGAAATATTCAGACAGGGTAACCACCCTCTCATTTGCTAGTAGGTTGTTATTGCTGCCTGATGATTATTAATTGTAATATTTGTTTTATGGCCTGTTAATGACCTAAGGGAGTTAGGTGGGACTAAAGGAATCTGGTGCACTCAATTGAAATGGTTTAGAGTACAGTAATCATTTCTCAAGCTGATGCCAGCAGCAAACAGAAATTTACTAGATTACCGGTTGCATTGTTGGAAGAAACATCATCCATGTAAATATAGTTTTATGGCAATGTGGAGGGTCTAAAAACAACACAGACCTGCCAACTAGTACTGATTTTCAGTAATTTCTACTGAAATTGGACAAGAATACTGAAGGTTACAAGCAAATTACTGATTTTAGAAATCATTGTCTGTGATAAATTCTATAACACTGTTAAGAATTACTGATTAATAAATTATTCACTCAAAAAAGGTGCAAATTACTGATTTTCAGCCATCATAGTACTGAAAGGCTTTTACAAAAGTTGGCAGCTCTGTAAAAACAACATGTTCAACATGTGCAAAGCTAAGACAAACTCCTTGTTTTGGTTTTTTTTTTCTTCTTCTTCTTCTTCACTCCACATTCTGGCTTGGTTACTTCATCCAGCTTGCTACACAATGAGCACAAGTGCAAAATTATCAATAGGTTGTTGCTATGTCAGGAAAGGTTCTGATTAGCTTTCTATTTGCCAGAGGAACAGCCCTTTAATTGTTATATTGGTAGGCCTAGAGTTTGAATATCTTATTCAACTTCTGTATCAAGAATGATAAAGAATTATCAGTTGATCTAGAAAACAAATATCAAGAATGTTCTTTCTGAGCTAACTGGTGTAGAATCTAATTGTAGATGATTTAACCCAATATCTGTCACATACGCCGTAGCCAAAGTGCTCAGGCATTTTGCAGTGCACAGACACAAGATTGTTGATGGCCATTTCTGTTTATTATTATTGACATTAATGTGTCATGTTATACATCATTTGAAAGCTTATGGTCTAAACTTTCATTTTCCATAATAATCTGAGTGAGGGCGCACTTCAATTTCAAGTAGGACGCAATCTTATGTCACATAATTATCAATGTAGACTTATTTCTACATGTTACCACCTCATTTTTCCACACAACATGAGCTTGCATTACAAAAAGGTCTCATAGATGTTGTAGAGAATTTATTAAGCTTTCAGATGGTATGATTTTTTCATCAATAGCATCAGTACTTTTCATTTTATGAACTAAAGTCTGTGGCAATTACAACCTAGATTTCACACATTTTGTGTAATTTCTGATTTTGTGAGTGATGTAGGCCTGAAAGTAGACAAGGCGTGTTTGTATCTTGTCAAGCTGAAAGTATAAATTGAATTGTGCTTTTTCCTTTCAAATTTATATTAATCTTGTCCTATGATAATGCCATAATGATAAGATAATCTAAGGATAAAAAATGTTATTGAAAATATTCAGACGTTGGAGCGTCTATGCATTCCAGTTTATCATCATATGCTAGTCTACGACTTTCTGCACTTTCCTTATTGAAACAGAATTAACTATCACAGCAGTCATTTTCTTTATGATAAACCTGCATTGAACTGAAGTTTCGCATAGTGGCGGTTTCATCATGTAATAATAATAAACAGTCAAACATACCCCAACATCAAGACTGTACAGCTTCAGGCCGCCAGCAGGAAGCTACTGTAACCCTATTGCTCCTTACACCTGCCCCGTTGGCCCCGGCTAACTAGAGACCCATTGCACTGCTGTTAGTGCTGAGTAAACAGTTGCAACTCCTGCACCGAATGTGCAGTGTTTATCTATTCTTCAGATCATTTATGAGGCCGATATTACTGAAACTATACCCCTTCACAGAATTCAGAGATGTTGAAATCCCTAATCTGAATGTTTTCACTTCATGTTTTACTATTTTGACTTAGATAAAATAGATGAGAATTGACCCACGTGTATGATCTTTTCATCACTCGCGGCGATCTCTATTACAGTCCCACATATACAGATTCGTGTAAGTTCTCCACGCATGGCAAAACTGTACATAATACATTGCAGTCTGAATGCAAATGAACATGGGCGGGGCCACCACAATTTCTTGGACTTTGAGAAAGCTTTCCTGATTGGTTAAACGTGGGGAAGCTTTCTTCATACTGGAAATCATTTCTTTACACTGTCAGCCAATCACAAATGAGTTTATAGAGTGGTAGTGTCATAGCCTTTGAAGTAATCTGTCAATCAAAATAGGGCCGATAATATCGGCCGAAGCATTTCTATTGCAGTTATTGGGCCGATTTAATCGGCCCGTGACAGAGATAGGGTAAAAATCAGAGCGGTATGGTACCACTATCTAGTATCCTTTCAAACAGAGGCACAAAGCAAAATAGTTTTTATACATCAATATCATGGACTACGTATATATTACTAGTCTCCTTTGCCAAAACAAAAATGATGGCTATATGTGTAGACATAGATATACTTGTATATTTACATGTTCATATATCTATATATTTATATTCTTTCATATTAGTAAACTCATGCTGAATTTTACATACATACACACACACACACACACACACACACACACACACACACAAGAAAATCTAGTTTGAAATATGAACATGCTCACACAAGCTAATGCATTGGGGGAAAAAAATCATCAGCAGGTGCAAGAGCGATCCATTTCTGTGTAATGCCAAATATGTCAGCAGTTTTATTTCCATGGTATGGTCTGCATAGACTTCACAATCTGCGACAATGTCTGTGTGCACTTGGTCTCTGGCTTCCAAAAGTGCATGTGCACTCAGTCAGTGTAGCATGGTTCTCTTATGTGATTTATTTGCATTTGTTCCATGTCGATTTCTGGTCCCATTTCCCCTCTTCATTTTTTGTTTGCAAGTATGTGGACTTATATAGATGTGATACATTTATCATATGCCGCGGTGAAGAGAGGTTATGTCGCTGGACTGATATATGCGCACACTCGCAAACTTGGCCTGAAATCGCAATATTTGCCAGCGTTTGGCAAGGCAACTCCCATCAGCTTCACCTGCACTGAGTATACAAGGGTGACCTTTTGGAATGTTCGGTGCGTGGAGAAATTCCACGAGGCACTCTGTCGGGGGCCCCCGGCAATGTTACCCGTTAAATCACATAAATATCATTTAGGGGGAACATGTTTGCCCTGCGGAGCAGGTGTCCTGTGGTGGTGGAGGTATGGGCGAGGCTGCGCATTGTGCTGACTGTCAGCTTGCATGCAATCAATTTTAAAGGACTCAAACCCTTCTCAGTGACAGGTATATATTTCAACCCATCTCCATATCTTAAAGGCTTGTTTATGGGTCAACGTGCAGTTATGTAACACTTTGTTCCACGTAGATTACCTTGTTTGTACAATTTAACTCTTTGCTCATGCACAAGTCAAAAAATATTTAGTCTATATCTTTCAGATATATGTGCTTTGCATTTCATGTAGCTACAACTGATTAGTTCTAAAGTGAGTATTGAGCAATGCCAAAAAAAAAGAAAAAAAAATGAAAATTTACCCATTTTTTTCTATGCTACTAATTCAACATCAATCTTATTGTAAACATTAGTAAAGACTCACATGCCAATTGACCTTTTACCTGTCATTCTATGGAATCATGTCAGATGCTTTTTTAGCAGTATGCGCAAAAATTATTGTTATAGATGAGATTTTGGGTTGAAAATAAAAGGTGTTGAGTACTCATTTTAGTTGGATTTTAGTTTGAAAGAGACAACAGTTTTTTTTTATTTGTTTTGTCTTTGACTTCTAATTGATAAGACAAAGCAGTCTATGATAAGGAACTATGCATTCAATAGTCATAATCAGTAATAGATCACTGTAAACGTTCCCCCATAAACCTTACTTCCCATGGGAAAGGTTAATGTGTTCATGACTGCATATGGCACAGTGTAAATCCTGCCCTGCTCTTTAAGAAGGTGTTTCATACATGCCTCTGGATCATGTATCATTCACAGCATTTGTATTAATGTCCATGAAAACATGCACACAGCAGGGGGGCACACAGTGAGGCATGTGGTGACAGGCCTTGATATCTCAATCAGGACCGCGATGTCGGGGGAAGTGATTGAGACACGGTGAATAGATACTTGATGAAATCTAGAGGCCACCCCACCCACTTGCTCTTAAGATCAAGGACCATTGACATCTGGTTTCCTGCAGAAAACTAAGACCAACATGGTGTCGGATTAATCATTCATGTATTGTGTCTGTCCATTAAGAATAGCTAAAGTTTGTAAGTTCTAGACATGGAATGTTACATTTCACTGTAGGAACAAAAACAGGAGCATCATGTACTAATCAAGGCCATTGCCTTTTCATACTATAGCCCGTCACTTTGGATCGCCCAGAGCTGTAGACCTTGGTGAGAGTCACAGTAGCTAATATACTATAAAACCAGATTTTTTTTTCTGTGCATGAAACTTCAGCGAATTTTGCAAGAAGCCAGAAATTCACGAAAGTCCATGTGAACATTTTTGTCCACAGAGTGCCATGGATGCTGGTACACGTAGAATACATATACCCATAATTTTTACAGGATTGGCAATTTGCGGAGGTTTTCATGCCACAAAAAAAAGGGCTATTCATGAAAGTTTCATGGCACAATTTTTTTTTCTAGATTTACAGTAACTGTTGAATGGGGAGATAATGAAAGGAGTATAATTATGTTTGATGATAGGACTGAATTGGAAGTATGACTCCAAACATATCTCACTGTCTGAATCATCATTTTGGTCCTATTACCAGAGAAAATTTTGTCTGACACTTCATTTTTTGGAAACTTTTATTCATCTCATGGTTATAGCTCCCTATATTCTCAGCTGAAGTTACTTTCCTTGTAGTGATTTGCAATGTATTGGGATGGCATGATCAGAATGTCTAGCTTCTTCAGTCATGGGGCAGAGACTCCAACTCTCCCGTTTTCGACGGGAGATCTCCCGCCAAAAACCCATTTTTGCAAAATCTCCCGTTCTCCCGCTTGAGATTTAATTTCTCCCGCCCTGGCTCTGTGTCTCCCGTTGGAAAGGATTTCTTACTTATTGCTATCGTATGTTCAAAAAAAATAAGCCTTAGATAGAACCAGAGAGCATCTAGAACCCTAGGAACTTCGCGCTTCGCACACATCAACTTGGAGTCTCCCGTTTGCTAGGGGTTTCGGGCGGGAGAATCTCCAGATCAGAAGGTGCTTGGGGTTGGAGTCTCTGATGGGGGGGGGGGGGGGGGGGGGGGGACTTGGTTTATTTGAATCATAATTTCCCCCTGCAAAGCATGTTTACACAGACACAATTCCCAAGGCTCTTGGTTTGTCCCCCTACTCCCACCCCACCCCACCACAATTACCTGCAGATCCCAGCCCCCAGGGGGATAGCTCAGATGGCTCTGCCCTGCGAGATTATGTAAATTGCAGTAATTTGACAAGTGCGCCCCCCGGACTTCCTCTTCAGATAGCGTGCAGCACAGGGGACCCTCTGGTACCATACAACAAGTCCTCGTATGATATGTTTTTGCATAACGATGCACATGGGGTCACTCGCGGACCAGTTTATTCATCTTACCGACCTCATCAAGAATGTAGGAAGACAAAACTGGCAGTAAATTCTTCTGATGCCATTTTGTGATTTTTGCGTTTTTGTTCTTTCATGTTCTTTTGCTGCTCTGTGATGTCTTACTCCAAATCTGGAATGGCAAACTGGAAGGTGCTTGTGCCTTTTGTAGATATCAGCATGTGAGCAGTTGTTCACTTGAAAAACTAAAGAGGTGTTTGAAGATCTCACTGTGTGCTAAAGAGAAAACAGTGAAAAAGGAGAGAAATAGGAAGAGATAGAAGGGACAAAAATTTTTGCAAAGTGAAACAGAAGAATGTCAAAATGTAAAGTATCAGATACTGTCTCGCCGAATATTTCGCAAGGTTTCTATTTTTTGTGAATTTAATGAGTCATGTGCTATTCGGGAAATTAAAGACACCTGAAAATAATGACTCTGATCCCAATATGAATGTGACGCACATGTATATATTTCTCCATTCAATGCAGTACTCCACGATTGCGAATCTAACCACTCGTGAAATCGTGGGAAGTCCCGATTCGCAAAAATTTAGACTCGCTGAATATATGGCATATACAGTAATATTTGGTAGATCTTTAATAGGCATTGATAGAGAAAACCATAAAGGGCATGAGGCAATGAAGAAAGAGGGAGCGATAAAAAGAGGAAAAAAAAATCCATGCCCGGAACAGACATGGGAAGAAAGATGTGTAGAGTTTGCAAATGGATAATTCAAGTGGAGATGAGACAGTATTTGGATGTAAATTATGGGATTTGTCTCTGATTGCAGATTGCTGCCACTGATCCTTGTGGCCTTGGATGTAGATTTCTTGTAAAGTTATGAAAAAAAAAGTTCATGTTTCAACAACAGGATTTGTCGTGCTGGAAAGAAGCACTTGTTCAGTGTATTAGATATTGGTACACTGGTGACACAAAATGGAGTGTGCAGACCAGTTGTGGGTGTCCCTTCATGGTAGTACCTGCTGTTATATTGTGTGACTTCCTCGAAATCTTTGAGCGCACTGTCTCAATATAGCCAGTGCATTTGAATATGTTGTGATGCTGTCAGATGGATTTAAACGTGCATAGTACCAACAGACCTGTCCACAAAGTGCATAGAATTTGTGGTTCATTTGCCCATGCTTGGCTGTATGACTCCACCTCTTGTTTCTTGTACAGTCACTACCACTTTGCACATTTCTAAGAAACAGAAACTGAACAAAGATGAATTACAGTTGAACCTCTCGTATCCGGACAAGTCGGGACCGGGGCTCATCCGGATAAGGGATTTGGCCGGATACGGGAGACTCAATGCTTTATACATGTACATACATACACATGTACTGATGTAGCCCATTGTAGTACCACATGTAGTAATGTGTATACTGCAACCTTTTCATTGTTACATTTGGGGATGTTTGGGGATGTTAAAATGTCTGAGGGTAAGCAATTTGGAAGGAAATTTGATGTAATGTATGTTAATCATGTTGGAAGTAATATGTAATTCATGTGTGTTTGTGTAGGAGTTCTCAAGGAGTTGGGCAAAATCACGGCGAGATTGCGTCCGGATAATAGAGAGATCCGGATAAAGGGAGGCCGGATAATAGAGGTTCAACTGTATAGACCACCGTACATGGTTGAACCCTTTGCAAGAACCCTACTCTACCAGAAATCATTCTTTCCTGACTCCATAAGGCTTTTGAACTCTCTGCTAGAAGCCCTCATCAAATGTACCTGTGCTGACAGTTTCAGGCAGGAGGTACAGAAACTCTACTCTGAAAGGAGGGGAATGCTGTTTGTTAGCTGTACTTAGTTATCATGTAGTTATTTTATATGGCACTGTACATATACCACACCAGACCCGCCAAACATTGTGAAAATACACCAGATGGTGGACTGCACTTACTCGGAAGAAGAAGAAGAACAATGTTCCAAATTTGTGAAAACTGATCTGCATTGTCCTACACACTGTTCAAACAGAAATGTATAGATGCTGTGAAAGCAGTATTGAAAACATTATGCTAACTGCTTCCAATTATTCAAAATCTGTGTGGATTTATCATTTTCACTATTTCCCACAGATGGCAGTGTTATGGTAAACCATTTGATACATGGTTTATAGCATTGTGTAATGTTTGTTCACATTATGTCTTAATCTGTATCTGTATCTGTATCTGTACACAGAAATTTAGTTTTCTGACATGGTAGGTTATTGTACTGGTAATATCCCTATGAAATATAAGAGTGCAACGTTACTCACATACAGAGATATAGCAATATATGAAGAGACATTGAGCAATCTCTAAAATGCCAAAAATTACATATGCCTTGATTTAAGAGTAGTTTTCTGGCCTTATCGACTGCATTGGATTGCATAGTTGATAATCTTCCGTACGATCAGTGTACTACGATACTCTGAAAACACGCAAACGCACGCAAATGTCCACGCCACGTACACAGCTAGGTTGGTGCTACCGCGCCGCGCTGGGCCACTGACTAGGCAGCCACGGCAGCCTCTACTCGTGCGGATGCATATGGCTCTATGAGGCGGTACCGATAGACAGTATTTGATATAGGTGTGTGCAGACAGAGGCGAACGAAGGAAACGTGCACACACCGATGGTCTACGTGCGGCTACTATTTTCAGATTTGGCTACTATTGCTGTGCGCACTAGTACGTGCTGATTTATTAAACTTAATATTTCACAGTTTAGGACATTTTTTGTGATTGGATAGAATTTTCTTTAGAGTTCCTGGGACATGCTCTCACACCTCTCAAATTTAGATTTTAGGGGAGAGATTCTCTTTAACAGCATAATTCTTAGAAGTTGTGTATGCTGGAATGTTTTTTTTTTTTCTCATGCTTTTTAAGTATCATCATATAGTCCAGATGTTAAATTTTGAATATTTGTGAAAAAGGGCCAATACAACGTCAGACAGTGCCTTAAACCATATGTTCATTTAGTCACCTAGTTCGTTGCTCACAAGCTTTACAATTTCTAAGAAATTATGATAAATATGTTTAGCACTGAGAGACCATCATCCAGAAAGTAAACAGTGCAGATCAGACCCAGGGAAGAAGAGGAGATATTGATTAACAAAACAACAAAGTTTTAAGTGACCAAAATATTTAAAGAGATTTTTTTTTCTCCTACTGCTGATGTATTCTCCACTTTCTTTTTCGTAGGAAAGAGTATCCGCAAATTCTATTCACTGGCCTGATTTTTTAGCAAGAAGTGTGTAATATTAGCACGCTAATGATATTCTGCTTGTTCCAGTTATATGGGATGATTCATTATGCCTCCAATCTTTCTGGTAAACAGAATATTTTTGCATTTCACTCTTTCCTTAGGGAAGTCAAGAACACAGCTCAGTAGAATAGGAAATGATTCTTCCGAAATAGATTGGTCATATTAAACTTTGTCTTTTCCTATTAATGAATAACCTCTATTTTTCCTCTAGATTTGATCTGCACTGTATACATGAAATAATATGCCAGTAAACACTATAAATATATTTATCATGAATTCATGGAATTGTTGAATCTTGCAAACAACAGAATTACGTGGCTAAATTAGCCAGCAATTGAAAGATCAAAGACTGTGATTCTTGCTGAATAATGCATGCTGAATTCTCATCAGTAGTCAAAACACTCATTAATCGCACTTTAGTCCAATGTAGCTGGGATTTATCAGCCGATGCAATTTCAATTTCTTGCGAGTTTCCTTCTTCTTCTTCTTCACTATATTTTTCCTTTGCTTCATGTCCTTCTGCTTAACTACACAGTTACAAAGTACTTCGCCTGCATTTTATTTCTCAGATTTTTAGGATTAGAGTATACATATAGACCTTGAAATGTGTAAATTGGTGTTTATGTGAAGTGTTGTCTTATAGAATATTACATTGCAGTCCTTGACTTCTTTGCTGTCAGCAAAGAACTATACATATAAAGATGCTTAGATTAAAGAAGTTCCATATTTTGGTACAAAATCTGTAGCACGACTGCATGTATTTATCGTTTAGTCAACCCTTTTGTGTGTGCATGCGTGGGCATGTGCAAGTGTGTGTGTATGTGTGTGTGTGTGTGTAAAAAATTATTTTCTTGTACTTTGTGTCTAAAATGATGATATTAATCCCCCTGAGGTAGGCTGCAAGGAATGTTAAAAAGGGATGGGTCAATAGAATAACTAGATTTTCTCTGCATTATGGTGTAGCGGTATGATATGTCAAAGGTGAAAGGTTCTCTCTAGAGTGGCCTAAAGGGAAGAGATGAAAACTAAAAACGTCAATACCTTCCCAAATGGATTCAGTATTGTGTGCAGTTTGGGATATATGATTTGTATAGATTTTCTTCAATCAAGATTCTGTGTTTCCCTCAAGATCCTCAAATGATCTGTAACTTTTTGTGAGACCCAGTGGGTTTTTCAGAGGCAACAGGATAATTTTTCACAAGATGTATCCCTACAGTGGTTGGCAGTATTCAAAATATGCAAAATACACTGTCTCAAAAGTCAGAATTTTGTACAAATCTGCTGTACGATTGCATGTTTTATTTTTTTATACTAGATATTTGCTTCTATTTGGAAGAAATCCTACTGTGGATGTATTGATGTCATACTCAAATGGAATTGCTTTCATATCATGATTGGTATGAGTATGACATGTTTATATGACCTGAGTTGTTCTCAGTGTGAACATGCCTGTCATTCTTGTGTTCAGAGAGAGGGGTGATTACTTTCTTAGAAATCAATCATCTATCTCCTGATGATCAAGTGTGTGATTTGAGATAGGTAAGACAAAATCAATATGATTATATCAATAAAGCCTGGATCGCCTACTGTTTGTGCCATACATTTCATTGTGCTTTTGATTTCATGAATTATGCATTGCGACTGATAATTGTGAAATTTACAACTGAGAAGTTGTCTCATAATACAGAAAGTTGGAAAATCTGTAACTTCCTTTTTGAATAGCATTGAAACTTATCTGTCAGCATTTCAATGTGATTCTCAATCACAAAATCAATGACTCCTGAAATTGTCTCACGAGTCCCAATCAATAATGAATATATAGCATATCATAGAATTGTGCATGCGTGGCAGCAAGGAAGAATTCAGAATTTCCCCAAGTTAGGTTGAGTTGTGTGTGTGTGCTTTTTTTTTCTGTATACATGTGTGTTTCTGTTTTCTAGACTGCGTGTTCATGAAATGCTGCATTGGCTTTTATGCTTGGTACACGTGACATTGGTCTGCTGAACATGAAATTAAATATTAGGCATTGTCCTGGCATCAAATGACTAGTATAAACTGCCCAAAATCATAACCATCAAAACCCACTTTCTGCAACTGTAGAAAGTTTTGATAGCAATAGGCTATGTTGTCATCGTTTAATTCACTCAGAAATATCCCCTTGTCTTATTTTGAAAAGTAAGCTGTTGTTATGAGAACTATTTAAACAATGGCTACTTATTGCCCTACATCCTACACTAATGTAGAATTAATGATTGAATGCAGCAAAGACATCAGTCTCATACCATAAATCAACCCAGCCAAAGAACTACAGAATTTTGTCGTTTGTTTTCATTATTCCCCAATACCAAATCTTGTGAAGTTTTAAATGTATGACAGTTTGAATGTATAGCAAAAGAACCGAACTGGGATATTACTAACAATGGAGCAGAGATGTAGTTTAGTGTGCATGCAGATTGTTCTTTTGAAGCATTTCAGAGAAAAAGAAGAGGAAATGAATAATAATAATAATGTTTTGAATCTAGAAGAGTTTGTGTCAACTTTCTGCAATTTCATGTTATCCTTTTGCAACAAGGGGCTCATGTATACAAGCATGTTATGCTTACAAGCATAAAATTCCTTGGCGCATGAGAATGAGAAGGGCGTAAAGTTGTCACTAAACTCAGTGTTCAAGACATCTTTAACGCCCTTCTCATTCTCACCTGACGAAATGTGTATACAGAATCTAAATTAGGATAGAGGTGTGTCTTTCATATCAAAAACACTTTTAAGCAAGTTACTCTTTATTTATACAGAAAACCTAATTTCACATATCTAGCAGAAGGATGTAGGATGTCAACTTGTACTTTGGGGTTCAACAAAGTCATTCATGTACCACCGTATGTGATTGCACTCCAATATTGAACTCACTAAAAAGATACAAAACCAATAACAGCCTCTCCTTTTGCTCAAGAAGAATGCGATCATTTTCTATGCCGCGCAAATATTGCATCGGGACAGAAAATATGCTGCACGTGGCGCAACAAAAGAATCGGGAGAAAAATAAAAAAATTGGCTGAGAATGTGAGCTCACAGCTCCAAAGCAGGAAACTGGAGAACTCTGGGCGGCGCAATATTTGTTCAATATTTCCTTACGATCTCCGTCGCATGCTGCTCTATCTCCTTGGCGGCAGATTTGCAGTGTCGTCGTCTAAGCCCCTCCCCCCCCCCTTACTCTTTTCCCCCTTTCCTGTTTGTTGTCTGGTTTCAAATGCTTGGCGTGCCCTCTCTTTCTTGTTTGCAAATCACACGTTTGGACAATGTGATCGGGCGAGTGTGGACAGACTTTATGGAAGCTGACCAAATTGGGCTGACATTCTGTGGTCTTTCACTGGACACTTTCTTGGATTTATTTTAATAATGGCCAGTGGTAACTTCAGAAACCCATCAGCCCTCTTTGGCAAAACTCTTGTTACATATCTCAGTCTTTCATGATAAATATTGCTTTTACAATATAGCAGATGTCAATTTTTTTCCCCGACACCTCCATTCATCATCCGCGACACTGAAGCAGCAGCTGCTTACTTTCAGGCAAAACTCTTGTTTACAAACAACTTTTCCCTCAGGTTATCCATGATATTGATATGAATCAGACAAGGGTTGTCATGTTTATTGGTTGCTGTTTCTATAATGTTGTTAGTTTGTCAATATTAAGATTATTCTATGCAGTGTTTACTGTGTTCTTGATAGAATGGATGCAGTTAGAATTATAAGACCAGCTGCTTGTCTTTCACCCTGGTTTACCTGTCTCTATACAAATGCAGAATTCCAACCATTGTAAAAAGATGGACTCTAGATACCCTGAATTAAGGAGCTTGGGGCACTAGTGTTCCTGTTTTGTCCTACGAGTACTTTTGTTGTAGAAATACATGTACCATCCTGAAAATTTTGCTTATTGTGACAGAAATTCATTACGGCTTTCATCTCTCATCAAGTTTTCTCCTAAAAAGATGAGTTATTTAGTACCTTTTTATTTTGTCACTCTATTTCTTGAACTTCCTGAACTTAACCACTGGCAAGATCATCTGACAAGTGTTGACGCACCGCATATCATGCTCATAAAATATATGGCACATACAGTAAGTGCAATGCAGTGGAAGGCTGATGTTGAAATATACACATGGTTATATATGGCAATATTGTCATAATCATGCAAATAATATTTTTCCTAATCAAGTGACGTTTTTATTGTGTGCAAATAAAGCAACTCTTGGATTTTGTCCTGAAATGTGGTAGTTCTGACATATCACTCTCTTATGCACTGTATTCATATCTTGGTTAGATCACATCTCCAGTACTTCCTTGTACCCCCTCCCCCTTCCCTATTTTGTCATCAGTTTGAAAATGGCTCAGGTTTATTAACATGTAGAGGAGCATGTTGTAAAGAGAATTGTGTAGGAGTTATACCCACGCACTTCCCATTCATTGTCTTGATGGAAATGACAAGGATATTTTTGCTCCTCTAAGCTCATTCACATGAAGAATGATGCAGATTTAAAAACAAAACAAAAACAAGCTCTGAGAATTCCAGAAATACTTTGGTACTGTCTGCCTGCTAGAAGAGCTCCCTATAGGCCACATTAATGGGTAGAAACAATGATTTATTACTCGGGCTTGTGCCAAGTTGTGCCATATGGGGTTTATCGTATTTGGCATGCTCTGCGGATTGAGATTACCTCAGCTTATTGCACATGATACCTATTCGATGCAATTTAAATCTACTTAGGCTTGCTCCCATCAATCAATTCCAAATGTGAAGCGAAATACTTTCGTAAAATAACGAAATTCTGTTCAGTGGATCTTTAAATAGCAGCTTTCATCCACAGTTACCAGAAATGAGAAAGATACGCTTCAAAATCTAGCCACAGAGTTTGTTAACTAAGTTCCTTTGTGTTCTCTCATGATTCCATATCTCAGACTTTTACTGGCTGCCTGTTGCATATTGGTGGTTGTATAAATTCCTTTTGCAAACTTTACAAATTTTTGCATGGTTATAGGATTGGATGTCTCCCAACATCTTGTATGATATCTTATGGTATAATACACTCATTAGAGGTTTTTTTTGTTTTTTTTGTTGTTTTTTTTAAAGAAGAAGTGAACATCTAACCCCATGTCACTTGAGAATGTGCTTCCCTTTTATAGATAAAGGTTATATTTGTCCAGATAAATTTACTGGAAATCTGTAACATTCAATCCCCCCATAGTAGAGAAGTTTCAGTTTATAATTCTGAGGAAAGGTCTGAATCATCTACTTCTGACAGGAGTCTAATTTCTAGGGTTCCAAAGGGGTAGCACCAACTTTCAGTCTGAGGTTTTCTTTCATTGTCAAAGTAAATAATAAGGTCCCTAGTATATAACAGAGACGCTGTCCCCCATGTGTCCATCTCTTAATCAGCTACAGCCATAAATCATGTCAATTTGTTCCAACAACACTCTTGAGTTCTACTTCATTCATTGTTGTCAATTTCAAACTGTCAACTATTCAACAAAATACAGATCTCTTTGTAATGTAGTGGTGTTATAGTACAAATGAAATATTTGTGTAGTGTAATAATGTTAACCGAAAGGTGATAGTTGTTTTCTTTTGTGAGCTTGTCATGTTTAACTGTTGTAGCTTCTTCATTTTTTACCTTAATTAATTTGTCTTCCTTGTATCATTATGGATATATTTATATCATATCATTATTATTGTCAAAGACATAAAGGATTTTCAATTCTAGTGCCATGCATTATCACTTCATTGTAGACAAATTGTGTTGGCATCAAAGAAGGGAGAATTCAATTTAGAAAGAAAGAATTTAGAAAAAAATTTAGAAAGCAAAGCTTCTATATGTGCAGATTTCATGAAACCAAATAGTCACTTTATAATAAAATAAAGATAGAACAAAAGAGGAGTACTTAGTGTAGGTGGCCCAGCTAGGAAATGTGTCCATTTACACACCAGCCACAAATAGCACCCACATCAAAGTACACTGGCTGCATATTCACACTTGCACACTTAGTCCTACCTCTGCACTGTCAAATGTGTATCATCACATCATTTTCATACCACTGAGGGCATGCTATAGATATGAGTTTAAATGACACCATGCAGTTGCCTGAGAAGGCAAGTGCTAAAAAGTGCTAAAAGTGCTTAAAAAGTACATAAAGAAAAGGCACAATGCAGAAAGCGAGCCATAATTCTCTTATTAGAAGATGGATTACCTGCACCAACATTCATGATCATTTGAATCTTGGGTGTTGAGAGACAAAAATAAAGAAGTATTTTGCATTTTTTCATCTTTCACAAAGAGCTTTTTATCTTTTTTTTTTTTTTAATGCAGTGACTGCATTATTTTTCACTCCCTGCCTAAATGGCAAAGTATTCACTTCTCAGAGTTTACTTAACAACAACAACGAAAGGCATTTTGCCGCCTCAAACTTGCATCTGTCTCTATTCGCTCCTCCATACCCCTCCTCCCCAATCCCCCCCCCCCCCCCACCCAGCCGTCAATTTTTCCACCTAGCCGTAAATGGTCTCACGGCTCCAATTATTCCTCCCAGTTGATGGGAATGGGAAGATGATAAGAACTCCGAGAGTAAAGGAGCGGGAGAGAGAGAGAGAGAGAGGAGAGATGGAGAGAGAGAGGGAGAGATGGAGTGAGAGATGGAAGGAGAAAGATGAGTGGGAAGACATGCATTTTATAAGCCATGGAAGCAACGGTTTCCCCTCCGCAATATCGGGCGGAGGGGATGTGATATATGTAGCTGGATTAATGGTCATGATCATATTTTCAGCAACAGGGTTATTGCCTCATACTTAATAGAGCTCAGAGATGGATGGAGCGAAGTCGCAAGGCTGCGGGGTCAACTACAACCTAATGAAAACCGGTCAGGACATTTTTTTTTTGAGCTGCTGCTGCTGTTGTTGTTGTTGTTATTGTCTTTTAATAAGGTAGGAGAATGGTATTTTCATCAGCATGTGAAAAAAAAAAACGGGGAAAACAAGACTTGCAATCTCATTTTTGCCCTGCCCTCCGGTACTAATCTGTACCTGGAAAGAACGGCATTGTTATGTACGTAGACTCGGTTTCCAAAGACGTCCTCATGATTGCTGTTGCTGGCTGAGCCACATGAGGCAGTGTTAGCTCAAAAGTAGGACTGAGCCAGAGAATAATATTCTGAAAAATTGCATTCCCTCTCTCTCTTTCTGGCAAGGCATCGGCATCCACCAACATCGATCAAATTGAAGACTTGATTTGATTTTTAGAGGCATAGCTTGTTGCCATGGGGATGCTGTTTTTAAAAAAAGAGAGAGAGAGAGAGAGACACAGATAAAAAATCAAAATGACATTCCTCAGCACTACATTTCTTTGTCTCCGCACTGAGCCATCTGGTATTGCAAGAATCTTGTTTGTGGGTCATTCTGTGTACCCTTCTGTTGTTTGTCTGTTCATCCTTGTTTAACCCTTACCATGCTTTGTTTACTGTTTTTGGTAGCAAATTAGATAGTCTGAGAAATACAGATTTCTGAAACCCTTCATACTGTGCAACTGTGGCTTTCCTAGTGGACTAAGACACTTTGCTATTCTTGAGTCGGCTTGCAAATTGTTGCAAATAGCTTGCAAATAGGTCAAGTTCAGATGGATAACTTGACGGAGAAGCCTGGAAGGTAAAGTTATGTGCCACGTCCGACTCAGTCGACGGCATGCCAACTTCGCATATTCTTCTCAAACCAACAAACCTGCCCAAACCGATTGATAAACCACCAAATGCTGCAGTACAATGAAAGCTTTTCTCTCATAGGTAGAGCTTGCATTTCATGTGGTGAATGACTATCAAGCGGTGTTCCCAAATTGATTTGCATGCAAATTCTAAGTTTCTGTCACTGTTTAATATGTGTGCACAAGTCATGCCTTTACAGTAATGAGGCAACTGGTCATTTGAAAAAAAAAAAGCATCACTGATTTTTAGTACAATTTTCATCAAAGCAAAGTTTGGTATTTTTTTTTCTACAACTTTGCTCACTACATGTCCAGCTCAACAGAAATCTATAGAAGTTACATCGATTTGAAAAACAGAATGTTTTTTTTCAAAGCATGACTACATTGGTGTCTCACAATAATGTGGCACACAGGCAGTTTCCACCACGGCACATAAAGAGTTTAAGAGTTAATCATATCTTGCAACTACAATAGCTTTCAAAATTACTTTTAATGTATCATAAAGGAATATATAATACATATGTCTATGTCTGTCCATCCCAGAATGATCTCAGAAAATTTGATTTCATGAGGTCAAAGGCTCAAAATCACCAGTCAAGGTTGCAGGCCAAATTTCAAAATTTCAAGAGATGAATGATAACAACTTTCATGAGTTTGTTGATGGTGCCAGGACAGTTTACTGGCATTAATTTGGGATCAGTGTATGTGTGCTTGTGACTAATATCACTTCAGCAAAAATTTGTGGAACTTTGAAATGTCTGAACTTTCACCGTTCTCTTTAAATGGTTCTATTCTTTGTAAAACTTATGATACTCTAAAGTCTACAACTTTATCATTTTATATTTGTATTTTTTTTTGCTGTCTGAGATAAATAAAATTGTTGCTGTTTTGTTTGTTTGGCTGAATTTCACTTATTTCAATTTTGAGTGGGTTTGATCATGAACATGGATTGGATTTTTTTTTTTTTCATTTAAACCCAATTCAGTTCTGAATACCAATCACAGATGACCCTTGAAGGTAGAGCATCTCTTTTCAGATGAATGTGCAATACTCTCTCACTCCTTTTTGCATGGTCTGATTTGCCGAACCATGTCGCCATGATCATCTTGCACGGAAATCAAATGCACGTGTCAATCATTTTTTTTTTAAATATATAAGATTTAAAAGATATAAAAGATATAAGATTTCAGTAAGACTCAGAAATTTAATCCCCCTTCCACCCCCCCCCCCCCCCACACGCACACAAAGGAAATGATATCACATTAATCATTGTAAAGGGAAAAGATTGCTACAAGTGATGCAAACTTTAAGGAAGCAAAATCAGTGCCCACCAGAAGATAAGAAAATTGATGCAAATCTAGCAAAATGTGTACTAGCAAAGCAATACAGTATAAAGACTATAATTTATTTGGAAAAGACGCTATCACAGACCAATCATCTGGCAAATAGTCTTCATTCATTGGTCAGAAGATCTACATTGTATAGATGGGGCATTTCATGAAGTGTTTTGTATGACAGATTTGTTGATCAAAATTTGCTCTCAGCCCATCAGATGCAAGAATTTCAGTAGCTCATAACAGTTTGTCAGAAAATATATCTGACAAAACACTTCATGAAATGTCCCATTGATGACTTTATATCTACAAGTGATATTAACACATTGTTGTCTTGTGGAAGCTAGTACAATATCATAATTCATTAAAGGGATGGTACAGTATTGGTGGAAATGAGAATTTGGCTTTTAACTTTTTGCGAGATACCAAGAAAACACTTATGAAAGAGTACAGAGCTTACCATTTTAAGAGGAATTCAAAGTTTATTTGATGAAAATCGGGGTTTTGAATGACTGAAGCATCCAAAAACAAAGCGATCGTAATAAAGTGTGGGTCCCAAACTTTATTAGAATCGCTCTTTTTTGGATATCTCAGCCATTTCAAAACCAATTTTCATCAAATAAACATTGAATTCCTTATAGAATTACATGCTCTTTCATATTTCAGAAGAGGTTTCTCATTATCTCACCAAAAAATGTTAGAAACCTGAAATTAGGTCTCAGCCATAACTATATGATCCCTTTAAAATGTATGCAGTCACTTAAAACATAATAAAAACATCAAGATGTAGCTGCAATCCTTTGTTTACACAAATGCAAAGTATTTCCTCTATTAGACTCCTCTAAACTATTATGCCAGGGGTGATTGACTATCTTTCAGCCTCTTTCTTGATAAGTAAAGGCTATTGCAGAAAGCAGGGAACTCCTGTTTTATACACATTGTCTCGATCATGGTCAAAAGTAACCGCTTGACCCTCTGTTGCTCTCCGAAACAAGCAAGGTGACAAAAATTTGCAGATGTGGCCGACAGCCTATCGCATCTTCTTCTACTTAACCTCTTTTTTTTTTGGGGGGGGGCAATTGGCTAGGAGCGGGGAAGGGGTTCAAAGACTGTCCTACTGTATTCACTGAATGGCAATGAAGCTGGAAGGCCGTGTTCCCCTCAGCAGCCCCCGAGACAATTTGCCGAAATGTCAGTCAAAGCTACTCGGGCCGAAGAAAGGCCATCCCTAAACTGATTACTGGAACAAAGACTTGTAGGTACACAGAGCGACAGACTGAACTCAAATTTGTCTTTTCCCTAGCTCTCCGCTATGCTCCGTGAACGGAATAAGGTCGGAGTAAGAGAAAGAAGCCCAATAAAGTGTGAGGAGGCTAAAACAAAACAAAACCAACAACTATAACACGAGCAAAGAGTGTGGCAAAGAAGGTCTCGAAAGTAGAGACAGAAACAAGGAGGTCAAGGTCACCAAGATGAACATCCAGTTGTGTGGTTTGAGCTCCTGTTGTGTTGTTTGAGTTTTGTCTTTTTTTCAAGTAACTTGAAGAGCAAGTGTGCATGAGAGCAAACAAAGGAAATGATTACACTAATGTACATGTATGGACGACGCCCCTAGCAATGATTTCATAATTCCATCCCCGAAACATGCGGACAGTTGCAAACTGTACCACCAAACATTCAACTTTAGACACCTAAAAAATCCAGATCAATTGAAGTTTGCTTGTTTGCGTCGTGTTCTTGCAGGGAGAAAATGTACCCTTGTCATCGGAGCATGGCAAAGTTGATTTAGCTTATGTGCACATGGCGACAGTTTATCACTCAGTGGATTTGCACTGGTCCAGTGGAGTTTGTGCAAATATAGATTTTTTTTTTTTGCCACTTCACTGAGAGGGAGGCTAGTTACCCTTGTCAGTCCTAACAAAGGGCCAGAAAGGGAAGATGATCTTTTGTCTATGTACTGTCAGAATTTGACTTGTCTTTGATATTTTATTATCAACATAACTTTTATCATTATTATGATCATTGTCACTATTACCATACCATATTGGAATTTTATCATTGTTGTTTCAGTTTTGGGTTTCAATTGGTTTAATTTCTCCAACTGTATGAAAGAAAATCAATTCAACAAAATCACAAATTTTCACATGAAAATAAAAACAAGAGTAATAGTGTACACATAAGTATGAATTACATGAATAGTAGACATTCTGTATATTTCATGGTATATCTTAGAGTATATATGTGGAGGAGACCGTCATCAATAAGCTAGTTGCTTGACTTGGAAAACAGCCTTTGAGCATTATGGTTTGGTGCAGTTTTCCCTTATATTTAACTGAAGGAACAAAACACATCTAAGGCCTACATGCAGAAATAAATTATGTAAACTTCAAAGTATTTTCAATGTCATTTTACTGAGGAGGACAACATAAGGGGACTATAACAAGACAAGTAAAATCAAGAAATTCAGTTGTCATAGTTATGATTATGATTATAATCATTTCTTTATCATGATTATCATTGTCATCATATCACTTCTAAAATTTGATATTGGAAATTGAAGGGTAGCTAGACATACCATACTCAGGAAAAGTGGTGTATTTTTTTCCTATGTAGAAGATATCTATATAGATCTGTGAAAATTTTTTTCTCAGATTCATAACCTTTAGATAACTTGGTGCTACTCGGAATATTAGCCATCAGAAAGCATTAGCTCAGCAACACCTCCTGGTCTTGTCAATTTGGTGAGAAACCTATTTATGGACCAAGATGACAACTCGTTGTTTTGACCGTCTAATGAACAAAAATAGTGTTCTTGGGGAGGCAGGGAAATCATCTGCTCAGAAGCCTAATAGTTGGCTCTCATGTGCTAATTTAATAATAAATGTCTAATTGAGTCTCATCAAGACCTGATTGCTGCATTCTTGGATTGTTGTGATGAAATCAGTTTGCCTTTGAGTGAGTTGGAAGACGGAAGGTTTGACCTCCACATGCCTAGATGCAATGAGTGTTGTCTAATGTGCGGCTATATTGCGAATAAATTGAGTCATGAAAGCATTAGATGCAAATGGTAATCTGCACTGCTCAAGGAGAGCTGCTGGAGTGTTTATTGCAGAATCGAATGAGAAGGCGTGGGTGTTCTCATCATCGTCACGATGAAAGTATCCTTGAGGAATTGAATGAGGTGACTATACAAAAAGGCTATGATTTCATAATTAGTTGACCCATCACAACTGTCTTGATGTTTTTTGTACCAATGATATCTTTTGCCAGATCGAATGCCCACATGAAGTGTGATAACATACCAGTATAACAGTCAAATATCTTGTCACTGAGCTTTATGCATAAAACAGCATTTGATGGCAGTAACAGCTTGGTTTATGATTTCTCCCTATAACAATTGCGGGGGTTTCTGCCTGTAGCATTTTTCATTTGAAATTTGATAATAATTTCCCTCCATAATTGCACCTTCTCCCCTTTCTCCATATTCTCAACTGCATTCTTTTTTCTCTCTCTTCAAACCATCTCTTTCCCCATCTTTTTCTCGTTCTCTCCCACGCATACACTCACACATTACTTCCCCTCTCCATCTACAATCTCCCTCTTGCTCTTTTTCTCTCTGATATTTTCTCTACCTCGTAGTAGCATCCTTTCTTAACCCACCCCGGTTAGGTGTTGCCAATCTTCAATTCATTTATTCTTCACTGTTTTAGATGGCTCTGGGCATTATTTTGACAGATGGTGATAGAGCTCCGGCTTTCCTTCTCTCTTCCTTCTCCACCCCACCCCATCCCCACTTCCCCCTACCCCTCCCCCTCCCCTTCCTCCCACCCACCCATCCTGAGATAGCGGGCCGTACCTACTGGCAAGGTAGGTTGCAAAACATAATTTGATTCGAGAAGATGCACGCAATATTGAGAAGACCAAAAAAAAAAAAAATGACAGCTGTTGACGATATTCAGATATGTGTTTGAACCGTTGTCAAAGGGAAAATGGTCCAGAGTGTAAGAAAGATGTGTCTGCTTGTACCACTCTGTACATTGTGTGTTCAGGACATCTTTGTTACTGTTATTGACTTTGTGCGTTGAACAAAGTGAAGTGAATGTAGTAAAAGAATGAAATGTGATGAAATGAAGTTGGCAAAGAGGCATTGTATCTAAAATCACAAAATTTTCCTACTTGCATACAAATAAGTGAAAGTTGAAGTTTAGTCTTGAGATATCCCTGCAAAATCAACAATAATGCTTGCTATTATAGTGAAAAAAACACTTGTTCATTGGCCTTGCTAATCAAGGAGCTTAATTGTGTGTAGAACTTTTTTAAAGCACATGCATGGATGATGTGAAGCATTGAATCAAGAATAAAATATGTGACACCTGCTCAGTATGTTGCCCAAGTAATCACGTTGAATTGTGTTCCAAATGATCACTGGCCTTGACTAATCAAGCACAGAGACATGCTATATACTATTTAAGTTCCTGCTCTTCTTGGCGTGCAGCTTTCCTAGAACATGGGATGATTTCTGTATCCACAACTCCCCCCATCAACCAAAAGGTTTTTCGAAAAGCAGAAAAATTCATCTTGGAGCCATGGCGTGTATTGGATTTGTTCTGGAACAAAGCTCTTATGGGTATCATCATCTTTCGAAGTGGCTCACATTGCTCTCGTTATCATACATTGCACAAGTTGAGAGTCTTGGAGCGCTTGGAAATCAGGTCTCCCAGGGTCCAGAATGATATAACTCTGAATTAACTTCTCGAAATGGGGCAGATGAAGAAAATCTGCACAATATTGCACAAATTCAAATCACAGATTTATATATCACATTCTGCCAATGTACAGTGTATATGAATAATTCTTCCCAAACATGTCGGCAGTCACAGCTGCCACGGAACGGGGGTGGGGGGGGGGGGGGGGGAGGGGGATAGATAGTCCTTATCAATCATTTGAAAATTCTGTTACTGTTTTGCTATGTCCCCACAATCAAGAAGGCAAGAGAAATATTCAGTGCTTGCTCTTCAACCAGGAGAGAAATTAATCAATTTCTTTCTAAATAAACTTTCAATTGAACAAATTAATCCATTTCTTTCTGAATGAATTTTAATGAATTTTAATTCATAAATTCTGTTACCAGTTTTGCTATGTCCCCACAATCAAGACAAGAGAAATATTCAGTGCTCTTCAACCAGAGGAGAAATTAATCAGTTTCTTTCTAAATAAACTTTTAATGGCAATAATTAATCACTTTCTTTCTGAATGAGTTTTAATGGAAAATATTGCACAGGAGTAAAGGTGTCCTCAGGCCCCTAATAAAAAATTTATCTGTGACATAGAAATAATAATAACTTCCTATGTCCAGTGTGTTCACATTTTACCTGTTTCTCCGCTTGCTTATAACTGAGGTAACCTACTTTTTGTCTGGGTAGCACTTCTGTTTTGATGGAAGCATAAAGAGACTGAAAGAAGACTAATCTTTCCCCATCCTGCTTGCTAACTCAAACAAACAAAATTGATATTCTGTTCATTGAACCGAAATTCCTGATGAAATACTCCGCCTGCAAATATTGAATCAGCATACATTGCAGATGTTTTGAAAACAACAGTCTGCCTCTTTTTGCCTGAGGCGCATGGTTGGTTGGGTAGAAATATGATTTGATCATACCCAACTTCTCTGTCTCTTTTTTCATATATCATATTCATAATCATTGGTTACCATAATTACCTGTGAACAATTTGAATATTAAAGCCAGGTAGAGCTTTTGAGTGAAGGGTATAATTCATAAGTACACCAGGGTAATCATGAGACTTTTCAATCAAGAGTTCAGGGTCAAGGGTCAAGGTCAAACTCTAATTTTATTTTCAAATAGGCATTATTGATTACTCTCATGGTTAATTAGACTTGTTTGTTGTCATTGCAGGGATGCTCCATGTTTTGTGGGTTTTGGTGGTTGTTGTTTTTTTTTGTCTGAGAATATCTAATGTGATTATCAATTTTTGAACTGAAAATGTCTGAGTAATTCAAATGAGAGGAAACTAAAATGATGAAATGCGGTAACTATGACATACTGATTAGCAGTGGCAAATCTGTAACAAGTATGTGGAAAATATGGGTCTGAGTTTTAAGTCAAAATATGATTTATTACTGTTTGTGGGGGGGGGGGTTTCAGAGAAAGCAAGAGGTGATACCTAGTCTTTCTAAACATACAAGAAGATGTTTTGAAAGTTATCTTGCCACTGTGACTATCTTTTTACACGCTATTTTAAAAAATCATGAGTTGAGGGTTACATGAAGGCAAAGGCCAGACTTGAGGAAGAAAACAAACAGGTACAGATCCAATCAGGTTTGGCAAGTCATGTTCATGATAGGAGAAAAGAACCTCAGTTTGTGGGAGGTTTTCTGTGGCAGATCTGAGCTGCGCCTAAGACCTTTTCTTGCTTGGGTTACAGTCAAAACAGACTTTGTGACACAAGATTGATGACGGGGATTGTTTTCTTATTTCCTCGCTTTTTTTTTGAAATTTTCTCTTTTGCCTTTCAGCGTTGGGGCAAGTCCTCACTTCTGTTCATGGTATAACATGGTATTTTTCAGTGTTGGTGTTTGTGGGACGGCCAGTTAGTGATGTGTAACACGATGCATGTATATGATATGATTGCAAGAATTTTCTCATTTATGATAGCATGCTGTGAAAACAAGTGTACGGGGTAATATGCTCGAATGTCTCTTCCTCGTGTTTCCAATCAACCCCCCCCCCCCCCCTCCCCGATGGGTGAAGACGGACAACATCCAATTCTACCTTATGTTGCATTGTTTTTTAATATCTTCAATTTCTACCATCTTGTCTCTAGGCTCAACTTATATGGATTTGGTTTCAGGTGGAGTCAATCAATTTCACTAGAACTTCCTTTTGAAAATTTCAGTAATGTTACCCCTTAAGGGGGCATGTATTCTATGGTAATGTATAGGCTATCTTCAATCGTCCAAAGGAAAAAAAAAATCTTTTTCCTACCCATGCCTCAATGATAACAGTCCTATTCAATAACACATGAAAGTGGAGCAATATTAGCCACAAGGTAATGCTGGTTTTTGGTGGCCTACCCACAGTATCTCTAACATGGCAAAGTAATGTAATTTAAACCAGTTTTGTTGTGCATTCAGGTATGGAAATGAATGTTCTTGGCCCCTGCGTTGGGTGCTGTACATCTTGCATTTCAAGTGCCTCCACCATTTGCCTTCTAGAGTTTAGTGCGTTCTTCTTTTGATCTTCTTACGGTGGCCTTTCTTGAGTAAGACAATCCTGGCAGAAACCTTGGGAAGATTCTGAGGATGCCTTGGAGATTTTTTGTGAAGGCTGCACACATTAAATTCCATGTTGCCATTGATAGCAGTTATAAGTGCAACATGATGATTTTTTTTAGGTTAATTGGTTCAGGAGTTGTTGAAAATAGCCACATCTAGCCCAGAGGTTCCATAAGGAGATGGGGAGAGCGTAGAATTACTTAATTGAGAGAGCATAATGTGAAGAACTGTGCATATAACTATCTTAGTATTACTGATGAATAGTGAATCTAGTACAGTTCTAACAATGTGGATCCACATAGTTACCTCTTTTCCAGAATTGTGTGGACTGATTAACATAGCCTTTGTTTTATAATGTGAACTAGACAAAAAGCAATATTACAACAGTGTTTTGCATGTAGCAGGTGATATTAAGTTTGATGTTGATGGAGCTACATAGCAGAGAGCAAGTTTATGAATAACTAGAGAGGAACTCGGTAAGCGCAGACCTCCAAAAAGCAACTAAATTCCAAATAATTATCATGCTAAAAATGACTCAGTTTGTGAGCAATAAGGAATCCTTTCTACATGTTATGTCCTCCCCTTGGCTACCTGCTGTGCCTCGGGCATGCACACATCATCAGTGCACATATGCATTCCTCAAATATGTGCAGCTTGAATTTCCTGGTTTAGATGCCTCCTTTGATAAAGAATTTGAAAAATCTTTGAAAAAAAAAATCTAAAAAAATAATACTAATAATTCATGGGTCCAGACAGCAATCTGGATCACAACCAAAATTTAATCATCTGTTCTTGTGTCATTTCAGCTTTTCCTGTAAATCTTATCCAAATCTGTTCACAACTTTTTGAGCTATTTTACAAACAAGCAAACAAACAAACCAATGCCAGCAGAAGCATAACCTTGTTAGTCGAGGTAACTAGGCCTCCAGAGTTAGGTATGCTCAAGACAACAAACTTTCAATGTAATTACAATACCTCTGTTCCCAGCTATGATTTATCATGGCATACTTCTTCTTATATGAATGGCATTTTTTTTTTTTTTTTCATATTAATCATCTGCCTCCAGGATATTGAAATTCCCGTATAGGGTTGTTACATGACACATCCGGTAGCCTACTAGTAGTCAGTGGGTTAAAGTATATAATGTGACTACATAATATTTGTTTGGCATCTGTGTAGCTTCAAACAACCCCTACTGTTGTAAAGTCAGTCATGACCCATTACACAAGCCAGTGCTTAACCCATCAGATACAAGCTTGTAGTACTGGTATTTAATGTTCATCATATAAGCAGCTTCACATCATATGCATCCTTTTGTAGCAGTTTACAGTGACTGACATAATTACTCACAAATTTTGCCAGATATCAACTAGAAAAAAAAAATAAAGCAGCATATTGCCTTATGATATGATACGGTTATTACAAAAGGTATCAAAGCAGCTTAGCAGCATGGCTTCAGATTTTGAATTATGATTCATCCAGCAGGGGTTCATCTGTGCTGAAAGAATGATGTGCTTTTTGCCAATGTTCAACTCATTAGCTGATTACCAATCTCTAATGCATCCGGCATAATTTATGAACAGGCAAATTTAAATAAATGCTACACAGCACATATGGAGCAATATAATCAATTATCACCTATATAGGACGTTTTAGCGGCGCATTAAAAACGCGTATTGTAGTCCGCTCAATTTTTACCGTTCAATATCAGAGATATTGAACGAAACGCATAGGCCAACGTATTAATTCCCCATAGGCTACCGTTGTTACTTTCCGTTCAAGATCATACCATATTCAATTCTGTCTCGTCTATTGCGCGAGCGCTTGCTGAATGCGCAAACGCTTGCTACTAGTGTGCGTCGTTCTTGTAACAATTCACAAGCGCGCAAGCATCTTGCTAGTTGTTTGTTTCATGTACGCAGTTTTAGTGACTTCCCCTTTTCAGCGCTGGGATGTGACTGCCGAGTCAACTTCCAAGACGAGTAGAAGCCGGGTAATTTTGTGCAGTTTATGCTTGCTCTACTTGATTGTATAGATGATAATAATTATATTGGATGGCCTTGATTCATGGAATACCAGGGAATATTGCACTCGTTAGGACCAATATTGCACTCATCTTCGATTCGTGCAATAGGGCCCCAACTTGTGCAATATTCCCTGGTATCCCATTCATAGCCATCCAATATAATATAAATGATCTCTTATTGTTCTTATAGGATGAATGTAATCTGAAGAGCCTCAAGGAATATCGTGTTTTTGAGCAATGGAGAGAAGATACAGCTGCTATATATTGATTCTTGGGGGCATCAGTGGATATCAGTAGAAGGGAAATAATAAATATCAGCCAAAACACCAAGGAAATCAAATATTAGCCCCTGTGAGATTCCAACTTGCTAATGTAGTATTTTGCAATCCCATGAGGGGAACCAAGCTCACATTTTTAGCTGCAATAAGGAGAGTATTGTTCTATTACTGACAAAATGACGTAGATGCAGCTGCTGTCTTATTCCAGATAGAGACTATGAAGTATGGGAGAGAAAAAAAAAATGAGGCCTGATTACTGTATACGCCGAATATTTTGCGAGGATTTTATTTTCGTGAATTTCGCGAGTCAGCTGCTATTCGCGAAATTAAAAACAAGCGAAAATATTGACTCTGATCCAGATGTAAATGTGACGTACGCATACACATTCAGTACGGGACTCCACGATCGCGAATTTAACCACTCGCGAAATCGTCAGGAAGTCTCGATTCGCAAAAATTTAGACTCGCGAAATATATGCCGTATACAGTATGCTAAAGTTGATATAAGTGTGTGGCAAAAAAACAAACAAACAAACACACCCACAAAACAAAAGAAGGCTTTTACTGATTGAAACTCCTGCAAGGAAGTGCTAATCCAGTGGCAAAAGACACATTCAGATCAAGTTAGATTACAACAAGAGCGTGATGTTGATCCCAGTTGTGGTAGAAGTCATTACCTTTCATTATCACACCAAATGGTAATTGTTGGATAACCTTTTGTCTGATCTTGTCAAAATTAGCCATATTATATGGAAACATATAATCACTCGCCATGCTCCAGCAGTGTCATTATACCGTGATTGAACATATATATTTTGTATTGTTCACATAAGTAACAGAGATTTATTGTTTGAACGTGTGGATGTACTGTGGCACAGTGGATAAGACTTGTGACTTTCAATCAAGGCTCTTGGTTTATTATTGTATCTTACTGTCAAGGCCTAAACTATCTGTTCTGCGTTTGTGTATTCTACCTTATTCTCACTCATACTCTCCAATCTGCTCCTAGATGTATCCACAGTATTGTTTTCATTACATACATGTATTTCATGTATCTGTCAGTATGAATGGTTTTTTTTTTTCTCTGTCGGTGTTTTTTCTTCTCTTCTTTCATAGTACATTATTGTGTCCTTTACTTTCACATTATGTGTATCCATCACCACACACACACACACACACACACACACACATACATCACTTTATATATCTTTCAGTTTAAATTCTACTATATTTCTCTCTGCTTGCCTCTCTTCCTCAATGTTTTTGTTATGTTGTTTCTGTTTGTCTTTTGCTTTCTCCCTTCATTTGTTCTTTTGTGTGTATGTGTGTGTGTGTTTCCTATATTATCGTATGCTGTACTACAATGTCACGTTTTTTTTTCAAGCATGTAGTTTTTTCTTTTAATCATTTAGTCGTAGGCAGTTATTGTATCTATACTGTTTGTTTGTAGTTGTTTTTTCAGCAAGTTCCCTGCCAATATTCTTTCGTTTGTCCTCTCCGCTCACAATCTTGGGTGGAAAAAGAAATGCACACGTTTTCCCATGATGCAGTACACCTGTCTTTCAGTACATGCACAGAGGCAGAAAACACCAAACCGAGTTCGACCCACTTTTCGGCCTATTGTGCCTTGACAACCTTGACAATTACAATGTAAACGATACCCCGAGTCTCTTCGATGCAAAGTGAAATGTGATGCAAAAAGGCATTGTGCATTCATGTTGTGTAGACTAAGACAGAGTTTTTTTCTTTTTTTCTTTCTTTCTTTCTTGATAGAGAGAGATATTCATACTATTCAAAGGCCAGACAAAAACTGGGAGTGCGAGTATAATAGAACATACCATTTGTTGGAAGGATACTTGACAATGTGAAATTATCTGCCATTGTATGCATATTCATCAGTACAATGTTACAGGTAATCTGTCAAGAGATTTTTAATTTGTGGGTAGGGTTATTCACATTAGCTCCTTAGACATTAAAAAAAAATGCAAGATTACATCCCCCATAAAGAAAGGGACAAAAATGAAAAAGAAAATTTCAGTATGAAGACAGAGTTATACAGTTAAGATAATTGTATGAGCTACAAGTGTACTCTTCCCCATAAACGAGTATATCTTAGTTTTCCACAAAGTAGTATGGTCAGAGAAAAGTGAATTGCAAATACTTTGGAAATGTGATATGGAATATCTTTAACTCTGTACAAGAGAGTTTTATTATAAGAATCTGTGATAGACCTGTCAATTTTGTGGAGATGTTATGTCAATAATTCTGTGTGCTACAACTTGGAATATATGCATGAAGCATATGAAGAGTTTGTTTGCAAAAACCGATAAGTCCATATTTGCCAAATGGAGATATTTGCGATTAAAGGTCAAGAAAAATAAAGAGAATAATAAGAAAATTTGTGCTTCTTTTGACCATAACTTCAAAAATGTACCTTTATATGTAGTGACCAATATATCATTTAAAAGGTATTATTTTGTACTTTATGGCAGAGACCGTACTTCAAAATCTTCAAAAATGGACTTATCGGTTTTTGCAAACAAACTCTTCATATACTCCCAGTATGTCGATAAGTTTTTCAAACTTTTTATCATTCTTTGATTATTTGCTCTCTGTATAGCAGCTGACACAGTAATGATTATATAATGTTTGATTTGTTTCTCTATTTTGAGGTAGTAAGTGTTACACAAGGGTGATTTTATATTTGTGCCTTTGTTCAGCATGTTTGTTTGAAAAGGTCTGTGGTCATTTTTTTTTTCTCTTTCTGAACAAATTTGTCTACCTTGGGAAATATCTGTTTGCAAATATGGGATCCAATGTGACGCAAAAATATCGCTCTTCATGGGGTTTCGTACTGCATCTTGGGAAATAAAAAAGTAAAATGAGAAGCATTATTCCAGAAAACAGAAAACATCACGCGGCCACTCTGGAGATGACAAACAAGGCATACAATATCCCTCAATTTCCCAAGGTGGTTACGTAAAAGTAACCAAATCTCTTCGTGACCGTGCTGCTTTTCTGTGCTGCCTCCAGCGCTCTGACACATAAGATGAGGGTGGGGTCGGAGGGGGAGGAAAGTGTTGCCCACTTGTTTGGGTGTCACAAAAATGACAATAACCAAAAGACTAGCCAGGCTAACTCCTACCCCTCACCCCTCACCCCTCATCCACTAACTCTCTCTCTCTCACACACACACACACACACACACGCACACACACACACACACACACACGCACACACACACACACACACGCACACACACACACACACGCACACTCCATTTGTCATCAATTTCATGGATGTGAGCGCTGAGTGGTCGTTATGGCCACTGTTTTTCTCAGTATATCTCAAGGGACTTAATTTCATGGTGACTGCAAGTATGATCAAACTTCTCTACTGTGCCTTTCAAGACCAAAGTGATACTCATGCTTATTTGCTTCTGCCTCGTAGTGTCTACTAGATAATTTTTTCAAATTCATGAAATTCTTCTGTCGAGATGTTTTCATTGCAATTGATTGACAAAATGACGCCTGTCCGGTGAATAGGAGGTCGTAGGTTTGAATCCTACTCGAGTATGTATGCCCATTATTTTTTATCATGGCTACTGCTAAAACACTGATCAATTCAGTACTTATTTACGCCAATGTAGGGCAATTTGTTAATCAGTTGCCATAGATAATTTTTGTCTTTGACTTTGACTTTCATAAACACACTTGGGTAAGATCTCACTTTGGATCCAATGTATCAACAAAGTTACTTGTCTTCAAAAGCTTAGATTCTGTGTGTTTCTGGAGTGATTCTTATGGGGCTATATAGTGTAAACAGGTAAAGGTACGTAAAGCATGATTTGCCATTTCCTCTGACAAAGCCTCAGAGGCATAAAATATTGAAAATATAAGTTTGAGAAATAGTTGCCAGATATTGTGGTGTCTTATAATATTGGTCTGCCATTGCTGTGTTTTTTTTTTTCATCACAAGGTATAAGACATATTGTCTGTGAGTCCCCTTTCTATAATGTAAATCACAACATTCTGCACTTAGAAGTACAATTTGCCTCAATACCTTGATTTATTGTCTGAATCTTTAAAGTATGTTCCATTAAATTAAGGCTCTATAGAGGACTACGATGTACTTCTGAAAGGGTTCATGTGTAATTTTGACAGAACTTTGAGTTAAGTGGTTCATATATGCCTCCATGTGAGGTGGACAATATATTTCTGTGGCAGAAGCTTGGAATGTTGCAGCAGGTCATTGCACCTGTTTCCTTGTTACTCATGGCTAGAAAGTTTCTATGTGAGTTGGGTGTTAGACAAACTTTCCTGGAACCTGGAATATTATGATGAATTTGCTTTGAACGAATCTATAAGAGCCTTATCATTTGGCAGGGAAGCACTCCATTATTCAAGGGGGGGGGGGGTGGTGGCTTGCCGCGTGCAATATATGCAGACCTGCCACAATCATGTCGGTAGCTCTTTGTCTGGGGAAGAAAAAAAAAAGGATGTCTTCTCGAGTTTCTACACTTAGCGGGCAGCCAGGGCAACGTGACACTCATTTTGTCTCCGCACTGTGCGGTGATTAGTGGCAAACTTACTGCAAATGTTTTCAGTTGATGATCAACGTTCACACTAGCCACATTCTTCATGGAATGTAAATATCATTGTAATAGATCATGACAATTTAAATGAAGACTACCAAACAACTTTATTCAACACAAGAAGAAACATTCCACCTGTTCATCCCCTGCTGTGTACAGGGACATGAAATCATAAGTAGCAGAGATACAGAAAAATGCTTTCGATTTCATGTTTGAGTGTTATCTAACTGAGATGTTGAAGAAGAATTTACACTGGATATTAGTCCAGATCTTGCTGTAACTTATTTCATGATTTCCAAACTACAAGATAAGATTGCATAGCATGCGAACTGACATCAGACAATCACTGAATAATAAAAGATGCATGATACCAAGTAAACACATTTCCACCCCACCACAACATTTTAATGCGCACTATTCTGATTCTAATATCATTAGTTTGATTTTACACAATTTACTATTTTTCCATTGTTATCTAGATTTTACACATGCATGCTTTCATAGCAAAGGATGTTCATGACAACTAGAAACCTTGTCCAGAACGGCCTGCCATAGCAACAACTAATGCATGCATGCTTGTTCCATTTCAAGTATATGAAATGAATTTGATATTAAGCAGGTGAAAATACATTCTATTTTGCCATTTAATCAAGGGAAAAGGTATCCATATAAATGGGGTGTTGTATTTTATAACATCATGAGTCTACAATCAGGGAAAACCAGTGGGAAGACTGGGCAAGAGCAGTTATGATAACTTTTTTTTTTTAAAGCTGCAGTGTTGAATTTGCATTTTCTCAGATGAGAAGGCTAGACATGACAGCACAAGGGCCATTGCTTTCTCCATTCCTGAATGCCACCTAATGTTGCCCGTACTGTGTGTGAGTTGAACGGGAAAATTGGCAGCTAATGAGGTTGAATCTTGACCCACGTGAGCGAAAAAGGTGTTCGGTGAGCAGAGAATGCGCAAGTGGCCCGCTAAAGCCCTCTGTTCTTTGATGCAGAAGAGCCCAAAGTCAAGCACAATTAGTCCTCTTCATCCATGAATTCCTAGAAGCAGGCATGTAAAGTTTTGTTCATGATGCATGCTGAATGGCAGAGAATGACATGAATTCACAATTGCTTGTTTTGTCTATGCTGTAAAATTGGGCAGATTATTCTAAGGTCAGCAATGTGTACTATTTGTGCGATGTCACCATCGTTGTTGGTACATTGTAGCACAGCACATATCATAAAATGAGTTAGGGAAATTCTTGCAATCTCATTGGTCAATTGCGATGTTATAATTTCTCACTGACTACTATATTTTCCTTTCAGTCGTGCCATTCCCACAACCATGCATCCAGTAATTACCAGATGCATGATTTTTCCATCCATCTGGTGCATACTAGATGCACAGTTTTTTCCATGCATCTGCTTTACAGTCAGCATGCATTTTTATGCCTCCGCCACGAAGTGGTGCCGGAGGCATTATGTTTTCGGGTTGTCCGTCCGTACGTCCGCTTTCATTTACGCGATAACTTGAGTAATATTTACTGGAATTTTACCAAACTTGGTCCAAGTATGAAGTATGATCGGGCAATTATTTAATTAGATTTTGGGTGAAATCGGCTAAAGGTCAAAGGTCAAGGTCAAATCATGAAATTGTATCCGTTTACGCGATAACTCAAGACTGGATAGAGCAAATTTCACCAAACTTTCTTGGAGGATGATGTATAACGGGACAATTACTTGATTAGTTTTGCAGTGAAATCAGACAGAGGTCAAAGATCAAGGTCACATCCTAAAATTTATCTGTTTACGTGATAACTCAAAACTGGATGAAGCAGCTTTCACCAAACTTGGTCCAAGGATGATGTATGATGGGGCAATTAGTTGAGTAGACTTTAGTGACATTGGCAAGAAGTCAAAGGTCAAACGGTCAAGGTCAAATGCTACAAATGTTGCAATTTCCCCCATATCTATGCAATGCCCAAAGGTATTTTCTTGAAACTTGGTGTGGACATGTACTACTGCGTAGAGATTCTCCAGAGAGAGTTTCATGTCAGAAGGTCAAAGGTCAAAGGTTAGGTGAAAGTGTTGCAATATCACTTTTCTCGCAAATGGTTCAATGTATCTTCGTGGAACTTGGTACATACGCATGTACTGATTGGCAGGGATTATCTAGGGAATTTAGGGGTCATGGATCAATAGTCAGGGGTCAAAGGTCAAGGTCATCTCAAAATTTTACTATTTCCCTCATATACTAGTGTATGCAATGCTTGCATTATTAGTTTCAAAACTTAATACATGCATTACCTAATGGAGATTCTCTTGGAAATTTCCAGCCAGAAGGTCAAAGGTCAAAGTTGAAGGGTCTAACGCCAGGTTTCAATGCACCCCCCCCCCCCCCCCCAAAAAAAAAAAAAAAAAAAAAATCCATTCTGTACCGTCATTGCACTCTTTCTTCATACCTTGGAAATTACTCAATGCATAAACTTATAAAAAGGTCTGTCAGAATTCAAGTAAAAATTCTCAATTCCCCATATATGTGTACCTGCACTCTTAAAAAATTAAAGCAAACCCAGTTCAAGACATTTCTGACAAACCTGTCATTTCAATATTTTGCCAGTTATGTGAAACTGTCATGGATCACACATTGTGAAGACATTGTACTATACGCCTATTGGGAGAATCATGCATTATGGCGGAGGCATCAGTCGCCATAGCGACATTTCTAGTTTCCATATATTTATGATTTTTTTTTTTATCCTTTCTATAAAACAGATGACTCATGGTGTCTTTTCATGGGTCGGTAGGAATTGTGTGTATGCACCACCTCTGAATTATCAGAACCCACATGGCTACTCCTCATGCCATGGATTCAAACAATTGAGAGGTACTTTATGTACACAGTTCCTATACTGACTCACTAAATCTGTGAATCAATATATTGGGCACCTGTACTGTCCCCCAAGAATATTACATGGAGATGTTTTATTTCCATCTCCTATTTAGAGAAACATATGAAGAGTTTGTTCGCAAAAACCGATAAGTCCATATTTGCCAAACGGAGATATTTGCGATTAAAGGTCAAGAAAAATAAAGAGAATAATAAAAAAATTTGTGCTTCTTTTGACCATAACTTCAAAAATGTACCTTTATATGTAGTGACCAATATATCATTTAAAAGCTGTTATTTTGTACTTTATGACAGAGACCGTACTTCAAAATCTTCAAAAATGGACTTATCGGTTTTTGCGAACAAACTCTTCATATTCTCCTTTACTCTGTACCACCTGAACCATGCAATTTCCCTCCCCCCTTCAAATGTCGCTGATCCACCCTTTGCTTTAATATCATTATATGTGTTTGTTTGTGTGTGTGTGTGTGTGTGTGTGTGTGTGTGTTTGTATGTGAGTATGTGTGTCTGTGTGTCTGAATGTGTTTCTGTACAAGAGTCTGCATTTATAATGCATTTCTTCTCTGTGCATTGCTATTCTGCACTTCAATCTCTCTTGTCGAATAATTTGCTGATAATTAATAAGGCATCAAAATATCATCCCCCTCCCCCAAACACAAATGAAGGGAAATTCCTGTATCTACTCCTAGTAAAGGCAAAATACTTCACTAACTTTGTTGCTGTTCTTGATTGTGAATATAGAAACTTGGAAATTGTCCTAAAAGTACAGTAGTCTCCGCATAATCAGGTAGGCTCGGGCGGAGCATTTCTTACCCAATTAAGCGGAGTACCCGATTAACAGAAGAACACATCTCATTCACAATTGACACACACAATGTGTATTTACATGCATTGTATACTGCACCAAACACCTACACTGTATGCTTAACACCTGTGCTTGCACGGCACATTATAAATACCTTACACTTGCTCAGTCGCGAGCAATATAATTTACACTCTTTTTTTTTTTTAGACAAATATGTCTTCAGAACACTTTGTCGTTTGACTATAGATGCCTCGCTAACACGCAGACGTTTTCCGAAATGAACACGTCTCTTTGAGTGCACAAATCACATAGAACGTTGGTTTACTTTTCAAAAAGTGACTGGGGAAAAGCAAAATTATGTAGCTGGCCAGATGGTGCATGGCCTGATTTTTGTTGCAAACTTCTTGTATTGTGAATGTTGTTACGGAGCAAGGCAGGAATGCAAGTGTTTTCAACTCCTGTCTGTCTATATGCAGTTGTGAGTGCCAGCTACATTTGTAATGTTCATTTTTGTGTGGCAAGTCGGTATGTGTACAAGTGTTTGCATGTTTAATCACTCCCTAAATGATCGGTCTTCTTTGCAAATTAAGCAGAAAATGTGATTAGCCGTGAAATATTTGACATGCATGATTTCTTAAAGTGTTATATCTGCGATAAAATGTGGGTAGAAATTAGATTAGAAGAAAATTTTTTACCCGTTTATGCAGAGAGGCAACCCTATTATCAGGCAATTTTAATGTGCATTGGAACTGACTCTGACAATATTACCCAATTAAACGGAGTACCCGTCTAAGCGATGCCCGATTATGCAGAGAGTACTGTATTGACTTGCGCAATGTTATGCTTCCAAATGTATGGGGGATGAATTATCTGGGTAGAAGGACAAGAAAGACCTGTCTTAAATGTTTGTGGAGCTATTTTTGTCTGTTAGAGTCAGGTCAATGTTCACATAATATGAAAAATTAAGTGGAAACTCAGGAAAGGAACTCAATTATCTAATTTGTTTGCCCCCGTCATACACGATCCCTGAAACAAAGCTGGATAAATGTATCATAGGGGATGATGAATTGTGGGTACACCATTGGGATTATGGGTACGTTAACAGGCATTTGGTTTGATTGATGGGTGTGCGTGCTGAGGATGAGGGGTTTCTACTGACAACGGGATGGATGGAGGGAGGATGAAGAGGCAATGGCCTCATGTGCATTGATGATAATTCTCTGTTGCTGGAATCAATTTGCTAGCAGGTGATAGCCTCATGGGTTGGGGTGGGGGGGGGGGGGGATGGGAGAGGGAGCTGGAGCTTGTACCCTATCAGTTATCATCTGCAACACCATGGTGTATATTTAGCCTACCTGGAAGGAATAATTGTACCAGCTCTGAGAAATGGTGAGAGCACCTTTTGTTTGAATGAGTTCATCCCATGTAAACTGCACATCTTTTAGCATACTATTTACAGATGTAATGATTAAGTAAATTAATAAGTAGCAATTTCATAGAACTGTATGACTGATAATACTGCAATGAAGTGTTTTTTTTTTTTGAGTGAATAGAAAGGTGTTGGGGTGGGATATATGAGGGTGCAGATGTAGCTGAAAGCTGGATGGTAATTTTGGGTTCTGTAAGCATTCAAGCTATACAAGCTTTACTTAAAGACTCATCCTGTAACAGAGTAAATTTTCATAGATTGACTTTAAGTACTCAGACCCAAATGACAGAATTTCTGTTTCCTTTGATTATGTTGACTATTAACACGCTACTAATGATTGCTGAATTTGCCAAGAAATTACATTTTCATGTAGTCACACTATTAAAGGATTTTAATTTTCTGCAGTAGTGTAATGCTGTGCAAATTGCCTCCAAATTTTTAGACCACAAAATGTTTCATATGTATGCTTTAACCCCCTACCAAAAAACATTAATTGTGAATACGTTGAATTTTCAGGCAACTTGCTATCCCCATTTAGCTGTTGTCACGAGTTTTAGACCTTTCCATCATTCCAGTTGCAATGAAAGGGATTCAGTACAATTTTGGCTGCTTTTGAGGAGGCATACAGCTGTGTGTTGCAAATGGTCACATTAGGAAAATTAAAAAAAAAAGCCAACTGAATGTAAAGATTCTATGGTTTAATTATTTGACACAAAAATGTGAATACAATGAAATGGACATGATGAAATGAAGTTTGAAAAACAACTGATGGACTGGATAGTCTGTAATCTTCCCTGCCTTGTGAGGATCTAGGACAGTCATTGTTCTCGATGTCCGCCACAACGGAGTGCTGATTACATGGTTGCTACATGAATCAGCAATTATGTATGCCACCTAATTGACTACAATGGATCAATATGATGTTTCCTCGGGTTCTGATGAGATGTCTATCAAAGAGGCCATTCAACAGCCATTTTTTTTTCTTCGCTCATGGAATTCATTCATCCATGCTAGGCTCTGCATGCAATCTTGCTACATTTTTAGTCCAGTTCTATCAAATATTTTTGCATTATTCAACATACCTACATGGTAGGTCAAATGTGCAACTGGAATCATGGAGACCTCTGAATCATGGACAGAAAACTCTCAGTTTATTATGCGTTGTGTCTTGGGGACTGTTTTGGGGGAGAATAAACAAAAAACAAATGAAGATGCTATCAGGTTCTGAAATTTTACCTGTGGCTTATTTGTCCTTGACATTATTATGTAATATTGTACATCACTCACATAATACACTGTACCTAAAGTCTTCTTACATGTTACAGTACCTCAGTATCTTTTGACATTTCCACTGCTTACCATTTACTGAATCTATTGAGCAAGCACAATGAATTTGAAGAAAGGTTAACAAGTTATGTGTTCCTCTAAATTGTTACCAACTCGATTTAAGGCATTTCACAGACTTTAGGTGCATAAATTGATGTCTCCACGTGAATCATGCAAGGGACATAATAAATGGAGTAATCCCATGCATGCGAGTGTGTGAATTACACCTTGTATGCACATGTTAGCGTGACTTCTCCAGTTCGCTTTGCTGGGCGGCATTTCCACATTTGCTCCAGCTTTTCAATTTAGGTGGAGACGCATCCTATGCTTGGATGGGAATTGCATGAAGCGGCAGTGAGTTGGGGGGGATGTGGGGGGGTGAACTCAAAACACTTTTGCGGTGATGATCCAAGAGTGGCGAGCGCTTTCAATCAGCCCTAATGTAGCGATGTGCTGCAAGAAAAGATCACCCACTTAATTACGCATTTGATTGGCGTCTGGGCACAGTCACGGGTTCCGAGCCTTTGCTGTAACCAGTTGAGCGCCCTTGCCAGTTCTGCGAGCAGCCAAAACAGGAAGGCCTCTCGCTTTCCTGGAATAGGCAAATAAGACATGCAGCTCCTTAATTTAGAAGGGCTTGATCAGGATGATGGTGTTCTGTGAGTGGGTGAAGGTGTGAGTATAGTCTTACCTCTATGTGCAGTCAAACCTTCAGCACATATATTCGTCACTGCTTTTATCATCACCTGTGAATTTTTTTTTTTTCCTGGGATGCTAAACATTAGAGCCATAACCCGTAAAGGACGGGCTGATTTTGTCACAACACCTATCCCTATCCCATATACACTGAGTATACTCGGGACTCGTCTTCAACTGGTTAATAATACAGGGTTAATGGGTTAATAATTTCTTATTTAAGCTATCTTTTCCTCCTTTCTACTTTCTTATATTCTTTTCTTCTTCATGTCTATCCATGTTTTACCTCATTCCTACCACATACATGTCTCTCAACTTCTATGCCTCTATAATGTCATTTATCTCTTTCACTCTTCATCTATACCTATGTGTAATATTATAAATAGGTGTATGTATAATATATATATATATATATATATATATATATATATATACACACACAAACACACACACACATGTATATGTGTATGTATTTGTCCGATTTGTCCTCAGTCTTGATAAAGGGCATGGCCCGAAAGCCCGAGAAGTAAAATCAAATTGTGAGGATTCAAAAGCTACGTCTACCGCCTCTTCTTTATTCTCACCTACACACTACTAAGATGCGACAGCCAAGGGGTTTAGCAACTGAAAACACACCTTTCACACTATACACATGTACATATACACATGTATATATATACATGTATATATATGTGTGTATATATGTATGTGTTTGAATATATCTATATTCCTATACTTCTGTCCTTCATACTCTTTATCTCCATTTATCTATCTACTCCTATGTCTGTCTCTTCTTTTTATCTCTGCTCTCCGTCCTCCCCCATCTATCTCTTTTCTTCACTTTCTCTCTCTCTCTCTGTATCTTCATGAAGCCAAGATCTGGTCACAGCCAGGGAAAAAGAGGGGTAGAGGCCGAGAGATGATGCTACTCTATTGATTTTCTTGTACCGGGTGATGACAAGCCTTCGCTAAATTTGGCACCGCCGTTCCTGATGGCTAAGATGGCGCATCAACAGGTCTCTTCGGCAAATGTCATTTGGCTTTGCGGTCAACTTAATGATAGGAAGAGAAAAAAATCAAGATGGACAAGAGAAGGCTGTGGGATGAGATTTTAATGCCCTTTTTCTTTCTTTCTCCTTTTTATTTTTTATTTTTTTGGTTGATGAGAGAAAATTGGAATAATGAAAAAGAGCAAAGTGGAGTTGGAGAAGCTGTATCTATCATGACTGTTACTTTCACTTCCATCCCCTGTCCTCTCATATGTTTTGCCCCCATCCATCAGCGATAATCATTGCCTCCCCTTAAACTTTTATCAAAAGCCTCTGGAAAATATTCAATGTCGATGAAAAGATGAGAAACAATATCTCTTCATTACTAGGAGATTCTTCTCCCGGGGCTGGCTGCATGTTTACTCAAGAGAGTGGACCCTGAGAGGGCGAGTGCAATTGCGTCAGTTGCGCCCTCTTGTTTTTGATCAAGACTAGCACAAAATATTTTGAACATTTGCCAGTCACTCTGGAATATCAAAGGTCAGTCCTGAAGCCATGTTTTTATAATCGAGGACATTATTTTCCATCCCAGCAGTCAATGCATCATCAAACGTGTCCGTCCTGCTGCCGCTATTTAAAGAGGTTTGAGGAAACAACATGAACTCAGGATTCTTCAATATTTGCCACAGAAAGGAACTGTACCAGTAAAATTGACTGAGCAGTACAGGACCCCAGGATTGCAAGAATGATTTTTTTTTTTTTACACTTCCTCCGGAGAACAACTTTGTTTCCACTTTTCAGTGGATTTTTCAAAGTTTACTACATAAGACTACAAAAGGAGGGTTTTAAAAATGGCCATAGTCTATTTTTTTTTTCAATTCAACTTTTGTTGCTGAAACTTTAACAACAGCCTCAAGACAAAGATATTTGCAAGTTGGGCTATTGGTTTTGCTCACTTAGTGCTGAATTGAGGTATTCACATAGTAAATGATCAAAGCCTTCCCTTCCAAACTCAACATACTTTTTAACAGATTCTGCATGCCAAGTGACCTCTGATTTGCACAAGCATCATTGTAATTATTTGCAGTAATTTTAAGCTCCCCATTTTCTTCCTAAACTATTTGCATCTTTAGAGCTCATAAAGCCGCTTAATGTTTTCTCTATACAGTACTCAGTATAAAAGGAAATAAACCCATCAATTTCTAGCCTCAAGACTTTCCCTCCTGAAACTGGAGGAATGCAGATGAGATTTCAGAATTGATAATAATTGCTCGCACCATGTCCAGATGAAATTTCATGTAACATGTTAGCACAGCAGACAGGAGACAGCTTTGCCATTTAGAGATTGTGATCTCCTCCCATGCCAGGACATCCTCGGTGGAGAGATGTTTTGTAGTGATGTTTTCTTGCGGCATATTCGCTCCCATGTTATCACCCCAAAGTTTGAAATTACAACTCTCCTCTCCCTCACAGGGAAGCATCTGGCCAATAGCGTAACGTTTCAATTGCCTTGCATGCAGTGCCCTCCTTGGCGAGTCTTTTTGTGTGATTTTGTTTTTGTTTTTAAACATAAAGATATTTGTCAATATGACTTGAGACATTCCCCCCACCACCCCTCCAATCATCTCCATTTACTCCCCCCCCCCCCCCCACCTCGTTGCCTTTTATTCCGGCTGACTTCTTCTTCTCTTGTGCTGTCACTCCTCATTTTTCACACTTGCTGCGCCTTATTACGGAGGGGAGGCATCTCCTGTCATTTGCAGTCGGTTCCTGCAGCTCTCGGAATTCCATCCCTCCATTGTGCGCACTACCAAGTCATTTTGCCCCGTCACGCATGTGGAGAGATATGTTGCGAGGTATTTGCTTGCCTCAGCAAAATCCCATTTATGGGCCCCTAATCAAACCGTCAGCTTTCGGTGGAACTTGAAAGTGGCTTTGTCCCCTTCCATTTTTTTCTTTCTCCCCATTTTTCCATTCCTGGGGCTCCCTCGATCACCCCACCCCAAGTGCATTGCCGGAGTGTCATTTCCAGTGACCGTTCACATAAGGACAATCTCTGGTCACCATATATAGTGCTGCCTTTACCGTGCAGCACATATTGAGATAAACATTAACTGTACCCAGTGTACTTGATGATTGTAAAGGAGTTAAAAAAATCATTTTGCATTTTGTTGCCGGGGTGACAAGACCTTGTATGTGAAATTTTGGTGAAAATGACTTTTCTGGATTAATGGTCGGATAATCATTTAAGTTATGTCCTGTCCAAATCCTAGCTGTCTTACTCCAAAAATGAAGTCATGACAGCAAGTCAAAGGAATGTCTATCCCATTTGATGTAGTGCTTTGTCTGCCATGTTTTTTGGCTCTCCTGAACAACTGACATTTTATAGATCGGGGGGGGGGGGGGGGTGTTTCATCAACGTTTGTCAGCGCTGACAATTTCAGCAAAATCCTCGGTTTTGATTGGATGAGATGCTCTGGTCACTGACTGTTACTATGGTGATTGTCAGCAATGACAACTTTTAGCGCTGACAAACGTTGATGAAACACCCCCCTGAGGTCTTGTTGCCCCAGCGACAATTTATATGTCACACATTGTTTAGTCTAATTTTAGGGATTTAGGTCCAAACTGTAGCCTAAGTAATGCCTTCACTTGTTGGGACACAACTGTAACAAAAAAAAGAAAGAAAGAAAGAAAAAGAAATAACATTCTCCAGGTGACTTATGTGCACACTGTGAAAGAGGCAGCTTTTTAGTCCATGCTTCAGAAGGATTGAAGACGGTTTAAGCTAAGAACTGCATACTTCCTTTACAATGACTGGTGTGATCAGTTACTATCATGTCTCAATTAAGTCAATCATGCAAGTGGTATATGACTGTAACATGGCTCAGGGGATAAAAAAGGCTTACCTTTTATCCCTTTGAATACTCATCTTCCCTTCATCCATTCCTTTTTACTCCCAAACTTTCTCCACATCTTTTGTTTTGTCGTTCTTTGTCTTCTTCATCATCTTGATTTGATCTTGTACCCCCTCCCATCTCGATCTTTTCCCTCCGTTTTCAAATGTTTAATCTCATCTTACCATTAGTGAAAATGTGCTGCTATAGGAAGTTTTGATGGGAGTTATGTTTAATCATTGATATCTGTTTTAGAGAGAATCTACAATCTCTGCACACTGCAAACTCTAATTTTTAGAGGAAAAGAGGATGATGTAGTTTTGCAGTGCCTTGTAGAGTTCTCGTTTGCGTCTAACTTCAATTCAGTAGGCTGGTACACTTTTGCAGGAGCATGCTCTCTGTTGGGTACAACATGATCCATCCCATATGCCTGTCCACCAGTGTACATATTTTATGTGGGAGAGTGCGTGCCTGCAAATTATTGACGAGAAGTGATTGCTTTGAGTTGGCGCAGAACTCATGCATGTTTCAGCGAGAATGCCCGTCTCGAAATTCACGAGGCAGTGCATTCTCGTCACGGGCGAGGGTGAAAATGGCTGCAAAGGTTCATAGAGCTTCACAGAGCCCGCCAGATGGAACAGATTCATGCCCACCTTTACAGCAGTTGGGAGTGGTTAAAGGCATGTGAGAGACCAGAATGAGGATCCTGCTGTAATGCTACTACACTTCTGACTGCAATGTGCATGCCCAGTAGTACAGAGTATCTCAGCTGGCACACTGTCTTTGCTGGTCTACACAGATGTTCCTCAACTGAACAATAGTGAAGAGGGATTGCATAACCCATCTAATCCCAACTGCTTTGCAGGCGTCTCCCATTTCAAGTCTTTATGACCAGCAGGTTTGTTTCATTATACCTAGATTTTGTAAAAGCCAAACCAATTAACTATATCGAGATATATAGATAGTAATTTTTGCGAAAATTTTACTTCATTGTAAAAAAAAACGAGAGTACACTTTGCTCTAGGATGCCTCTATGCAGTGTTGTAACACATTTAACAGAGGGAGGGTTACAGAATCTGACATAAAAGTAATATTTTGTAGGGTGTGCTGAAAGCTCATTTATATTTTTCAAAAGTGCTCCTGAAGAAGGGGCATACTTATGGGGATATGTGATTAATTCATAATTTGATTTTGAGGATTTTGAAGCATTTTGTTTTCATACTATGGTACAGAGAAATAGTTAAGATTAATGCGGCATTAAATATAAGAAGAATGCAGGTAGAAAGTACACAAAATGGCATCTCGGATCTTAATTTTCATTGAAAAAAAAGCCTTGAAAAGAGAAAATAAATGGGTGAAAAAAAAAATGCTTTTATCCTCAGTTCAAAGAGAGATTGTACAATTCCTAGTGATCAAGCTTTCGTGTTTTTAAGAAAACTACCTGGTTTTTTTTTTTCTGTTTGTCCGTGATTAATATACTTTTACTGATTGAGATCACATGGGCCACCAAACAAGTTAACATCTACCTGAGATAGCAACTGAGTACTGCTGATTATTGTCCCACTATGCAAATAGCCATCAGTAGTTTGTTTGTTGTTGTTTTTTTGGAAATTTTTATAGGTCACATGCAATATCATTGCTATGCTTTACTGCTGACAGTACACTTCCATTGTTTGACTATTTGTCAATCCTCAGAATATATCTTTGAAGTCAAGAGCAGTTTGGAATATCTTTGCTGGATACTAAGAGTAAGAGATATTTTTTGTGTCACATACAACAGTCGGTCTTTTCAGTTGAAAAGTATAATGTTGTAAATATTTTATATCCCTCCTCAACCATGCATTATGGTGAGTACACGTGTTTGTAATAACTGTATTGCCAATATTTACCAGGCCTTGTATCTGAGTTGAAGGGCTGTCAATTTCAAATGGTGTTTTGAACGCGGATGCATCGAATCCTTTGTCTTTCATCAAGACGAGCCATCCATTAGTGTCAACGAGACTGACAGCTTAATAGCACTCGATAGCTGTGGAATAAGTAAACAGTGCGATGCAATTTTATGTGCCACAACACCCTTCCTCCTTTTATGTCATTCTGTCTCCCCTCATCTTTCCTCCTTTTGCTTTTTCCTAGTAGTGTTTACCCTGCAAGTGTGTTGTCTGTGGGTCGGCAATAAAGGAGCGCTAATCCCAAATATTAATACTCCCTCAGTGCGCCGGGACAAATTCATTAGGTATGGATCCCCGCATCTCAGTCGGGGGTATTAGCTCCATGATCAATGATACACTGTGAGACGCAGAGACTAAAATAAATAAACAGCGGAGAAGGTTGAGCCCCTCATCATGGTGGTGACAATAGCAGCAGCCGAGTCAGTTGTGGATGACCACGCGCAATGGTCCGTTACTCCTTAGCGAGACGGAATCTGAGCTCACACTTGACACCCATCATTTATTGGCAGTTAAGCGTCTGATTGGATGTCAATCGGCGATGGGCTCGGATTGCCGGCGAATGACGTGTAACGAGGGATAAACGGGATTCATTAGCGGGAATCGGGCCGGTGCCGGGGATGAATAATGAGCCGATTTGCTCTCGAAGCTGGACGGCTAAGAAGGGGGCTTAGAGACGGGAGCTTAGCCTGTCAAACATTATCAGAGAGGAGAACCCAGTGCAGGTGGATTGTCAGTAGGTGACAAACCCATCAAAGGGGACAACGGCGGGCCCATCAAATGGGGGGCGCTGGCAACCGGAAAGGGGGAAATCTGGAGTTGAATTACTGTGAACCTCATCCTCACTGCACTAACATAAAACCCTAGATGCAAACTCCATTCAAATACAAATCTATCACTTTGCACCTTTTATATCAGAATATGAAAGAAGCATTTCTGGAATTGTGATAGGAGAAAATAGATTCAAAGTAGCTTGGCAGCACTCTTTTCCGTCCATAGGTAAAGTTACTATTAGACAACTTAAGTATGTCTATCTCTAACATGTCTACTTGTATATGTGACAGTGCATCACGAAACCAACAAAAAGTTACACACCCTGATTTTGCATGAGGACTCAAAATAAGTGAAATAGCTCAACCTACAATAGTTAATGTTAAGTTCTTTTGTTTTTTCTGAAAAAGCAATTCTTTTTCTACATTATTCTGAAGTTTAGGATCATAAAATGAACAGGAAATTGCATTTTGACAGTTTTTCTAGAACACTTTTTTTTTAAATATTGTGATTAGGTGTGTCTTACAGGCTCCTTTTCATTTCTTAACCTTTACAAACTCTTCACTTTCACCTTTAATAACTCTTGAAAAGATGATGCTACTACTTTGAAAGTTCGCATCAGTCATGAATAGAATGTGTTTATAGAGCATGCTGAATTTAAGCTTAATTTGATAATCCCTACATTGTTGTTCCTATGAAGTACTTTATCCTTTTTTGTCTCATTCATTGCACAGAGCATGGTATGGTAAGATTAAGTGCTTGAATAGACCCTACAATGTATATCAGAGCATCTTTTCTCACTTTGAATAATATACACTTTTCCAGGGTGTGTGTTCTTTCCAATATTTAGATAGGTTTAATAGGAGAGTACTTTGAAGTAAGTTCTATATCAGTTTAAAGCTTTCAGCCTGCTCTTTTAGAATCTGCTCAAGATATTAATCTCTGTTGACTTTTTGTTGGTTTCATGATGCAGGGTCACATATATATTCTACTTCTGATTGTGGACAATGTCGAAAGTGTTGAGAATGAGGTGGAGAATGTATGAGTGATTAAGAAAGAAAAGGGTGAAGTGAGATAAAGTGGAAAAAAAAATCAAAATAAGAGAAAGATATATAGTGAGACGTCATGAGAGCGAAAAGGCCAGACTAGAATCAAAACAATGAGATAAGAAAAAAGAAAAAGAAAAAGAAAAAAAAGTCAGTACAATGTGTGCAGAGTTTGAATAATTCACATGTTTGCTTATTTCTTACAGTCCAAGAAACAGAATTCAACGATGCCGGCTCTGGTCAGCTGTACACCAGCCTCCCTCTTCTCCACCATACCCGCCATGTGGACTACCTGTGGTACGTCCAGGGGCAGATGGGCAGACGCATTCACTTCAGAGTGCTTGGTAAGATAACTGCCTCTTTGTCCAATCAGAGACATTACTATCAAATTGTATTTTTTGTTCATATATTTACATTCACTTGGTAATTGGTGGCATCATCTTGAGAAATAAAAGAAGAGCTCATGGTTAGAGTGTCACATCCACCATAAAACTTTACATGACAAACTTTTAATGCTTATCTATAGAATTGTTGCAATTCTGACTAGCAGTACAAAAAACACACCACAGGACATGCAAAGCATGAATACATTCCACACAAACCACTACTAAGTAACTAAATACACTAATTCATTAAAAAAGAATTATAATGAAAAACTCCAGTGAAATGCCTATTGGATAACAGATATGAGGGATTAAGTGCAATCTAAATACTATGTAGTAGTAGATATATCATCTACCAAGGAAAAGAAAGAATTTTTCCCTCATACCTAACTTTGTACACAATGCACATATCTTCATTCATCCAGTAAGGTGAAGTCCACTCATGGCTTTTGATTGCCCCATTCATATTTGCTGCTTGGTCTCAAATCATCTTAAAGGTACAATCTCTTATTGTACTGGTCTGAATGGGTGTTAGGACCAACATAACGATGTGTGGCCTGACCCGCATTTACATGCTGGACAGGGTTGCATGGAGGGCAATTGTAAAAGACTTTGTAGCCACCTGTTGTCTTTCCCAGAACCTGGGTCACATCCACTAGAAAATTGAAAACAGGGTCAAGCAATCCAAGCTTGCCTTCCAGTGTAAATGCATCCTTCTGGCATTAATCCGGGTCTATGTAGGGGGTCAGTCTGGATCTGGGTCAGACAGTGTCCTTGAGCTTGACCATAGCCACAGGGGAGCAGAGTGACCGCCAGAGCAGACTGTGACCAGGCATTCACCCTCTGCAGTGTGAACTGATTCAGACATCATGCACAAGATATTTTCCCTTATTGGTAGTATTTAGCATATATTGTCTTAAAGGGAAGATAAACCCCAAGAGCAATGTGGATTGAGTGAAAGCAACAACATTAGTAGAACACATCAGTGAAAGTTTGAAGAAAATCGGACAATCGATGCAAAAGTTATGAATTTTTAAAGTTTTGATGTTGGAACCGCTGGATGAGGAGACTACTAGAGGTTATGACGTATGAGTGGACAACAATACCAAGAAAATATAAAGAAAATTCAGCAAAAATCCATTTTTCATGAAAATTACAAATTCCATCAACTTGATGTTGACATATGTTAAGGGTAGCAATTATTCCCCCTGCTTTCTGAAAGTGGTTGGTCCACTGCTCTTTCATAATTCTAGAAAAGTGAATTTTTGTTGAATTTCCTTTATATTTTCTTTGTATTGTTGTCCACTCATACGTCATATCCTCTAGTAGTCTCCTCCTCCAGCGGTTCCAACACCAAAACTTTAAAAATTCATAACTTTTTCATCGATTGTCCGATTTTCCTCAAACTTTCACTGATGTGTTCTACTGATGTTGTTGCTTTCACTCAATCCACGTTGTTCTTTGGGTTTACCTTCCCTTTAAAACTTTTTTAATTCATCAATGAATTTGTCAGTCAGCAGTATTTATAGTGAAGAGTATAATTATGGAAACCTAATAAACCTCAAGCATAAATTCTGTTATTCTGCTTAATGTTATTAAGTTCTTTTACCAATAACACCTGGAGAAATCAGTGAGGGTTACAACTTCATAGGAATTTAATGATGTAACAGCCTTTAAAGATGGGGGAAAGTTGGATTGGGGAAAAAGCAACTTAAACAGTTTGAGAAGGTAACATACAATAGTAAGTGATATGGACAAGGGAAATCAGGATGAGCTGAATTGAGTTTTAATTGAGTCATCTTTTGTAGCCATTAAAGGGATGGTATAGTGTTTGTTGAGATGGGCATTCAGATTTTATCTTTTTTTCAAGACGATTTGAAATCACTAGTTTTAAAATATTACAGAGAATACAATTCTAAGAGGAATTAAATGTTTATTTGATGAAAATTGGTTTTGAAGTGCCTGAGATACAAAAAAAAAGTAAATAATGTCATCCAAATAAAAGGTGTTGACCCACCCTTTAATTAAGACCTCTTGGGTTTTAGATATTTCAGCCATATCAAGCTGATATTCATAAAATAAACTTTTAATTCCTTTTAGAATTATATACTCTTTAATATTTCATATAAAGGGTTTCTAATTACCTCACAAAAAGTTAAAACCTGAATGTCCATCTTAACCAGAATTGTCTCTTCCCTTTGAAAGAGCAAATGAGTTCTAAATCTAGCAAAGAACATGGAAGTGTCAGCATACAATAATACCATGCAGATTGAGATAGGCAGGAGGTAGGATAGAACACTAGAAGCTAAAGACCATTCATAGTCTCGCCATCAAAACCACCCTTTGCACACCTGGTGAGGGTTGTTACAGAATACCGGAAGCCAAGAACTGCTCATGGCAACATCATCAAGGTACAATTTGTACATCTTCACATCATTCTGTCTCATAGCAGCCATCAAAGACCCTCTTCCAAACACTGACAAATCGGCTCGCATGTCAAAGACCCCCCTTCCACCCCCTCCACCCCCCCCCCCCCCCCCCCCAGGGGAGGGCAATTGAAACAGTGAAGTTTGGCAGAGGCAATAACTGGAAGGAGAGGAGGGCAAACAGACAAGACTGAGGTGGCAGGACCCACACCATGCTAGCACCGCCACGGCAAATTTGCCGCCAGGAACGTTTTTATCGCCTAATGGGGCAATAAAGATGGTCTGTAATGGGTATATCTCCCTTAAAAGATCAGCTCAAGTGTCTTCATAAGGGACAGATATACAACGTGTTATGTACGTTACCAGGTCGTTAGAAAAAACAGCGAAGTCGGAAAGCTAGCTGCTAGGACATTAACCTACGACAGTTCATGCAGTATTGGCTGGGATAATTTCCCTGTGGAATGTCAGAGATACACCAATACAATTGATATTGTTCTACACTTGCAAAATAAATACGTAAACAAATGAAATAAAATGAAGAATTCCCAGTAGAAATCTAGGCTTGCTACCAGTTTTTATACACAGCTTTCAGATTGCATGATTTGCTTGTGTGCAGGTGTACAACAATTTTAAAACAAGCTTTAATATACCGTGCTTTCATGTGTTATCTCAAACCTCATAGTTCTGCTTCATGCATGGAGGCAGAACCCTACATTTTGTATAATTATGGCCCTCAAAGGCCTTCTGAAAGCTTGCACTAATCTGGTGATGTGTCAACCTCATGTATACTTTACTGCATTTAGCACTTAGGTTGATCGTAAACATTTTCCATACGTGTAGATACCATAAACTTATGAAATGTCTACACACTTAATGATGAAACCATTTTACAAGCTTATTCTTAGAAACACCTTGCCATTATTGCTGTGTAAAATTTACTACCTTGTGGGAAGCAGGGGAGAGAAGACTCCTTTGGCATATGTAGTGTCTCTTGTCTTCATAGATTAAATCTTGATGAGTTCTCTCATGGGGGCAGAGTCAAAGACGTCACAAAGTTGACATGGTAGCTAGGAACATGGAACTCTTGCAAACCAGACTTGGTGATCAGCAAAGCGACTGAGTACAGCAACTGAAACAGGCACCGTCTTTCAGAGGTCGTAACAAGAGGTGTCTGATCAGAATAAACATATAGAATATCTCTCTTTCCCCCATTTTTAACTATAGGACTATGTTCCTATCTGTAATCAATTTATTCTTATGCCACATCATTCCCACTCACCAACTCTTATTTGGTTGTCTATTGTACCTGTATAGCTACTTTTGTGTAAAATTTGTCATATTCTTTGGCTTATTTTTATGAATTGAACTAGGTATAGTTATTAACAAAAAAACATGGGGGGGGGGACATGGATATGGTCAAAAGGGTCCAGGAAAGACAAGAATCTCTACATTATCTGTAGGAATAACCTCACATCATAAACATTATGATTATGTAATTGTAGCTGAGCAAATAAGACTCATGGGTTTCTGATGGCGTCTGCATGGTGTGTCTTTTATAAAGTCTCCTGAAATAGAACAAGCACAAGTTTGAAAGGAAAGAAAAAAAAAGAGTCTCAGAAGATTGAAATCCATCAGATTACTAAGAATGAGAAGTTATTGCCAGCGATTGTCTCTATGGCTTAAGTGATATGATCCAGCGTGATCCTGTTGCCTATGGGTGAAACGGGAGTACAAGTCACAGAATGATTGATTGGCTGGAATACCTGTTTTGAAGTTTTGAAGATGAGCACTTGAGAACTCGCCATTTTCTCTTGCGTGCTGGCATAGTCAATTGTAATACATTGAAAACATAATCACGTGAATTCTGAGCATTTTTTTTTTTTTTCATGAAAAGGATACGGTTATTGCATTAGTGGGATATTGTTGCTGTAATATATGCTAAGAAGAGTATCCGTGGTAATGGAGAAACGGACTAACATATGATGCATTTTTTGGCATAACTTTTTTTTTTTTACAATGTCTTTATAGGATACAACTGTTGTGCTCTAAAAAGAAAGTTGTCAAGAGTTGCACCTCTACTTGTACTCTAGTAATCATGGTAATTGAGATGTTAATTTTCCAGTAGGCATGGGGCATAAACTAATGAATGATATGTACTGTTCTTTATAACTTTTTTTCTTTCCAAACCTTTGCTAGAATAAACTATTGTTTGATTATGTTCTTGGGAAAGAAATTTGTGCAAATGTCCCTGAAACTAACTGTTGGTGGAGATTGTACAGTGCTATCAAGACTTTACATAAACAGGTATGCAGAAAAAAAAATATGCCTGCTACTGGTTTAGTTTATCAAGTCAAATACACTTTATCAGCAGTCTTGGTCGCTGCAATGTTTGTTTCATCCCCAATGTCTTAAATATTATGTGTTTGTGTGCAGATATATGTTTGTTTGTTTGGGTTTTTTTTTATTTGCCCACATATTTGAGTGTTTCGTTTATGACAAGTTTGAATTGAGTATATTGCACAAACTTCATTCAATTCAATGCAAATTTTGGTGTATCAAAAATGCCAAATAAAAGTTGAGGACTATCCATGTTTGGTGTACATCAAACTTTTAAAGCAAAATAAACATTCGATCATAAAAACAAAGAGACACCACAAGAAAAGGACAGGAAGCTTAAAGGTACATAATACTAGAGATACATGATAACAATGAAAATTGTTAAATCTCCATTATCAATGTACTATTTATTGAATAACATCCATAACATAGTGGTTAAATGTTTAAAAAAAAATAATCTTATATGCATTAACCTCAACCTATTTTGTGTTTACAAAAGTCTACATGAATTCACTACAAAGAGCTGTTAAAAAAAAATGAATACTGATGATGACAATACATGATTTTAAAGACTGAAAGAGAATTTAGAGAAATTTAGGATAGACGAGAAAAAAAAAAAACAGGTTGAATTATGAAGATGAGCAAATGACCTGTTGAATGAGTAAACAGGATAATGACAAAATTAGGAAAGTTAATCAGATTGCACATACATGTACCCCTACATGCATACACAAGCTTATTACAATATGGTATGTATACAATTCAAGAGGAATTGAAAGTTGTTAAACATGAATATTGAAAGTAAGATTAGATATTATTACTATGATACTAACATCTTGATCCTACAGTGTTTCAATGATGCTAAGACATTAAAATTAATTTCAACAAACACACAAATTGACTGATTAGAGTTGCAGGAGAGAGAGATGAAAAAAAAAATAGAACATCATGCAAACATCATAATATGCCTCATTATATTTAATGGTAAACCATTACATTAAAAGTCAATTCTGTTAGTGATCATAACAAGTAATAATTTTCTGCAATTTAGAACAGTAATTGCAACTAATTCAATAAGATTGACAAAGAAAAAAAGAAATAAAATGTAAAAGAATTGGAAAGGGGAAGTGGAGGATGGAAAGAGAGATGGAAAAAGAGAAAGATAGAGAGAGGCAGATTGGGGGAGAGACGAACAGACAGACAGACAGACAGACAGAGACAGAGGGAATGACATATACATTGCGGGACACTATTTTCAGTTAATCAAGTGCAGCTGATGAATTAGAGAGGGAACTATGGATTGTTTATAGCCCTGAGCTCTATATGACTCGGACTGTGTTAAAGCCAAATGATGAGCATTATTCAGACTCTGACCGGTTTCAACGTGGCGCGGCTGAGCAAAGAATTGTTGATGTTTTGCAGATTTTAAAAACGATTTAGCAAAATGTGTGAAGATTTCAGTGGAGCAGTCTGCAGAGGAATTTAGAATCTGAGTTGATCAAGAAGGTCAGCATAGTGCGCATTAATAGGATTGGATATCATGTGAAGCACTTACTTTTGCAGTCTTGCAATATCTGTAGACTGGCTATGGGTCAGATCAGACCCACAAAATGGTCCTCCGTACTCCAGAATTGGTGTAGTAGTATGTACAGAGAGTATGGGAACACAAGATCCCCCAGTTTGACACCAAACTTTTTTTCAGCTAGTTTACGTAGAAGGACAAGGCATCGAGATGCATTTCCTACAATGCTTGCGTTCACCTGCTTTGTTCCACTTTTGGTCATCCTGGATGACTTATTTCGAGCAGTTTTAAAAGACAGGATTGCAGAGGTATATCACAGACTGTCATGTGAACAGGAATGAGGGAGCATGATAAAGAAAGAAAATTAAATTTCATGAATTTGAATAGAAAATTCACAACACATGACATGATAAAGAAAGAAAATTCACAACACATGACATGCTTTAGGTGTAAAGAAATTGTCTGAATTACATGGAATCGGCTAATGGGAAACTAACAGAAACACGATTGCTAGTGCTATAAACTGTCTTTGATCCAAAAGCTGATTTATAGGTCATAACAAAGACACGACTTCAACCCAATTAGGATAAGCTCATTTTAACGTAACATGATTTTTCTACCGACATCTTCGCAAGTACACTCTGTATTAGTCTTCCACAGGTTGAAAATATCCACCATTTATCCTTTTCATAAGATAGCCTAACATGCTAAAGAAATGCTTAAGTTTATGCTACACATATCACACAGGTATACTACCCAAACTTTGAAAATGGGGACTCTTCACCTCTTTTGATGTATTTCTAAACTACAATTTAGTCACTTTTGTTTTGTTCATTCTTACATTGTGAACCAAATTTTTATCAGCTCTCTGGCTACATCATTAGGCCATAATTATTCACATATGCAGGAACAGCAACATAATGAACTTTATATTCTGCTCCCCTTCTCCCATCCAGATCTCCATATGAGTGTGAACACAAGCCTGGACTTCAGGGATGGCCCGTCATCGGCCTCCACCCTATTGCTCAGGATTAGGGGCAACTTCAGCCAGCCAAGCAAACATGGCATCACCACCAGTCAGCCGCTTGCCTATGTCCGATGGATGGGCATGTCAGACCAGCGGGACAAACTACATGTGGTCTTTACCGAGGCGAGCTTCAAAGGTAGGTAGTGATGAAGAGCTCCTAACTTTTAGGAGTTTTCCTTTCAAAAATGGCACTTAATTGGCACCCATGTACCTGCCATGGGTTTAACTTTGGTCCAAACATACACGTGGTTTGACATTTCTGCGTTTCTCGTGCCACAAAACATTAGATGATTCCCCCTTTCTGAGCCTCATTCGCTCATGTACTGCAGGACCGTACTTCTCCAGGGAAGATCTGACCATCAAATTTCTCATATTGGCAGTCCTGAGGAAAGAGTACGTGTATGTGGAAAGGGATGTACTACTGCTACCCCATATGCTCGTCTTTGTGGGGTGTGGAGACCAAGGCATAATTAACTTGTGGATATACAGTTGAACCTCTCTTATCCGGCCTCCCTTTATCCAGATCTCGCTATTATACGGACGCAATCTCGCCGTGATTTTTTTTTTTTTTTAATAATTACGGGACGAAAGGGGGATTCCCAACTCCTTGAGAACTCCTACACAAACACACATGAATTACATATTACTTTCAACATGATTAACATACATTACATCAATTTTCCTTCCAAATTGCTTACCTTCAGACATTTTAACATCCCCAAACATCCCCAAATGTAACAATGAAAAGGTTGCAGTATACACATTACTACATGTGGTACTACAATGGGCTACATCAGTAAATGTATATGTATATGTACATGTATAAAGTATTGAGTCTCCCGTATCCGGCCAAATCCCTAATCCGGATGAGCCCCGGTCCCGACTTGTCCGGATACGAGAGGTTCAACTGTAGTCTCTTAATGTATATTTTATGTGAGTTCTTCATGCAAACATCTCTCTTCTGCAAGTAATGCATGTGTAAACTGTAGTGTATGGTATACACTGCAATATCTTGACGACATAACTTCAGATAGTAATAAATGATTCTGCAGGAGACGTCATCCACAGCAGTGAGGACCTGTTACATTTGTCCCTCCCGTCCCCCATGTTGTCTTACATCATCCCATTTTGTTCATGGTGGCCTGAAATTTGGCTGCCGTGGCCACCAGGGACATGATGTAAATGCAGCATAACATCGCTGATGTTAATCTGATGTTTGTGATAGTGACAAGAGAATCTGCACCTTTGCTTTTCAGATGGTATGTTCAACATTTACTAATGGAACCACACATGATTTCCAGCACAGTGCTCCTGGTCATTAATATGTCAAATTTTAATGAGAACTGTGATTATATTTTCCTGTACAAAATGCATTGCTTAGGTAGGCCTTCAGGGTGACTGTCATGTTTCTTAGGTGAGCGATTAGGAGGGCTTTGTAATCAAATTCTGAATTACATGTTAGTCCCTTTTCATTGTACTGGTGAGAGGCATTACATTTTATGGATACTTTTTGTCCTTTCGGGATCTTCCTCAAATGTGGAATCACAGCTCTAAATCAAAAAAAAAAGAAGAAATGGATAAAATACAGTGCAGTTTGTTAGTTTGCTGATGATCAAATAATTGAAATAGAGCTCTAATATGACTTTGAATTACATCTTTTTCATGTGCTGAATTGTGTTCCTATTAGTTGCAATAGATCGCTTCAAGGAAAATAATGTGTTAGACTCTTCTGTCAATGCAGTGGTGTGCGTTCCTACTTGAAGTTGGCATGTGATGATGCTATGGAATATATGGTCCTACGTCCCCCGTACATTACAATCACTTGTAATAATTTGTCTGTGCATTTGCAACGGGGCACCTGAATTTCAACTATTGCAGCCAACGTTTACAAGGGACTGTTGTGTTCAATGTGTGTTGTTTGATGCGCATTTCTCGGCCTGTCCAAACATCTTCTCACGCAATTAGATTCTGTTCCCTTTGATTAAATTTATTCCAGGGTTACATCTGCACAACAGCAAAACATATATCAGAAATGGGCAGGCATTTATTATTCTATTGATCTCAATGGCTTTTGTCGTTCTGCCACATATATTTCTTCAGTACCAAGATTCTATCACGGTGTTCTTATACACATAGAATTAAGTGCCATGCACTCTAAACGCAGAGAGGATTACACTCTGTATATGGGATCAGTGCAGACTGCTGCCTCAAGAATATCCACAAATATCCATGTTTTCTTCGTATTTTCTCACATGAACTTTGAAAGTGCAATCAATTTTCAGCCTGTGTATTCAAGTAACATAATGCACTTTGTGCAGTGGGAGCTGCTAAATTCCCTTGATCTTGTAATTCACCCGCATTTTTCCTCATGAAGAAAATGTGTTGGCGAGCACAATTCACATCACTAAGGCTCTCTCAGACTTTCATCATGTTGATATAGAGTGTGTTTCCTTCTCCTTTTGCTTTCTTCCTTTCTTTTTTATCTTTTTCTTCTTATTATGTTTGCATGCTTGAAGGCTTGAATTGTTGATTTTTCTCAGACTGTTCTTAACAATACACGGTTGATTCCTCTCCGTACTTGCCCTTTTTGTAATTATATTCCTCACTTGTCCATGTGTACTGAAACTTCACGGTTTTCCCCTGGTGCATTAGGCACGGCTTTTTAAAGTTTAAAAAATTTACCTGCACGTTAGAACTCTATATTGTATGAGAGATAAAGCTACGTATTGCAGGAAGCAAACTTGTGTAAACAAAAGCTTATAGCTTTTTGTTTTCTCCGCCGGTAAGCATACACAAATTGAGTTACATGGAGCCCTACATTTATCATGGCAAAAAACAACAACCCAGCTTCTCCTCACCCCTCCCCCACTGCCTAAAAGCTGACAATGTCTCAGACAGATCAAATTTCCCCTTTTGTACTGAGTGTTGTCCATTCTTTAGTTACAATCCCATTATGGTTAAAGGTTCAATATAAGCATATCTATTAAAACATACATGGATGTACCAACTGCTGGTTTAAAGACATGGGTACTATAATGTTGATTATTTGTGGAAGATGATCCTTTGCACAAAGATACAAGTAAGAACTGCAGTATCATGTCATTTAAGAGCTCACCAGTGCCACAAAAATTACCATCAATAATGTGGGAAAATGAATTTATTCTCAGGCTTGAATGGACAGTGACTTTTTGTGAAAGCAAAATTTGAACAAATGTTTTGGTCTGATATTTTTTCCCCTCAGTTTGTCATTGGAAGAATAAGGTGATATAAACTACCAGTATTCTGAAAAAAAATGTTTGATGCATTTTCTTACAACTTTTTATTTTTTGTTCAGGTAAATAATAATTTAAGTTTAAACTGTTGTTTATTTCAACCTCCTACGTAGCAACTTACATAACTTTCTATCATATTCATTCATTTCGGAACTCCACAGATATATAACATAGAAATGTTTCCCAGGTTCAAGGAAATTGATTGAACCTTGGCTGCACTGTGCTAAAAATGAGAAGATTAATAGAATGGCATCTGGTGTGATGCAACCCTGGCGATGCTGCTTCACACTGATGCAATTAGATTCCGTCTGCTTTCCAAGTTCCTTACAGTGAGTTATGCTCTTACCTGTAGGTAACTGCTTGAGCTTTAAACAGCCTGCCCATAAGAGCAGGCGGTAGTGCTTACTCAGATGATCTAGGACGAGTTTGGCACACGCTCATCACGCCTGAGTGTGAGATTGTAGTGATACAATCAAGTCGTCTTCGACAGATTAATGCCCCATTACTGCAAGCCAAATGAAATTAGCAGACACTCCCCGACTGCAGAAACGGCACGATACATGACGCGAGTGAGAAACTTGTCATTTTTGCTGATGAATTGGCATCATGGTGATCAAGGGCTTGCTTGCCTGATGAGAGTCATTGCCAATTAGCGTGTTTGCAGTTTCCATCGTGGTCAGGATTTGCACCAGTCAGTTACCATAGAGACTCGCACATTGCACTCGACATTCCCAAAAACTATTATCAGTCAACATAACAATATATATATCCCTGCAAGGATATGTATTAGTGATGATGAGTACAATTAAGATGCAAGACATGCCCACTTGTAAGAGAGAAAAGGAAGTGGTGTTACATCTGGCAATTTTAGACTTGGATATGTGTGTCTTGTTTGTTTGTCCCCCTTCACCGCCTACCCCCCCCCCCTCCCCCCTCCTGCTGTGTGTTGTATGTTTCTGAGCATATATGTGTATATGGGAGAGGGGCTCTTGTTAGTGGTGTCAGCACTTATCTTTATGTCCATTCATTAGAAAGTAATTTCAGTACGCATAAACATTTTATATTTCTTATATTTGCCTGCGGTATTTGGAATTAAGTCAGGTCATTGTATTTTGTTCCAAGTTTCAGTATTGGCTTGACCAGAACAGTGCATCTTCTTACAGCAATCACTGATGAAAGCTTGCATAAAGAATATAGTCCTTGTGAAAATTAACTTTGAATATCTATTCTTTTTTTCTAGAGCAAATTGCCCAATAATCAATCTTAAAAACAACAACTTTGAATGTGGAAAAAAAGGCATATGGTTGTTTCCCACATATCCAAGGACTGTTGAGAAAGTCATTTTAACTGTCTCAAAACTGCCCTGGTTCCTCTATATGGATGGGCGGTGTTCATGAAGTCATTGCAATGTCATTGAAAGCATGTTTCAAATGTGTGTTTGTTTGTTTGTTTGTAGAGAACTAGGCCACACTGGAGTAGTCCTAGGACATGTGGCTGGCATTCCTTGATATGGCCTTTCCCCTTACGTGCTTCCATTATATCAATTTAAGGCTCAAATTGGGATGTGTATCACTAAGCCATCTTTATCGTGTGTTGGGTTTTTTTTTTTTTTTTTCATAAGTATTGATGGACATGTCTGAGACACAATGTATTATCTGGTCATTGTGCAAGGTTTTATTTTTCTGCATTAAATTGATGGCCTTATGAGGTTCTATAGGCAATCAAGGTTAAATCATGACCCAACAACCTTGAAGTCAAAATACACTTGAACATCCCATGATGAAACTTTATTGGGGGGGGGGGGGAGAGAAAGGTGATGTAGGTGATGGAATGGTAGAGGTTGGGGTATATTGGGAGAAGTAAGAGCTAGAATAGTGGTAAGAAGTTAATAATTTTTTGTTCATATTTGGGTATGGCCTAAACACTGTTGGAGGCTATCTTGTTTTGGATGGAGCACCAGTGTGCCATCCTCGCAGATTCCTCAGCCATGATTCCAAGTGACTGTTGCCATGGCGACGGACCGCTAAGTGGCAGATCTGGTGATCAGGACGTCAACAAATTGCAATTAACTGCCGCAGAGGGATGGGAGGGTATGAATGGGTGGGCCCAGAGGTAAGAGAGAGAGAGTGAATGTGTGTGTGTGTGTGTTGTTGTTTTTTTAGGTATGTGAATATATGTGTGTGTAAGTAACAAAAAAAAAAAGAGAGGACAGAGAGAGAGAAGGAAGGAGAGGGCCTATCTACCAGGGTGTGCATGCACTTTGGAGGTCACGCATGTAGTGTTTGATGAAGATGTCCCAACAATGGAAGTGGGCAGTCAGGCATATTGCGAATGACGACGAGATGCGTCTCTCATCCCTGCAAGATGACTGAAGATGGCACGCAGGATGCACCCAAGGCGATTAGAGGAATGGAGTGGGCCAACAGTGTTATGAAAAATAATGCAGTGGAAGGGGGAATGCAGGAGACAAATGGGATGGTATCTATACAGCAACTCCATTCTCAGTGCTTCTCCAACCAACATGTGAGATCACAAGAGTGCATCATTGCTGTAACCCTCTGTTGCTATGGCGTTTGGGGAGTTGTGCCTTTCAACAAAAGATCCATTAACCATGTTTTTCGAGGCAATACGTGATCGATGAGGGCGGGAAGTCATGTGACTGCCAAATGGATTCCGCTAGAGGCAAGGATGGCTCCAAGGGTATCTTTAACCCAACATCCCTAAAGCTCTTGCAGTCTTCAGTTAAGTCTTTTCAAGGCAGATGTGGACCGGGTAGATGACAAACAGATCACAAGTGAAGGGATCTTGAGAAGGGATGATTTAAAGAAGCAAATTGAAAATGATTCCTTGAAGCACTGTGAATGACAGCTCATGACAAATCTTGTTGATTATTATCAGGATTAGCCGAATGCAAGCACTGATGTACTAAGGATTGCCTGACATTTACATAGATCTTGATTTGTAGCTTATTCATGTCATAAGGCAAGGGGATGAATTGTGATTTTGGCATTTATTTCTCTTTCAGTGCAAATTCACAATCTCAGTATGATAGCTTTAACAATGAAAGTACAGAGTGACAATGAACCCCAGCTGCTACAGTATGCACATGAGCAAAACTGTCAGTGATAGAGTCAAAAGTTGTATAGAAAGAAAACTCAGAAATTTGGCATTTGCAAGTTTGAAAAAGTACAAGGGTTCAGTAATGTTAAAGCAAACGCTGGATCATGATACCAAACTGTGTCCTCAAAATACAAAGCATGTATACAAATATGAATTTATCAATATATAAATGGTAAAGTAACAGTCATCTGTTATAAAGTAAAGTAACATGTTAGCATTATCTACGCCAGTAAGATCAAGGGGGAAAAGAAATTGGAGGAGACAGAAAATTTGAGGATAATGGACATTCACCCTTCATATAGAGCAGATTAATCACAGCATGTCAGGTCATGCAAGATTTCTATACTGCATTGAAGTGCATCGTGTAGCATGAAAGTCATAGAATGGGACATCTTTAAATAGTAAACCACTATTGAAGTTGCAAATTGAATTTTGTTGCATCCTGTTAAAATAAGAGTGCATTTGATTCCTTTCTTAACCCGTTTAGGATGGACTGATTTTGCTATAACACACATTTCCCATAGACACCTGCCCGAGTATACTCTGGACTCGTCTTCAACGGGTTAAAATTGAGGTAAAGAATAAATATTGTCAATATCAACAGGAAGAGAATTCTATGCATCTTGACCACAGTGTGTTATGGTTTTATGAGCAGGTGCAGTGTATGAATTAAATGAATGAAGTTTATCCACTTGCCTAAGCGAAGTGTGAGCATTTGAGTACATCACAGTGTAGACCAGGCATTCCATAGATTTAAATCTGATTTCGGATTTTTTTTTTCTCAAGTCAATACACATTTAACTTTTTCCATGTATCAAAATCACCTGAAAATTTTGATTTCCAATTTTTTCCACAAACTTTAATATCATCCCAAGTGCAGACTAATACAGAAGATGTAGATGGCTAGTCATTAAACAGATAGGCCTAGTGGTTTGGGCCAGTGTGTATCATAAAATGAAGAAAGGAATATTCTAATGAAGCTACAGACATGGGAGACCAGATGTAGAGGATTACAATTAATTTAATTCAGAATGCTTCTTAACCTGTTGAGGACAAGCTGATTTCCTATAACACACATTTCCCATAGACACCTGGCTTAGTGTATACTCAGGACTATTCTTCAATGATTTAAAGTACAGACGAATGTTTTAAATATGTTTCAGAAATTGATATTAGGGTGCCCTTTTGAGCAGATTTTTTTTTTGACATATCAAATGGAAAATTTGATAAATTCCCCTGCATCTGCTCTCATTTGAATCAATTTTGGCAGTGGTAATGGAGCCTGTGAAATCAAAGTGCCAGGTATTCCTGTTTTTGTTTTGTTTTGCTTTTCTTTTTTTCAGATTTCTTCTTTTTTCCCTTCCATATACCTCCAAGCCCACTGCAGAGAATTTAACATTCACATTAATGCATCCTGCATACATGTAGCTCACAGAATGCAGTGTCTGTGGCACAGTCGTTGTGAGGCTACGATAGTTGCAATCTAGAGAAAATATGAATGCTCTGCAGTTCACTTTCATACTGCCTTTTTTTTTTCTTGTACACCATAGTTCATATATTATAGGAAGTGCTTTGATGAAAGCAGAAAAGACTGCTATGGTAGCTATGAAGCTTCGAGTGTACACAGCAATTTGTATTGTATCTAATTTTGGATCATATCACCAAGTATTGATTGGCTGCTACCAAAAGTTACAGTCCTATCATCAAAATACTTTCAAATGAATCATCACATTTAATTTGTGTTCATTAAAGATCTTAATTGGTACTCTTTTATGTACTAAACATTTTTCACTCTTCCAGTGTTTCTGTTTTGCAAATACTTGTTCTTGACTAATCTTTGTTAACCGAGCATTTCACAAATGTATTCTCTTCTGCAACAGATATGCAAAGTCTATTTGTTTCCAAGGTGGAAATCCAATTACTTTTCTCATAAAAAATGGTCATGATTTCTGTAGTTCTAGATTGCAAATTCAGTTACTCACAAGATTGTTTTAGAGGTCTTCTTATGCAAAATAGTGCTGTACAGTGTATTTTCTAAAATTTTAAATAACATTGCCATGAGCAGACTTTTTTTTTTGGATGCATTATTCTATTAAACACCTTCTTTGCAATACACAAACTCTATGTAAGTTGAAGACACCAGGGAAAGAATACATAAGTCTGGTCAAATAATCCCGCCATGTTGATATTAGGGAGCTTTAGATTCTGACGCGCCGATGTTTGAGACGACGAGTGCGCTGGATGTTCTCCTCTCCCCTGCGTTGCGTTGAAAAGTAGCTTTAGATTACGCTGGGACGCAACGTATAAAAAATAAAATCGCGCCCCCATATGATCAGTGCATGAAGAAGCTCTCTACGTCGCAAACTGTGCGGACGTAAAAACAGCCCAGTGCGCGTAGTGAAAAACTCAGGCGACGCAAGCTAAAAATAAATCGACTTGACGCGCGCTTCTGTGCACGCTCAGAACATGTTTTTTCCTTCTGAACGTCCGCCCTTCTAAAATCTAAAGCTCCCTATTATGAGCTCTTGCATGTCCGTACTCTGCCCTTCCCTGACCATTTTCCTGGCATTATGAAGGTGACTGCTGTCAGATATTACGACCAAATTGTTCAAGTTCAACTCAAAGTCCAAGTGTTTTGTAGGTCTATGTACTAGACAATGGCCAAGTATTGGTAGAAAAAAATTAAGATATGATCTTTTATAGTAATTGCTAATTGCCCAAGAGTAAGATTTGGTTGCTAAGCAACATTGATTCGTGCTGACATGTCTCCTCTCAGCCTGACCTCAGATTATGATCAACAGCAACACTTCATTGTGACAGTGGAGTAAAGTGGTCTTAATTAAACACTGATAGAATAGAAGAATGGCAAAAAGGCTAGAAATCTTCATTAAAAAAAGAAAACAGAAATATTAGTCATTCCAGTGGGCAAGACACTCTTTTTGGTATGGCTAGCATGCAAGTTTTCTATTTAGATAAATGAGTATTTCTAGCCCAAAATCTGGCAGGAATGTTCATTTTTGTCTAGATTTTTATGCTGCATCTGAGAACAAGAACAACCTCCCAATGCAGAGTTACCCAGGCCCAAAACTGAGCCACTGCTCTGCATCTGTCAGTGAGGTGTTGATAAAAAGGTGATACTTTATCGCGATCATATTTCCTGCTCCCTCATCGCAGAAAGATGAGGAGTAGCGTGGGTCCACTTTCGGGATTTTTCTCAGTATCGCAGCACGCTTTGCCAATCTCGAAATCCGTCGGGAGGGGAGAGTAACGGGGAGTAGGCATCTCATGGGGACATTATCTGTTTTGTTTTAATTAAAATGGCAAACCTGGAACATCTTTGGGAGATTGAGCACAGTATATCATGTTTCCTACAGTATGTTTGTCTTATTTTTCTCCCCAGGGATTACACAGGCGTGGCTGGAAGATAGGCATGTGATTTCCCATACGCAGCTCTTTTCCAAGAATGCAAAATCCAGCGCTAATCGTTCTTTGATGTGTGTGTTTGTGTGTGTGTGTGTGTGTGTGTGTAATTGTATGTTTGCATGTTTGTATGTGTATGTGTGTGAGAGTAGCTTATATTAGTACATTTCCTTTTTAATGAAAGAAATTCCAATAACGAGTGTGTTTCAAGGGTTATCATCTTGAATAGTTGGTGGAATATCATACAAATAATACATATCAGTGCAAGCACTAGTAACTATCTCTGGACAAGATGCTGTGCCCACAATATCCCTCTTACCTCTAATGTGAGAAGGGGAATCTGGCAATGCTAGGGTGTACACACACACACACACACACACACACACACACACATATATATATATATATATATATATATATATATATATGAAATTAGCATGACCCATCAGGAAAGGAATTAATATTGAGGGACTGCTCTTGGAAAGATAAGACTCTATCATCAAAGTAGCAGAATTAGTAAAGACAGTAGAGCACATTTAACAATTTTCATTTTGCTCCTGAGGAAAAAACAAAAAACAAAACTTTCAGGCGTATATTTGATATATGATAAGAGTAATGTGCTTTTGCAGCTTCTTCTTTGCAGATTAGTTTTGTCTGTGTGTAGACATTAGAGAAAAATTAGAATTACAAAAATTTTTAGTATGAAACAAAAGGAAAGTTGCTAAACACTTACATGTAGATCACACAGATTGACAGTTTGGCTTATTCTCTGATCTTTTACCATTCAAAACTTTGTGCAGGTGTCCAATATTCTTTCCCCAAATTTCCATTGATATAGGACCATGACTTTTCTGTTTGCATACAATGCAACAAATGATCAGTACGGGCTGTCCCTTTGACCTGTTGAGGACAGACTGATATTGCTACAACATGCATTTCCCATAGACACCTGCCCAAGTATACTCGGGACTGGTCTTCATCGGGTTAAGATAAGAAGTTCAACTCAGCCAAAGAATTAGGATGTTTATTAACTAGCCTCCGTGTATTCTCTCTCTCCTTTCAAATGCTTCAACGGCATGTTTCAGCTGATAGAAATACCATCTGAGGGGGAAAACTTTCTAGTGATTGTCTTTTTTTGTACCATGGCAATCTCATCCCTCTCCCTGAAATTTGGAATTTCCCTAGAAATTCTATCCGATTTTTGGGGAGCCGGCACAATCAAATTTTGTCAGCGCTTTTACTAATTTCCCCGGAGAATCCAAACCACATCATCGGCATCCCTTTCCTCAACTTTTCCTGTCAACAGCACACTATGTTCGATAGCATGCCACCACGTCACACAAGCCAGTCGGGGGCAAGGCACAGCATTTCCTGTCACATGGTTCCAAGCTGTCACATGATCCAATGTAGCATACTTTCTTGAGATTGGTTTAGAATATGTCCGCAGAATGGATGATGCCAGATCCCTGGTCTGCTGTCCTTCACGTGATCATACATCAGCAGCAAAACAAAAGCAACAACAACATCTAAGGTAGGGCTATGATTGGTTATCTCTTCTAATATCTCATCAAGCCATGTGTACAATTCTGACTGAATTTAAACAAAAGTAGAATCTCATAATAAAACAGGCCAAAAAGATGAAGTGTTTTATTTTTGGAATCATTTTTTTTTTTTTTTTTTTGCTGCATGAGTGTACAGTTGTAGTGATGAATCATGGATGCAGTTTTCTTTGCAATATAGTTATGAAGAGACTGTAAAAACCTGCAATTTACTCTTTTCCCTTCACTTCTTGGGGCAAATTTGTCCACCCCTTCATGAAGCCCCTAATCAATTAAGTTGATGCTGTAAAGGCAGTACTTTTTACTTCACGCCACCGACTGTGTGTATAATGTCATTTACCAGAGTGCTTCTTTTTCTTTTCCAAATCATCTCGCACGAAGGCTTTCCTTCCTTTCTATCTCATGCACCCCACAGTCCCTCAACCATATCTCAATTTGCTGTAATAGTAAGGATGTCCTCACATAAGCTTTTAGTGGATATGGTGTAAAATAGGCATCTTATGATGTTTCCGAAATTTGCTTTATTAAAAATTCAACAACCACAACTTCGTTCCCCTTTGAAGTCATTGATGAGCCATGTATAAAAGTGCAGTAACATGACCTGAAGATATCTTGGATGTTGTTATGTGCCATTTTTACAAGAAGGGAAATTCAGTGAAAGATTCGATTTCAGGATCACTTGGAGACTGAAGAGGTGATGACATCAGGTCAATGTACAAGTAATGCACAGGTCTAAGAGAACTAATGGAAATTACAGAACAAGTAGCAAAAATCCTGCAGTCTCACTGGTCGAGAGGTGTGTGCTAATTTTTATTGGCCAAGTGTTGTCTCATGAAGATAGCTACTGTAAACATGTTATCGCAGACTTGGAGCAAGTGTTGGCGCACTTGTAGCAAAGACAAGTGTTCACACACTCAGTAAGAGATGTCTGTTGGCTAGCAAACCATGCATTCAGTAAATTTGCTGTGCATCCAGTGATTACTGGATCTCTCGACCGAAGAGATGGCAGGATTTTCTCTGCCCGTTCTATAATCCTCGTTTGATATTAAAGGTACTACATGGTTTCAACCAACTTCACCTCACTTCAGTCTCCTGACAGAGATGGCCATTGAGGAGACCAAAGTCATTGTCCCAGGTTAGGAAAGCTCTAAAGATATTTGAAATTCAGAAGCTTTATTATGTCCTGTCCTCTTTGATAAAACTATACAATTCCATCTTGGCAACAGAATGAAGTGGAAGATGATGTGGAGTTGTCATGAACTCTTCCCATTCATCTGCTGTAAAATGCTTTTGGCAATGAGCAGTCAGGTCACTTATTGTAATGCAAGTATAGCTAAAAGGTGCAATTTATTATTTGCATCAAAAGCAGCCTTTGCCTATAGTTCACCATTCCAGTAAAGCCATAATGCTTGCTTTGCCTACAGGAAAAAAAATCCTTGCATATTTTAGCTCATGTTAGCAAACATAGTCATCCACATTTTTTTTTCACATGCTGTTGACAGCGTATGTGTGGACTGATGCAGTTGCTGCCAGTCTAAACATCGTATCTACTCTTGATTGTGTGATGATGAGTGGATTCTATCTATCCTGACATTCCCAAATGTCTCCCTCGTGTCCATGCCTCCAAGGCAGGCTTGGAATGCTGGCCTATGTGGAACATTTTGGCGCACTGATTCTCTTCATCTTGCTTTTATTTCATCCCCCCCCCCTCCCTCCCAGGGGACCCGTGGACATTGTCTTATATTCATCGATTGTTTGTGTTGCAACCATCGCGTGATGCCATTACGTTTTGATATCGGCTGTCACCTGTTTTAGTGTTTGCAATTCATCGCAACATTACTTTGTGAGAACCCTGAGGTTCTTTTTGGATGTGATGCACTGCAATTTTTTTTTTTTTTTTTTTTTTTGGCCAGACTTTCCTGCCGTTCTTTTCTATCATGTACCTGCATGTCTTTCCATGTTACAGGTAAATATACTTATCACCACTTTGTCACATCTTTATTTTCAAATTGTTGTTGATCCATCAAGTTTGTACAAGTGGATAGATAGCAGAAATTTATTGAAGTTTATATATTTTACTCATTTGCCTTGTGATCTATTACTGCATGACATTTTGAGACCCCTGCAGTTCTGTGATGTAATACAATGAAACCATCTCCTACATAACTAGGCCGTGTAAAACAAACTTGTATTTGTTCTTTACTTTGAATATTACTTTTCTATTCTAAGAGGAGTCCTTCCTCTCCCTGATGTATGAGTGCTTTCATAAATTCTGGCAGAATTATCATTCCTTCATGTATTTGAAAAAACGAATGAACTCTGTAATTCCGTGAGCACACTTTTAACTGCATGCATCAATTCTGTTAGCCAGGATGAGTTCTATCCCATCGGACGATCAAGTGTCAGAATTGTGGAGCCGCCAACTACAACCCAAGGGATGCCCGCTGCACTCTTTTTTTTCTTCAAAAATAGACGGTAGAACATGAATAAAGAGTGCTTTTAGTGAGCATTAGTTCAAAGAAAAGCAGTTTTTCTTTTACCTCTCTCAATATCATCCCCTGCCATCTTGGGGGTTTGGGCTCTATGAAAGGCGATATGGTTTTTCGTAAGTCCTATCATTGGTGATGCAGTACGTGATGTGTTAAATATGGAAGAAAACCAGTGCTTTGGTAGAACTGTTGCCTCTGTTACAACGGGTGCTTTTGGTTCAATGTGTGACAAACCACAGCTGCTTCCCTTCTGGTTGCGTTGGCTGGGCACTATTACCTCAACCAGAATTGTACCTCATTATGCACCCTCATTGCCTTTCATGTTTTTCATGTTCCTCACCGTGATATGACAAGTGGTCTAAATCAGGGATTGAGACCTGCTCAATTTGACGACTTGGGCAAATTGACTCTTAGACTGCTGAATTCTCATTTGCACATATGAATGTTATGAGGACCTTAACCTGTTACACCTGATCAACAGGCTTAAAGTGATGCAACTGTGAATCATATCTAATGTGTGAAGTATACATTGTAGTAACTTGCATTGATAAATGTTTTTGCTCCAGATCTAATAAGTGGCAACTCATGTGGTAGATGTATTAGAGCATTCTTTCCATGAGACACACAGTATGTTTTGACAACAGTGAAGTATGGATTCTCTTCTATTTTAAAGGACACGATGCCTGAAGCAGTCAAAGAAGTTGTAGAGAAGTTTGTATAAAAAAAAGTCTTTATGTAATATCATGAATGCACACACAGACTGCTGAAAATTGATATATACCCCATTCCAGTACAAAATGACATATTCAGATGAAAGGTAGCAGATATGTGGAGCACTTGCAAAAGAAAGCTGCTAACTTTGCAAAACCCATATTCTGAATTTGGATGATATAATTCAGAAGCTTGCCTAGAGCTTGGGGGAGAAAATGGTTTCATTGCCTTCGAATGAAAAAATATGGCATCATAAATCACTGTTCTTCTCTGGGCTGTGCATCAGCTGAGGATTGAGAAATAAAAACGATTGTGCCTGCGTCGATTTGCACGGTGCATCAATCACACTTAAAGCCCCCCTGGATTGAAATCAGTTTTTTTTTTTTCTTTCGCTGCAACCTTCGACCGTTGTGGATATGATGAAGCCCCAATTTCTGTGTCGCCAAGTCTCTTACAATATGCAGACATCTCATTTTCATCTTTGTCTTCAAGAGAACCCCGCTTTTAAGTTGCTTTTGTTTCTGCCAGCAAATTTCATTCAGTGAATGCACGGGTATCTATAAAGATATATTTCAAAGCTGCTGTCTTTCCAAATAGGCTTGCTGCTAGCAGCAATGAGGTAAATTTATATGAAAAATGATGCTGCATATGCAAATGTACCTCTCTCTCTGCTTTTATTGATGTGCATTTGTTGTGTTTTTGTTTGCATTGGTTTATCTATTTGTGCAATAAGTATGGCATAACCCTGTCTAGATTGTTTATTTGGATCATAGACACGGTTGAATTGACCTTTTCTTGCAAGATTACATGAAATAATATGTGTTTGTGTGTGTGACAAAGATGGGGGAATGCATGGGTACAGTTGTTGGAATTTTTGTTGGGTCACCACTTTGCACTTTTTGTGTGGAAACTTTTCCTTCAATAGTATTTCTGGGGATTGTCATAATTTGTACACTAAGAGTTCTACACAAAGAAAACCATTGATAAGCATATTATATGTACAATATGACCAAGAAGGGTAGGGCACTTACATGTCATCGAATGCAATTGATCTTGCCTTGAGTCCTTTATACTGTACGAGCTGAAATTTTCGCGGTGGTTTTATTTTCGCGAATTTCGTTAACCGCCGAAAATAACAACATGCGAAAATAACAACGGGCGAATAACTAAGTGCAGTTAGACCCTCACAACTGCGAAATTAACAACACGCGAAAATGTCCTCCAAGTAGCAATTCGCGAAAATATCTGTACGCAAAAATTTCAGCTCGTACATTATTACACTGACACTAGTGCATGTCAGTCTCTAGTACAGCAAGAAAGACCCTTTAACTCTTTATATACTGTGTCAGCCTCAAGATTCAACACATAGATCTTATATGCAGCAATCACGCACAATTTGAAGCCTGGCCGGGGGTCGGGGGAAGTGTTGTTTGCACTTAATATTGTGTGCTGTTTGCACTCAAAATTGTGTACTGCAAAAACTGTTATCTTTGCAAAGGTTCGATTTTCACAAATTTTGCAAATCAAGGGGTGGGCAGAAAATTCAACAATACACAAAAGTATAGCAAACAGATGGGCAGTAGTGCATTTACAATAGCCTTAAAGTCAAAACCGTGAAAGCAACATCTCCCCAAAATGATGAGATCTGTGTGACCCCTTCAATCACACACACACACACACACACAAAAAAAAAAAATCTGTATGTGAAAATAACAGCTTTTACAGTATCTACAATACATTTTGAGATCTGTTTGTCGGAAATCGTATAGAAAGCATCAACCTTTTGAACTTATTGCACTTATGCAAGATAATATTGTATTGTATACATTTTAGGACTAGTTTTATTTTCATCAAACTGACACATTTGGCTTCATGTCATAGGTTACTCGTTTTCAGTAAGTGTGGGATAAATTATATAAACTGAGGTATTATTGTGGCAACACTATTAAAAGGGGATATACTAGCACTTCCATTGAAGGGCATTATTATCGTAGATTGGTGAGTTGCCAAAGATCTCGTACAGCCAACTCCCTTTTTTGTTTTATGAATGGCTTAAACTTGCTTGTGGCGCAGGCTATTTTTGTTGTCGTAAATTCAGATCAACCTGGCAGACAGTATTTTTACCACATTCCACATGCATTGTATATCAGAATTGAAAACGCCCATAGCCCAAACAGCTTGCAGTCGCCTAAAATTTGTGGTCATACTCAGTTCTTGTTCTTGAAAGAAACTGTTTGTATACATTTTCAAGTCTTGTACGCTTATGACAGTAATTGTGTAGAACAAGCAGATTTCTTTGGGGGGGGGGGGACCCACAAGAAAATATGGCCGTCGAGTTTGCTAGAATGGCACGTACAGATTGAAATTAAAAGCTTGTTGATATCAGGAAGGATGGGGGAGGGAAAAGGGGAGAATGAAGTAAGATTGAGGAGGGAGAGACATACACACAGAAGTTGAATGACCCATGTTTTCTGGCTCCAAAGCTCACTCGATATGAGAGTGCATCCATTCATCTTGTGTTTTCCAGTTGGACATCATGGAGTCATCGCGAGGAGAGCATCCCTTCTTTTTTTTTCTCTCTCTCTCTAGCTCTCACTCTCAGCGTTCCTCTTTCCCACCTCCACATCAGTAAATCATGCATTGTCAGCATTAAAAGGGCTTCCTGCTACAGCAGGATGTGAGGACGATTAAATCACCGACAATCAGAATTACATTTTTGCCCAACTGGGAGGGAATGGGGGGGGGGGGGGGGCGAGGGGGAGAATGAATGGGATGTATAAAAGCTAGAGATTGTCTAATGGCAGTGACCATATTCCCAACGCACAGCATCTGACGATCACAGACGGAAATTAATTTCAGTCCAGACAACCGCAGACAGATTGCGGCATGCGTGCATTATTAAGGACATATGCTTGGGAGGATGGCGGAGGAGCCGTTCTTCTTTGAAACACTCTTCTAGTGACTTTCTTGGAAAGAAAAAAAAAACAAACATGAAGCAACATTATGAAAAGAGACACAAAAGTTTGTGGCTAGTCCAGAAGTGGGATGCCAATTTTTGTTTTACATGTGAGCCGTGGGCGTGGCCCTTTTAAAACCCATCATGGTCGAGATTATGAAAGCATGTCTGAGAAATAAAGACTAGCAATTGATGCCAAGTGTAGATTATCAGTAATAAGAGCCAAGTATGAATTAATTAGACTACCACCACTGTGTGTCACTTGCTTGCGGCACACTCGCTAAGTAGTCCACTTGTAGTAAGAGTTTTACACTGCTTAGAGATTTACATTGCCCTGGATTTGAGTCCTCTAGCGGCCATCATTTTTTTTTTTTCTGATAATAGAATTAGTAACAATGGTATTTATACTATCACTGATAGTACCCAAACTTTTGAAGTAGTTTAACTCTGATAAATAATCTTTGATCACGTTGTGTGGATAGTAAAGTGGCTACGCTAACATATTAAAAAAGAACAGCAACAACAATGCGAGAGTGGGATAGTGGTAGAGAGAGAGAGTCATGGCAGGGTGGATGGGAACAAGGGGAGGGGAAGGGAAGGGAGAAAGCAACTTCCTATGGTTAAGCAATGCTGGAAGAGGTTGATAATTGTTGTTTATGCGGAAACCAAGCCTGCCCTGACAGGCAAATTTTTTAGAGCCATGCCTAACTTTCCTATGACTGTGAATGACATTGGGCTTGTTAAGCCTGGCTTATTTATCTCTTAACGTCTTCAGGAAGTTAGAGGACACAGAGGGAATTTGAACAGCTCCCTCTGTGTCAGAGCAAGGAGGTTCAAGAGATGAAGTAACACCAGTGTTATTCCCTTTGATCCCATCGCATGTTTGATGCCGCCACTAAGAAATATTTGAAGTATGTGCTGAACCGGAGCTGCCTCACAGATAGGAAGACAATTGATTCATGTGGCATTGCATCATGGACTCGTCACTCTCAATGGAAGATGTGTCTTTATGATGGTAATTACTTTTTGCTGTCCCTTCTTATGAAACATGAACAGTACATAAAGGTACAGACACAGGGATGTGCGAATAAAAATTCTACAAAAATTGATGAAATGAAAATTAAAATTACCCGACTTTACATGTTTTTACACTAATCTAACATATAACTTAACGAAGAACTGCATTTGAAGATTATACCATATCCGTTTCATTTGTCGAAAGTGATCGGAAAGATGATAAAATCGACTTTCCAGTAAGGGTGCAGTTCAGATATTTTCACAACGTACGGCTCAATTTTATACTTTTTGACATAATCCTGGACAGGAGTTACTTTCTTTTTCGTATGCCTTATCATTAGCTGAAATGTAATTTCCCCTAATACAAAAACAAACAAAATATAGCCGACATTATGTTAGAGTTTCAAATGAATCATCTCTTTGCTCGGATAGACAGCGGCATCGAACCTCGATCATCAGAGTCACAAATACACCTGTGGAATTCCTCTGTACGTCAAAAGAAAACTGACAGCTGTTCGAATGTTTACAGCCAGTTGGAACTCCATTTCTGAAATCTCCTTGGTCAGACATGAAGCCCACATGCTTTTTTTTTCAGCCCATGCAGATTCAGGTGATTGATGTAATACAGCTTGATCCGTCTTCTCCCAAGTTCTATGGAGGGAATGTGTACAGGTTAAGAAAATACACAATTGCGAGCCCAAATATGAAACATAAAGAAAATCACAAATTTTAAATACGTAGGCCTACTGATGAACAAACTCAGACACACTGAATGAGATTCTTCAATGTTGAAAAGAAAAAATGCCTATAAAAAGAGATTTAAAATCTGGTCGCTCCCAACTATATGCAAGGGGATTTGTACAGGCAAAAATTACACACATTTTTTAGTTTTAAATATGAAGCAATAAAAAAGACAATCTTCATGTAAAGATTGATGAATAAAGCCAGACACACTGTATATGAAATTTTTCAAGACTGATAGGTAAAAAAATCCCACAAGTAGAATTCAAAATTAACAGAAATAATGCTGTAAAAGAGAATAAAAAAGTTTACAAAATGATAAAAGTAAATTGTTTGAATGAATTGCAGCAGCCGCAATGCCAAGAGAAATGAGATTTACTGACTGTATTCCAGCCAAAGCTGATCAGGTGCTTTTCTGTGATCCGTAATCAGATTGATGAATTGGATTATTCTGGCGATTGTCACAATCAGCAATTGATCACTGTGGTCTACGTAGTATCAGGTCTACTTGAGGTACAAAAGGGATGAAATCACATGCATGATACAGCACAGCATTTTACATACACACATACAAAAGCTTTACTGTATACGCCACACATGTAGGGAGTCTAAATTTTCACGAATCAGGACTTCCGGATGATTTCACGAGAGGTTACATTTGCGATCGTGGAGTCCTGTACCGAATTGAGAAATGTATACTCGTATGTCACAGTCATAGTGTGATCAGAGTCAATATTTTCGTGTGTCTTTAATTTTGCGAATAGCACCTGACTCGCAAAATTTGCGAAAATAAAAACCTCGCCAAATATTCGGCGTATATAGTATTCAAATTGGATAATATCAAGATCATATTCACACAGAAGCAAATACACACACTCATATACACACACACACACACACACCCACTAAAAAAAAAGGGAAAAATGTCAGCCAGTTCAACTCATATACGTACCTTATGCTGCTTGATGACATGAATCTGTTCATGCAAAGAAAGAATCTGCACTGTAGCATACAGATAAATATCCTCCCCCCCCCCCCCAAAAAAAAAAAGATTTATACAAAGACTAGCAACCATGTAGGCATACAGGCCTACCTACATGCACACACTCACACACACACACACACACGTGTATATACACATTATACTCACATACGTGGGTATTCTTGTATAATACATAAATGCAAGCAAACGTTTATATACATATATGCAAACAGATCACAAGAGTAGCGCCCTTGCAGAACGAGCTTACACAGATGCATCTGGTAATGAAAGAAAGTTCACCGTGGGCAGATAGATGGGGCAGAAAATCGATAGCAGCTGGAGTCTTCCGCACTCTCCGTTTGACAGACACCGAGAAACATCCATATGTATATATGCTCAAGTGTTCTTACGGTCGAGATGCCATTTTTGTACGAGGGGCGAAGACCCAGAATAACAGCATCATTCGAGAGAGATGTAGGTGAAACAACGGCGCGCAGCCGCGAGCAAACAAATGGGGAAATTCTTGTTAGGTTTGTTGATTGTTATTGTTCTTTTTTTTTTTGCTGAGAGTAAAGATGTCATCGAAAAAGCGAGCAATGTAATTTGATAGCAGTGTCAAGCTGTCTCTTTTAAGGTAAATATCGCATTGTGCCAAGATGATGCATATCATTTTCATTTTAAAGCTCTCATGTTTACTTGCTCTTAAACGCTGCAGACGAATATAGAAAATTTGCAGTGGATTTGATGGAAGATTTCTTTCTTAAAATTTTACTAATTTCTTAGCCCCTTTTGGTCTTAGCAGTATATGTATACATATGTATATATATATATATATATACAGTGCGAGAAGAAGAGCAATCATGGACGTAGCTAGTGGTCAATGTGCATGTTTATTGCCGAGCTTTCGGTGTATATATTTTTTTTTTTGTTTTTTTTTTTGTCAGTGAATATATTTGTTAACCTACAATGGTGAAGATTGTAATCAGCCTTATTGTAGTAATATATGATACCACCAGTTCCTGGAGTCTTGAGTATACTTGAACAGGTGTCTATGAGAAAAGTGCAATATACCAATATTAGTTCGTCCTCAATGGGATAAACTTGCTAATCAGTTATTTCCTCATGTCAGTGTTGTTTTCGATTCTGCATCAAAGAAAATGAAGAAAATCAATTGAATTTGTGTTAGATGTATCAAAATATGTTCTTATGACGTACCCTACCAATAAATAGAAAGCTTCATTGAGTTCTTCACAAACCAGAGAGTATGATCTCGCCTCTGCATGAAGTGCTCTAATCATACAGAAAGCCAAGAGTTTGTGGTGGACATGAGTTCAAGACTGTATTGGTAGTTGTTATGACAACCATTTTGAACTGGTCAGTGATTTGCAATAGCCCTTTTACGTCATCTGACCACCACCAAGCCTCCCCCCCCCCCCCCCACCTTCCCCAACCTTTCTTCTGGTGACCTGCATTTGTCTTGCAGTCATGCATTCCTGTCCATTGTGCTTACAAAATAATGCAATAAAGCAAAAAGCCAATATTTGATGGTTATCGTACTCATGACAAGTGCATGCCTCCTTGTCCTATCGATTTGCCCAAGGGACTTGTTGGAGAGGGTTTTCCCGCGTCTGTCTCTCTTCCCTCCTTCTCCTCTGTAGCGTTGCCCACTCCTCCTCCCGGGGGTGTGGTGAAGTGATGGTGTTTGGCCCGGCAAGCAAGCCACAAAGAGGAGAGAGAGAACCTTGGGAGGGAAGAAGGCGAGAAAGCAGGGGTGTTCAGTGTGTGCGAGTGTTTATGCGTGTTTGCATGTTTGTGTGTGTGTGTGCGTGCGTGTTGGTGTGTGTGTACAAAGAAAATTAGGTTGGATATCAGATCAGATGTACAACACCTGCACCTCAGTTGACCATACAGCTTGGACTCTTTTCTCTCTTTTGACCATTGTAAACGAGCACATGCTCTGCATTTTATATTGATTTTTTTTTTTTTATAGATAGTCGCATGTGATTTAATGAGTAATTTAATTAGTCTGTGTCATTTCTAAATGTTACAGTAGCTATGCAAATTATAATCTAAAAACATGTTCTCTGATACAGTAACAGTGTGCACTTTCACTAAGCAAACCTCTTCTTTAAACTTCTTCCTTTTCATCTACTGGATTAGTATAAGGCAAACAATCTGTGTGATAAATGCCAGTCAAGTCACCCAAAATTCTGCTCTTACTCTGTCCTTTCAGCCACTCAATTCATATGTCATATTTTCACCAGCACATTTGTTAATTTGTTGACATATTCAAAATATGAACATATACACATGCATATATATATTCATATGAATATCATGGATAAAAACATACATATATGCACTCATGAGACATACAAATATATATATATATATATATATATATATATATATATATATATATATATATATATATATATATATATATATATATATATATATAAGAAAGGGAAAGAAAGAGAGAAAAAAGTCTTTTATCCACTAATTTTCTCTTTCAAATCATTATGCTCATCAACCCTCATTGTGCTTTGTTTAATTGCTGATGGCATACTTGCTGAAGTGCTTTCCTTTCCAGTTGGCAGTCAAGAAACTGATTGTCAATATATATAGATTACTTAATCCCCTTAATCCCTGTAGTGTCATTACGGAATTCCTGTTGAACGGAGATACAGTGCTACAGCTGCGTGTACTTGCAAACTTTGCAACTAGGTCACAATACCCAGCTTGATTTCTAAATGCTGCTGAAAAAAAAAAAAAAAAAAAAAACAGCACAGAAAGTTAAGCTAAGAGCCTGAGCATGTAGAGGGTTAATCTTCCCATCAAGTTATCCATCTGACTAATCATCTGTTCCATTAACTTCCGTCAGTCCATCTGCCATTCCCTTGGTGTGAATTCAAACCACCTTATTTGTCTCCATCTCTCAGCACAGATATGAAGATTGAGATGACTTCCTGGCAGTTGTCATGGTATCTGTCGGAGACACCATGTTCCTCCTCCTCCTCTTCCTCCTCGGCCCAGATATACCTATTGGCACATGCCTAGAGAAATCATCGGCAATGCTGCCTCCATACCTTGATCATAAAATTTGATAATGAGTTTTTCTGAAGAGGTTATAGACTTTCTTTCCAGGAGACATGTCTGTCCCAGGCTTGTTGCTGTCCTATATTCAACATCTTCATATAATCCCACTCAGTCTCACTGCCTCTTGTTTCTTCCTTTTTTTTGTCCTTTTTTTTTTGGCTTTTTTTTTGTACCATTATCTTGCAAAGATCTTGAGTGATTTTTGTTGCATAGAAGTGTGGTTTTTCTACATGACAGTAGACTGCTTGGAGCCTTGTGAATAATTTACATGTATAACATCACTCTACCATGAGAAAGGCCAAGCCGGGAGTTTGGGAATTGACGTAATAAGGATCCTGACGCTACGTGCGAAACAAACGAAACAAAAAACTGTTTTCATCTGGGCTATTGTTTAAGCACCTCCAAAGATACGTCCACTCTTACTTTATTTATTTGTTGGTTTATTGGAATAAATCATGCTAGTTTATTGGCAATCTATTAATGTATTGCAAAACTCAAATGAAACATCACCTGGCTCTATGAAGTTGTATCCATGTGGGATACAACAATTATAGTAATAGATAGTAACAATTGAAAGACAAGCGTAAAAGAACACTTCCATATACAGCAGATAAGCAGTATAAACATGAAACTATGTGCAAACTCTCAGCACACTTGGCAGAAATCCTTCTTTTTTTTCTCTTCGAGCATTGGCTATTTCTTCGTCCTAATTCTCATCTGGTTCTCAGGCGTAGATTTGCATTTATGATGCATGAAAATGGGTGGCATTAAAGGTCTTTGTGACAGAACACTCTGAAAATTACGACACCTGCTCTTTGTTGACAAATGTTGCAAATATTGTGAATGAAGATGCCTTCTCCTCCACAAATGCGCACTGCCGTCGCTCACAAAAGAGCGGTTCTGCGGGCGGTGTGTGTGAATGCTCCCACATCACCTTAGAGGGACAGGAGAGAGCAGAGAGTGTGTGGCTTCAGCCGCAATATGGCGGTACGGGCAGATTGTTATTCATTCATGAGTTACAGATTGCCCCACATGTGAACGTATAAACATCTTCACGCTTTTGTTACGCGCAATTCCAAACAGAACCAGCTGGCAGGCATATTTTGGTATGACAAAGCAAAGCAAAGCTAAGCAAAGTAAAGGGAAAAAAAAATGAGTGGAGGGAAAAAGTGAGAAAATATACCTGCTAAAAAGAGTGCCAACATGCACGTAAAGTTCACAAACTTTTACTTGGGGCTTAAAGGCATAATTTACCATTTGCAGATGAAATAAAAATCCAGCATCAGTGCTTCAAAATAGTTCTAAATTATGAGTTAGGGATAGAAACCAAATTAACTAAATTACTGTATACCCCATATATTTCGCGAGTCTAAATTTTCGTGAATCGGGAATTCCCAATGATTTCGCGAGTGGTTAAATTTGCGAGTCCTGTACTGAACAGAGAAGTGTACACGCGTACGTCACATTCACGTCGGTATCAGAGACAATATGTTCGTGTGTCTTTAATTTCGCGAATAGCACCTGACTCACAAAATATGCAGCGTATGCAGTATGCCAACACTTTGTTAGCTTTTGTATCAATTATTCATCAACAGTGGAATGCAGCAATAAAGGTGAACTGAACGGACTGACTACCTTATCAGCTCCAAACTTTTGGGTTTTACTTACGACCTTATTAGCTCCAAACTTGGGGTTTTGCTGACTACCTTATAAGCTCCCAACCTGGGTTTTTACTAACTACCTTATCAGCTCCCAACTTGGGGTTTTACTGACTGCCTTATCAGCTCCCAACTTGGGATTTTACTGACTACCTTGTAAGAAGTTCCTTAACCCTTTTCCCCAGATTTAGGAATATCTGTAGACTATTGTTTTAGTTTTGAAGAACAATAATGTGTGCTTTAGAGTATTACATGAGTGACAAAAGAGTGATATTAAGGAAATGTGGGGGAAATTAGAATTAGGGAAATTGGATCAATAGGAACCACCATTTAGAGTATGATTCTATGCTTGCCAAACACAAATTAAGTAGTATTAGTCATATAGATCTCCATTAAATGTGGCTGTAACGTAGTAGATATGGCAGAATAATAGATGTATAGAAATAGATTTCCATATTGTAATGGAAACAGTGAAGGAAATTAAGGATCAAGTGATGTGCTTTTAAGGTTAAGCTCACACATGACCACAGATTATGGCAGCCAAATTGTCTTCCAATAACCAGTGGATTATGCAGTGTGTTTGTTCCATTTCCACTCGCCAATTCCTTTGAAACAATTACTGAGATTGTCTGCATCTGCTGTGGTTTGTTTTTACGGCAAACTAATTGGTCAGCCAGGCCCCCTGCCGACCGTATAGCCTTAACCGTGTTAGGCCACTCGATCGCTCGTCAGGCAGGGTTATTTACCTAGTAAATATCCAAAGTGAAGGGGCTGACAAAGTGAAAATCATGTACATGCTTGTCCTGCTCCAAATTTTGATGGCAGCATGAGTAGTAAATAACACTCTTTAATCGTTTTGACTGTGTAATGTTGAAACATGTCTTTTTGGATTTTTCCTCAGAAATTAAGACAAATATGTGACAGTTTTTATGACAGACACAATTTTCATTTGATACGACCATGATTGTTTTGCTGTTTGAGTGCCATTTGTCTCCAGTAGAGAAGATAGCATATATGTTTACACAGATAGAGAAATAGATAGATGGGTAGAGTAGGTAGGTAGGTAGGTAGATAGATAGATAGATAGATAGATAGATAGATAGATAGATAGATAGATAGATAGATAGATAGATAGATAAATAGATAGATTGATAGGTATAGAGGTATATGGAATGATGCACTATCAATAGTCATATCATATATCAATTTGCAGCCATTTCACCCATCAATCTCATTGTGCATAGAAGCTACCTTTACACAACACATCTGATGTGATTGTAACTCTTTTCAAGGGAAGTCATCAGCATTGATAAGTTTTATAGACTGCTTATGAATCTAAATCAAATTATTGTTAATCAACATAACATATTATCTAAGAACTGCCTTGAGTAGTCAGTGAAAATGTTTTCATTTAAGCAAGAGATGAAATTGATCTTGCACTTAGTCTGTCAGCAACATTAAAATGGAAGCAACTACCTCTACCTTCTACCATTTATATTCATATCTATATCATATTTTCTCTTTATCAGGCATAATGCCCATCCATTTGTGGAAAACACTTGAATCACAGAATTGTGTCTAAAATGGAAAATTTTGGATGATCAACTGCTCAATTTCCTCATGAACGAGAGAAGGCATATATAAGTGATATGCATTTACCTAGAGAACTAAATTGTGCCATGTGGTCACTGCACTTTGTTTTCAATGAAAGGGAGAGTGAGGACCAATTTAGAAACATGCGGGGCTTAACACAGAAAGGGGTAGGAGGTATATGCAATATTTTCATCAAGTTCCTGAAGACCAGCTGTCTCTGTCCTTCTTTTGCACGATATTGCTTAGCTTGAAGTGATTCAAGAATATCCTGATAAAGCCAACAAATATCTCTCAAGGCAACATGGAAATACCTGGCCACACCGTTTTTAGTCCGCCAAGTAAAAATGATTGGAAAAAGTGAAATGACTCATACTGAACTTCTAAGCGACAGGGTAGATTATATGTGGTGTGATATATTTCAGTGATACAAATATTTTATTGGACACCAGAGTATCTGTAGGCATTTGTATGTGTGTGTGTGTGTGTGGGGGGGGGGGGGGGGGTAAGTGTACATGTGGTTGGGTGTACATGTGTGTGAGAGAGAGCATGTGCATTTGTGTGTGTGTGTGTGTGTGTGACCTCCCTTTGTCGGCCCCTTCTCCGCATCTCCCATTCAATTTGTCGCCGAAGCTCTTGCGACATTTCAGCAACCCAGAGTGAATTTGGGGATCAAGAAAGAAGAGGGATAGAGCAAGAATTGCCCGCTTGATGCATTGCGCCATGAGGAATTTTTCTGGGGGAGTGCCTAGCTCTGGGGATGGCTTGGCGAATAAAGTCCAAGTGTATTATATTTCAAATAACACCTACCTTTACAGAGGGGAGAGAGAAAAAAGGGAGCTAGAAAAAAAAAAATCAGATTAGGAGCAGCTCCTTATATCTTATATCCTACCTGTTAATAACATCACTTTCTTTTCCATTTTTTTTTCATGAATAGGTCTATACTGTGAAAGTGGAAATTTGAGGATGAAAAACTTTTTGTGCTAGGTTGATATTTACATGAAATTTACTTATTTGTATATTTGTGAATGAGAGTATTTCTGCACCCATTTCAATATCAGCCCAAAACATTTGCATGGTCTTAGTTTTGCACAAAGTTTACACACACACTTTTCATATCATGAAATTTTGCATGTTTGCATCATTCAATGAGTTACTGTAAGTTTTGGTTTGATATATATGTGACCCCGCATCACAAAACCAACAAAAAGTCACCAGACATGCATGTTTAGTTAAGAGCAGATTCTGAAAGAGCACTTTAAGCGTGAAAATGATATATAACTCAATTCAAATGAACTCTCCTAACCTATATGGATATTTTATAGAAAACACACACTCCAGAAAAGTATGAACTGAGAAAGGAGGCTCTGAAGTACAGGGTCTATTCATGCACTTTATTTTTAATACCAAGCTGAGCTCACTGTGCTATGAATTGGACAAAAAAGAAAATAGGATATAAACCACTGGAGCAACAACAAAGAGGGATTAATATATTGAGCTGAAATGAAGCATGCTTTATTAGCACATTCTTCTAATGATTAATACCAACTTTCAAAGCAGGAGCATCATCCTTTTTAAAGTTATTAGAGTTAAAGGTGAAAAATGTGTACAGTCAGGGTTTTTTTAAGAAATGAAAAGGGGACACACCTAATTACACTAATTCTACAAAAATGATTTCAAGAAAAACTACTAAAAACACAATTTTCTGTTCATTCTATGGTCCCAAACTTTAGCATAATGTAGAAGAAGAATTGCTTTTTCAGAATATAAAAAAAAAAACCCTCAAGATTGGCTAGGTTACACTTATTTCAATCCTCACGCAAAATCAGTGCATGCGACTTCTTTTTGGTTTTGTGGTGCATGGTCACTTTTCCTTCTTTTTTCATTGCACCTGCCTTTTTTGTGTATTATATTTAATCCCCTGAAAGTCCTGTTATGTTCTCTCCACATTCCTACTTATCAGAATGCTAGTACAACTAATGCATGGATTCCTCTGTTCTTGTCATCTAATAAGACTCTTCACAAGCCTCCCATATCCCATACCCCTTCATCTTACATTTCCAAATTTGCATGCAAAGAATGTCCATTACCCACATAATCCTGTAAAAGATTTAAAGTCTTATACTCCTCTGGAAGTAAGGCATGTCTCTTGAGATTGTAAATCATGTGCTTGAAATTTAGAAGAAGCAACAAATCATTTCAAGCTTTTGTTCTCACAGTGCGTGGAGCTTATCTTTGTGCAAACCAATTGGGCTGCTTTGAGGGTTATTTTTACTTTTTTTTTAATAAATAAATTTATTCAAAGGCAGTTCTAAGAGTCCTCATGTAACAGTTTGAGCCAGAAGGCACACTGTCATGTGTCAAGTAATCCATGGATGATCATTTAATCTGACATGCAATTGACAATCTCTCTTGTTTTTTAGTCAGAAGGTTGCCACCATTATACATTTCAACCAATAATGTTTGAAACAAAATCCCTGAGTCTTGTTCTTACAAAATTTTAATTGTTAAAGGGTGCTAGCCTGCATCTTCATATCAACCAACTGTTTCTTATTTCAAGTTGAAGTCTTAAAGTCCTCAATTGTCTGTTTTTGTCATTCACTAGCATCCTGTGAAAGCACTATATAACAGCCATGTCCTGGGTTTGTAAACTTCCAGAAATATTATGCGGAATCTTGTGCGGTGTGCAGAACAATAGTAAAAATGATCTTCTTATCATGGTGAAATTCCATGTACCAGGAAAGAAGAATAAACTAAATTTTCTTTACATTTCCATCGCTATTTAATCAGGATCAATCAAAGGAGACTTGAGATAAAAGTGATGACTTTTTCCACTCCCTTTCAATTCTAATGTAACAGAGGGATGCGCTTGATTGCCCCAGTTTCTGCCACTTCTTCACAAAAAGAAGATGATGCGAACTAAAGAAATGAGGTAGATTCTGCGGGATTTGCATCAATTTGGCCTGTCTTATCTGAATCATCTGCAGATTATCCTCTTAACTATGCACCCCCATTACTTGCACCCAAGGGCTGAGTGGTCCCTGGATAACTCAGGAGGGGGGAGGAAGGGAGGGGGAAGGAAAGGAGGGATTATAATAGTCACAAAGTTGCCATACATCACATCAAGGGTGAAAATAAGGGCACAGCAAGAGAGAGAAAAGAAAGTGTTCCAGCTCATAGGAAACAAACATATGTGTGATTGATGCTCAGAGCATCTTTAGTAAAGGTCATAGCTGTCCTTTTAAAATCCTCATCATGCATCTTAAATATTTTGGCTAATGCACCTTCAAAGAAATCTTATTAAGTGAACATGCCCTGTTTTATTTGTGATCAATGGATATCATATTCACAAGATAATTGAATTCTTAAACTCTGAGGCAACATTGAATTGTGTCCTATGTCTTATATTTCGGCATACTCTTTACTTCATCGTATTGAAAGTAGCAAACGTTGAATCAAACTGAAAACATGTTTTTCCTTCTTCTAAATAAGTATGAAGTTTATCTTCCACTGCTCTTCAGCAAATCCCTCGCATGGCCATCATTTCATTTTATTTCTCTATTTTTCCAATTTCTGACCATTTGTCTTCTCTTATTTTCATTTCATATTTCTGTCTGTGTTGTTACTGCCACAAAGTATACCATTCACTGCTTCTTCATGGTGTCCCTCTCTCTCTCTCTCTGTCTCTCTTTTCCTCCATCAATCTCTCTTGGCCTAGTCTCATTTATAACATTAATGCCTTCTCTGCGTAATGCTCATTGCAGCACCTGTAGATCGTTCATGATGTTGGTGGAATAATTAACTCTATTTTGGAACTACATTTTACGTCCTGTTTCACACTTACACCGAACCTGATCAGACTGAGGACACCTTTCCTTTTCACCTCTTTTTTTCATTTCTCCATCTATCTGTCTTTCTATCTATCTATCTATCTATCTATCTTACTATCTATTTATCTATCTATATATATCTTTTTGTATATCTATATATATATCTCTCTCTATCTATTTATTTATTTATCTATCTCTATCTCTATCTGTTTTTCTCTATCTCTATCTTTCTCTTTGTTACTATCTGTCTATCTCTATCTATCTATTTATCTATCAGCCTCTTGAACTCTGTAACTCCTTTTCTCCTGCCCTTAACAGCACAGTGGTGCTTGCCTTTGCTGTGAGAGAAGCAGGTCCCATCTGCACCTAAATTGATATTTATGTTACCTGTCTAATGAAATAATATCTCTACCTCTGCCTCTCTTTCTGTGTGTTCCTGTTCACATTTCTCTCTCTCTCCCTCCCTGTATTTCTATGCCCCCCCCCCCCCCCCCATCTGAATGCCATACCTGGTCATTTTCTTGCCTCGTATCATAGAATTGTACATACTCAGTCCCTTTTTAAAGAAAATTCAACTTAGTCAATTTCTTCATATATACTTTCTCCCAAGTAATCCATACCTTTTGTTCTTTTCCCTACATTTTGCTACATTTAATCTTCATATTTTCGTTGCTATTTTCTATCAGTTGAAATACCATGGCATCCATTATTCTTAAGTATTGCAGTTTTCTCAGGTTCTTGAAAATTTACATATGTCCCACTTTTGAAACAGGAGCACCTGGTGTTATATTACAAATAAACAACTTTTTGGCTCGAGGTAATATGGGCATATTACAAAGTGAATTGATAATATGAATAACAAAATTTCAGCCCGGGTATGAGCCCAGGGTATTCCAGTTTTTTTTTTTCTTTCTTTCTTTCTTTCTTTTTTTTTTTGGGGGGGGGGGGGGGGGGCAAGAGGGTATTTTTCACTGTTACAATGCTGAATTCATGCGTAGTTTTTAGACAGTCTATAAATGTAATATACATAAAAATAAATAAGTGTGACTCACTGCCACCAGAATTTAATGAGCTTGATTTCCATGGTCTTATTTTTTAGGTGAGAATAATTATTTATGGCAGTTATTTCTGGCTGCAGTTTAGTCATAAAATTACAGCATATTTGTCGAGTTTGCATCATCTTTCCATCAGATAGCTTTACACATATAGGGATCAAGTCTCCAGATCCTTTAGGCAAACAGTATTTTAAGAACATTAGTACCTCTAAAAAAGGTAGGTCATATTGTCAAATAAATCTTGATTCTAGGTATGAATGTGGTCCTTTAGATGGTTCTTCTCTTTGGCAAATCCTTTAGGTTGCTACCAAAGTTTCATCTAAATATGCTGCTTCTTTGTGAGGAATTTGATCAGCTCTAGGCTCACAGAGTAGGGATAATATCTGAATATTTTTTTCCCATTTTTTGCATGTTGCATATCTTAATTTTCGCTCTCATGTAATTGTGACAAACTAACAGAGTGATGAAATAAGGTGTTCATGTGTTTTATAATCAGGATGCAACATTGAGGCTCTTTCTTCACAAGAGCTCTGACCAATACATTACATATGAATGCTACTTCCATTGAAAGGGAGACAATTTGCAAAGCATGTACGTGACCAAAATTTGTGAGTATATATGCGTAGTGACCATTTCCTTTTCAGTTCTCAAGGTTTTTAAGCAAAACCTGATGTATTGCAGGGAGAATCGTGGAAATCAAAAAAAGGAGAGAGATAGTGAATGTCATTCAATATTCGGCACAAAGCCTGATTTCCTGAGCATTGGGGCAGCTCATTGTCATGCGGGATTGAATGCTCGGCTGGGGGATCGTGAGATCCTCTCTGCTTATTAATTGACGGATCCCCTTACCTTTTGTTGGTCACCCCGCAGCATTGCCCTCCAAAAAAAGAAGGAAAGGTGAAAGCTTAAACTTTGATGACAACTCTTGGCGGTCTCTTTCCTCTTCTGACACACTGACCTGTCACTGCTGTCCTCTTGATTTATTTCCATCCATACAGCTGTTTCATTTCCTATTCTCATCTCTTTTTTTTTTTTGAGGGGGCGAATTCAGTTTTGGTTTTATTAATATGTTACATATCTCCTTTTTGTCAGTAACAGATTGTCATTTGAACTATCTGCACAGTATACTGAAAAAGTGGAGATTTTTTTGCACATGACCAGGTATTAAGATGAATTTCAGACCTGTGTTTTTCTTTCTACTGAATAAAAATATAAACATGTATTACAAATAACAAGCAAATATCTATGTGCATTCATTTCTTGTGCTAATGTCGTGTCACGCAAAATGTTTGAAAATTTCCACTTTTACGGTACTCTGCAGGATCAAGCAAAAATGTTGAAGAAGAGATTCTCATGCCTTCATGAAAGGTTAGCTCTGGTCACTTCTCTCACAGTGATAGAGATAGAGGGACATATATCATACTAATAGTGCATGTTCTATTTTGCGCTATACTGGATTATAGAATGACGAATACTATACTATCCCAAGTGCTGTTTTGTTTCACCAAGGCCGTGAATAGAACTGCATCAGGGATCATTTAGTATTTGGGGTTCTATAGTCCAGTACTGATGGTGCATCAATAGAACATGCACTAATCTTTATAGTAATTAGGCCTAACTTGATAATCACACCATATGTTCCATGGAACATAATGCAGAAGGGTTTGATGTCTCCAAGAAAGCATACATGTCAAGTTTCTCACAGTGACATTGACTCTGAAGTGTTTTGAAAGTCACTCTGCAGTATCAGAGTATAATAGCCCTATCTGACTTATTTTTTATACTTCCTTGATTTTATATGATTTGATATGTATCTGTTCTAACCAGTTTAAGACATATGCACCTTTCAAATGAGATGAAAGTGTCACTGTGAATACACTGCCTCACCTCCTAGGTTACTTATATACAAGGGTTTCTAGAGAACTTCCCAGAGTATGCCCTGTGGTACAAATGCGTCATCACACTTACTTGCATTGTACACTTTGACATTTTCATTCAGAATTGCGTTTGCTGCGATTGCCCATTATATTTCAAGTGTGAACGGGGTCATTATCTATCGAGGGCTGGTGCGCACTTCGCAGGGAGGAGTGGGGGATAAGGTGGTTTCGGGAGGACTTGGTGGCAGCGGTAATGGCTCACCTGTCTGGTCTTGTCAGGCCGCCTATTAATCTTATTATGACGAAGCGTAAGAGAAGAGGATGCATATGGAAGCTTGTTTTTTTTTTCAACTACTTGTGGAAGAATTCTGAATGCAGGTTGTACTGGCATGACCTGTAATGAAGACTTGTTCTTCATGCAATTATTCTCTTTCTCAATTAACTGATTAGGCTGCATGTGAACATGCTGTGCAGGTGAATTTGTAAACTTAATCAACTGCTGCAAGTAAAATTTGTGTCTATTTCTGGGTGATTTTTTTTTTCAGTCAAATGAAGAGGAGACATCAAACACATTATCTTCCTTACTCTTGTCACCTCTGATATCTTTATGTATGTTTGAATGTCTGTTATATTCACTCCATGAAGATACAATCTGCAAAGCAAAATTTAAAAGGAACGCAGTGTGTAGTATCTATTTGACATCCATTTTCCAAAAAAAAAAAAAATGTTTGCTCTTGCTTTGTGGACATTTTCATCTCAGCTGAGACAAAATTGCTCGTATTTGCAAACACAGATACACAGATAAAATTTTTCATTTGAGTTCTAATGTCTGTAGAGCATTACTTCCAGGAAACAGCACTCTCATAATATGTGGCCCGCTAACTTTTTTTTTCATCTGTGTGCAATTACTCATCCAACTGCGTTTTTATTTTTTTTAATTTTTTATCTAACTCAGCTTATGAGCTTCTATGTTTGTTTGTTTAAAGGACAAGTTCACCTTCATATATGATGTCACATGCGTACAATGATATAAGGAAAATAAAAAGAGAATTTCACAAAACTTTACTTTTTGAATAAAGTGCAGATTTCTTTGACTTGTTCCTGACGTCTGTTAAGGGTAGCATTATTTCCCCTGCCTTCTGAAAGAGAGAAGTCGAGTATTCTTTTGTTATGCAAGAAAAGTGAAAATATGTTGAATTTTCTTTATTCTTTCTTTGTATTGTTGTACACATGTGACATCACAAGCGAAAGTAGTCTTCTCATGCAGCCGTGACTGAGCAGAAACTTCAAAAATTCACAACTTTTGAAGGGATTGTCCAATTTTCCTCAAACTTTCACTGATGTGTTCTTCTAATATTGTTGCATTCACTCAACCCACATGTCTATGAAGGTGAACTTGTCCTTTAAACACTATATTTCTTACTGTGCACCACTCTGTCTGTATGTTTCATTCTCATCTCTCAATCACACGCATACACACGTACTCCATCTCGGTCTCTCTCTCTGCCCTTGTCTCTATGTTTCTACTCGTTGTTATCTTGTATTTCTATCTCTCTCCCTTTCCCTCTCTCAATGTTTATACTTGTTTCGGTGTCATACCCACCCCCTCTCTCTCTCTCTCCCTATGTTCCTGCTGGTTGCTGTGTCATGCGTCTCTCTCTCCCTCTCTATTTCTCTCTCTCTCTCTATCTATCTATCTATCTATCCATCTATCTATCTATCCATCCATCTATCTATCCATCTGTCTATCTATCTATCCATCTATCTATTTAGCTATCCATCTATCTATCTATCCATCTATCTATCTATCTATCTATCCATCTATCTATCTATCCATCTATCCATCTATCTATCTATCTATCCATCTATTTATCTATCTATCTATCTATCTATCTTTCCCTCTCTATCAGTTTCTACTTGTTCCTGCGTCATACTTATCCCCCCTTCTGCCTCTCTCACCATTTCTGTTTCTGTGTCAGACTTGTCTGCCTCTTCTTTCTCTCTCTCTCTCTCTGTTTCCCTCTATGTTTGTCTTTGGTTCTGTCTTTCATCCATCTCTCCCACTTGCCTCTCTCTCTCTCCAGCCATCCTTAAGCTTGCCTCGTAATGGATTTGGAGGTTCATCCCTGGCCTAGTAGGGCCTTTCCTTGCCTTTGGGGTACAGGGAGAGGGGGGAAAACATGGCTCCAAAGGAAAAGCCTGATTTTTTTTTTCAAAGATTGCGGCAGTAGAGTCTCTTCTCTTTTGCGGGAGGTACCAGCACGGTGTGAGATGATGCAGCTGGTGGAATTGGCGCAGATTATCATGCATCAATACCATCACCCAGAACCATCAACCAACTCACACGGAAGGAGATTAATTCTCTGCTAGTGCTGGGCAAATTGTATGCCATCTTGCACCAAGTTGAACAAAGACAACAGCAATACAGAGCAGAGGAAATCTGGGAGGGGGAAAGAGATAAATGTGGCAGAACCAAAGACGAAAACTAGAGCTTGCATCAGATGCAAAGGAGGGTGGGGTAAGATTGAACTGACATGTTGTCTCATGACATTAGCACATACTAGATTATAAATTTGGTATTGTCCAATATTTTTAGGTATGAGTTTCTTCAATTTGTTTCCCTCTGTAAATTAAATTTGTAGAGGGAGACAAATTTAAGGAGCTCATACCTAAAAACCTTCACCCTCTGAATGATATTGTTCCATCATCCAATATTGTACTACAAAAATATGTTTACACTTTTGAACACAATAACAAGACTTTGCCACTTTTGTGTTCTGTCCTTGTTGTTGTTCCTTTAAATTAAAGCATTACCCTAGTGAGCACCTTTTCATATTCTCAAAGCAAAAATCAGAATTCAAACCAGCATCACATGCTAAAACCCATTAGATTCTTTATGCCAAATTGTGAATTGTGCAGCATGCCAAGAAAACAAATGTCACAAGACAAAGTGATCTGCCCCCTTTTCTACTCTACCTCAACAAAGCAAAGTTATGACATCCCTTTTCAAATCCTCATCAAACTTGATTGTGTTATAACCAACTATCCAATAGTTATATGCTGATGTCTCTCTCAATATCTATCAATCAATCAATCAATCAATCTATCTATCATTTTCATTGTGTCTATATCATTAACCATTTCATCCAAACACTATTTTCATATCTACTTCTGATAGCAAACTCTAACCCTCATCTCTGTCCGTCTGCCTTGCTCTCTCACTTCCCCACTTTCTCTTCTCTCACTCTCTCCCTATATATAAAGTTCATATAAAATTCATATTTACATATTTTCATTTATGTATGTATATATTATATAATCTATATGTTTATGAATATGTGTATTTTTATGCATGAACATAGCTGTGTAGACAGATGAAGCTTTATATCTGCACACTAACACCTACCACTAGACATGTATGTGACAGATATTTGTGTGGGTTTTTTTTTCTTCTGTCTCAGTTTTAAAAGCACACCATCATCCATTAATGCATCGCTCTGTATCCTACTGATATTGGGTTTCACTTCTGTTAGCATATAATCAAGGACACATCCATTTTAATGGACTTTTGCCTGCTTTCGCTCTCTCTCTGCTCTTTGTTCACTGGAGATGGCATCCAGGAAAAGAGCTATCTTTGTTTACATACGCATGAGACAGCTTTGGGGGGAAGCGCTCTTTGTTGGTGAATTGAAAATGATCTTGAAAGGGAATAAAGAGCATACAAAGGAACTGTTTGTAAATCTTGAATTTTAGTGTTGTCTACTTCTTGTAAAACAGAGAAGTATTCTATCCTGCCCCTTCGAGAACAAAACATGCCCTTGACGAACATTTTGGAATGTGTCGTCTGAAATTTCATGCGTGTTCTTAGAGTCATCACTGCTGATTTCTGCAAAATGGCTAGCATCGAGCAGTGGTAATATTCAGCTTTTGCATTGCTGTTCTTGTGTGACTACTGTTCGCACACGTTATCCCGAGGTTGAGGAATTGACTCGCAGTGTATGGGTTAAGTTACCCCTTCTGCCTGCTCCCCCTTTTCTCCTCTTTACTTCGGCTGACATTAAGGTTGACTTGTTCTGTCTGTAACTAACGAGAGTGCTTGGCCCATTTTCCACTCAATTTGCGCTTGCTTATTGCCTTAACTCCAATTTTGCCAGAATAAATTTGGAGTCAATTTTAGAGCGAGGCTTGGTGCGATGTAAGTGCCTCAGCAGTGCAAAGGCTGTGCAAGAGAGAGAAAGTTATTCTGAAAGCTAACGTCCCGATGCATTATGGCTTGTGGGAATAAAGGCAGTTCTGCAAAAATGGCATATTGTTGTTGTTTTCTGCTTCAAATAATATGAGACTACGCTAGATTAGGTAGTGAATTTCTGCATATTTTTAGCATACTTTTGAAGATAAACCTGCATTAGGAGTACAGTTAGAGTTTCAAGAAAGAAAAAGCATGGAGTAAGTTCTCAAGCAAGTGGGGATTTTGCCAAAAAATAAATTCTTTTAACCCTTAATGCTTGCATGATTATATGTTATCTTTCCATAAAAAAGGGATAAACTTTAGATCTTGGTTGAGATTAACCCGTTGAAGACTAGTCCCGAGAATTCTCTGGTTGGGGTGAATGGAAAATGCATGTTATAGGAAAATCAATCCGTCTTTAATGGGTTAAAAAGTCCAAATGACTTTCTTTTACCCATTACATTAATGTTTTTAACTCAGAATTGGAAAGGAATGTATGTTTTACGCTGTTTTGTGTTGAACCTGCTCTTATTATGCTATAGTGCAAAATATGAATTGCACTGACATGCCTGGCAATCAGTTTGACTCTGTGTATTTGCAGCCAGTAAGTCAATTGGGGTTAAGCAAGACTCCCTTGCAGAATCAATTAAGTTTGAATGACAGCAATCTGCCTTTCTTTGTAGCATGCATATTTGATAAGTTTTCCCCGAAAAGATCTATCACTATCCCTATCCCTGTATGTATCTCTATATCTCCTTTCTCACCATCATCTTTCCAGCATATCTCCCCATCTATCTCCTGTCTAGTGGATTAACTATTTCTTAATGCATTCATTCATCAACCTTTTTTACTGCTCATTCATCATTCATGCATCCCTCAATATATGCACATCCTCACTCTCTCTCTCCCTCTCTCTCTCATTCTATCTATCTCTCTCCTTCTATATATCACTCTCATCAGACTGTTCATTCTGGTGTTATGCTTGTTATACTTCATCTATCATTTACATCCATCCATCAACCATGTATGGGGCTTGTATCATTATGTACTCCTTGTAATCCTCTAGTTTCCTTTTAGGCAAGCATACTTACTTGCTTACCAACCACTACGCTGGTTGACATTAGGTTCTCCACCTCTGCCTCTCCTGGGCTAGCCTTGTCACCGTTCCCCAAATCAGGGGCGGGGTCTTCATCTTGTTTTGCACCATTCTCTGCCAGGTGTTCCTGGGCCGCCATTGCCTACGTCAACTTTCAGAGGCCTGTTGCATAAAGCTTTTTTACCTGAGAAAGACCCCGACTGATTTCTAACATGGCTTTTCCTTTGTTAAAGCAATGGAAGAATCATGGTAATTTTTTTTTTTAAGTTCTTACCAGAGTTTTTGAATGTTTTAAGCAAGAGACCCAGGTGTCCAGTAGAGGGCTGTTTGGGTAGCATTGCCCTGTTCCTTTCTAACATTATGTCCTATCCATCTCCATTGTCTTCTCTTGATAATGGTTCCCATGCTTTCCATATTACATTGCATGATATCAGGCCAATGAAGGCTGATACATAGAATTCTCTTTAGGTTTGTTGATGTGGACGGTTGACAGCTTGAGGCAAGCAGAATGACTCAAACGGTTTTACTCTGCCAGTTTGGATGAAAATGTAAATGAACAATATACAAAACATTAAACTTTCAAATACTTCTCTCATTCTCTCTCTCCTTCCCTCTATCTATCTATCTGCCTATCTATCTATCTATCCTATCTATCTATCTATCCTTTCTATCTATCTATCTATCTATCTATCTATCTATCTATCTATCTATCTATCTATCTATCTATTTATCTATCTATCTATATATGTATCCATCCTTTCTATATATCTATCTATCTATCTCCCACATACACACCCTCTCTCTACCTCTATCTACCATTCTCTTACTCTCTCTCTCTCTCTGTCTATCCATCTGTCTCTCCCCCGCCCCTCTTGTTCTTGTATCCTGTCCGCATCTGTTCTTTGAGGAAGTACACAGTTGGTGTTGACTGTGTGGGGTCATTGGCAGTGGGGCTGTGGTAATTACCCCCATTAAAGTGTGCGAGCACGAGAACAGCTTCTTAATTAGCTTCCGTTTCCCTCTCTTCACAATATCAATGCCCCCGCGCAGTAGCTGTCAAGGATTAGGGGGAAAAAAAGCAAAAGTGATTTACTGAGGAGATATTCACTGATGTTTATTGATAACTTATTGTTTAGTGTTTTTGTCACGGGCAAAATTATTCTGCACGGAGTACGAGGGAGGTTTTCTGTCAATCAATTGGTAGTCTACTGTGCACTAGGGAATTCCCAAGGCACTTTCTTATCTGCAATGCAGCCAGATATGCTTTTGACCAATTTTGTACGCAGTTTAGAATTTTGTAGCATGAAGTACGTACGCGTAGTTTTGCATAGAGGATATAATGTATCTAATAATCAGCTTTATTTTATTTATTTTTGTGGATATTCAGCCTTACTCTAGAAATAAGTTTATTTTGCTTTGTGTTGGCCTACTGTAATTTTTTCACTGACAATAAGTGTTCAGTATTTTAGGGCCCAAGAAAGACTTCTGATTGTCCTAATTCCTTAGAAACGTCTTCTTCTCAGTTTTGTGTCTCTTTTTTCCCTCTCAATATCTTTCCTTTTTGCCCCTTTTCACTAGGATAAACTTAAACTGAGATTGATTCAGAAGACTTTTGTCTGCAGACATACATTTTTGTATGTCTTTGCAGTTAATGCACTTTTTTATTCCTCAACACAGCCCAGTAGGCCCTAGATAAATAGGTAGAGCAGCAGTATTGGGTTACCCATCCTGGCTGGAGACAAAAGTGTGAATGTTTCTTCTGACTTCGCACAAGATCTATTGGATCAAATGGGACACAGAAGCTTACAGTGTAAAGCTTTTTCGCCATTTTGAGGAACACAACCTCCATCTTGACTGTGTCTCCAAGCACGCACACATGCGCATTGAGCACTCTGATGAAGGGAGGTCCCAGAAGGAGCACTCTTACTTTTCAAGTGCAAACGGGGCCCGACGCCTTCATCTCCTTGTCTTTCTTTTCTTTTCTTTTTTTATCATTCCCAACCAGTATGGGCACTCTACGAATTCACCTTTCTGCTCTATCACAGGAAAGGCGGTCTGTGCTTTGTAGGCGGATGAAGGTTTCCTGAATGATTTCGTTGAACTTGTCCTCAATCTTGTTACCGCACCCTCCCCCCCCCCCCACCATCTTTCTCCCTCATTCCAATGGACCTAAATATCCACATTTTTCTCCCATAATTTGACAATAAACTGTAATGGAGCCTACATAATGAGAGCACTTTGCTAGTCTCTCATCCCACATTTTGTGGGCTGATCTTGTTACATGGAAACGTTTACAGAAAAGTGCACGTCAACTCAAGCCGGCCAAAAGCCGAATGTTTGCCACATGCCAATGTGGACTCTAACGTCAGTAATCAGCAAATATCAACAAATAAATATTTTTTTTTTCTGCTCTGTAAAGTGAAATATAATGATATTTCTATTAACCTTTACTGATTAGTATTTGAATTTCGTTTTTCTCCTCATTTGAAGTAAAAAGATTTACATAATTGGCCTGGGGCAAAAACTTCTTTTTCTTATTGTTATGCCATATCAATTAGATCCAGAGGCAAATTAGTCAACTCAAAAACAATGAAATCAATCCCCTTGTATAGAAAATCCTTGACAGTCTGATAGTTGCTGCTAACATTATGCACACAATTTGCCTTGGATAATGGATGAGAAATTGTCTCATCTTACACATTGAAATGAAACAACCCCCCCCCCCCCCCCGAAAAAAAAAATGGTCTAAAATGGTTGCGACCTCCCTGAATAATTCATACCTGATTTTGGTAATGGGGTCTCTGCAGCGACATGAGCCGAATTGATTTTGAAGTCATCTGATCATCGTTTGGTTGCATGATTTGCCGCGCTTCTCTTTCCCCCAATGCATTATTCATGTTACCATGAGCTCGGCAGGGAGCATCCAGAAAGATGTAGAGCTGTGGCTTTCTGGTATTCCTTGTCTTCCATAGCCTGATCTCTCCTCATTTCCTAGAAAATGTGAAGAATCCTCCACCTCCTACCCTCTCACTCACATCTATGTTTACAAGTTTACACAGCAAAACCTAATACTTTTCTCTCACATCTTTTTATATCATTTTCTATATTGCTTACATCTGTCACGTCTGATCTGCTTTGCAATTTTCACAGTTCGTATCATCTCATTTTATATCTCCTTTCAATTTTCCCCACCATAGTAGTTATATAAAGTCTATCTATTTCTCTCTTTATACATCTACCATATACTTCATGCAAGTTAATTGGATCTGATAAAGTTAACATTTAACAGAACTTATATGCATTTTCCAAAACAGCTGCATGAACTTGCATATCAACTTGTGAGTTCTGCATCAAAGTTCACGTGTCCCTTTTCTCAGCCTTAAAAATTAGATTCCTTTCATAAAGCTGGTATCTTATGGAGGTAGATAATGGAGACTTTTCATCAGAATAACAAAACTGGAAACTTCTTTAGATGGAAGGGGAAACGGACTATGAATTTCCAGTGAATTTATTCCAACCATTATTTTCATTGCAAAAGGAGAGAGTATTCTTGAGTGACATGGGGCTATTTTTTATTTCTTTACAAAATTTGATAAATCTAAGGTGTAGTACCACTTTTTGTGACTTTTGCAAAAGGGATATATTACCAGTAACATACTGCAATGAATACACTCATATATCCTCTCTTGTTCAACTCCCAGAAAGGAAACCAAGTTGGCAGCCATAATCCAGTGTTGCTCTTTCATTTTCCGTATGTGCAGCACCCAAAACAAATGTTTGACAATAGAACTATCATTTTTTCCCCATTAAAAAAAAAAAAGATTCTGTCCATTAATGCGTCCTGCTCAGTGTATCAAGTCAGGCTTCACTGAGGGAAGTCCAGTCAAACAAGGATCTGATGGAAGACATCAAATATTTGCGCGAAGCTCTGTGCCATACTTTGTTGCCATGACAACTCTAAGAGAGGGGAATACAAAATTGTGTACGAGTACATACTTCTGGCAAATGCCAAACATTTACCCAGATATATATATATATTGCTGGCAGGCAGTTTCTGGTTTCTGCACCCACTGCGTAAACTTTGAGTTACTAAAGCAAGAACACGTTCCTCATTGACATGGAATGATTTTTTTTTTCAGTCTTTGTCGATTCTGACTGAGCCATCTCTTACACTTTGTCCCATATACCTGTGCCTTCATATTGCCTTTTCTCTTTCTGTTTGTGTTCTATTTCTATATTTTGGAATATCTCTGTTGATAGGAGCTTGGAGGAAATTTAACTTTCTAGACCAGTCTATTGCTATCCCAATTCTTTCATCTATGTAGATTTCATCTCTCAAAATTGTCCTATGTAGAAACACAAACCAAAAAGTCCAAGACATATGAATACTCTTTCTAAACATGTATAAAATAGAGAGAAATTAAAGAACAAATAAGAGAATGAAAAAAAAAAGTGAATTATGTCAAAAAGTTTGTGCTGAGTATCCCCTTAACAAAATTCCTCTAATTTGTATTTAGATGTAGTTCAGGATAAGTAATGAGTAATTCAACGGGAGATGGCAGGGGAGAGGTTGATCATTTCGGCATCTAGGGCCCTAGGCCCTGTAAACATTGTTGTTTTCTTTGGAAAGACTGTTTTGGATACATGGAAGGTGAAATGCATCTTTCTACTGAGAAGAGCGGGTATGAATTCATTAACTTCTCCTGAACATCTGAAGAACATTGTCAAATTTTTGTTCAACAATTGTGCATGGACATGCCAATACTACAATGAAACAAACCTAAAATTTGCAATATTCAATATTGTGTGAAAAGACTTCTGTGGCACGAAATACTTTGGCATGAAATTACAGCACTGCAGGAAAATGTTGAACAGAATAAAAAGGGGGGAAAAAAGCCTGTATTTTCCTTTTGGCCATGCGTCCCTAATTGACCTTTCTTTTTCTACCCCCCCCCCCCCCCCACCCTTCGCATAAGAGTGCAATGCCACCATTTTATACTATCATGTGTTCAATCATCATGTTTTGACTCGAAAGGATTAAAGTTTCATTTCAGTCATCCCGCTCATGACATATGATATGGCATCACATCCAGATTGGGGGGGGGGGGGGGGGGTGGGGGAGGGGGGAGATCAGCATGAAAAAAAAAAGGAAATCATGAGCATTTGTTCTGGAAGATTGACTGGATAATAAAAATGTCCCATGCATGCCTGTGAGATTGTGCACGGTACATTAGACTCGAAGCTTTCAGAGATTATACGCTGCTTTGCCTAACACACATTCCTAGCCCTATGATCGCTGCTCCCTTGGGTGTGTGTGACTTGCCTACAGCTCACATTTTTTTTAGAGTTTGTCCCATAGTAACAATCATTAATGTTCTGTTGCAATGTATATTATGTTTCTTTTCAACGAAAGTGATGTTGACCTGTTTGTTTCATTTTATACCACTTTTTCATCTGAAGTAAAAATGAATTTCTCAAGAAAATAATATGCAAGTGAGAGCTCTTACCCGAACTTGGGATTCAGTCATTTTACACTGAAGCCATATTCTATGTTTGTTATTGTAGTTAAACGTGTCATCACCATAAAGAAAGAAAATGGCGAAACATTTGCTTCGTAACATCAGATTTAGAACATGATTCAGCTGCGTGGAATGTTCAGGTTGCCAAAACAGTGACAACGGTTAACGAGGCGAGACATGAAATGAAGGAGCACTTCGCACCATTGGAATGACATTTAGAGCTCTCAGACCCCTCAATGGTCCCCTCTTGAGGCTTTCTTGTCGCCAGTCCCTGAATTAGCTTGCCCTGCTTCAGCCTCACGTCTGTCTTGAGTGGATTTCACCAACGTGGTTGGTACCTGTTGGTTTACCCATAAAGATTTCACAGAAAACCTTGATTCTAAGCGTGATATATGTATTTTTGGATTTTCTTTTTGCATCAAATGCTTATCTTATCAATAAAACTTTTCAGGGCATTGAGATGTCTCAGAGTTCTTCCACTCCTTTTATCCGTCAATACTTGGATTAATTCTGCTTCAGAAAAGATCTTCTTGTCATCTTTAAAATGTCAACTCTGAATTCAAGTACATATCCAATGTTTTCAGAAAGATACTGGGTAAATTCATTACATTTGCACAAATTCATTAAAAAAAAACCCTGCTAGAGTAAGACAAAACAATTATTTCTATCTTCTAAAATGTTTTACTACTGAAAGGATCTGTCATATAAATCTGGCAATCTAGAAACCTTTGATAATTCTGCAACTCTCATAGACAATATATGAGGTCAAAATGGGGCTCATTTTGTAAGAGAAGATCTTATCTACCATCTGAAATACTAGCAATAAGTGGGGGAAAATATGAAAAGGCACAGCTTCAAACCACAGAATTCTGGTTTCTGGGACTTAGTGTGAGTTAAGTTTCAAAACTATTCCAATAGAGATACAAATGGGGTGATTTTTGTACATTTATTCATTGTGGCATTAAGATCTGCCAGCAATGTGAAGAGGTATCATTACCCCTCCCAGAAGGATTCCAGCTTGTCCTGATAGGGTTTCTGTGTGTTCTTAATTTTGACTTTTCACAATTATGTACATGTAAGTAGGGGATCAAAACCCTTTTCCATTGTCTTTTGACCTGGTACATTGTGTGGGTGAATGAAGAATGAAATGATTTTGATTATATGCATATGACTTTTATTCCTTTTATAGAATGTTAGTAACAATGATGATTGATCATGTCCCCACACATGTATTTTCCAACAAGCTACATGCAGTCCACTCTAGTGGGAAAGATCGGTGGGTACTGCTGTGGCCCGATTTATTGATTATCAATAATCGATCACTAAAAAAATTGTATGTGGTTGCCATGATATGGTTTACTCAGAGACTGGAGTTCCGGCAAACCTTTTTGACTAATATTTCACATTTTCGTCATTACCTAACTGAAATTATGTTTTCACAGAGTTATCTAACACATTTCTCTTGCACATGTGTACATTTCAAAGCAAGAATTAACAGTTTTTGGGGGCATACGAGAACTATGTTTTTCCTTCAAGGGAAAGCCGTTGCACGTTGGAGCTGGAAAAGCCATTCAGGATGTGCGTTAATGAGTGCCTATCCTTATTTCCTATTCCCCTAATTTTTTGTCGCGTAGATGTGCCACATGAGTTCTATGTTTTCATTCCAGATTAATTTAACCCTGACGCCATAGTCACGTTTGTCATTAGAAGTCCATTATCATCAGCAGTGCTTCAATGTCAATCTGACAGCCACGCATCTTCAGTATCTATGTCACTGCAACACAGCATGGTTACTGTTAGGTGACCCCACAACTGTTTGTTTTCTTATGTCACATGTACTGTAAAAGTGACATTTTTCATGTGAGTGATTTTTGGCAGTCAGTCAGGTTAGATGAATTTTGCCTGTTTTAAATTGTATGATATCCGAACATACAACAATAAAACACATAACCTGCAAAAAATTTTATTTTATGCTACTTTCTTGTCGCACAAGATGGGCAAAAATTCCCCACCAAAATAAAAAATCTACTTTTACAGTACTTTCTACAAAGATGGCAGTATTCTTCAAGTTCCCTCGCTTTCCTGAAATGTGACTCCTTCCTGTTGGACTTATTACTTTCTGTCAAACAATTTTCACTCCCTACCTCCAATGAATGAAGTCTGTAGATGAAATAGCGTACACTTGCACAATCATCATCTCTCATTCTCTGTTATATATTCAGCATCCTCTTCAATGCAGTGTATACTGTCAAAGTGGAAATTTTAACACGAGTAATTTTTCGTGCTTGGCTTGGTTACTAAAGATGAATTCCGTGGACATTAATGACATTTGAGCAAACACTTCAAACAGCTCACTGCTGCCACAGCAGCTCAGGGTTTGGGCAGCACATTCTAAAAGGTAAAAGGTAACATCAAACTTGTGCAAAAAATAAAACTGTGTAAATGTTTTTGCCTGTGATATGTATTGATCTCTTTGATTCTGCCGAATTAAAAACATGCAAAATTAATTTTTCCCCCATCTGAGTTTACATAATGCAATTACTATTCTCGGTCGTAATCAAATGATATGTAGTTATAAGAAGACTATGTGCTGTTGATGGGACGGATTACGTGGTATGATTTCATGTAAAAGAACAAAAAATCATAATAATTCTCATTCTATCACTTCTCAAGGTGACCAGCAAATATCGCCCTGCTGGTCCTTGAGGTGAAGGTAAGAGGGGTAAACATGAGCTGATCAGCTAGAGAGGGGTGTGGGGGAGGTGGAGGGGAGGTGGGGGGGGGGGAGAAGAAATCGGGAGGAGGAGACAAGGAGGAGACAGAGGAAGAGGAAGATGGGGAGATGATAAGTAGAACCCAGAGAGATATATTCCATGGCTGCCCAGAGTCTCGAGTGGAATCGCGGAGATGAAACGGAGAGGGTGTGGAGAGGCGATGGGTGCCTGGTGCCTGGAGCTCTTTTTTTTTCCTTTTTTCTTACTCGCGATGCCACGCGCCTCATATTTATTCAGACATTTACATCACGTTTGAAGGATTTGCTTTCGACGATGAGTGAAATCAAATCAGAAGGTGAAAGCCTCCCTGGAACATCAAGCATCATCTCCATTTTCTGTTTTCTGTTTACTGTTTGTCTTTTTCTTTTTCTTTTTTGGATAAGAGAAGCTCATATATATTGCTTTCTATCGCTGTGACTCTCTGTCTTTCTCATTTACATTTACACACACAAACACACACACACTCTCTCTCTTTCCTTCTCCATCTCTCTCTCTCCCTCCCTCCTTCTTTTCTCTCTATATATACATTTTTCTCTTTCCTATATATATATGTATATATATTTTTCTATATATATATATGTATATATATTCATATTCATATCTTTCTGTATTATATATATATATATATTCATATTCATATCTTTCTCTATTTCATATATATATATATATATATATATATATATATACACACATACATATATATATATATATATATATACATCTTTTTTCTCTAATTCTTTTTCATTCGCTCTCTCTCACTCTCTTTCTCAATCATGTACTCTTTTACTTTCTCTGTATACTGTAAAAGGTGTCATTTCCATGAACAGATACTTTGGTGAATGAAGAGGTCACAGATAATTTCACATGATGTTGTTTTTGTACTTGACACCGAGGCTGTCGTAAGTGCACAAATATACTACATACTCTTGCAGGCAGCCACATTTTGGCATGTTGTTAAATTTGCAGCCCAACAGTGATTTGCGAAATTTGTGGAAATTAAACCTCATAGAAAAAACAGATTTTGTAGTATATATTTCTCTCTTTCTGACTCTCTTTCCTTTTCTGTATATTTCTCTGACTGTTTGTCTTTCTTACTTTAAAACTTTCACTCTCTCTTTCTTTCTATCTTTATCTCACTCGTTGTCTTTCTCATTTACTTTCACTCTATCTTTCTTTTTTTCTATACCTTTCACTCAGCCTTTCAATCCCTCTCATCATTCTATCACCTACCCTCTATTCCGCCCACTCTTCCTGCCTGCAAGCTGCCTCGGAGGCACTTTGAAGGGATGCCTGGGTGATGTTTGTGGAATGAGTGCACCTTTGTCATCCAAAATGTTCTCAACACATTAATGTGCCAGTCAGTTGTAGCTGAATTCAACTGGTCTAGACTGTAGGCACATACTTGGGCGTTATTTCTCTTTTATCTGGTTGTTTGTTTCTTGTTTTTTTGCTTGCGTTCTTGCTTGTTAGCATGTTTACCCAAGACAATGCATTAAAGAAGCTTAATAGTGTGCAACACATGTCAAAGCAGCTACTGATAACAGTTACAGCAGTTAGATATTGCCACATGACTACTTAAAGTGTCTGTTTATGGTGTTTGTTTTGTTTTGTTTTGTTTGGAGGAGGGGGGGGGGAGTGATCATCAACAATAGGCTAGTATAGTAATAGACCAGTATTTAAATTTATGGCCATTTTACCTCTGAGGACCTTTGAACGGGCTGTATCCCATCCACCTGTACATACTCAAGGCATATAAATTCTTTGTAGCAAGCGTTCACTCATAAGTTGCTGCCAAGTTTTATGATCCAAACTTTGGAATCATAACTGAAGAATTCCTCTCTGAGAAAAAGTAAAAACCTGAGAGTCCATGAGGGTGACACAATTTACCAAATTTGAGTCCTCACATAAAATTGGGTCATGCAATTTTTTATTGGGCTTTTGTGATGCACAGTCACATATCATATAATGTATTTGTCTATCTGCACATCAGAAAGGCACTGAATTGTCAGTCCATGTCGGCAAATTTTGTTGGTCTAGTTGGTGCAGACTAGCCCGTCGAAAGTAGTCGTGGCTTCCTCAGAAGATGAGTGGTACTGGAGAAAGGAGAAGAAGATGGAGACAGAGACATGAAAGGTGTGAATTTGCCAGCGGCTGTTGACTCTTCCTTTGGCGTGGGGTATTTGCGGAGAGAAATTAGGGGTCACCAAAAACCCGCCACGGCGATGCTCATTTTTCAATCATCGCTCCGTCGCACTGTCCCCATCTCCGAGTGATTTGGTCGGATCGTTTCGAAAAAATGAGTGTTTGTGTCGACGGAACGTGCGACACAACCACTTCTGCCACTCGTGTGTGTAGAAGGGGCACAAAGTTTGCTACCCCTCCTGACCCCCCCCCCCCCACCATGACCCACAGTACTTGCAACAAGACAGACACACACACACACAAGAGGGAGGAATCTTCTTTCACATGCCCCACCCACTCAGGTCCTTCACTACGTGATCATGTAGACCCTTACTGTGCTTTGTTTGTCGAAGGCACATATTATGTCTGGAAACTTATTGTCAATTACCGAAGATTACCTAATCCTCCAAATCCCTTTTGTGTCACCATTGTGCTAGAAAACATTCTCTTCATATTTGTTTTCATATTCAGCAATACATAAATGATGAGATTATTATCACTACTATTTTGTCATCATTGCAATTGCCTTCCTCTCCGACTGAGGCATTATATGTTATTGCAGCTAAATGGGCTTGCTAACTTTACAACTAAGTGAATTTGAGATAGATTACTGGTTTAAAATAAGGAAAAAAGCCTAGCAAGTTCAGTCAAGTTCCTTGGCACATAAATAGCATAATTATGTTCAGAGCTTCTGAGAATGAATTCTATTCATCTGTGACTTTGAAACTGCTATATATTAAAAAAAAAATATTTGCAGTTTCCTTTAAATTTCGTTTCATTTTTTATCAGAAGTCTACAGAGATCACAACCACTAGCAAGCCCATCAATAATGACCATGCGTGGTTTCATGCATTTGTGTTTCATCAGCAGCCACTGCTTATGAGTAGTTGCAGAAATGTGAGCCCATCCCTGATGGGAACCACACCAGTGCGTTTTAACTCTATGGGAAATCAAAATGCCTCAGAGGAATGTGTGTTAGATTGTGCATTGTACATTTTTTGCTGATTGGAACTTTCCCAATCCAAGCTTTCTTTGTCATTTCAACGTGATTGTGAAAAGGGGTCTGTGTAACCCCATCCCCCTAGTCTCTATTGCAAGTCGCTGCCATTCTAAACGCCCATGTGGATTTGTGTAACCTATTTTTCAGCCTGCCGTTTGGCGGAAGCAATATACGCCAAGTGCTTCTAGGATAACTTGGCAACTTCCACGTTAGGAGAAAGGGTGGTGGTTTTCTTCATTCCTCAGGAACACAAAGCAGCCAAATATCTAGGGATATTAATGCATGTCTTCTTTCTTTTCTTGCGTGATTGCTCCACAATACCTTCAACTCTTGATATTTGCAGGCGTTTACACTCATTGCCTGAGTTAACTGTTACTCTATGAAATTCCTTCTTGGAGAGAAAACATGCACAACTTGGGTTTTTTCGTCCCAACACCAAAACAAAAAAAATTACCTCTGTGTCCATGTCATCTTCCATTTCTATCAATTCATTGTCAGTATATGTGCTGTTTTAGCATATCAGTAAGTTCACATCTACAGCTGATATACATCCTCTTTTTATGTTTGTTTATAGATACAGCTGCACCATGGTTTCCCAAGCATTCCTTACATGCAATCTGTTATTGATTTCCTCAGTTTGAATTAGAGCAAGCATCCGCAATAGGATCCATGTTCTGTGACTGCTTTTAGCCTCATTTCCAGCCTCCTAGATTTTTTTTTTTTTTGGGGGGGGGGGGGGGGGGGGCAGACTGTTTTCAAGCAAGTGTTCCACCAGTCTGCTTCAACATGTGGTGGTATGACAATTTGAAGATAGACTTTATAAGCCAATGTCAACATACATGTATGGATATGAACAATTTTTGAAGCCTGACATATCATATCTCGGCAATTTGCAACTTTTGTGTTGTAACCACATTGATTTAGTCTTTTCAAATATATCAATTATGGAATTATTAGGTTAAGAAGTTTCTATGTTTTATTCTTTTATGGTAATAGGGAGAGGGGGTGGCTGTTGATGGCTGAGTCTATCTATATTTCTTCCATTCTCTGATGTGTGTTTTCTGAAATATTGCTAAATGTCTTCAGTTCGTAATAGATTGACGTCATTTTCTACAAAATATGTATGGTTGTATGAAAGAGTTTTAAAGTAACAATCACCATATTTTAAATCAATATATATATATATATATATATATATATATTTTTTTTTTTTTTTTTTTTTTTAAATTGATGAACACAGATATGAACTTGATTGATTAGTTAAATCACTAAGCAAATCATATGATCTTTATCATCTGCTGAGAACCAGGAGGGCTCTATCGCCGTTTTGGGATGTCTCGAGTTCTTAGTATCACGTTGTGGAGCTCAATCTCCTCTATATCATGGTGTCAATTTTAAATTATTTTCATTTCCAGTAAAATGTAACAAGAAAATGAAATCCACAAAGATGGTTTTTTACCTGAAATTTGGAACAAATACTTATAAATCTACCAACTTTTGATTGAATAAACTTTTTAAATTGTGAAAATTCTCAAATCTTAGAAGGTGATAGTGCCCTTCTAGATCTCAGCTGACAATATGACACTTACATCAGTTGGTCTCAGAACTGTACAAGGTAGATACAACCCTTGTCATTGTTACGAGACAAAACAATAAGAAGTAACCAACAAAAAGTAGAACCAGCAGTCTTGAATTGAGTCTACAGAGTTGGTCTCATGCAGCATAAGCTTTAGCTTAGACTGATAGATGTCCCCGATTCGATATGTTCACTAATGAGGAAGCGCCCAGTAGAGATGTCTTGAGAGAACAGAGATGGTGTCATAAATTCTTGGAGCTCTGGTGGAGTGGAATAATTGTCCAAATAAGAACTAGTTCGTCATCTGCTGACATTAGCCCAATTTTTCTTACATCAAACTGGGTTAAGCTCTACATTCTTAAATAAGGCCAGTACTTTTTGTCTTTTTTCTGGAGGGAACGGAAAAAGGCTACATCCTTCAGCGTAAAAGGAAAACCGGGAAACTGTAATAATTCTCTTAGATCTCCATGCATATCATAATGGATATCTGCTTGCACACATCAAGGCAGTCATACATGTGAAGGGTCCTCTGTAATGTGTGTGGCTCATGTGTTTACTGAGAATGTGCAAGGTGTCAAGTCAGTTACGTACATGAATCTCTTTGAATAATTAGTGTCGTATTCAGGTTTCTTTTGTCTGATTTTATTTGTCATCGTACACATTTTTAATTATAATTTTTCTGCTTTGCATAGACAGGAAAAGAAAAATCTCATACAGACTAAGACACTGCATCAAATGTTTTTATGCAGTCGAGTAATAGGCATCCAAGCATCAGGCATCCAATGAACAGTGTGTATGGAAAGTGTAATATATATCTAGGTGTGTGTGTGCTTGTGTGTGTGTGTGTGAATGTAGGTAGGTGAAAGTGGTTGACTTGCATGTTCTAGTCTCTGCACTGCACAAACAAATTTATCCCCAAGATTTAAGTTCAATGAATATTGCATAAGTTTGTAACCCTCAAGAAAGCAAACTGAAGCAGTTTCAAAGAGAGAGAGAGAGAGAAAGCGAAAGAGATCAATAAGAAAATCAGAAGCGTGCATTCATCACCCTCTATAACCAATGCAGAAAACTGCACAGCAAAGAAATACCCTCACCTCACCCCACCCCAACTTCCGCAACCATCTGAAACAGTAGCATGACAAACAACCCACACCACCTAATCACTTGTAAGCCAAGATGGGGTGAAAGCCACTCAGCGTGTCCAGGGAAAGTGAACTGTGCCTGGCAAAGTACCTGATTCAGTGAGGTAGTGATCATTAGTGTTAAAACACCTCAATCCTAGCCATTTCCTCGTGTGTCAAGTGGAGATTTTTTTTTTTTTTTGTACTCTTTCTGTGTTCTGCTTTTCCTGGGGGCATTTCATGGAGCTTTTTGTCAGATATTTTTTTTGGACAAACTGTTATAAGTAGATACTGAAATCCTTGCATCTAATTGGCTGAGAGCAAATTTTTCCGACAAATTTGTCGGACAAAAATAAATGCTTCATGAAATGCCCCCCTGATTGCCACAACTACTGGTCAGTTTTCTCTGCCAGCTACAGCAGAGATTTGCCCAGAACCAGCTGTCAAAAAATTGGTATTTTGCAAAGTTGAAGATCTCTATTGTGATATCATCATGTACAGAAATACAGTAATCCTTTTTGTATCATTAAGATCTTTGTGTTTACGTAAATCACTGTATCTCACCTGAGCAGGTTGTCTAACTCAACCATTCCAGCTAGACTAGATTAGCCCAATGCCAAAGCAGTAGCTTGTCGAGGTTGGGCATCAAGTGCTTTAGCACATAAAGATTTCCCAGCCTTCTATTAACCTGTTTAGGACAGGCTGATTTTGCTACAACATGCATTTCCCATAGACACCTCCCCAAGTGTACTTAATGGGTTAAGTAAATCTTTTCATTATACTCTTAAGTTTGAGTGGTGCGTATAATTATATAGGAATCAGTTTGTAGTTGCACAGTTGGTTGATCTGTCTATTGCAAACGTTACAAATCAAACTACTTTTTCTTCTTTTTTTGGCATTTTTCTAGCAATTGACTTGAAATTTGACACACATCTTTGCAATAGCATGTAAACGGGCAGATCACATTTTTGGAACATTGACATACAAATAGTGTTCCTTGAGGGCAGTATAAAGTTACATTTTATTATACTGATGTACTGAAGTGTACTGAAGTGTACTGGTACTGAAGTACTGAAGTGTACCATGCATTGGTAAAGGATTCACACATACTACAAATAGGGAGCTTTAGATTTTAGACGCGTGGACGTTCAAAGGAAAAAAACATGTTTTGAGCGTGCGCAGAAGTGCGTGTCAAGTCGATCTATTTTTAGCTTGCGTCGCCTGAGTTTTTCACTACGCGTACTGGGCTATTTTTACGTCCGCACAGTTTGCAACGTAGAGAGCTACTTCATGCACCGATCATATGGGGGCGCGATTTTATTTTTTATACGTTGCATCCCAGCGTAATCTAAAGCTACTTTTCTACACGACGCAAGGAAGAGGAGAACGTCCAGTGCACTCGTCGTCTCAAACGTCCGCGCCTCAAAATCTAAAGCTCCCTAATGATATGCCTTGCCCCACCATATATCAACAATATGTCACTGCTGTTCAATTGAGAGCTACTGTACAAGTGTTCTTGTGTGTTGATGTTTTTTTTTTTTTTGGGGGGGGGAGGGAGTCTCATCAAATGTACTTGGTAAACTTGATCTGTAGCATTATGCTACAGACATCCATTCTGCCTATTAATTGTCAGTGATGAATTAGAAATGGAATGTGTTTAGAGTAGAAGGACATAAACTGCATGGATTTTTCAGGAGTCATAATATTTCACCTCCCTCTTTTTTGTTTCACTTATTTTTGCTTATTCAGATTCTCATGGTCACTGTCCCTTTGGATCCTTCCGCTGCGACTCCAAGCTCTGCATCCCAAGCCAGAGGTTGTGTGACGGGCTCCCGCACTGCCCGGATGGGGAGGACGAGAGCGACAAGCAGTGTCCAGAGTCGAGCCGGAAGATGAGACGGGTGATGAGCAGGCGACAGAGCACAGGTCTCTAGAAAAACAACCCGATCCCTTTCCTCTTTCTTCACCACATGCCCTCACCCTCGCTCCCCCCACACTTCCCCAGCGTTTTAACCATGTGATAAGAATTGTCAGCAGTCCTTTCTTGCATTACATGATCGTGAAGTTGTAAGCTTAGAAAGTCCACATCTCCAAAGAGGCATCATTGATTGATTGTAAGCTGGGTAAAATCCTGATTAATTTGGTAATGGGGGAGGGGTTGCATTTTTGCAGCTTGTTAACAAGCCCTAACTAACACTGCAAACTTTGGTACAATGGAATGTACTTACTGAATAAAGTTTAAAGAAGACTGAGCCTGAAGAGAGTGGATTCATATTCTGTATGCAGTGTACGCAATTTCTATTTGAATGACAGAAAGACTGAGTGGGGATGGAAGAAAGAGTTACAGAATTATAAGAAAGATCATGTACAATAAAGCCTGATCTTTTTACGCAATATACAATGTAATTACAGCATAAGCAACAAAGTCTTCACTCCATTAATGACCACTGTAATCCAAGTGACAGAGTGAATGTAAAAAGAAAGGAAATAAATTCTTCAGTTATGTCACAACTACTGCCAGGCTTTGTTTTGAAAAGTTAAAGAAGTGATATTTTAGACAAGAAAACATACATGTATGGATGCACCAAGAATCGGCTTCTGTTTACCATGCCTCTTGATTGATTACATGATAGCAAAAGGGTAGGCGGTAGTTGGGTAACATAAGCCTCAATTCTATAAAGAGGCAATCATAACTCATATTAATATTGCATATGATTGGGTGTTCTCACGGCTCGTTTTGATGGATAATTGCTCCTTGGAGGTTATTCTTGTCAGAGGTTTGACTCCACAAACATCCATCTTTAGGGAAGAGGTGTTTGGTAATAATAGGAGACATTTTCATTTGTCAGATGCTATTTATCATTGGTCCAAATTCTCAAAAGAAAGGAGCTAATATTTTCATCTCCCCCCCCCCCTAAACTGAGACACCTTGCAGAAGCTTTTTATTGCCTCTTGTCTGTTGGCACCTATCAAATCCTGTCAAATTTTTCACCATAGCCCACACAGGAGGGGTAGATGGCATATGCTATCTCCTACCAAACTTCACCCAACCCCTGTCCCCCCCCCCCCCATTCCTTCATCCTGACTAGATATCTGATGCCATGTCTCTATCTGGTGTTTTTTTTTTTCTCTCTCTCTCTCCTAGAGCCTATCGATCTCTCGGACTGCCACTGCGAGAACGGCGGTACCTGCTTGAAAGATGAGAATGTCAGTTCCCACGACGACCAGACTTTATCCTCCAGGGGGGTAGCCACCAAGTGTCTCTGTACAGAAGAGTTCTCCGGGGACCGCTGTGAGCTCATGGGTGTAGCAAAAAGTGAGAACCATTTTCCTTTTCTTTCTTTTTTTGTACCAATTACTTCTCTTCATCTCCCCCAATCAATTTTCTTTATATCTATTTTATTTCTTCATATATTGTCTCTTCCAGATCCAGAAGTAGGGCAGTTGAGACTTGCTGTATCTAGATAGTTCTTGAGAAGTAGATAAGTTTCTTGTGACACTGGCAGTGGTAGCTCATTTGAGAATCTCAAGGGGTAGTATGTTAGACGAGGCCATATACTGTTAGAACTGATTTTTTATTTGATCATTTAAAAAGCACATACATGATCTGATCAAGATATGTTACCCTCCCCACCCTGTAACTCTCTTATCTCCTTTCCCAGAATTTTTCCCCTAGATCTCATTTCATATGTATAATTCCATTCAGTCCACCATCTGTGCCTTAAATCTGAGCATCTAGATAGCTGGAAGAAGGCATATCATGATCTTAGCCTAGATTCCTCACGTGGGTGTCATCTACTTGTATATGATTTGTGGCATTAGCACATTTTTTAGCCAGGGGGCAGAGAGAAAAAGAAAGAAAATGAAATTGCATCCTGCACAGACACACATAACCTCATATTTTAAGTATCAGATCAGACTTGGTTAACTGCTTGAAGGGAATTAGACCCTCCCCCCCCCCCCCCCCAAAAAAAAAAAAAAAAAAAAAAAAAAAGGACAATGCAGAATATTCCATCATTGCATCCTAGCCAGGCATGCCTTCCTTTTAACCATTACCTTCATGAGGAATACTTTCTAAAGAATAAGTCAAAATTATTTTCATCATTACTGCCGGTAACAGAGAAGCAGAGTTTTGGTGTGTTTGTTTGTTTGTTTGTTTGTTTGTGTGTTTGTTTGTTTGTTTGTTTGTTTGTTTGTTTGTTTGTTTGTTTGTTTGAGGGGGAAGGCAGGGTACTTAGCAAAAAATTTATGACAATCAAGAGGGATTAACCTGCTTAGGATGGGCTGATATTGCTACAACACGCATTTCCCATAGACACTTACCCAAGGACTCGTCCTCAATGGGTTAATACAAGGGAAAAGCTTAGTTTCCATATGCTTGCAGAAACTCTCTAATTTGCTCTAAAATGGAGACTTGCATAAAGAATGTGTGAAATAACATTGTGATATAAACACAGTTTCAGCTGGGTGATGACAAAAAAATGCAAAATATTAACCTAGAAAGGCACTCAGACAGTATTGCAGTCTCAAGCATATCCAATCATGCTTTATACATAACTTTTTCTAAATAATCAAATACAATTTGGGCCATAGGAGTATCCAGCGATCATCTGCATGAGAGTCAATCGCATGCAGATGTTTGGAAAAATACTACTGGTAGGGCACACAATTGATCATCGATTAACATATTCTACGTACTGACTACTGAACTGGGAGTGCGCTGGATAATTCATTTAAGGATACATATGGTGTAATATGATCAAAACTACTTCACAATTTTGTTTTCAAAATCCTCCAAAACAAGCCATTATCCCGGCATATCGCATCAGCGAGACATGTTTCATGTTAGACCCTTTTGTTGTATTTCAAGCAAATTCCTAATGATGGAAGATAACTTTTGTGCCCTTCCCAGATTTATGTTTTTACATTTAAAATCATTTCATGATGATTTCATTCTTCACCATTGTCAATTTTTGTGAAATGATGATGATGAATGGTGGCACATATCTCCTCAATCTTGGCAAACGTAGCTCAGAGCAGAGATCTCAGGTGTTCTCAGATCCAGCACACTTGACACAATAAAAGTTGTTGCTTCATGATTTCAAGTGGTCTGTGCTAGAAAACTATTTCACAGATTTCTCACATTGTTCATTGTAAATCTCCAGTGCTAAATATTATCAATCTATTCAACTGACACAGTCTTCATGAGATGTGAATTGGCATGATTTAGATGATATTGCCAATTAAATCCAAGGGAATATTGTTGTTCCTCATCTATTACTGTTTCGGTGTTGTTTACTTCCAGTAAACTCCTCAGTCATTTTCAGTGGATTGTTGTTTTGATCTTTTGTCACTTAAAAAAAAAAAGAAGAAGTTTTGGTGGCATAGTGTAGAGTATATTTCTATGCAATTACTCAAGCTTAATAAATATCTTATTAACCTAATACTTATGAGAAGCATATATGTAATATATTAAACCTATGAGGAACTACAATATGTTAGAGGTGATTGGTTAAGGTCTTCTTTTCATTCATCTTGGTGATGATTAGATGTTAATGAATCAAGTGATGATGTTGATAAACAAATCATGTGTCATGTGACTGATCCAGGGCACCACCTGGCCGCCGTCATTGCAAGGTGTACGTGCAAGAACGGTGGGACGTGCACTCCCACCAGCTCAGGGTTCGGTTTCGTGTGTTCCTGCGCGCCGGGCTTCCGCGGATACGACTGCAGCCACAATGACAGTATCCCCAATGGTGAGTCTGCATCCTACTATACAATATGTTCCCCCCCCCCCCAAAAAAAAAAAAAAAAAAAAAAATGCCAACAGGACCCTTGCAGCAATAACTTTGAAAATAGTGAATCAGTCCAGATATGATTTCAGGGTATGAAACTATAACTTATTACCCACATCTTACAGAAAACCCCATCCAATTTGCTTTAGTGGTCAAAGACAAATGAGGATCTTTGAAGAGCGTGTCAGGAATCCCTTCCCTCCAAGCTCTGTCCATTGTGTTCACACATTGATCTGCAGTTCCAAGAGCATCCAAGTGAAAGTTGGAAAAATCATACCCATGACCTGCTTTACAACGATCCACAATTCTCTATGACCACTTAACAAAATTGAATGGGGTTTTCTGCAAAGATGTTATATTTTAAGACTCTGAAATAGCATTCAGACAGTTTAATTTTACTGGAAGTTATCAAGGCAAAAATCCAATTGTAATTTTTTTGGGGGACATACTGTAAATCTCAAGCAGTCAGTGAGTTTGGTCCTTTTAATATGGTGGAATTTACAACGACAGCTGTCTGTCCAATCTCAAAGCTTTCAGCGGTCAAAGTGTATGACCTGGACCTCATTTTCACAGGGTTTTTTTGTCTTTGTTATTTCTAAGCCACGGATTGTAGAACACCATTTTTTTTTTAATACAATGTATTCATCATCAAAATAGGCCTCAGAAATGTCTACATGCTGACAACAGAGCTTTGAATTGGGATTATAATTGCCCTACAAAATTCACAAACTAATAAAGTGAAACACAAAATGTACATTCCTGTCCAAGCGGTTTTTTGCAGGTTTTCAAAGCTGTCATCAAATCCCTACTCTACACTATTATGGACTTTGTGTTGTTATACAATGGTGTAACCCTTAGAAGATATATATTATACATTTAGGCAGAAATAATGCTTGACAATATCTACAAAATACAGATCTCTTACAATGTACCTGATAGTACCGTGTGCGACTCCTGCAGCACTCACATGCACCTGGGAATCATATTTGGTAAAGTGCATTGACTCTTTTCAGCTTATACATTATTACATCCTACCTGCAATTATCATCATAATTGTTATCATTAGAATGGTTTATTTGGTATAAACTTGCAAAATAATAGCCTGAAGGTTAAAATGCATTGCAATGACATACATTGTATACATTAGTAATTATGTAATGTGCAACTGCCTCGACAATAGAGTGATTTATAAACATATCAAAATTTCATGCATATTTCTCACTAACAAAGGTCATTTCCTGATAACCAGAAAGCATGCTCAAGGTTCACCCAAGGCTTTCCTGACATAACAACAACAAATGTATTCAAACTGGATCATAATAAGTATTGAGAGGCTTTTATGTATGTACAGGTCGGTGGAGTAGCTCATCATGACATCCTCAAAGAATCGATACATGTTGAAGTGTAGCAGTAAACTGGCCTTAATGCAGAGGAGTCTCTGGTATCTATCTCAAAGTTATCTTGCCTCAGGGAACCATGCCACAGTTGTTTTGTTATCTTGGGTTTTTTTTACCCATCTGCATTTTTTTGAAATACAATATCTCCACTCTCAGTGGTCCATGTAAACCTTTATTCCCAAAGAAAATGGATAAGGTGAGTGCTCTAGACTGTTCTAGGGTTTCCTATTCCTTCCTAGCTGGGTTAGCTGTTATCTCATTGTTACTGCTGTACCCCCATTTCATGAGGAGGCCTCTGATATATTGGTAGTATCCATTGATAGTAGGGGTATCACCTTGGTAACAAGCAGAAAATGAAAGAATATTGACTGGCTTCATTGTTTCCCGAGTTTGCCACTTTTACACACTACTGCAGTGCTGCAAATCATGTATACAATTAATCATTCAAACACAATATAACATTGTTACAAACATTTAAACTTCAATTACAATTTACCAGGAATTGACCATGGTAGATGAATTCAGACATAAAGAGACTCTTGAAAAAGAGCAAAGATTGATGTATAGCTTGTCTCCCTATCAGGCAAGACTAATTAAGTTTCATTACCGCTAAAGTTTTCCACTTCGTGGGATACTTTCCTACCGTGTAGATTGTGGTCATGTTTTCAGAGCAGGGCATGACTTCCCCTCATAAACTTGCATGCTGTTGAACATGACTTTTAAAGAGTAAGTGATGATTATAGCATCAGGAAGAGGCTCTTCTTTGAAGAGCTAATCGATCAGAGGAAATTAAGACGATCCATAATCCTAACCAGATCACCCCTTACCACCATTTCATCTCCCACACCTGCCCCCGTCCTCTTTCCCCCCCCCCCCCCCCCCCCACACACACACACCACATTTTTTTTTTTTTTTGTTGTTGATGTTGCCTTGAGTTTCAGCAGGATAAATTTTCAGTGGTGGATCCAGGGAGGACCGCAACGGGCGCACGCCCCCCCCCCCCCCCTTGGTTTTTATTGAAACAAAAGAAATAAAAAGAAAAAAAAATTGGGGGAGAGGTGCATGTGCCCCCCACCCCTTTAATTTTGTAAATGCGCCCCCTCTTTGTGGAATTCCTGGATTCCTGGATATGCTTTTTTTCAAAAATGTCCGTAAGTGTATACCAGAGGGATGCCGTATGAGCTGTCCATAACAGTGAAAACAAGGGAAAGAGCAGGGAGGAATAGAGAGGGAGAGAGAGAGAAAGAGAGACTGAGAGGGAGGGAGAGTTTGAGGGGAGGGATATACTGAAGGGATTACAAAAATAAAAGCAGAGCATGCTTTACTGTTCTTGCTGTTCTTGTGTAAAAAAAAAAAATACTCAGTGCCTCTTATATCCCACCAGCGTATATACCATCTACTAGTGTACCACCTATAGTATTCGAATAAAGCTTACCACAACTTGATCAGCCTAGATGTATAAATTCATCAGTTATGCCACTTTGCATCCACTAAAATGTAAGAACACAATATCTTGCATTCCGCAAGGTCCAACAATGGCTACATATCATAAGCTGAGAACCAGAAGGGCTCTATTGCACTCTGAGATTTGAGGGTAAATAAAAGGAAACAATCAATTTCCATGATGTAGAAAATTTATTCAATCAAAAGTGGGTAGATTTGTAAGCATCATTACAAATATCAGGTAAACAAGCCACCTTGTGGTTTTCTGGTTCTCAGCCAGTGATATCATCTAGTGAAAACAGGTTGGCAATCAAATTGATGTTTCTCAATGAATAAATATCAGCGATGATATCAATGATATTGATGATTATCTTGTTCTTTCTTTGTGCATTTGAAGAGTTTTATCACAAAACGAGCAAACTCAATTCTTACTAAGTTGAGATACTTGTGATTAAAGCTGGTCACAGAAAATAATAAGAAAATATGGGATAATATTATTCCTAACTTCTAGAATATTCCTTGTTATGTTACAAGTGAGGTATTACTGGAAAGGTTTTATTTTGCCTTATGTGGTGATGGACCTACTTTGAAATGGTTAAAAATGGTGCTTAGCCTATTTTGCAATAAATCTCTGCATTTCTTCTCTTTCTCTGTCCTCCATCCCAACGACCATTCCTGCATCACTTCCATCATTTTTATTATCTCTGGGGCAGCGTCTTCCCCGACGGAGTATGGTATCGCCATGGGCGCCGCTGTGGTTGCTGTGCTGCTGGTGATGTTCGGCGTGGCCCTTTGTATCTGCGTCATCCTGCAGTACCTACGTCAGCAGCGGGAGGGCCCGGAGAGCCCCTACAGCCGCACCCTCAGCCGGGATGTTTACAGTGTGGAGGGCGTGGATATAGCAGGGCTGCAGAGTAAGCCCAAGAAACCCTTCCAAAAATGTCCTGTGGTATCCCTGTCTTATACCACCTAGCATTACCACAGAAAATACAATAGAAAGTAAAATGACAAAATACCACAGAATATTCCTGTGGTTTGTTTGGACGTTAACCACCACAGGACTACCACAGGACAATACAGCAGTGCCACACTAAGTGACTTGTTTAAGATCCCAAGTAAACATTGCATAGCTTCTGTTGCAAATGTCTAGGTTTCATAGTAAAGCTTTTTGTTTCTGTTTTTAACAAGCTTGTTCAATCAGATTTCAGAGTATTGTATACATGTATGTTCATCTATTTTTCTATCTATATTTATATGTATTATATCTATCCATGCATTGATATATCTGTCTTTATCATTTTGCCTCATTCAAAATGCAGTGGAGTCGGTGGAGCCCAATGATTACATCCCACCCAGCTACAATCAGTGTATGCATCCCTCCCCAAGCAGCCCAGAGGGCGACGTCTTCCTCACCCCGTCCCAGTCCAGCCAGTTTAGTATCGGCTCAAGATGGCGGATGCGCACACCGGAGAGCCCGCCACCAACCTACGATGCCATCCTGGGCTTCTGTAAGGAGTGCAGCGAGCTGGCGCTCCGCAACATGGCTCTGAAACAGCAACGCACGCCAAGCAGTGACCGCTTCGACACCATGAGCGGCGCCAGCAGCTACAACTACACCACGGGTCCCGGCAGCAACTATACCACTGGCAGTAACACCCCCGTGGGCCAGCTGCCTGTTTCCCCCCGGGGCATGTACGGCAGTGGGGTCGCTGGGGGAGGGGTAGGCGTCTCCGTTGGGGTCGGGGTTGGGACACCGAGTGGGGTTGCAGGTGCAGGTGGTGCCTTGGTGATCAGGGGAACATCAACACAATCCCAAACGGACAGCCCTCTGGAAGAGTTTGAACTGAGGAGGGTACAGTCCACATGACATCGACTCCGGTGGTCCCTGCACCCCGCCCTTATTGCACTTCCCGTCTCTTTTTGGACACACTATGAACAACGTTTCACCATTTGAACAATATGGTTGGTCATTTGATCTAATCCTCTCTGACAAATTATTGTCAGTGTGAGCATATCTTACCAGCACTATAGATTTGATATATGGAGGTAATTATAATTTCTGGAGCCTTGTCTTCCTAGAACACGTTAAGCCAGTAATGTGTATTGTTTTGACATTCAGTTGATTCCATGTTGAGTCAACTGGCAATACTTTCAAGTCAAGAACAGTGGAACTGTTGGCTGGAAAAAGGATTGCATTTCCACAACAAGAATATAACTAGTATATGCGTGCATATGGATTCCCTGATCATACTAGTAAATATGATAATGTTTCATCTCTATATCATTATATATGAAATATATTATATATATGACCTGAATCTGAAAGGTATATGGTCCCTTCCATGCTTGTGTGTTTGATTGGAGCAACAATTGCCATAAAAAAATCATGAACTCAAACTCATATACTGTCTGTCACCAATGCAGATAAGACTCCAAGTTTAAGATATCTTGGGCATTCTCTGATGGAATTCAAGTTTCAGTTAGAAGGAAAATATACTAGGGAGGGAGAGAAGGTTAATCAGTGTGTGTGTTTTTTTCACGCTCTCTTTTGTTTCTTTTTCCATCAATAGAGACAGTTGGCTTGCTAGTTGCAATATGTGAACTGTCTGGCTCAAAGCCCATCACAGAATGTAGGCCAAAATGAATGATCACTTTTCCACATATGAGTATGCTTTGAAATGATATAGGCCTATAACTTATTAAAATAGGACCATCCTATAATCTGTTTTTAAAAGATGATTTAAGTAATGGAGAGTTCGGATGTGCGATTTTATAGAAAAGTGAAAAAAGGTTTTCAAGAATTGGATCACTCAGGCATGCTGTGCAGCAAGAGATTTCAATGGAAATATATTCTATTCCAAATGAAAGCAGCACCAGTCCACAAAAAAATATGGTCTAGAAAATTTCAGTTTTGTTTTAAACTACCAAATTTGGAAAGTAGGTGGAGAAAAGATTACTCTCTTGGGTAAGACAAACTTTAAAAAAAAACTGAGTTGGTCAACCCAAATTGACATATTTTAGTACATTACAGAGAATCCTAATCTATGACTTTTTGTAGGTTTTGAGCTGGGTGGTCACATGTGTTATGAATATCTTTTCCTTTCCTATAAAATGTCACCTTCTCATTATTCTTTATAGGACATGACAAAAAAAAAATAAGTGTGGAATGCAAGTATGGACACTGAAGTTTATGGAACACCAACAAATTGCAAAGAACGCACAAAGAGTGCTGGCTGACATTTTACTTTTTTTTTAAATCAAATTCATATATTTTCTGGTTTGAATTCAGGTAATTTCATTAGGATCCCCCTTTTCTATATTATTTCACAGATTCAGCCCACATTCTTTCTAACTTTCATCATTTGAGTTGAACAAGGAATAATCAGTGGAAATAGAACAAGCTTTGCTTTTTGGGGAAAAAAAGAACAGACAATAACCTGTATGTTTCTGAGTTGTGATGCCTAATTTCTGTAACATTGGTGATGCTGCACATGGCATCACTTGGAAAACAAATCATTTTACTGTCTGCTTGGTCTGTCTGTAGTTCATGTATAGTCTGTACTCTGTATGATGGCATCGCACAATTAGTGTCATGGACACTGTAATCAGTAAAGCACCAGCTCAAAAGAGCAGGGAATTATACATACTGTGTCCTACTTAACGTGCCTCTACCAGCAAGACATACTGCCCCCTTTTTTAAACATATTTCCAGCATGTTAAAGCTGGAAGGAAAAAAAAAGAGTATGTATGGGTGAAGGTTGAAGTGTGAGTTTTTCTTCAATTTGCCTCCCAATACAAATGAAATATATATATATTTCTTACAAAGCATTATAGCAGGTAGGAAATTATGTGTATATAAACATACTGTTAATAAAACTTATTTGGCTTGAGTAAAGATAACAAAAGAAGTATTGCATACATGTGTGTGGTAGGCCCGTCCAGTAGCTCTTAGGCATCAATCTAGTCAATATTTTTTTGCCTGCACTGCTTCCAAACTATTGATCATGATCAAACGTGAAATACAGTTGGTTGATACCAAGTATATCGAACCTGAAATATCTGCAAATTAGTATGTAGCTACGGACCACATAATGGATCCTGTAGTCATTTATAACTGCATTTTTCGAGATGTCTGTCGCTGTCTATTTCTACTCATATGCAGTAATCATAGTACAAAAACTTATAATATGGATTTTTTCCCCCTTTGAATGCTGAGTTCTATAGCAAAGTGTGTGAGATATTTGAGCAACAATAAGAAGAACAGCAAAGTGCTTGATCAATTTTTGTCCAGTATTTTCAATGTGTACCAGCATGGGTCAATACATCATCAGTAGATGACTTGTATTGAGTGTTTATCATAGATTACCCATGGTAGCAGGAGGTGTAATGTAATTTCAGGACATAGCAGTACCTATCATATACACAATATATGATACAGGGAACAAGAAACTCAATGGTAATTGGAGAGTTCAAGGAGGTGGGGAGCATTGCCCCTTGACCTGACAAGGAAGATCTATCACCCCCTCCCCCCCCCCCCCCCACACACACACAAACACAAACACCCACACGCACACACACACACACACACACATGCACACGCACAAATGCAGTAGATTCTGCCATGAAGAACTGCACAGAATGCATTAGTTGAGCTTATTGTGTAATTGCTGTGGCTGGTATGGTAACATATGCAGTGAAACCTGATCTGATCTCCAGAGTACCAGCAATCTAGCCACAAAATTTTGCTTTACAGAACAGTAAATTTGAACTCAATATTAATATCTCTTTCACTGGAGTTTCTGCCCACTTGGCTTCTTATAATGATTACTAAAATGTATCGGAGTTATTCTTTTTTTTTTAGTCATTTGGAAGAAAGTTTGTGGGCAAAAATTTGCACAGTTCTCGAGGATGTGGGAAGGAGAATTCAGAAGCTAGACATAGAACATGAAGTACACTAGGTGCCTTCAGTGTGTTACAAACAACAGGGTGAATGTATGTATCGGTAGAAAAAGGACTATGTATGTATTACGTGTGTGTGCTGCTGAGATATTTGTGTTCATTCAGTTTTAATTGCTTCAAGGTGATTTTTTTGTCACACCAAGACACATTATTTCATTGAAAAATCGAGAGGGAAAGAAAATCAAGGTAGAGTGTTGTGAGACATAAGCCCGCAGCAAATGGGAATGAAAGAATTTGAGTCTTGCTTTCAAAAAATGTGGATATCAACTTGCCTAAGAAGACAGAGAGAATTTCTATGGTAACTGCAAGGATGATATTGTCTCTTTATGTCTGATGTTGTGATGTAAATATTTGCATTTTTTTTTTTTATTGTACATGTTGTTCTATGTTAACTTCAAATTAGAGGATGTTTAATAGTTCCTCCACTAAGTTCCTCCATTAATCATACAAACAGAAAAGAACATTTTTTTGAAGTTGGACTCTAATTAGCCCAAAAGTTTGGGAACCGTGATGTTTAGCATGTTTTTGCAATTCAAAGCAGTGGCACTGGTCTTGGAAACTTTTGAAATTCAGACAAAGTAGCAATATATCTCGGCCCCATGGGTTTGCCACAAAATCATTCTTCTTGCCAAAAAACAAAACAAAATGTATCAACAGTCCCTGTAATTCCATCCCCTTAGATACTTATCATTGCAGAATCATTGCAACATGAGCAAAAAAAGAGGAAAAGATATCTCAGGAAACGTGAGAATGGGCTGCTAAATGCCAGATTTATTCAAGGATTTAAATATGATGACATTAATGCAAGATGAATAGAGTGTCAAAGTGTGATGTCATAGCTATACATTGCCATGGAAACTGGTTGTAAAGAATCTCACATGACCCCCAACATGGCCGGCGGAACCGTGGGGGCTTTTTGTGCTCCATACAAAGGAATACATAAGGTGTCATCACTTTGGCCCCCACACTTTTTAACCTGGAAGTACGTAAGTGGCACTAAATAGAAATAGATAGAGATCTTGAACTTGAAGTGTGAGCGCGATAAGTTTATATTTTTCCACTAAAGACATTATTATTATTATTATTTTTTGCTTGAGATGAGCTGAGGACCTTTTTTTTTTTTTTTTTTTGCTCGTTAGCTCATGAAACTCAGAAGTGGGCCCCCACACTTTTGAAAATGCTCCGCCGGCCCTGCCCAAATCTGTGAGCATCATGGTTGCTAACGTGCTCATACCCGCTTCCAACCCACTGGCCTAAATCGTGAACAAGATATCTAGTTTGAACCAGCACTTTAAAGCTATATCAGTTGAGTTGAGTTGAGTTGAGTTGAGTTTATTAACAACATACATATGAATATGATAACATGATAACATGAAATTCCACAGTGTAAGATACAATAACATGAAATTTTTATGAGAATACAATGATTTTGTACAAGGTTCTTACAGCTTTGCAAGCATATATTTTACATACTTATATCTACCTTACATAAGAATACATGTGTTATAATACATTTAGTTTCGTTGTGATACATTTATCACTGAAAAGGCAAAGAGAATGAATAAGTATGTAATGTAGACATATATGCATAGACAGAGGTTCTGAAAAAAATAATCGAAAAAAAAACAAAAAAACAGAAGATAATGTTGTTAAAGGGGGAACCAAAAGTTAGCACAAGTGCTAGTCGAGAATGGTTCTCCCATCATAGCTACATGTATATTTAAGCTGCTTATTGCAAGGTCTACTCTTTTAAAGTAACTGTACTATAGAAGTACATTAAACTGAACACTGAAATTTCTTTTCATCACTAAACTTCTTTTAACAGGTGATTTTTTAGGTTTCTTCTAAATGAAGATCTTGTTCTTTCCTCTTGAACATTTTTGGGCAAACTATTCCAAAACTTTGATCCGACAAAAGATATAGAAAATGTACCATGTGTCGTTTTACATTTCGGGAGTCTAAGCATGGAATGATCTTTGCCTCTAGTCCTGTATGCATGATTCATTGGCTCATAATATTGCGTTACAGAATGTGGTAAATGTCCCTTGTGTAGATCATATACAAAGGTTGACACTGCAAGCTTATGCAGGTCAAAAACATCTAACACTCCTAGACTGGTGAATAATGGCCTAGAACCTGTTCTTAAGGGGGAAAATGTAATTGCTCTCACGGCCATTTTTTGCGCTAAAAATATGCAATTTAAGTGGCTTCTGTAGGTACTTCCCCATACTTCAATTCCATAAAGTATATGTGATTGTATAAAGAATTTATATAAAAGCATGAGAACATGCCTTGGAACAAAGTATCTTAACTTGAAGATTAAGCCAATTTTGCGCCTAATGCATTTGTTGATACATTTAATCTGATCCTTCCACATCAAGGTCTCATCAATTTGGATACCTACAAAAGATGCTACATTTACTCTTTCTATAACCGTTTCAGAGATTGTTAACACACCTTTAACTGCAATTGGTTGTCTTGGTCCTTTAATAATCATATAATTTGTTTTCTTCAAGTTAATAGTTAATCTATTCACAATACACCATTTCTGTACCTCATTCAATTTTCCATTTACATCATTCATATCAATTTCTCTTGTACCTTTAGGAAATGTATGAAAAATATTTGAATCGTCAGCGAATAGTCTGAACTGAAAATAGTTACATGAGCTAGGTAAGTCATTGATGTATAATAGAAACAGTGTGGGTCCTAGCACTGATCCTTGTGGTACTCCACATGTTATCGTTCTACTACTGGATACTTCATTCTTGTAGCACAATACCTGCGATCGGTTTGAGAGGTAATTTTGGAACCACTGCAACACAATGCCTCTTATGCCATAATATTCTAATTTCGCTGAAAGAATGCGATGATTGATTGTGTCAAACGCCTTTTTGACATCTATAAATATACCAAGGGTTATTTCACCTTTATCATTTGAATGTATTAATGTATTAACCAAATTGATTAATGATAATTTTGTACTGTAGTTCTTACGAAATCCATACTGGTGTCTGTACAAAATTTTAGTGGACTCTAAAAAGTCCATTAGACGACCATTGACTAATTTCTCAAAAATTTTTGCAATTACTGGCAGAACCGAAATAGGTCTGTAATTACCTGGGTCATCCTTGGAACCTTTCTTGAACAAAGGCGTCACTTTTGCAATCTTAAGTGCATCTGGGAATTGGCCCATTTCCAATGACAAATTAAAGATATAAGTCAATGGGGAAACAATATATGGTGCTGCGTCCTTGATCAATCTTATTGACAAATTATCATAACCATGAGACTTTGTAGCATCAAGAGCATATACAATATCCATAATTTCTTCTTCTCTTATAGGTTTCCAAGCCAAAGACTTTGTGTTTCTGGCACCCAAATAATCTTGAAAACAACTATTAGGAGGCCCATTTGGTATTTGTTCTGCCAAATTTGACCCAACAGTGACAAAGTAGTTATTGAGTTCTTGGGCTATTTCATTTTCAGAAGATACAACCCTATCAATTCCACCTTGATTAATAGTTAACTTTTCTATATCCAAATGCTTATTCTTACCCTTTCTACCAATTAACTCATTAATAGTATCCCAGGTCTTTGTCATGTTACTTTTATTACGATTAAAAGAATTGCAATAATATAATCTCTTTGCATTTTTAATTACTGTTACCAAAGTGTTTCGATACCTTTTATACTTGTTTCCGTATTCATCACTAAAATTTGAAGACCTGTAGTTTTTGTATAAGTTGTGCTTCTTCTTGATGGATTTAAGAATCGCTGATGTGATCCAAGGTTTCTTTGGGCTGTTCTTTTTCTGGGATACATTATATTCTATTATAGGTGCATGCTTATCACATATTTTCTCAAACATATCATGAAAAACTTTATAAGCTGTGTTTACATTGTCGTATCTAGATACATGTGCCCATTCAGTTTTCCCTAGATCCTCGTGAAATGACTGGGCATTAAATGACTTGTAGGATCGGGCAAATTTCTGCACAAAGACATTCGTATTTTTGTTCCCATTTTCAAAAATTACAAAAATTGGAAAATGATCTGACACATCCGTCTCAATGACACCTGAATGAATTGTATGACTGTACACATTAGTATAGATATGATCAATAATAGACGACGTAGAATCTGTCACCCTTGTGGGTGACGAGATAATCTGTTGCAGTCCTGTACTCTCTACCATACTCAGATAATCATATACCTTTTGATTATTCGTTTGAGATATATCTATGTTGAAATCACCAAGAAGTACAATGCCTGTTTTTCCAACATTAAGTTCCTCTAAAACATTAAGCAAGCTATTTCGAAATTGTTCAACATCAGTATTTGGTTTTCTATAAATTATTCCTATCACAGTTTTATCAAAACAATTCTGATCTATCCTCAACCAAAGACTTTCCGTGTGTTCAACATAATAATTCAATGTAACATAGTTAAGCATCTTATGAATATAAGCTCCTACTCCTCCACCCCTCTCCTTTCCCTGGCGGCAATTGACCTCCAAAACATAATCCTGTAGTGGTAATGTGTTAACATTACATGTACTAACATTCCAAACTTCAGAAAGTGCAATAATATCAAACTTGAATTTAAGGCTGTGATCATACAATAATTGTGACACATCATCACTTAATTGGTACTCTATAATGACGAGTGTCATGGGCCAGAATATTCCCCTTGTTTTATCCCATTCATTTTCACCTTTTCTCTGTTAACTTGTGAATATTGTTTTGCAACAGCAAGGTACGTCCTAGTTTTCCGTCCTTTACCCCAAAGTGTATTCTTGGTTGCTCAGTCAATCAAGAGTGAAGCAATTTGCATTTGTTACTAAATGCGACTGTCATAATTCATATAGTATTCACATTTTGCTTCTGGTTATTGGTTGTTGTTTTTTTTTATACCTTGGGATGACAAATGGTTTTGATTATTTTTTTTTCAGCCCTCAGCTGGTGAATGACACACTGATGAAAATATCTTCATGATCTTTAAATCTTCTGGCACTTTGAAAAGTACAAGTCAATAGCTTGTCTCTTTTCTTTGCAAGTTTCATGCAGTTTGCAATAGTGATAGCAATGCTGCCCTCTGTTGCTCTCTACTGTCCATGGCTGTTTCATTTTTATCTGTGTCATTTGAAGTGATGCCAGTTATTCTTTTTTTGTTTTCTTCATTTTTGATTAAATTTGCACCCGTGTTGGTTTGTTTTGGATGATTTCTTTGCCATCCCAAATATGTGACATGGATTAAAAGATATACACGTATGTATATATATGCTATATTTTGCCAAGCATGAGAAAATTGGGCAATTTGCTCTCTATCTGTACATTTGTATTCACTATATAGATTATTTTGTGGAGAAAACAGAACTATCAAAGGTACAGTCACTCTGTGTATGTCTATGTGTAGTCGAGTTATACATGTACTATAACTGAAATTGATTTTGTAGAACATTTTGCAATAAAACTCATTCTGACATGACAAAATGTGTCCATTACTTGTCTATTGAATGCACTGTATGTATTTTGAAGGGAGCAGTGAGATGGCTAGTACTTGTGAACAGGTCAATAAAGAAGGCAGCAGGGTTTGTGCATTAAATGTCATGTAAAGCTTCGTAATACCAGAAAGAATCAAAAATATAAAAGAGAAAAAATGAATACATTACTTACCATTTTAATATCCTCCTGTTTTGTTGGCAAAAATGTTTGTATTTTGGCCTAATTGATAGCCAAATTATATAATTTCAACTGTAATGGATGATTATATTCATCTAAAACAGCTCAAGGTGTTTGTTTGTTTGTGTTTGTTTGTTTGTTTTTTTTTTTGGGGGGGGGGGGAGGGGGCAGTTACTTTGTTGAGTACTACATGACTTGAAAGCTATCAGAACAAACTAAACAATTCAGGCGACTCCCGTTATCACGAAGTCCCCTGGATCGGGGGCCCATTTCATAAACTTGTCATCAGTGACAAGTTGTCATAGATGTGACAAGCTACTGAAATCCTTGCATCTGATTGGCTGAGAGCAAATTTGTCATAGAAATGTGGCAGTTGTCACTGATAACAAGTTTTATGAAACGGGCCCCAGGAGTTTTTCTTTCATTGTATCAATACTGTACTTCAGTATCGCTAAACAGCAAAGCATATAAAGATATACAGATGATCATTTTGGTACCTAAATTTTTACTTTAACAAGAATTTTCGTATAACTGAGTTTGTTATACTGGAAATACACTATATCCATTATCCATTCATATTGGGGGTGAAATATATACATTTTATGATTGTCTACAGCTCACTGAAACCTAGACTTCATGGATAAAGGAGAGGTTCATTAGGCCTACTGTTATCATTGAAATGAGCAACATATAATTTCCAGGTACAATGTAGTTTAAAGGGGATATATTCCATTTCAGAACACAACAAGGAGTATTTGCCAGGAGTTTCTTGAAAGAAAAGAAGAAGAAAAAAAAAACACCTTGGCAACTGGCAGCAGAGGTTTTGTGGTCACAAATATTGTTGCTAGGAACATGTGCTAACTTCACCACATCAGTCAGCATTCTGAAAACATTCTTTTAACAGGTGTTATGACTTATTTTGAATTATTGTGGCTTCAAGTTTTGTATAAAAGTGATGTACTCCATTTTCTAAAGTGAACTATGAAAAGATTGATCCAATTGCCTCATATACAGTGTACCTACCTCTCTTCTTTCTCTCCTCCTCTCTTTCTCTTTCTCTTGTCTGTCATCACTCATGTACTTTATAGGACTCAAGTTCTCAAGTAGCTTTCAAAAACAGCAAACATGATATATGTATTGTGCAACAGAATGGTAATACAATTGCATACCACATAATTTTTATTCCATGACAACATACAAAAAAACAACAACATTAAATGCATTTCACACAGTGAAAGAGGTTACATTGTTGTAGTTGCTGTTTTTTTTTTTTTTTTTTTCTAAAGAGCACACAAACAATGAGACAAGAGAGTGAATATCAATAAGATTGGGTGTGGTTGTTAATACTACCATTGAGGCACTCTTAACACATCTCTAAGTCACTGAGAGAATTGAGAACCTCACAGTTGTACTGGCTGCCAATCACGGGACCAACCAAATTCAGCAGCCTATAATTGCTGATTTGAGGTGTTTTTTGCTGATCTCTCACTCAGTCTCCTTTTTTTTTTCTCTCTCTCTTCTTTTTTTTTATTTTTGTTCAGCCATTTCTTCACTTTTTCTTATGTTGCTTGTACCTGCAAGACAGCGATAAGGTCTAAGAATGAGTCTTTGGGTGCTCAGAGATGGAAAACTGAAAATGCCAGTCTCCGTGAGGTCAGAGTAAAGAAAAAAAAAATCACTTTCATCCACACCTATAACACACACACACACACACAAACACACACACACACATGACTATTCTCCTGAGGACGATGATTTCGTCTCTTTGTCCTAAGCCACAGATATTTTGGCAAAATAATAGATAAAACAGTGATTTTTTTTTTTCCACAACTGGGCACTTCTCGAGTGCTTGCAGGGATGACAGTCCTAGGGAATTTCCTGCAGACAATTTTTGTTCAGCTCACATTTAAAAGCATCACTCAAGATAATTATATGGAGTGTATTTTGTCCACCGAGTACATGTATCTCAAAGGCATTAATTCAATTGTATATTAGTCCCTCTACCTCTAAAATGACAGTGGTCAACATGCAACAGTGTACACAATGATGCATATACACTAAACCTGCAATCTCTCTGGTCAAAACAGGTGCCAAATCCCAGAGTGCATTCACAAACTTGTGACACCACAGAGGATCTTTCAGCCAGTGACTTATCTCTTCATTTGTGTGATAGTGCATTCAAACAGAAATGCCATTAAAAAACAACATAAACTTCCAGTAATACTTTCACCCAATCAACACTTTGCTCAGTCAAATACACTTTACAAGATCTCACTTCGTTCACAATTTGTGTCTTTTTAAACCCTAAAAAACTCATCACATGATCAGCACTCTAGATTTTAAATATTGCTTTCAAAACATTCAACATATTGGATAGATAATGTCCAGCATTATTTGATAAGTCACTATACAATTCAGGAGAACCTAGAGACATTTCCTTCAAAAGACAAAATCAGGAAAAGTCACAAAAGGTTAGATTACTATTTAACAACTGTGGAAGACAAGGTCTGATGCATCGCTTGTATGGATTGGCCAAGGAAAGAGCTACTTCAGCGCTTGAACTTGGAACACCCCAGCTTGAAAACAACCACATGCTGCTTCTATGTTCATTACACATCAGAACCGAACATAAATGTTATTTCATCTTATGAAACATTTGTTTTCTGCCATGACTAAACAAGAAAAGAATAGTGACAAGTGCATGCAACTTACAGGTGATTTGCCCAGCTGTTGAAATGATACAGTTGTAGCTGCTCACAAAAAAAGCTGCAGCTCAAAAGAGACAGATGAAAACTACAATACAATAATTACATTCATTGCGTATTTCTGAAAGACAAAAGTGGGCATGACAGTTGCATTTTTTCACTCGCAATACAAACTTACCGGTACGAACATAATAGACATGATAGTACAGTACATTTTCCAATTCGGGACTTGAGATCCTTTCAAATGATTATGCCTACAGACTAAGAGTTTACTAAAAGGCATCTTGCAATGCACAATTGAACACAGTTACATGTATGTTATTACTGGGGAGAATGATGACCTTACACATCAGGATAGATATGAAGACTAAATGAAGAACATTTGAAAAGTTGGAGCCATATAGCACAAAGTAAATATAGCACCCTTAAACAGCATAACCAAGGGGCATTGGTTTGTCTGCTATCAATAAGAGACACTGGACATGCACAGTTTTCTCTCATGACATTTTTATTTCTTTATGTACACATACCCTGTCAGAAAATATAGTTCTAGGTGCTTGCAACATGGAGAAATACGGGTGAAGATGTAAGCAAGGAGTATTGAAAGGGGAATAATGAAGGGTGTCAGACAAGTACGAAAAGGATGTGAAATCAAATTCATAAAAATTCAGTTTCTTCTATTTCAGTAGCGTATACGTCAAACATCGAGGGGTGAAAGTTGCAATGATAGGAAGCGTTGACCGCTGGCTACTTCCTAGAGTTGGTGACCACAGCACGCATCGGTCCAAGGCTGTACTGCTGCTTGCTGGCCTTGAGGTGAGCCTTGTTCTCCCTCCTCTGCCTGTTCACATTGGGCCGGGTCCTGCCCTGGGAGAAGCCCACCCTGCTGGGCCTCAAGGCCCCCTGGAGGTCCTCTTGGTCACTGATGGTGATCAGCTGGCCGACGGCGTTGCTGATGAAGTTGATGGCACGTGGGATGGGGTCGTTGAGATTGTCATCGCTGCCACCGTCGACCTTGGCGTCGACCTCGCAGGGCTGGTCGAATTGCAGCTGCTTGATGGACATTGTACTCGGTGGGCGGGGCATCCCTTCCGCGGCCATGGGAGCCTGTGACGACGTGCACTGAGGCCAGAGAGTAGCCGGCGTGTGCGGGGTTGTAGCAGTAGAGGGCGGGCGTGACCTCTTGGAAGAAGGAGGGCGTGGTACTGATACTGTAAGGCGGAGCATTGCAGAGGTCGGGCGGGGAGTCGGAGGACTCTCGTCCAGGGTGGGGTCAGGAACGACCAGGCTCCCTCGTTGGCAGTCACAGACTTGATCAGACACTTGGTTAGAGGTGTCAAGAACGTAGCCAGGCCCGTTACCACATAGTGCGCATGTGTGGCCCCACGATACCTCTAGAGAACTTCCTGTAGCGGTTAATCAGAGTCACAACACCAGAGGAGAGAGAGAAAAGCGGGAAGAAGAGAAAAGAAGGAAGATGAAAGAGTGAAGGGGTTCAGGGATACGAAAGATACAACCATCAGATGTAAGTTTTGATTATGTGAGAAAAGTTGATGTGATGCAGAAAGCACAAAATTCAGCAGTTAAGTTTTGAGAGAGAGATGAAGTGTTGTTTAATGATGTAGAAATCACAATATGAAACAGACAGTTAGTTGTCATGATCGTTATGGGATTACATGTGGTTCATGAAAAGAGTTGAATGTTAGTTTTGGGAGAGAGAAAAATAATTGTAAACCGATGAGTCCCAGTTTTCATGCAGAGTGAAATGGACAAGAGATATTTGATAGCATGCATAATTTCCCCTTGCTGATAGAGTACCATAAGAATGAAGTGTGGGAGGTATAATTGTTAGTAACCTGTGCCCAACCCAGGTACATGAAGACTGAAAACTGCTGAAGAAATTCTGCTTTGCTTCCACATATATCTACAAAGCTTTTATGCCTTTATTCATAATTTATTGTCGGTGGAGATGAGAGATTCTTGGAAAAGATTCCCTAATTATCTACTTCTTGGTTCACATGACTATTTTTGTGGTTCACTAATTTGATTGAAAGTCAAATGACATGTTTGAGAGAAGAACATGAGGTGTAAACCAACCATCTACCACATACCATAGCCAATGAAACCAGAAAAAATGGCACTAATCTTTTTACATTCTACAATGCATAGTTTACTAGTATCGGTTTAACATCAATGAGGCACTGAAAATCCAACACAAATTGTCTTAGAATTACCAACACATACTACAATGCGTGACATGAAACATATGGCATGATGGCGATTTATACCATCTCAGCAACTCATTAATTCAGCCCCTTTCACTACCTCTCAGAACTTTCATTTGACTAACTATGAGTCTGTCAGAGAATCTAGTGTACAAGAAAGCCGTGGGGGGGGGGGGGGTAACTTTGAGTAGAATACGATGCTCTTATAAGTAAGAGTGCATACAGTGGCAGAAATCTTGCATAGTAGTTTTTCAGTTTCCACTTATTTCTCACTAGAGGTAAATATTTTTTATTTTTTTTTTTTTTATCAGCAAGCATAAAAAAAGAATAAGAAAACAAAAACCCTTTACATTCACACACATGACATACTATGCATTGCGATGTTTGGAATGAGAAGAAGTGGGACATTTGCTTAGTTGATACAAGCAACAGGCTTTCTATTTATCTACCACAATGCAAATGCATTACATGTTCATTAATATATGCACTAGGGGAGTGGCATCTGGAAATTTTAACAAGATTGAATTTGCAAGACTTTCTCCGTTGCAGTCCTCTAGAATATGATAAATGGATGTATACCACAATACAACACTGCACACAACAAACAGGATATGATGTGGCATTCTCTGTTACATTTGCACAAATGCGAAGCAATGCTATTCCAACAAAAAATCATAAGCAGCCCCGTGTTGTGGCCTCATCTAACTAATTTCCTACCACATTCTGAAACCCCTGCAGGCTTTGTACATCACTCACAAGGTTCTGGTAGACAAGGGGTTAGGGGGCCTTACTCACAAAGTACAGAAAAGGCATAGACAGCAATTTGAGATGGCTTGTGAAGTATTTGATATCACTGTGCTCAAAACCATGTGACAATAGAATATTTAGATAACTAAATGTTATCATCCTGGTTACTCAGGTGTTCAATTTCACTGTCTAATTTTTGTTTGCTATACAACCAATGTTAATATCTCCATCTTTTCAGTTTTGAACATCCCGACCACTAAAATTAAAAACATATCTATACGCTTCAAGATTCTGTACCGGTAAATAAATAGTAATGTATTTGTGTGCATAAGGGACTTGTTTTATCTTAGTTTGTCTTGTTTGTTTTCCCTTTTTAAAAAACAATAGGTCAGTCATTCAATTACCAATATCCATCTTTTGTATTTAACCAATATTCGCATCCAAACAACTCTGTACATTATAATCCTGTTTCTTTCACATGATTGTGATAACAAAATATACAATTTTTCACTCCTGGTGGTTCCCGAAAACCATAAGCTGACTTAATAGAAGTTGAATGAAATAAAGGTTTTTACATGATGAGATCTGCACTTTTCATTATAGGATCATAGAGGAGTGGAGTGATTTATTTTGTAGAGGCAATTTTTAGTTACAATTTCGGAGGACATATTGCATTGTATGTGAGAGGGGTGTACAGAGGAGGGCCACTACTTGAAGTAACTTTGGATTAAACAGGAGCACCAGAGCACTGCCCACATAGCCTTTGGGCTGCACGGTCAGGACAGGCGTAGCGAAGGGCCACATTCCTGTGCTGTTTGCGCTTTGAGAGCAAGTGCCTAAAGGAGCGCAGGATTTGGCTATTGGACATTTCAAGCTGGGGATCCTGTGATGAGGAGCGGCATTGTGATGAAATGGTACGTACTACTCTGGCGAGAGACGCTATCTCGTGCTGAATGACGTCCAGTTGCTGCATTATCTTGCGGCTTTGCAGGCGATACTGTCGGTGGCGACCGTGGCGACGAGATGGTGATGGCAGCAGGTGATGCAGCAGATGCACGACAGATGGGCGGATGGTGATGATGATGATGATGATGATAATGGTGGAAGGCAAATGGGCGATCGCAGGGCCAGAAATGAGTCCGTCGGGGAGCCGATCCACAGGCAGGAGGGGGCGGAGCCAGGGGGTGGGTGTGGCCAGTGATGGTGCAGGACAAGTGGATGGAACACAGAACATGATGCAGGAAAAAGGAGGAAGGAAGGACAAGCGAGGGAGGGGGGATGGAAGGGGTTGGTAAGGTGGCAGGTAATGGATGATGGCAGAGAGAAAGTGGAAAGTGTGTCACAAAACAAGAGAAGCAAACACAGAATGAAAACTCAGTTAGTTTTATATGCAAGCAGAGCACAAATAAAAGCATTCTGTTCAGTTAGCAAATTTGTTAGCATGATGGATAATACAATCATGATTTTAAAAAGTTGGCTGTTGCTGCAATACTTTTTGCCTTTTGAGGTAATTTATCATTTTGCATTACCTTTTATTGCAGAGTCACCAAAAGAAAACAATTTGGTCTCACAATAGAGAAAAGCAAGTATTTAAAGCAAGCATTTACACAATGGACAAAAAAACAAAAAATCAATTGCTCAAACCCATAACAGCAAAAAACTTTGCAAAGACAGTGAATCGTGGTATGAATACCAAAGTGCACAGTGTCTGATATAACTTGCAGAACTCATGAGTGTGCAGACATTGGCAAGTACAATGCAGAGTGTAGCGAAAAACAATTGCTGTAATGCCAGAGTGAGTGAAAAAAACGTGGATGATGAATGCTCGTGAACTGTGAACAAATGGTGACTGAAAACGTGGGTACAAAATGTGGAAAGTGGTTGATTCCTAAGCCATTTCTGATTCCAGGGATCATAAAAACAAAACTTCGTCATTTTTTCTCTGTTTGTTTGTTTGTTTTTGTAGTATCATGCAGCAATGTGGGTGATGCCATGAGCATTAAGCACCATCCCCCAAAGAGACTTTGCATACAATATAATGCCACAAAGCATGAGTAATAAACACCATTTTTCAGACAAACATAAATATATATTATATATGATGTGTCAACACATACCAGCATGCAAGACAGGAATACAGATGACAATAGCAAAGCATATGCAAATACCATCACCTCCACAAACTGATGAAGCATACATTTTGTAAGATCTTAGCAAGGAGATTCAATTCATTACAAATTGAAGCACATCCTTAACATTCTATTGTGGCAGCTGGAATTTAGCGACGTAGACACCGGATAACTAATAAAAGCAAACGTCATTTTCAGCACAACGTAGAGGTTGAAGAATGAGTTGCAATTACATCATCACAACTTAGCTTTTTGCAGAAATGGCATATGACTCTCTATAAATTTTGAACCTCAAAACACAGAAGGACAGACATGCGAAGTGAATACAACTGTTGCTTTCAGCATACAGGACGCAAAAATAATGAGAATGGTGAGATATCCGATTTCATAGGAATATAGTATTGTTATCCCTTTATTCCATTCAAAACATACTGTGATGTGTTAACAGCAAATAAAAGGTACATGATGTATCTCAGTGAAGGCGAGACAGACTATAAGAAATCAATGATGCCAGATTCATACACAGGTAAAATACTTTACTCCACAACACGATTGATATAGTGTAAATGTATAGTAGTGCATGTCCAATGATAAATTTGGAAGTATGGAACTGCTTTGGACACTGAAGAATAGAAAAACAATGCAGTTGTAAACACTAAATACTGACAGTGTCAAATGAATTTCGAGAGATTCAGCTACAAGTATTACATGCTCTTGTATATTTGGCACTCTACCTGATCTGACTGTTTCTGTTCAAACTTTTGTCCAAATTCTGTCCAGTTTTGATCATGGAATTTCAAGATAGCAATAATCGAGGGCAGCATTATTCCAATGAGATTATTCCTAAGTCAGGTTTTAAAAAAAAAAATGCAAAGATTTGTTCTTGTAGGATTGAAAAGGCTCTTGAAGAAGGATAATTGATCAAACACTCCCGCCTTTCAATTTATTTCAAAATAAGATAATTTCTGTTCATGTATTGATTTGTTCCTTTTTGATAAGTTCCATTTTGGTGTTGTTTTTAATCTATATATCGTCGCTGGGGTGACAAAACCTCGTATCTCAAAATTGTCAAATGTTCAGGAGAGCGAAAAAAACATGGCGGCCAAAGCACTATAGTGAATGGGAAAGCCTTCTCTTTGACATGTCATGGTGGCTTCATTTTTGGAGTAAGACAGTTAGGATTTGGCCAAGACATCACTTGACCTATTATTTGACCATTAAGCTAAAAAATAATTTTTTGACATTTTTGAGATACGAGGTCTTGTCACCCCAGCGACGATATGTAACTTGGCCAACTGGATGCTACTGCAGAACACTTCATCAGCTACCAACCCTCGTTCAGCAAATCCTTTCCTCAAACAGATTTCAAGAGAAAGATGACTATGATTCCAAACGGAGAGCCCCCCGACAGGCAATAAGCAAACATGCAGGTAACCAGCACGCCGTGTGTCTGAATAGGCGAAAATGTGCAAAGCATGGAAGATGTGGCTGACATTTCATTTCAGTCACAAGTGAAAAAAAAAATAACAATAAAAATACTACAGTGTGCAATTGCATGGGTGTGATATGTAGCATAGGTGTAGCTTGATGTGTCGTAGGTGCTTGTGACAAACGGTTGTGATACTGTGACTATCAGAATAAAGATGAGGATCGATAAGCTCATACGGGCTGAAAACTTTCAAACTTTTGGGACTCTCCCACCCCCTTGATATTCCAATTTGTAATCCCCATAGCAACGAAGTCCACACAACTAGGAGGTCAAATTTGTGAAACTGTATACTTGTCTGTGTGCTGATAAAGATAAATGAAAGATAATTGTGACTTTTTGATCAAACAGCACACAAAGACACACAAAGCAACTTTTGGTTACCTGCACAGTACTAACAGAGCCTGTTTGTGATTACATAATCACAGCCAAGATGGCGGAAATGAAGCAAGAATATTAAAAATAATAATAATGATTATTACAGAATCAATTCAACACAAACATGCTACTCAAGTATATCTTATTGAGATCAGCATGATCTACAATCAGAAGGTAATTTGCTAAGGTTAACAAACCTCGCTCGCCACTTGTAGTACTTTTCCAAGTTTAACTGACAAACAGGACCTTTTTGCCTAACAGCAACACTAAAGGAGAGCATGAGGTTCTACATAAAATTTTATGTCAGAATTCTGCAGCAAACATTCACAGATGTGTGTCTGAACATAAAAGCACAGTTTAAACTTCATCTTTTCATTTCATTAGTACTTTCTGGTTTGCGTATAAAAGGCATTGCACGAACATTTCAACTCGAGGCTATATATGTATATGTACACTTTACAATTCACATGTTTACTTTTTACTTCTTTAAACAGTAAATCCAAAAGTCCCATCCCTACCTGTTAGAACAGAACAGCTGCATATATCCAGGCAAGGATTTTCTACTTTTGCTAAATACACGAAATCGATGCCAAAAAACAACAACAGATGGAATGACTGCACATCTGCACATGATTCCGTAACGAAAGCGACAAAAAGATAGAGTTCCTTTGACAAGATATCAAGCCGTACCTGCTTGGCACATTCTTCAGTCTGAATATTGATGACTTACGTGTATCTTTACCCCCATTTAAAAAAGAATAAAAATGAAAAAAAAAAAAAAAACAATAAAAACAATAAAATCGCATGATATTTCATGTTAAGGTCTTTGAACATATCCAATATCTCATAAATGAGCAATCTTTTTATCCAATGGAGGCATACAGCGTGTAAGGATTGCAACAACCGCATATTTCTTCACATCACAAGAATGTGGATGAAAGTGGATGAAAGCCAAACCAGAATTATAGTTGTAGGTGCAGTCAGTAACAAAATAGCCCCATGCACGCAGTTGCAGCATAACATAAATGGTAGTATGGGCTTTTCTTTTCTTTTTTGTGAAGGGCAAGAGGACATACAAGGGCCATTATTATGTTGACTTGGCTTTTCTTTTTTTGTGTTCCTTTGTATTCATTCTCGTGTTTGATAACCAGGGGAAAAATACTCTTTAGCCTTGTAATACAAAAAGATTTACGGACACGAAACATGACATCTACCACTGGTAGCAAATCACACTGAGATATAAGAGTACTCTGAGCAGATTGGCTTCAACAATATAACAATGTCCATCAAAATTTGTCTGGAGCCAGACTTGTATTTCTGCTCTGGTCATATACACCAGACAGACTACACTAACTACAGGTTTACCAAAAGCTGAGGATACATAAAAATGCTACTTGATAGTGCATCTACAAAGATCATTATTGCACATTTTCAATTTTCCAAGTGCTGTATTGCTGCGCACTGTCAACAAGAAGGGACACAAGATTTGTAGTATTCAAAGCGCTTTACAGAAGCATTCCCATAAGATCCAAGTGATCTAAGCCTCATTCACAAATACCAATATCAAAATGTTTGCTAGTCACTGCAATCAAACATTAATGTAATGATTTTATGTCATATATTTTGATGTTTCTCGTGATTAATGAGATGAGTCTTTTGTTCAGACAAGCTATTAAATGACCAAGTTAGACTGAATAAAAACAAATTGAGGAAGGGGACAAAAAGACAAAATATCATCAAGAAATGCAAAGCTTACACCTTTCAGATCATCAGAGATAATTCCTATCATTACAGACTTTTGAAAAGCTGTTCAGCCCTGAACCTACTGCCAGTGCACCAGTGCAAATGTGAATAACCAGACCAGAGGTCACCCCTGAGTAAATGTCTTGCAGCAAACTGACAATGAATGGCCGGCACTAATGCAGCATGGTCTAGCTGCCATAACACTGGAAGGCTCTATTTTTCCCTAGATTGAGCTGCTACACCACGAGTCCATGGAATCGGTTAAGGATCCCCCAAGAGAGGACAACTGTTCATGAATCCCTCTTTGGTGATGCAGCTTAAGTCTGGCCTTCAGGGCACCTGCCTTCACTTTCTTCACGAGGGCGCCCTCATCTTCATACATCTTGTGCTTGGGGGCGGTTGCGGAGTCCTCAATTGGATTGGGGACACGCCCGCGGCGGGGGAATTCCCTCTTGGGGAAGCTGCGGTGAATGGGTGGGCCTTTGACCACCTTGAAGTGGTGCATGGTGTCACAGTTCTCACAGTTTGTGGGCTCTTCGCATTCTGCAGTCTTCTCTCCGGCACCATCTCCAGCACCACCTGCTGACCTAACCATGACCTGCGCTGGCTTCAGCTCCTCACGCCCCTCCCCAGTGGGCTTATACTGGAGGCTCGGCAGGCGGATGTGCTTGGTGATTGTTCCCTCCGATTTCGTCTTCTTCCGCCTGCCCTTGCCCCCCTTCATCTTGTTGGAGTGAAAGGCTTTAGTGCTGCCGGGGCTAAGGTTAATAGTACTAGTATCAAACACACGCAACCCATCAATACCTGCTAGTTTCTTCTTCATGTCGTCCATGCTCGTCGCCTTGGGTGTCACGCCCGCCTTCAGGCCCAGCTTCTCAATGGCCGCCATCTTGTCTGCTTTCCCCGGCGTCTTGCTGCGCTTCTGCATCCGGACTTCCGCCTTCTTGTCGTTCTCGTGGCGGGGACTGAGGACGTTGGACGTGCTCTTCTGCCGGTTGAGGCCAACGGGCTTCTGCAGACTGGAGCCGTCCACACACAGCGCTGCTCCAACGTAAGGAGGCACAGTGACATTTGGCTGTGAAGCAAAAAAAAAAAAAGACGTTGAAAAGGTTACAAGAGGTCACTTCTCACATTCTTCACGGCAACACACACAATTTCATCAAAAATGCTGCTAAGGAACACATATAGATTACATTTGACAATGTAATGTTCTCTACAATAATTGCAGCAATGACAAACCATGAAGTTGCTCACTTGTAAAACATAATTGTGGATAAGACAGAAATCGTGGCCATCAAGATTTGTTGTGATTTTTGTTTAGTTTGTTTGTTTGTTCAAAGTATTTGTGTTTTGAATTGTAGCCAACTTAAGTACTGGTGCAATAGAGACTAGAGATACAGCCATACATACCCCTTTGTAGAGTATGCTGAATCTGCCGGTGTCGCAGTTCTTGTCGTGCTTGCGATCCAGGACAACCTTCATGGTGTCCTCGATGACATCGGCACAGAGTTGCTCGGTAACTGGGGAGGTGGCCCCCATGGCGGGGCTGGCGTTGATCTCCAGCATCCAGGGAATGAAGTCGTCCGTCAGCATGAAGTCAGCACCGTACAACTCGAAGGAATTCTGCCGTAACGAAATGAGCACATGAACGAGCACAGGCATTAATATTCACTGAATTTTTCTCTTTTTGCCAACACCAAACTCTGAATCTCTACCTATTTGAACAAACAAATATATATGAATGCGCATAGACGGTTAGAACTATTTGTTATGATTAACTGTTTCATAAAAAAAAAAAGTCTGCTTCCGTTTGGTGGTTCTTGATACCTTTCTAGCTTCCATGACGTCCTGCGCACACAGCATGCTAGAGAGAATCGCCTTCTTCATGCCTGGAACAATGACATCTTCATACAGGCCCTCGAAGCCCCTGTCATCGAGGTACTTGCGGAACGTGGAGCTATCCCACATGTTGTCTTCTGGAAGGTTCTTGTCTCTCTTGGGGGAATTCTCGTAGAACTTTTGGATGGACTGGTTAGACAGGTGTATCGCACTAAAGGAGAAGAAAAAAGACAGCAATGCATGGAAAAATATGAAAGACTAATTCATCAACATGACAATAACATGTAAGGCAGGGGTGGACTAACTTGGTGAAGCACTGGTTTATCCTGCGGTTGATTGAATTAAATTCTGTCATAAACACGCTGAAAAAGTTGACAGCTTCATTATGCTGACAATTCAGAAATTTATCAATTATTTCAAGGCACAAATTATAAGCATGCAAGAGTCTTGCCACCATATCAGGCAAACTCCCATCTTCATCGACAACAAAAATGCCTCCACTCACGAGTCAAAGCTGTCCAGCGAGAAGGGCTGTGTGCAGAACCGGAGGTAGCAGGCGTCGTACCACCAGATGGTGAGCGGGTTCCAGTCGGTGACGAGGAACCACTGGCGGATGTCAAACTTGGTCTGGTAGATGAGCAGGGGCCGCTCGATATACTTCTGGACGACCCACTTGCCTTCCTTTTTCACTAGTGGGTTCCCGATCAGCTTCAGGATCTCGGCAAGTTTGTTCATGCACAGGATACCTGGGTGCCAAGAAGCAAGTGGGTATTTGTATTAAATTCGAGAGTTTCTAGAACAGAAGAGTTCCATTTTTTTTATTACAATAAGCTACAACTGTACACTTTCACCTATAAAAAAAAAAAGAAAGAAGAGCATAACCAAAGTTCATCATATGCACAAGATTAGGCAACTGAACATCAATGTCCACTTTCTTGTTTTATTTAGTTCCTGGTAACAGTGATGATAAACCAGTAAAGTGATCAAATACAGACTTTGGACAGAGGACATCAGCATGAAATTAAAAAACAAAAAAAAAACAAAAAAAAACATGAATAATAACTAAAAACATCACGAATTACAATGTAAGACATTGAAGACAAGTTTGCCTCACCTCTTCCTCTAGACTTGGCACCAGGCTTCACAATCCAGATGTTCTTGAAGCCTCCCATGTCAATCTGGGGATTAATTGCTCGCAGCCTGTTCAGGAGACTATCACAGTATGCGTAGTGGGTGGTAGTATCGTCGATCTTCCCTCCTTCACTGTTTTGAGAGAGGGCAGATATCGGGAACTAATTTAGACTTACAGTACTTAGATAATCAACCCTCCCATCCCCCCCCCCCAAAAAAAAAAATGTTTGCAAAAATAAGAAACATTTGACATGATAAGGTCATGAAAACAATTATCATATTGTTCCACACACACATACAATACACACAAGTACAGCTACATGACATGTAACTAGATTGCTGGAATCTATTTTCATTGTAAATCAGACACGGCTTACCTGGTAAGACTGTAGTACTCTTGAATGAATTTGTCCCACTCAGCTTCTGTGAGCAAAGTTTTGGCTGATGGAGGGTCGTCTATGTCCTCGTGTTCCTTGCTCGTCAGGAAGTCCTCTACGATTTTGATCGCGACGTCGACAAAGGGTGTCCCGAGAACAACTGTGGGCTTCTTCTTGCCTCGCAGAGATTTTGCTACACACAGGATGAAAATAAACTCAAAATTACTCTCAGAAACAGGTGTACTCACATCCACTGAAACTTATTTTGGACTTAACCTGCAAACAAACCACAGCACACGAAAACATTATATACACCAAGATTTATAATGACATCAGTTTTACTGTCGTGATATTGACAAAATGCTATACACATTTTTGGTACCCAAATCTTGTAATCTGGCTGCAGATTAAAAATTTCCTTCTTACATGGGTTGCACATGATTCATATGATGACTAAAACACCAAAAAGTTTCATTGACTTTTGTTAAGTAGGCAATATCACCACTCAAAAGGTTTTACATGAGGAGGTACGAGCAGAACCTTTCGGTCATGAAGACAAAAAAAAAAATGATCAGTTTTCAAAATACAATAAGACAATTCTCACCATTATTGCCATTTGCCTCATTGGCCTCCTTTTCTTGCTCCTGTTCCTTGTCCTTCTTCTCTTCCTCCTTCTCCTCTTCCTCCTTCTTCGTCTTGTCTTCTTCCGGTACATCCGACAGGTCAATGTCTAGATCGCCGTCCTGCTTTAGAACAATCCACTTCAGCACGCCTATCGCCGCCGACAACCTGTAGTCATCTGTGATGAGATGAAGGAAGTTGGACAATTCAGACTTATATTCGTGCACTCAGCAGAAACATTCTACAAAATGCTATTTGCAGATTGCCCTAACGATCTTCGATTACTTTTTCCATAGGCCTAGAGCTTGGTTATTCATACTATTAAACAGGGATAACCTGTGCAGAAACACACACTCACACATACACACATACACACACAAACAAATTATTTTGTTGGTTCACTTGGTGCATGTACGTACACAGTATGTTAAATACAATTTCAAAAAGTTACTAATCATTTTAAAAGCATACTTTCTCCTTTTGGATAAAGAAAAGGCATAAAGTATAAGAATTTATTAGTTGGTAGCTCTGATTACATCAGCAGTTTTACATGCTAACGCTGCTATAAGAGTTGCCCTTCCAAAATTTCTACTCACCGACAAATGCATCCTTCTCTTCATCCACACAGATGCGGTAGCAGCGGGGAAAGAACACGTCAGCATCCAGCTCATTGAACCAGTGGAGATTCTTCAAGTTGGTGCACAGCCCAACCTTTGTAGATTGAAGAAAACAGAGGCAATAGAGCTACCATTAGAGACATTTACCATTTACCATTAGGGACACAAGAAAATATGACAGTAACACAGGAGGAGAAGCAGTAATATCTGTGACAGATATCTTCAAACATATCAATATTCTCACACAGTTGCATGTAACTAAGTCACAAGATTTTTCTTTTCTCTCTTATGAGTCACTCGTGTAATTACCTTGGTGGTGAATGTCCCATTCTTGCAGAAATGGTTGACGATGGTCTCCTTCCTCAAAAATCTGTAGTCCACAGATCCTTTCTTGACCGTCCAAATGAACGTTGGTGTGGAATTCCTGACAATTCTCGACTGAAAAAAAAAGAGTGAAAGAATGTAAGAAATGAAGCATGACCATACCATGACAAGACATATTTCAGAAAAATTGTGTTTTTGACTTTGTTTATTTCATTCTATGACATTGTTATGCAACATGCACCTGAACATGGCAAGTAAACAAAGAAAGTGCTTTCCACCTTGTATTTCAAAACATTGGCTGCTGCTAAGACCCCATTAACAGTGCGAGGCTCGGCCATGGCTCGTTAACAGTGCGAGGCTCAGCCGTGGCTCGGCCGTGGCCAAGCCCGCCTTCATTTCAGTGTAAACACGCCCACGCATTTGGCCACGCTCTTGGAGGTGGTTTCGGCCGCGGCCGAACCGCGGCCAAGCCCGGCCTTTTCTCAGTGTTAACGCAAACTGGGCCAAATGCGCGGCCAATTTTAGTCTGGCTTCCAAACCCTCTGCCCTATTATTTCGCTATTCAGGATATTAACCCCCTCAATGTCGAAAACTAGTATAGCTTAAGGTGGTTTTGTCCTGCAAAGGATTTTTCCTTCGGCAAAAGCCTTTGCCCGAACGGCAATTTCGTCGCCACAGAATCCAGTTGGCAAAGGGTCTGAAAACCAGACTATACCAAATTGCGTTTGTTTACAAGCAGAGCGCCACTACGACAAAATATTGAAAGGTTTCAATTAAAAGCGCGGCCGAGCCCTGCAGTGTTACACGGACAAAATTGAGGCTGGGCTCGGCCGTGGCTCGGCCTCGGCTTGGCCGCCCCGCACTGTAAACGGGGTCTAACAAATCATCATGGAATAGGGCAGGGTCTTGACTTAAACCACACCAAAGTGGTAACCATGACAACGTATGCCACGTATAATCCCAAGAATCCCTTGACGAAGCAGATGCATCAAATGAAAGTCAGGAAATTCTATGTATTCTTTGCTAACTGAACATTTGATTTGGTCTGATATCTTTAAAAAATATGGTATTTGATTGGACACTTCAATGTGCAGGTGCAATGTGGTATATTTGGCCATGGGGATTATTATCTCCAACTATCAAAACAAAATTACATGAAAAGACTTTCAATCCCATAAAGAAAAGGGGAAAAATGAGAGAGAAGTGTAAAGTAAAAACCAAGCTTTAAAAAAAACAAAAACAAATAGAGAGAAAGAAAATCATTCGGAAACCTGTCTTGAGCATGATTTGTAAGTCAATTTCACATGCTCAATGCCAAATTTCCAGCTTGCCTCACCCAACCAATCAATACTTTGACAATATCTTGACCTTACACAGGAATGACTTGCATTCAACCCCATTCAGGCACGTGTGTTATTGACTGTGGTGTACATCGAAGTGGCCTTGCTTTCCTCTCCTTCAAGCGTGTGTTTTGCCTTGTTTGGGTTTTGTGTTTTGTATGTTTCTCCCCCCCCCCACCCTCTGTGGCCTGTTGAGGAATGCTTTGAGAATGATATCTCAGGGCCTGCTCATGGCATTCCTTACATTTTTCAGTTCCTGAACACCTGTATACACTCCTCAAATAGCATTCCTTTGCCTTGCAATTAAAGAAAGTTTCAGAAGTGCGGGCGTGAAGCACAGTGAAATTAAATGCGAGGGTTGTCTAAGTTGATGTTTACATTTTTGTTTGCAAGATATGTTAGGTACACAAAGAGTTAAACCAAGGATGACAAAGTGTTATATCCTCTTTTCCTCTTTTCAAATAAAACAAACAAATTGGTGAAGAACAAGTTATCAAAAGTTGCTACAGTACCATCTAACATGTTAATCATTGAGCCTTTCAAAACAGCCACCTTCTTCATACAAGTACGACAGCTTCTCCATAATGACTTTCATGTAATTGTCTTCAACATAACCGACCACCCCCTCAAAAAGGAAAAGGAAAAAAAGTAACTTCTACTGTCTCAGAAGATGTTTAACAATATATCACTAAGGATGGAGGTTGAACTCAGAAATCGAAAATATATTTCCTAAAAAAATGAAACCTGATTGACAAGGGGGAAGTGTTACACAGGTGATACCACAATGAAGCAATGCAGTTTAAGGGAGATGTAAAGATAGTTTCATGAATGTCACAACAGGAATTATGTAACTTACCATGATGCCATAGAGGCCATCGGTGTCGTCAAACATTGAGTCGTCATTGTCATCATCACAAGTGTTGTCGTCTATGGGAAAGAATACGTGGGAAGCCTTGAGTTGCTAAAATACTTGAATACAATGATACATGTGGAATAAATCTAAGTTACTAAGAAGCAGAAGGATGTATAAATCTACTGAAACTAAGGCCATTATGCACCTAAGGTCAAATACTGAGTAGATGGAAATGTACGCTTCATTGACAATACTTTATGGCTGGCTGTAACTGAATTTGTAGATTGTTGCCATGAGCACAAGAGGGGATTAACATACATGAGATGGGAATGCAAACTGTGCAGCACATAAATCGTAAAACTACCTTGGCTCTGAAGGCAACAAAACTTAGACCATTTAACATGAATTGATGGACGTGCCCTATATGACTGACTGCTCTTTTGATTCAGTTACCATTACAAAAGTAAAAAGGTGAAGATATGTGAAGCATGAAGAAGAGAAATTAGAAAATGAAGCTGGAATGTGAACAGCTTACCATCGATATCATCGTCATCATCTGAGTCCGAGTCATCCTCGCCGTTATTCTTCTTCTTGAACTTGTGCGGATTCATGAGACGGTACTGCTTCTCCACCCACGCCCGCCGTCGCAAGCTTGCCCTGACCACAGGGTACGGTCCCTGGATGGTGAAGATCTTTCTCATCTACGAGGGGCAACAAGGAAAAGCGATGATAGGAACTGTTAATAACATCCCTTAATAAATGATGAACGTTGATTTGCTGTCGAATTATCAGTGGAACTACACAGCCAATGCCATAAACTAAAGGATGACAAACAAGTACTCTTCTGAAATACAGCATTGATATCAGACTTCCATCAACAAAGAAGTGGTATCCAGTTAAATGTATATGGAAATAATGCAAATGTCACTGAATATAATCCTTATGGTCAAGCTGTAATATATATAAAGCTCAACAAGTTAAATTTCCCAGTCTCTTGTGCTGACAAAAACGACTTCCCTTGAACTATTTTTCCATACAGCTTGACCACCATTTTAGTATCTGTGTCGCAAGTGTAAAAATATTAACAATACCACTATCAAGATAGTTTTCTCAACTAAATCATAAAAGAAAACGCAATTATCAATTCAACAGGAATAACTTTGCATTTCTCAATATGGAAGCAAGCCCTGTTTTTTTTTTTTTTTTTTTTTTTTTTTTTTTTTTTTTTTTTTGCTTTTGTTTTTTTTCCTTGAATTTACCTTCATAGCTTTTTCTGCAGTGAGTTTAGCCATTCTGAGCCGGTCACCATTGGGATTCCTTGAGGTGGGATTCCGTGCCTTGCTCCTTGGAGAGAGTTCTGGGGAAGCGTTGGTCTTACTCCGGTGATGTTGAGGAGGTGGAGCGATTGGACTGGCACCTTCTGTATCATCCTCTGACTGGCTGGTCCGACCTGTCAATCAATTAACAATCACACCCACTGTGATAGCACTAGCTGCAACCCTCTAGTAGTCATTACCATTCACAAAAATTTAGGTGGCCATTTCATTATAAATTCATAGCACTCTTTGTTTTTTTCTATGGTAATGTTCAGTGCTCCATATAAAATATATATATATATTTATTTTGTCTTTTCCAATTTGAGCCTGGCATGATGAGGCATAGTCTTTTAGGACATAACACTTCTGCCTCTATCATACAATTTCAGAGAGTGATGCAATCTATGAGCTAACGTACTGTGGTCATCAAAAAAGTGGAATACACACGAAAGCTGGTGCAGGAGTACATATAGATTATAAATGTCGCTAACCTTGAGTAGGCTGCAATACTGCAACAATAATAATAATGATAATAATAATAATAATAACGATAATAATGATAATAATACTACTAATAATGATGATAATAATAATAATAATAAAAATAATAATAATAATAATAATAATAATAATAATAATAATAATAATAATAATAATAATAATAATAATGATAATAATAATAATAAGAAGAAGAAGAAGAAGAAGAAGAAGAAGAAAATAATAATAATAATGTATAAAGGTTTAGAAGAACAAAGAAAACCCAAATGGTTGATTGGGCTATTCAGAGATGGAGTACATAAAGGTGTGGAGGAAGTGACGAGGATTGGGGAGCTTAAGACGGATTTGTAAAATAAACATACCTTCTGCTGGATAAGTGACTCCACGTTTGTGTGAGGAACCTTTGGCCTTCATCACTGTCTTTTGTCTCCTTAGTGACATGCTGGTAGTGGGCTGTGCATACATACCTGAAAATGAAAATATCACCAGGTTATCAATTGATTAATCAACACATTACGGATGAAATCTTGTGCCCTGCCTCACATACATTGTATGAACACATCTGTACATTAAGATACTTATCAAATCTGCCAGGAACAGAACTAATAAGATTGTCTGGTGCATCTATAATTTACTTGTAAAAAAAAAAAAAGGTAACCTTCATTCTACGATATGCATGTACAGTGCATTGTATACTAATTTAGTGGGTCACTTTTGACATTTGGCATTGTGTCTTGAATTTTCCTGCGTTTTCAGTCTGCTGGAATTCAAGTCTAATTTAGACAAACTAAATATACAGAACCATCTGCTTGGCAACTTGACAAACAAAAAAGTAATCATCTTGTATGTGACAACTCAAATACTCAATGACAGAGTAATACCAATATTTGCTTTTTACACCAACCTAATATATTGCCACTTGTGTGCCCAATCATAAAGTGAGAAGAGGTACAAAGTCCAGTAGAGCATAGAGCAAGAAAAATACAGCTCATCTCAAAAGCAAAGGAGATGCTTAATACACCATTACACCTTCTGATGCACATATCCAAACCAACTAGTAAAAGATTCATTTTCCAACAGCACTGGGGAATCATTAAAGAATATAATGAAAGCTGTACACTCCGGTTCAAAATCTCTATATATACAAAAACCCCATCACAAGGTATTGTTTTGAATTCCCCCATCTACCATTTCTGCCATTAGTCATTTTGAGACAGTTATTTCTATCAAATTAATAATTCAGTTTAACCAGAACTAAAATGAGGCTCTACAATGTTATGTACATTAATTTCAAGTTGTGACGCATGGCAACCCATCACTTCAGTCAAATCGAAAAGACTACTGTACACCCCGTCACCATACTTCACTAATGAGATGCAAACTAAAGATAAACAGGAAATTTTCCAATTTGAAATTAACACACACACACACACACACACACAAAACATAAAATAAAATCTGAAGAAAAAAACAAAATCTTGAAAGTTATTCGAGCCACAGGATTACAACTACAAAGTTAATTCATACAGCATAATTAGGACAGAAACATGTATGTTAACTGTGACTTACTGTCTTGCAGTTTGTTGAAACTGACAGATGTCTGCATCTGACCGCTGCCACGCCCAGGTTTGACTGGACTGAGGAGAGTGGGAGTGGAGCCCGCGATGAGTCTCTTAGCAGCTGCATCCCCGTTTACATTCTCCTTGCTGTCAATCAGATTCGGTGTGGAAGATGGAGTACTCCATGCTACCTGAGAGTTTTCTTCATTCTGCAAGAATGATATAAAACAGACAGGGCTCAATAACTAACAATTCACATTAATTCCTCTACTATATACCCACACAAAAGATGACCTTGTTTGCATACACATGTACATACATGAATAGTGTCACACACTGTCTGATCTCTCTTCACAATATGAGCTGATATTGATTAGGCTAATAGTTGTTGCAGACTACAAGGCATGAGTTACTTACTTCTTTTTCTTTGATGCTTAATCGTCTGGCTTTGGCTATACTTGGTATGACTGGGGAGAGGCGTCCTCTCAAAGGCAGTTTGGTGCTTTGTTCCAGCTGAAAGAAGAATTGAATAAGAATGATATGGGAACAAGTTCTGATGAGGCATAAACTTAAGTAACACTCATTTCTCAAACTCCCACATGCTAATCTGCAGAAACTACTGTGCGTTTGACTCAATACAGACATTTAGGAATTACAGTTTACAGAATAAATGATAAATTCTTGTGATGATGTGTAAAATGTACTTTGGCCTGGTAAACATAAAAGAGACACTTAATCACCAAAATAAATCATAGGTTAATTCATAAGGTCAATGTCTCATTCAAATTCAAATCACTTTCACACAAAAAATCAAGTATTGTATTAAAACAATAAGGAAACTGGACTGACGGCTAACAAATGACAGCTTGAAATCTGCATTGTACAATTATTACATCTTGAAGTCCTTCACTCCAAGGGCATGTAACGTCAATTACCATTAAGTTGCCACTGCCGTAAAGTCGCCAGACATTCACATCGCATGTAACGCACGCCGCGATCGGAGATCAGCTTGGGCGACGGATTTTGATCACTCTCAAAATGCATTCGTAATTCACCTTTTTCCCCCATAAAAACACAAATAATTGTAATCAAAATATATTTTACCATATGTAACAGGTGATAAAACCATTTTTAATGCGAGGATGTTTTTGATTATGTCATTTAGAATGGATTTCAAGTGGCAGATTAATACAGGTTTTCAAACATGGTGACGGACAATGCATCCTACATTGAAGTGTGTGTATAACACACACGCTAATAATATGTGGCAGGCTATGGGCAGCGAACTACTGTAATTCACATCAGTGCCTATCGTTAGTTCGACAACCCGAAAGTGCATAGGAATTACACACAAGTGGCGACTATACGGTAATTGACGTAAGAATTCTATTTGCAACTTGTCAGAAACAGGTGGTTCTGAACACTCTGCTCATGCTAACATTAACAAGGATCGTGATCAGTCTTTCTTGGGGTTGCAACAGACTCTAACTAGACGTCTAGATCTATAGATCTACCAAATTGCCACAGCAATGACAATGTAAATTATTTGCATGCATTTCGATGGATTGAAGAATTACACTGTAACTGTTAGTCTATATGATCTATAACATCATCATACATTATCTGAGACATCTAGAGCAAATCAAGTCACTAATCATTTCTTGAAACTTTTTTTAGTGTAGATCTAAGTTACTTTTAGTATTGACCGTACTAACGGTAGAGTCTACTAACGTAGACTCTACCGTTAGTAGAGTCTACTAACGTAGACTCTACTAGAATTACAGATTAAATTTTAGTAATAGATGTCTAACGTTAGTGCTTAATTCCACTGACATTCTGTGTCTGTAGCGCAGTTGTAGTGTTACTACTAAGGTCTACCGTTAGAGTAAAGTGTAACCTGTTAGGCCTAGATCTACAACTGTTAGTCTTGTAGTGTTAGGTGTGTTCTCTCCATAAAATCTTGGACTAGGAATTAGGATAGGAGTGAGTCTAGACTAGATCTAGACTATAAACAAAAAAGACATGTGGACTTACCTTTTGTCGTTGTTTCTGCAAATGCAGCTCTTGACGAGCCATAAACGTTGTTCCTAAATTCTCGGCGATCTTCAGGCTTGCTGTGCTCATCTGAGGTTTGAAGGTAAAATCGCCTGGGAGAGATTGATCTTCTGCAGCTGCATGATGAGGACTCGTGGCAGTCGTGCTGGAAAGAACAACGCGAGCATGGCCTCTGTGCACAATCCCACTCTTCAGCTGCGTCCGACGCTCATGGGCCAACTTTAAACTTGTGGCATTGAGCTTAGGTGTGAAGGTAAGTTCTTGCTCAAATTTGTTGAACGAAGGGAAACGATGGTTCGGAATCCCAGAACCACTGACGCTACTAGAAACGCCAGGTGTGGGACTAGGATCGTGTCTCGACGCCCCCGGTTGATCAATCCTCGTACTCACCGGTTCAAATTGTAACATTATACACCATTGTTGGCCTTTCAGCGTCTTTCCGAAGTGATAGTCAGTCAGGGGAACATTTTTCGGTATGTGAAGAGGTGTGCTGACAAAAATTTATACTACATTTTTACTGATTAACATGTTTTCTCGCCGTATCCGTAGCTGCCACTCTCGATGTCACACGAGCTCTTGTTGTTGCAGGTACGTGCCTTATTTGGTCACCATGGACGCGATTACTATTGATTGGTTGTGAGTGATGCTAATGTGAAGTCAGCGCTGATTGGCCAAATACATGCCTTCTCTCCTTTGAGAACCAATCAAGTCTTGTGTCACATAAAAACTCATTGGGGCGTGCAAAAACCCCAACCCTGTTGATATCACAACAACGGTACGTGCAGCTGGTAGCTACTGACTGGGCTTCAGTAAACTGAAACTTTAATAGACATTCTTTTGTACTTGAGCTCTGCATGTGGCATGGTTTCTGGATAGAGATATAATAGATGAGTAGCGTGAATTTGATCACGCTGCTTGTTGATAAGAAGAAAGCTCAAATAATCCCTCAACAGTTAACAGAGGTCAAAATTAATGTTGTACCAGGGAGGTGGCACCCCTCTGGTTGTACCTCCCATCGATCAGAAAAGCATAATAATATTGTACCAATTTTATAGGCAACAATTAAGAGAATTGCGTTTCGGAGACGCATATAGAAGGCTTCCACTAAACTGGAAAAAGTGCAGGAATATAACTGCAAACAAACCCTACAATCCAAATGTGGTACATAATAATCCACTGGTAAAACGCTTTCGAACATGTAGGTTTATGGAAAATGCGCTACATGAATGTACATGTATTATTCTTGTTATTATTATTATTATTAGTAGTAGCAGCAGCAGTAGTAGTAGTAGTATCATTATCATTATTACTATTATATTTATTACTACTACTACTAAATAAAAACTTCATGAAAATACGATATATTCTTAATTTTCTGTACCTTCCCCATCTCTGATAATTGTAAGATCCTCCAGATTATATTTGTTCACATTCCAGGTTCGGACATCATTCTCTACATAACACTTTATTGCTTACAACAGCAGCATCACAATCCCATGTTCTTTATCATGCAAATTTTTAACAAAATAAAGAGCAATGAATAGTAAGGCACATGTATATTGTGTCCATCAATATTGTTCAGGTCAAGATTTGGACCTAAAGGAGGATGACGTCACAGCTAGAATATTAATAATCTTGATTATTTTTTTAAGAAAAAAAGAACACGATATCAAAAAGATGTCAAAAATATGATGAATATTACTTCATGAAATATTTAGCTATTTGCTTATGCGCAGACTAAAAGCCATTAACAGACTAGTCAACGCATTTGGATTGCATATTTTTTTTTGTTTTATTTGGATTGCACAATCTTTTGAAAGATTTAGAAAATTATGCCGTCAGTTGAGTTATACGTTTTAAACAAATACGTATTGTGATACATGGTTATTCATTGATTGTTCTAACAATCTTTTTAAAACTGTTAATATTGTTTTTGATAATTTTTCTTTTTGGTTCCACTAACCCCTTTTATGGTATTTTAAACTCACTTTTTTATTATTGGTGTGTTATTACAGTAATTACACAGGTTTTTTTTTTTATAATACACTTTGTCTATGCCGAATTCAGTATACATTTTATGTCAGTCTCCATGGTCTATAGTATTTTTTTAAGCGTGTATTGTTTTGTGTATATGTGTTATACTTGTATGTGATTTTTTCAACGAAGTCTATTGTAATCCAGTGTTTTATCATATATATGTACAGAGGGCTCCCCTGGAAAGCAGTTGAGAAACTGAGGGGACTACCCTGTTTAAACATGCATGACAGAATGAATAAATAATTAAATAAATAAATAAACAGACAAATAAATAAATATTTCAATTCTTTATGCAACTTTCTTTGAAGACTTGGGATGTATTAAAACAGCTTACTTTAAAATAGCCTGTGTATTCGTTCAGGAAATAATGTAAATTTCCTAACCCAGTGAAACCTAAATCGGGGATCTTTTTTGAATATTTATGTTTTTATTTTTCACTGTAGTATACACCTATAAAAGGGCGGATCCAGGAATTCCGCAAAGGGGAGGCAACTTTACAAAATTAAAAGGGGCACACGTGCCATCTTTTTTTCTTGTTTTTTTTTTCTTTTGTTTTAACCCCTCCCCCCCCCAAAAAAAAAATAATAAATAAATAAATAAATAAATAAATAATAGGGGGCGCACCCAGTGCACCCCCTCGGGATCACCCATTAAAGGCCTATAGACAATGCTTGGCCTCTATCGAGGCTGGACTCGTTTGTGCAGTGGTTGGTGAAAAAAAAAATAAAGTTTTCATGGTAAAGGCAAATAAAAAAATAGTGGCCAATCTTTTAACTTGGACCACTAAAATCGTCAAACTTCAGTTTTTGGCAGCCCGATACTAATATCTGGTGCATGGCTCGAAAAAAATAATAATAAAGAAAACATACGAAAATATGAAATTATTCATTTCAACATTAAGACATGTCTTTTGTTATAGTCATATCAATATCACAGAAACAATAAGTTATGCTGAGTCGAGGGGAAGGTGCATTCCAGTGTCTTTTGTTAAGCATAGCAGTACTTCAGCAATGATTAACAGATGAAGTCACAACGGGAATATTGGTTTGGAAGGATTTTTTTTTTTTTGTGGGCGTATCCAAATAATCTGATGAAAAATAGAAGAAAAATTGGTTTAAAATGTATGTTTCTGGATATTCGTTTCACCGCAAAAGTGATGTTAAACATAAATCGGTTACAGCTCGTTATTCCGAAGGTTCGTTATTCCGAAGGCTCTTTGGTAAATTAATCCGAAGATTCGTCATTCCGAAGGTTCATTGTTCCGAATTTCATTTTCGGATTAACGAATCTTCGGAATAACGAACCTTCGGAATACCGCCACAAATGTTCGGATTAACGAACCCTTTTTCATTTTCGGATTAACGAACCACTAGGTATAGGGAATTTGTGTGTTTCGGATTAACGACCCTTCGGAATAACGAACCTTCGGAATAGCGAACCTTCGGAATAACGAACAGCACCCCATAATAAAAAATAAATCAACACAAATCAACATGTATCTGTGTTTCAGAGAACCTGTAAACTCTCCATTCAAACATGACCAACAACAGCAAAATCCCCGTCTTTGATTCTTCCAAACTTTCTCGAGTATTATCCAGAGAGATTAAAGCTGTGCTTTTATTAAAAAAAAAAAAAGACCCCATTACATCGATATGGTTCAGGAAATATATAGGCCCTATATCTTTTCACAAAAAGAAAGAAAAAATATACAAAAAGTGCCCATCTGAAAATTCCAACTGATGTCATTCAATTACTGCATTCTCAAGAGCAATTTCGCACATTTCGTTTGCTAATTATTCTACCTGATTATATCAAATTTCTCAAAGTACACAATGCTTATGTAATTACCGTCTCCCAATAAGTTGTCACATGTTTGATTTTTCTCTTTTTTTCTTTTTTTTTCTGTACTTACACATTGTATAGTCTGTGACTTTTTTTTTTTTATTTTTTCTGGCGTTCGTTTGTAATGATTATTTTGTGTGTTTTTTATGTGTATTCTCTTCATTGTACGATTTCTACGTTTTGTTATCATTTCACGGCCTTGCTGAAAAACAGCTTATAGCTGATAGCAAGCTTTTTACCGTGGTTAAATAAATAAACTCAACTCAACTCAACTCCATAGCCTATAATGTATAGGCCAACAGTTGTCAATGACTCTTAATTGGTTTCTGCTTTGTGCATGCCACAACTGACTATATCTGATTATTAAAACAGCTGTCTGTTAGTTAGTTAGTTAGTTAGTTTGTTTGTTTGTTTATTTTTTATGCACTAAAGAATTCCACAGGTGCAATGCATTTCCGCCTTTGATGATCGAGGTTCGAAGCCTCCACCCCCTCCGTCTGATTCCTGGGCAAAGGTTCTTTCTGAGGAAAAGGTTCGTTATTCCAAATTAAGTTCGTTCATCCGAAACGAAACAAGGTTATTTCCGAAGGTTTATTAGTATGCAGGCACCTTCTTTTTGTTTTCGGATGAATGAACCTTCGATGTTATGATAAGAAACCTTATTTCATTTTAGAATAAACTAACGTCTATTTAATTTTCGCATCAACTAACCTTCGGAACAACGGACATCACCTCCCGGATAAGGATCAGTGGCTGTTGTGGGCCTGGAACCTTAAATTTCATTTTCGAATAAATAATAATAATACAGTTTACTTATAATGCTTTTTTTTTTTGAGCAACAAGCAATCTACAATCGGATGACCTTAAACATCTGGGAGGATTATAAAATGTCAACAAATTAACATTTTACTCCGGGGCAGATCCGTGTATGCAATGAAAAACAAATAGTAATAATTTAAATACAATGCGAGATTCAACGGGTAACCAGTGCAATGAGGACAAAACAGGTGTAATGTGAGTATTTCTCCTGGTAAGAGTAACAATGCGAGCTGCTGAATTTTGCAACTTTTGTAACCGTGAAAGTTGAAATTGTGGTAGCTGAAATAAGAGTGCATTACCAAAGTCAACGATATAAGAGCACGAACTATTTTTTCTGTGGCTGAACGAGTTAAATACTTGCGAATAATGCCAAAATTGCTTAACTGATACCTCACGGATTTGCAGACAGCAGAGATCTGAACAGACATGGACATTGTAGAATCAAATAATACTCCAAGATTTCTACACGATTTAGATGGAGCAATAACCACATCATTGTCAAACGTTAAAGAAGGAAGACTGACCTTGTCAAGTAGAACTTTGGAGCCAATAAATAACAACTCTGACTTTTCCTGATTTAACTTCAATGAATGAGAGTTCATCCACTTTTTAACATCATGGATACAAGCCTCAAGTTTCTGAATGATGTCAACGACATTGGTTTGGGTAGGTAGAAATGATGTATATATCTGGATATCATCAGCATAACAATGATAGTTAAAAGAGTGACAATGTAAAATCTCTTTCAAACCAGTCAGATAAATTGAGAAAAGCATTGGGCCCCCGACAGATCCTTGTGGGACACCACAGTCTAATGAAGCAGGATCAGATTTTGCATTATTAACACAAACAACCTGAAACCTTTCAGATAAGTATGACTTGAACCACTCAAGAGCTCTACCATCAACACCTAATGACTTCAAAGTATTCACCAGAATCGTATGATTAACAGTATCAAAATGCTGATGATAAATCAAGCAGCAACAGAACAGTAATCTTTCCATCATCCATATCTCTCAAAATATAAACTAACGTCTATTTAATTTTCGCATCAACTATATAGGCCTTCGGAACAACGGACTTCACCTCCCGGATGAGGAACAGTGAGTGTTGTGGGCCTATGATAAGAAAAGATGGCTTGTAGCCTGCATTGCTACATGGCTGTTTATTATCATTATTATTTATGACAGTGATGGAATGACGATGATCAAGACTACGAGTCACCATTATCGCCGATAAAAATTATGATGATACACTGTACTTATTATTTATTGTGATGGTATTAGTACATTAGGGAATTGTTTATAAAAATTGCATAAGTTATTACGTGGGTTATACTTCATGAGCATTTAAGAACAAACTTCTGAGATCTTTAGTTTTCAAGACAACACGTGCAGTCCTGTATCTCAATACATATATTTTGGTTCCATTCTGAATTTGCACGTAATTTAACCCTTTAAAACAGAAAGATATATCAACTGTAATTATTTCTATAAGGGCCAAAATCCCTTTTTTCTTCTCAGATTGTTGCCTATTCAAATAATAAAAAAAAAGAATATCCGTATCATGACGGACTCATATTAACTCATGAAAAAATAACGACGATCCCAAATAAAAGCAGATAATAAAACTAATTCCCGCGATATGATCGAGACATAACTATATATCTATAATTTCAAGCTGTAACTTGTATGGCGTCGTTTCTAATTTTAACAAAGAAAAAAAAACTTATCTAACACCTTTTTCTCTTTTCTGAAAATAATAGTGATAGTGTGTGGGTGTGTGTGTGCTGTGTGTGTGTGTGTGTGTGTGCGTGCATGTGTGTGTGTTTTTTTTTTCAATTTGGCGCGAATTGCGTGAGTGTAAATTGATGTATACAATGTACTGTATACTGTTTTGGGTAACGTGGGCGAAAACACAAACACAAGCAAACACACACACACAGTGACACACACACTCAAAACAGTGATCATTTCAAGAACACATTGTTCAATCGACCCTACCACTCACGTGGGTAATACTTATACAAAGTAATCACGAAGTATCATTATGTATGAATGTTGTCTTTGCAGTTTCTATCATTTCTCTTTAATACTTGTAATTAGGCCTATAGTCCCATAAATGGATTGACCATTGTATTGATGCCCCATTGAATTGATTGAAGACGATTTTTTTTCCTGCTATAGACCTAGGCCCTGTCTTCAGATATGAATCGGGGAGGAGGTGGGGGTAAGGAACGAGACTGTAAGGAACAAGGGAAGGGCTATAAGGGCTGCAGCTTCTTACCCTCCCTCCCCCCCCCCCCCCATCCCCTAAACACAACACAGCACACACACACACACACATACACACACACACACACACACACACACATTTTTTGCTTAAAAATAAAATAAAATAATAATAAGATGATACAAGTCTCTTTTATTCTCACTCAGATCCTTATGTTTTGCTCGATTCTTTGAATAATTAACTTAAGTTGGTGTTTGAGTGGATTCAGGCAAATAAATTGTAACTTAATATAAATAAGACCAATTATATGGTTTTCAGTAACACAATAAAATCTCTTCCAGGTTTAGTTTTAATGAACGGTTTACAGTTAAATCAAATAGATTCAACAAAATTTTTAGGTATTTATATTGACAGTAACCTTTCATGGAAGGTACATGTTGATTATTTATGTAAATTGTTGTGCAAGAATGTTGGAATTATTCACAAACTGACTCTTTATACAACTTTATATACCTTACTTGAATTACGGAATATTAGCCTGGGGGAATTGCTCAAAGACTAAAATTGATTCGTTATTTCTGGTTCAGAAAAAGGCCTTGCGGATTATAAATCGAGCACAATTTTTTGATCACACTGATGAATTGTTTGTTTCAAGTAAATTGTTAAAAATTTCTGATTTGTATTTATATCACGTTGGAATTTTCATGTATAAGTTGAATACTGGTGACCTTCCTAGTATATTTTCCTCAATGTTTGTGAAAAACAGTGATATTCATACTTACCCTACAAGACACAGTGAATCCTATCATTTTTCCCCTGTTCGTACAGTTTTAGCCCTTAAGACAATTACATCGACCGGCCCTTATTTCTGGAATGAGTTAGATTCGGTTCGGGTGCACTCAAGTTCTTTAAGCTCCTTTAAGAAAAATCTCAAAGCCAATTTTCTAAAATCCTATGTTTAATTATTTTGCCGTAATCACTTGATTTTTTTTTTTTTTTTGCATATACTCAAATGATGCCTCGCTCGGATGACTTCATTAGTTTGATCAACTTGCTACTTTTCTTAGCATTTATACCATAAGTTAATCATAAACATTATATACTATAGTATACCTTGTACATCCCGTAAACATTGTAATATTCTCGATATTTTGTATTTTGCATGTTACGTCACTTCTGACATTGATATAGACTGTACTAAAACCTATGTTATATTTTTGGAGCCCACATCCTACAAGCTTTGCTTTTTAGTGGGTTCCTCATATTACACGCCAATTATATGTCCTTTTTACATTTGTGCATTATTGGTTCAAACTGACCATTGTGTGTAAAACATTTCTGCTTCAAATCAAATGGAATATATAACTTGTATGAAATGTGGAATATGGAACATGAATAAAAATAAAAAAATGGTAATGATAATCATGACTGAAAAAACACAATATCCATGACTTCCCATAAGGGTTCCACTCTGAGTGTGAACAGCAGTTTTTTTGTTTTTTGTTTTTGTTTTTTTGTTTTTTTTTACTTTTTATTGGATGTAAAGCCAACAAGTAAACAACATATTTACAATATTCACAAAAGGTACACATAAAGTCAATATCAGTAAGGTCAACATATCACATGCTAATCTATACAAAATATTAATTATACCGAAGTTTCAGCTGTCAATATCTTGTGGGAATTGGGTGTTATTTATAAAATTATCAAATATTACAATATATCATCTCATAGAACGGGAATACAATTAAAAAAAAAAAACATTATGGAGGGTTAAGTTGGATTGTCCATTTATTCAAATGGTTCGGTAATTTGTCTTTCTTTTCTGCAATTTTCTTTTCAATATTTTGTTTCATTTTTGCAAAAACCAGAAATGCCTCAAAAGTTGGATGGCATCTTGAAATTTGCACATTATATGAAATACTTCAAACATAAAAACAGAAAATTGATACATGTTTTATGTTTTGTTTCCTCATCAATACCAAACATTAGATGAAATGATGAAAAATCCTCCGACTTCATACCGGTTTCTTCTGAAATAAAAAAAAAAAAAATCAAATTATGCCAAAGCGGTTTAACTCTATAGCAATTGACAAACAAATGATCCAAAGTTTCAGGATGTTCATTGCAAAAAGAGCAATTTGGTGAATTCTTCTTTTTGATATTAAAAAGGAAACTATTGATCCCTATTGCATTATAAAACATTTTAAAGTAACATGCTCGTAGCTGAGTCTCGTAAGTTGTACATCTGAAATTGTTGGTATGATAAACAGTCCAATCTACCTCCTTTAAGTCCTCTCCTTCCTCTTGAAATACATCATTCCATTTATTTTCTGCCTTGCATGAATTCATAAAACATCCTAACACACTATACGAATGACGTGGAACTTTTTTTACCCTCAGTAATTGTGAGACAATTGTATTACACAAATTTCCAATATCCTCATACTGTTGGCGCGGCCGGGGAGGGGGGGGGGGGGGTTAAACCACTGTAAAAAAAAAAAAAAAAAATCAATTCATTAGGGAGTCAAATTTCCTTCGATCTCTGATTGGAATACCATATTCGATAACTAATTCTTCAAAGAGCTTGACCCTAGATCCACAGTGTATTACTGAGAAAGTTCAAGTAAACCCTTTTCTAGCCAAATCGGATAAGAAAGATACGATTTATGTTTTAAGCTGATACCTTTATTCTACCATAAAAACTCCTGTAAATGATAGTTCTGCAAATTCGTATCAAGAATACACTGCTTTCTATACAAATACCAAACTTTTATAGTTTCCTGTAACTGACAATTATGTAATTTGTTCAATACACTGTCTGGTGCATTAGTTTTCCATAACACTGATTAGATCTGGGAAAAATGATTTCCATGGGCTGTTATATTGGGGGTCTAATGGGTCACCCATACCATTGAACAGCAGTTTTTAGCAAAGAGCATAGAAGCTGAGTGGGATTCATAGAGCTGTATTATACGTAAGTACAGCTCTATGGTGGGACTCTGGTTTTACATCGCGGCGCTCTATCATCTTTGCCGATACTGGTACGACCGATACATCGTGCGTACCGCACCGATGCTGAATCAAAGATGAAAGAGCGCCGCCGCGAAGTGGCGACTGAATAATTTGTGAACATTTTCTGCTTTCGCCAGCAGTCGAGCTAACACTGTAAATAGACTAGTGGATAGAGGATCCATAGGTTGGTCATCTGTGTCTGATAGACTGTGACAATGAGTAAGAAGAGGGTCCGAATCAGGGAAGCGAGCGGGGAGATAGTGGAGCCCGCGAGAGTCACAGAATCTCGAGAAAGGGAGCAGAGGAGGCAGAGACAGGCTACATATTCTGTAAGTTTTTCAACTCTATTCTGTACAGATTTTCTGACAACAGACAGACACCCCCACCTTCACATCCCCTCAGCAGCTGCCACAGCCAACGCTTAGTCCCATCTATAGTAATCAATGTTTGTTCTAAGTTAGAGTCACGTAGAGTTCAAATTAAATTTAAGTAGGGCCTAGACCTAACTACCAACTGCGACAAGCCCCAACACGCAGTGTTTAACTGTGTACACGGAGCGTCCCGGGGTTAGGCCTAACAAAGACCTAGGCCTACCTAACGTTAGGCCTAAATCTAACGTTAGAGCAGAACTTTGAATTTGAAAGGAAAGTTAATTTACAAGTGACTTGCCTGTAACGTAAAAGATATTGAATGATCACAGAAAAAAAAACACCCTCACACACATCTAACGTTAGCTAGATAAAATTTACTAACGTTAGACCTAGAAATGTACTAACACACGTACGTTACTATTTTTGAGTAAAAGCCCCAATTTTCAGACACTTGCACTCAAAGCTTTTTTTTTTTTTTGCAATAAAGAGCCAATAGACCTAGGTTGTTCAACTCAAATAGACCAATCTAATGCTCTACAAAATTATATCTATAATAATGTATGTTAAATATATCAACCTACTTTTTCCCAATATTGATTTTGTTAAATAGATCATAAAATTTCACAGAATCCCCAAATATCACCTTGTCAATTCCCCAAAATTCGGACAGCCTCTCCAAAATTTGGACACGCGCGCAATGTCAATACGCATACAAGGCCGCTGAAAAATCCGTGTGCGCCATACCTTGTTGGCGCAAGGTTGCATCGGGGATGTTGCCGCGCCTGTTTGGGGACTCTGCACTTGCATTCAGCCCCTGTACATTTATTCGTTCCATTGGCACGTACAGAGATTTTTCTTTTGTGTTTTTGGGATACCATCACACTCTGAGCTTGCGATAAGCGAAAAATCTTGCAACAGAATGGCGTGTTTTTTCAATTTTTAGCACTTTTGGCGACCCCAGATTCTTTACACGGGACCTAATTTGCGCACGCTTTGGAAAAGTTGCGGCGACTCTGCATTTTTGATGGCAAAATTTGGGATTTTAGATGGATTTTTGGAGGTGACTCGGGTACTTTCCTGTGGTGAATGGGTGTGCCAGTATGTGAAATGATGTGATATGCATGTGTTGTGACAGTAGAATTTGCTGACTTGTGATACATGTAAGTGGTATTAGTGTCCGGATTTCGGAGGCCGGCCGAAAATTGGAGTTTTAATCTAACAGTCGAGAGTAGATTTTTTTTTTTCTTTGTTTCTTTTTTTTTAAGTCTCGATCTCGGATTCTGATTGAATGATGCCTCAGACTGATTGATATTTCAATGTTCAACGGCTTATGTAGAAACCACTAGTTGACTGTAGAAAGGGGATACATTGAATGATGCCTCAGACTGATTGATATTTCAATGTTCGACGGCTTATGTAGAAACCACTAGTTGACTGTAGAAAGGGGATACATTTGTCTCTTGACTGCTTTCGCACAGGTAGTTTGCCATCCTGTCTGTTATCTGTTAGCTTTTGACCTGCAAAAAGAATTTGGTTTTAGGGGCATTTATGAAGGCTCTCAAAGAAATTGTTGGAGGAATGGGTTAAAGGTATTAGCCCACATTTGTAAACCTGCAGCAATTGGTCTCATAGTTGGCATGGAGTTTGGGTATGATTGCAGTAACACCTGTGCAAAATTTTGTTCCAATTAGTCCATTACCTTCATAAAAATAAATGAAAATGCACCGAAATCCGTATGCATGCGTATAACGCTCGCTAGCTCCGGTCCACGTACGTGTTACATGTACAATGTACGTAGCTATATAGCCCGCGCTCGTAATTCGATTATGGGTCAGGTTGACCCGGTTTGAAAATTGATTTTAAAACGATGATTTTCTCTCTTTTATCGAATGGTATACAACTGTAGACAAAGAGCGACAGGTGAGGTATGTTACTGTTATAACTTGTACTTGAAGTCATATTGGACCTGTTTTATGCAGTTTTGATTTTTGTGGGTTTGCAAATGTGGGCTAGTACCTTTAAGGAAAGCTCACCCTCTAGCCTCATCACATCTACACTGGACAGCAAAAGAAAGTACCCACTGAACTGTCAAAGGTCGCAAACAAAAATTCACCCACTAGAAATAAAAAAAAATTGTACACAGGTGTGCTACAATGCCCCTTACTAATCACATGCGCATAAGCAAGTGAATGTCTTCATAACAAAGAAGAACTTGACATGCTCAGCATCTTGGTCATTGAATCAAAAGTCACAAAATGTAGCAGAATGAGCCTTACAAGTGTACCTGAGTAAAACCACCAGTTTTCTGCAATATTTGTTCAACTCAAATAGTAGAAAGTTATATCTACAACAATGTATGTTAAATATACAATCTACTTTTATCTCATTGCTGATTTTGTTAAATACGGTACTTCATAAAATTTCACAAAATCCCCCAAAACTATCACCTTGATAATCCACTAGAATCCGTCCAGCCTCTCCGGAATCCGGACATATGCTATGCGCGTTCAATGTCAATGGCAATGTGCGTACAAGGGCACCATGCGCGTTCAATGTCAATGGCAATGTGCGTACAAGGGCAGGCCAATGAAAAGTGTGCCGAGCCCTACCTTGTTGGCGCAAGGTTGCATCGGGGACGTTGCTGAATTTTGGCAAGTCGACACTGGCATTCAACCCCTGCACATTTGTGACCCTGCATCACAAAACCAACAAAAAGTCGCCATACATTGTATGTGGATTTTTAGTTAAGGGCAGATTCTGAAAGAGCAGACTCTAAGCTTTAAAATGATGTATAACTCAATTCAAGTACGTAGACTCTCCTAACCTACCTAAATACTGAAAAGAAAGCACACACTCTTGAAAAGTGTGAACTGAGAAAAGAGGCTCTGAAGTACAGGGTCTATTCAAGTGCCTAATCTGTACCAAGCCGCATTAGCTGTGCGATGAAAGGGACCAAAACACAGGATGTCAACCACCGGAGCAACAACAATGAAGGAATTATCAGATTAAGCTGAAATTGAGCATGTTCTATTAACACATTCTGGCCATGATTGATGCCAACTTACAAAGCAGTAGCATTATTCTTTCAAAAGTTATTAGACTTGAAAGTGAAGAATGTACAAAGGATTTCAAGAAATGAAAAGGGGCCTCTAATACATACCTGATCATTCTACTCTCCCCCCAAAAAGGGTTGTAGAAAAACTGCTGAGAACACACTTTCCCGTTCATGTTATGATCCCAAACTAAAGAATAATGTAGTAAGAAAGAAAGCTCTTTCAGAAAATATGAAAAACTAAAGATTGACTTAGTTGACCCATTTCACCCGTTTTGAGTCCTCACATAAAATCAAGGGGTGCGACTTTTTGTTTGTTTTGTGGTGCATGGTCACATTTAGTCACTGCATTGCCACATACAGAGATTTTGTTTTTCTTTTTTTAGGATACCATCACAACTCTGCATTTGCGTTTAGAAAGCAAAAAATCTCGCCACAAAATGGCATATTTCTCAATTGTAGCACTTTTTCGGCGACCCCGATTCTTAACATGGGATTTAATTCATGCACGCTTTGGAAAAGTTGCGCCCATTCTGCATTTTGATGGCGAAATTCAGGATTTTAGATGGATTATTGGAGGTGACTATCCAAAGGCACTTTCCTGCTGTGAACGACTGTGCAAGTACATACACTGTATACATGTGAAATGGTGTGATATAGTGTTGTGACAGTAGAATTTGCTGGCTTGCGATAAGTGATTTAAGTGTCCGGATTCTGGAGGCCAGCCGAAAACTGGGGGCTTTACTCTACATTATAGATACTCTATCCAGATAAGAAAAGACAGTTTTTACAGCAACGTGCATTTGCTTAAATTACCACCTAGTCATACCATGGTACATGTGTGGTTGTATGGCCCAAGTGGGTGGATGCAGCTTCATGAGTTGACATGAGTGTGACTACATGTATGTACATGTAGACTTATCCGTACACTGCCCGAAAAGAGGCTGCTGGCCGTTGATCATGAAATCAGAATGGACAAAATCAGGGGCCTTGGGGTGGCTCTTCTTTGACAAAACTTGCACTTATACAGAAAACATTTGTGACAAGCCCAAAAACCAAGGAGAAAAGGTGATGAAAATGGAGTGGAAAAAATTGGAAGACAAAAGCTGTCCAGAAGATAAGAAAAAAAAATGGTATTTTCATTGTAATGGTTGCATATGATGTTCATGGTACTGCTTGTTGATGTTGATGTGGCTGTTTCTAGCAACATATAGGCCATGGATACAACCACACTCATGCACATGTGGCTGGATGTTGAAGACACAGGTGTGGCTGTTTACACTGCCAGTATTAAAAAAGAAAAAAGAAAAAAAAATAAGATGATCCCTGCCTGATAGTTTTATTGGTTTAAAAATCCACTGAGACTTTAAAATCTTTGGACATTCATCCAGATACATATAATGCCTTCCCTCTGATGGTAAGCACAAAGAGTGCTCTTGATTATGCTATGCATGTTTGCCTTGGTTTCATGTGAGTACTGGTATTTGGGCATCATTAAGCAGGATCATGCAGCACCAACTTCCCACTGGAAACATGGCCTATTGCTTCATACTACTATTGATGAAAACACTGATTGCTATTTTGTTATACTGTAATACACATGCAGACATGTGTATTTTTTCATAAATATTTTGTGTCTACAGGAGGTGACAAGAGCTACATAACATACAATTTTGTACTTGTACACAAACACTCTTGACTGCAATCTTTGCATTGGCCATTTCTTTGATTATTGGTGATGGTTTTAAAAACATGCGTTTCAGTGCATAGTGCATTTTTGGAAAAGTGTGCTGTTTGTCAACTACACACCTGTATTTCACTTTTTACAGTGCATGTCATCACACCAGCAAATCATTCCCAACATGGATTTCATATGAAGACCAAGAAAGCAACTTAACGGAAAACCAAATTAGCATTAATAGCAATGTGGATTTGACTATATCAATCTACAATGGATGATATACTGCATGCAGATTTATAAATTGCAATTTTTCCAAGTATTGGTCTCAATTCCATGTGAAGACCAAGAGAGCAACTAATGGAAAACAGAATTAGTGATGTAGATATAATGAGTTGGTATCAATCTGCAATAGAGAACACAGTGTATTATATGTAGATTTTTTTTTCTTCAATTTTTGCAAGTATTGGTGTCAGTTTTAATGTACAATGTAATGCAAATTGTGAAAATGTATGATGGTGTCACAAATAATTATGTTCAATTTTCATAATTTCTCCATTCACATTGAAAAATTTACCTGGCATCTAAATTTCTTTTTGTTTTGTTTTGTTCAGCATCATGCTTCACATCTCTTTTACAATTCTTTCCTGGTCATTAAATGTTATATAATTCACTAACCCCCAGTATATTAAAGGGAACTAACAAGGAAGAAGGGATTAAAAAGAAATTATTTTGACATGGTGTTGTTGATACTACTGATTGAGCATGATCTTATTCATGGAGAGCAATTCAGCAAAAAAGCAAGTCTTTTTAGCAAGTCCACATGTTTTGTCGATTTTTCAAAGAGTTTGAAGTCTTTGTGCTCAGTGGTAATAGGGAGCTTTCGATTTTCGGGGACGTTCAGAAGGGAAAAAACCTATTCTGAGCATACGCAGAATCGTGTTTCAAAGTCAATCTATTTATACAATGTAGCTCGCGTCATCTGAGTTTCACTACGCGTTCTGGGCTATTTTTACGTCTGCACAATTCATGACGTACGTTTGTAGAGAGCTATTTCATGCACCGATCATATGGGGGCACCATTTTATTTTTTATAGGTTGCGTCCTAGCGTAATCTAAAGCTAGTTTTCAGCATGACACAGGGAGAGGGGAAAATGCCCAACCAAAGCATCATCTGAAATGTCCGCACCCAAAGCTACAATGTAAAGCGCCCAATTATCATTACTTTTTGTGTCACTATAAAATGTGAATGTGGCCCTATGTGGGTGTGTGCCTGTGATGGTGTGGATATGGGGTTGTAACTTTGCTCTGTAGGTTTTGTTTGAGATGTTGAAGTGTAAAGCTATACCCTGACCCAGTTGTAAGCAGAACCGGCAGCATAGTAGTTTACACCAGAGGAATCTTTATCTCCCAACCCCCATCCTATCTACGTTAAGGGGAAATTCTGGACCAGGAAACCAGAAAAAAAAAATTAGTTTAAAAAAGAGTGAATCTTTTATAAGCAAAATGTTCAGTGAAAATGTGATCAGAATAAAAAGAAATAGTGAAGTTATGAAATTGTGGAGTTTTGCTAATTTTTGCACAACAGTTCTCTGCTCTAAAAGTGTAACCATAATGTTATTCCTGGCTGAATAAATTCTGATACATTAGGATTTGAGGCTGGATCATATTTGTGTTTGGACAAAAAAAACAAAACAAAAAAAAACCCCTGAAATGTCAACTTGTCAACAGTCAAGATTTTGTGCACAAACTACTGGTGTATGGCAAGTTGTGAGGTGATGACATCATCAACTCACTCATTCTAATATTCATAAAACTTCACAAATTCATAGATAACTTCATTGATTTTTTATTCTATTTATATCAAAATTTCATTGTTGTGCTTTATGAAATTGTGCACTTTCTCATGAGATGTTTTAAACTTTAAACTGGTGTGGAAATCCCCCTTTAAAACCTGTCAAGGCACCAACAGTGTCCCTCCCTCCCTTGCAGGTGGACCTGCTCCTGTCCCTCCTCCTGTTCCTTACACCCCTGGTCCATCTTCTAGTGTGCCCGTACACCAAGGTGGAGGAGAGTTTCAACCTGCAGGCCATGCACGACATCCTCTACCACCGCACCAACCTTAGCGCGGTGAGTCCAACGCCATCCATCAAAAGCTCTTCTCATCCCTGAAACAAGGTTTCATTGGACATTATTCTGTTGATAATGTCAATCTCTTCAGCAAGTTTCCCACAAATAATATACTCTCAGTGAGATTCTCAGGAGATCCTCCAGCTTCAAATTGATATCATTTTTATTTGAAGTTGTCTATTCTTGTGAAGAAAAGTAAGATGTGTAGTCTTTGTAGAAATTGCGTTACTTCGATGCATTTTACTAAATTTTTGCCCACATTATAATACTTGATTTTGAGAAAATAATTTGCTTTTGGGAAGACTACTGTGCCATGTTTTTCCATTTGTTCAGTGGTTTCACTTTCAAAATATTTTCCAAAATTTGGCCTTATTATGATATATAAGAACAATGTGTATCAGAGTATGATTTATGTGAAAATTGTCTTCTGAGTATGACTCTGATGTTACTTACTTTTTCTCAAAAGATATACAGTATAATTTTCCTCAATTCCCTTCCTTCATGGAAGGAACACTTTTTGGTAATAGTTGAGATACAAATCTGATGAAAAAAAAAAAAAAAACTATGAAGGCAGCGTACAGTCATGACTACCATGGGTATTGATTTGTATGCCCATATCTGTCATGACATGAAAGTAGTATATTCGTTTCTCACATACAGTACGACCACCTAGAGTTCCCTGGGGTTGTTCCGAGGACGTTTTTAGGACCACTCTTCATCAGCGTTCTGTCCTCCCCCATTGTTGGAGTGTGCAATCTCTTTGGTGCCTCAAAGTTTGCTGCACAGTACATAGGTATTGTAGATGTTTGCCCAGCTGTATGATTACAATTACTCTGTACATGGAATACAAGTTTCAGACAGGCTGTACAAACCACCCACGCATTCTACATTTGGGTCAGTGCCGAAGAAACATGGTACATTAGTGTAGCTTTGTTGTTTCCTGTGCTGTACTTCGTACAGACCTGTGTGTTAAACATTCTCAAAAGGATACATATGTCATCCTTTGTAAATATGACTCTCTTTAATTATGATCCCATTGTTTGTACCAACGTACATAGTATGTCCTGTAAATGCTAAAAGCAAAGATGTATCGTGTGAAAGAATGCAGTAGAGTATCACATTTTGGCATATTTTCTTCTTCTTTTTTTTTTGTCTTCTTTTTGTACTCCATATTTGCTTCAACTTAAAGAAATTACCTTGAGCTTTGGCCTCTTTTTAAATTCCGAATTGTTATAAGTATATTTCCCCTCATATATTTTGTTTGTAGTTTTCATTGTTCAAACTGTTTTGATTTGTGACTGTATTTTTTTCTGTGTCAAGTGCTGAAAATACTCTCACATTCATCAATCTGAGTGAAACTTACCCAAGACATGAAAAGTTTGATGTGGCTGGAAAAGAAAGTATTTAAAAAAAATAAAGTGCACCTTTGATGCAAACTTTGTCATCATGTGAGCTAAAAAAAAAAAAAATTGCAAAATGTTGTCAGAACAATCAAGAGAAAGTGAAAGTTGATCAAAGAAGTTGATCATTTGTTGCTTTTTAATTTTTATTGTTGAGTACAATGTTCATTGCATGCACCATGAAGGCATGGGGCATCAATGTTTGGACTATGATACTGGGACATCTCTTTGCTCTTTATAACAATGCCCCCTCCCTATTGATTAAAGTGATTTTTAAATGGAGAAAGAGGGCAGAAATTACAGACTATGGAATAGTTAATGATGTCAAAAGTATCAGAACTAGTGTGATCACCTAAGATTGTTATCAACAATACTAAATTGTGTAAAGAATACAAAGACAATTAATTAAAATGAATCAGTTACCTCTGATAACCATGACTCATCGTATGATATTGATGATTTATTGCAGTTCGGGGCATGCTTGCCATTATGGTCATGTCATCGTTTAACTCCTTCCGGGGGAGTGTCTCAAAGCTGTTCGGTCGCGACGTGGCCTGCTACCTGGTCCTGCTCACGTTGTCCCAGAGCCACTTTATGTTCTACGCCTCGAGGCCGCTGCCAAACACATTTGCTCTTGCCATTGGTGAGTTCCTTTAACATTTGCATTCCATTGTGAGGCCTCAGTTGCTAGCCATGTGTCAAATCTAGAACTAGAGAAGCACTCTGAGAGCGCAGACCTCCGCCAAGCAGCTACTTTCCATTAATGATCTTGTTCTTCCATAGACATCAGTGATTTCCAATTTTCCACCCATATGTATGCATGCTAAAAATCGCCCGAATTCCCTATATAAAAGCCTTTGATGATGTCATCAATCCTCAACTGCGCGGTGCGCCTCGCAGTAGAGCACGCACTTAAGTGCGCGTATGAAAACCTCAAAGATGCGCAGCTTGATCTCCCAAGTTCATTGACTCTACCTGCCAAAATATCGAAAATCCTTCATAAAATCCATAAAAGTTTCCGAATCATTACCAAAATTTAATCTGTTCCTTGTGTCATTTTCAACCTTCCCTGCAAGTTTCATCAAAATCTGTACACAACTTTTTGAGTTATTTTGCACAGGGACAAACAAATGGTAACTAAAACATAACCTCCTCCCTTGGCGGAGGTAATAAGTGTATTCACCTCAAAATACAAACATGCAAACATTAATGAATACGCACACACAGAAGAAAGAAGAAAATCATCGATGGACTATCATTTCATAAATTGCAATCATACATTGTACCTTGTTAATAGTGCTCATTGGATTTGCTGTCATGGCATTTGCATGCTAACAGCAATTTCAACATGTTTTTGAAAGGGTATTAATGTTGGTTGAAAGTCCACATCAAGGGTGTGTAATCATGTTGTCTAAAAAATTAGAGTGAGGAAACCTGAACTAAAAACTGCAGGGGTCTATTTGTTTTGTGTTCCACATGTAAAATGGAAGGCCATAGCTTATCAGAGCTAGCTGAATGATAATGGTATAAAGCAAGGGGTGTGCCACGAACTGAAAGCATCTAGAATTACTTAAGCCCAGTTGGCATATTTATGTGTTTTTACCTTTCTACTTTTATCTTGTTCGTATCTTTCGTCAAGCACCTAAATTATTATGATTAATTTTTCAAGGGGTCATATATTAAAGGCCAAAACTGTTCTTATGCATCTTCTATCATTAAATGCTTACAACGTACTTTATATGCTGTTATTTTTGCATACAGATATTATCGAGAAAGAGAAGTTCAAGATCATTTCGCAAGATGTTGTTTTCTTGAATTGACACATAGGTCATCATAAGGTGGCACTATTACCTTGGTGCATGTGACATTTTTGTGTGTTTAAATGCACAGTCCAACTGTGATTCACAAAATCTGTGAAATTAAATCCTCGCGAAAATAAAAGCTTGTACAATAAACAACTTCACTGAAACCTAACTTCTTGATTGATTTATTTCACTTCAAAGAAAAGTGTCTTCGTGAACCTAGTGTAAGTAACCAGATCAAAGTACACTCTACAGTGTACTGTGTTATTTTAATGTGTGGACAGATTGTGAAAGTATCAGGGTACTCACAAGGGAATCAAGAGAGTAGTAAGGACAGAGAAAATAGGACAGTGTCTGTCATTACTTCGGTGACACTACATTTGCTCCTATGATAATTGCTCCACTCTTAGGGTTAGGATTAGGGTTGTGATAGGGTTTTAGGTTTAGTTTGACATGAGGATTAGGATAAGGGTTAGGGTTATGTTTGTGGGTAGGCTTTATGTTTGGCTTAGTGTGCAGATATTTTAGAGCAATTGTTGCAAGAGCAAATGTCATGGAACCCATTACTTCAGTGCCATTATTGTGATTAAAGAGAGAAAGCTAGCTTGAGTCAGAATAACATGATCCCATCATGCACAAGATGTTGGATTACATGGTGACTCACTTGAGGATATCTTGACAGTCTATCTGTGTTTACACCATCATGCCGAAGGCGGCCATCAATTTAGCCTGGCTTTCCGTCCGTTGACATGTCGATGATTTCTCTGGTATGTCAGGAATGCCGGGCCAGCAGAACGAACATAGCCCGTGATGTTAAAAGTCACGGTAATGAGTCACGACATACCTGGCCAAATCAAATTTCTGCAGCTATTTCTGATCCGGCTAGGAGAAATGTAAATAAAGTGCCAGGTCAAATCGTTATCATGACTGACAGGGTTAGCACTCAATTGATATTGGCCTTCAAGCTTAGGTCATTATTAGTTTATGCATATTGGTGCTAGTTTTCAATGGAGAAGGCGTTTCACTGTACATAGGTATACTGTGGGGAAAAAACACCAAACCAACTTTAGGTCTTGTTGCTAAAATTGTGTAAAGCAATTACTCCTCTTTAATACTCTTTATGCCTCCGCCACGAAGTGGTGCCGGAGGCATTATGTTTTCGGGTTGTCCGTCCGTCCACTTTCGTTTACGCGATAACCTGAGTACTGGAATTTTACCAAACTCGGTCCAAGTATGAAGTATGATGGGGCAATTACTTGATTAGATTTTGGGTGAAATTGGCTAAAGGTCAAAGGTCAAGGTCAAATCATGAAATTGTATCCGTTTACGCGATAACTCAAGACTGGATAGAGCAAATTTCACCAAACTTTGTTGGAGGATGATGTATAATGGGACAATTACTTGATTAGTTTTTCAGTGAAATCGGACAGAGGACAAAGGTCAAAGATCAAGGTCCATCCTAAAATTTATCTGTTTACGTGATAACTCAAAACTGGATGAAGCAGCTTTCACCAAACTTGGTCCAAGGATGATGTATGATAGGACAATTAGTTGAGTAGATTTTAGTGACATTGGCAAGAGGTCAAAGGTCAAACAGTCAAGGTCAAATGTTACAAATGTTGCAATTTCCCCCATATCTATGCAATGCCCAAAGGTATTTTCTTGAAAGTTGGTGTGGACATGTACTAGAGATTCTCCAGAGAGAGTTTCATGTCATAAGGTCAAAGGTCAAAAGGTCAAAGGTTAGGTGAAAATGTTGCAATATCACTTTTCTCGCAAATGGTTCAATGTATCTTCGTGGAACTTGGTACATATGCATGTACTGACTGGCAGGGATTATCTAGGGAATTTAGGGGTCATGGGTCAATAGTCAAGGGTCAAAGGTCAAGGTCATCTCCTCAAAATTGTACTATTTCCCTCATATACTAGTATATGCAATGCTTGCATTTTTAGTTTCAAAAATTAATACATGCATTAACTATGGAGATTCTCTGGGAAATTTCCAGCCAGAAGGTCAAAGGTCAAAGGTTAAGGGTCAAAGGCCAGGTTTCAATGCCCCCCCCCCCCCCCAAAAAAAAAAAAAAAAAAAAAAAAATCCATTTTGTACCGTCATTACACTCTTTCTTCATACCTTGGAATTACTCAATGTATAAACTTATAAAAAGGTCTGTCAGAATTCAAGTAAAAATTCTCAATTCCCCATATATGTGTACCTGCACTCTTAAAAAATTAAAGCAAACCCAGTTCAAGACATTTCTGACAAACCTGTCATTTCAATATTTTGCCAGTTATGTGAAACTGTCATGGATCACACATTGTGAAGACATTGTACTATACGCCTTTTGGGAGAATCATGCATTATGGCGGAGGCATCAGTCGCCATGGCTACATTTCTAGTTTTCTTTCTTTTTTTTTGGCATTATGGTACCAAAAATATAGAGTCATTTATGATCCATGTACATGCAGTATTGATGGTGATGATGATGTTGACAGTTATGAGATTGATGATAGTAATGGTGATCTGACAATAACAATCCTAACAGTAACTACAACAATGATAGTGACTTGTAAGTCATAATGATCCAGCTGAACTCGATAAAATGCTCCTGCAGCATAGATTCGAGCTGACCAAATGAATTCTCCATTTGATAAGTTACTTTTAATATTACTTTAGACATTCAAAATGTAATACGATAGGGATGATAAAGTCTCTCTATTTAAATCAACTTTGAGGAATGATATGAACTTTAAAATACTATAAACTGTATTTGTGTAATATGAGTTATTTCTTGCTTATCTGGATACTAAATCACTATTACCTGATTCATACACAAAGTCAGACACAGGAGCTCTGTATGAGTAGTTTGACATACATTTGTAAATGCCCTTTTGAGTCTGTACATGTAGAGAAATCACTAGAGGAGTTTTGTTTGGTCAATGGTCTAACATACTGTCCTTCACCAGTATCTGTATCATTCTTAGTAAGTCACATTCAGAGTTTTCCCAAAACAAGAGGGATAATTCTAATTGCATATTATATCAAAATGAAATGGTTGTTGCTTTAATATCATGCAGGTAAAATGCATAATGTCAAAATGTTTTTCATTGAAATTAAGGTTTGGAAGAGAAATATAATGTGCCTGCGCAAAGGTTTTCAAAGCAGATTTTGGGACCGGGCAAATTACGGTCAAGATAAAGATATTCACATTTTGATTCTTTTTAATGAAACTAGGGTATAGCAATTATGCAATGTAACACTGCTTTCCATATTAACACCTGTTATTCATAAGACAACAAAAGGATGTTTGTGAAAGCTAAGTGTGATACTTAACAAACATAAGGGAGGGCACTGGAGTTACACACTGCAAATGTTATGCTTACATGTGGTAGGCACAGTAGTGCAGTCTGTGTATGGGGGGGGGGGGGGGGTTTGATGCTCTTCGGCAAGTCAAGTACAGCATAAAATCAGAGAAGTAATTGTACTGTATACCCAAACCAATTGTGCAAATTATAAAAGCACTAGGACTCCATCAAGATTGTTCCATTAAACTCTTCAGGACAGGAGTAAAAGACATACTATGCATTTGATTTCACAGAATCTAGGTGGAACATGCATGTATGGTGAATACAAGCCTCCTTTGTATACCTGTAATTACAAATAGATGCACTTTTAGATGTGGTTCCTATGCAAGAAATTTTTGTGCCTTTTGAGCACTCAGACAATGTGGTATGGGCCATTAGAATTGTCCCCTATTATTATTTCACAGTGTAGCATAAATTGTCTTGTCAACTTGAACGTGCATGATGCAGTTTAATGCGAGACATGCTCTATGTTTCATCTTTTTGAAATTGAAACACAGTTCACCAGTAGTGAACTAGATGCGAGGAATTTCTCAGAATGTAGCAAAAGACTATTCTAAGGTCATCCAGGGTAACTGTAACCTGCCTTGTCATTACATTAAAAAAAATATGTCACTGTCAGCAATTTAGAGAACCATAAAGGTGGATGTTGCATTTTTTCATCAAACCAATCATTGCTCCTCAATGTAAAATACTCCTGCATACTCCTGTTGGCTCTTTTTCCCAGCTCAGCATCTGGTTCAGTGCCTGGATGAATAGGGATCACATTTAGAGATAAAGCATGTCACTGTCAGCCATTGACATCCCAAAAGGTGTACTCCTCCCTGAAAATTTTTTTTTCACCCAGCCAACAAATCACTGCTACTCAGATGTAAATGCCGCTCAATACTCTTAATACATGGCCTCTTCCTCCCAGCTTTGCGTGCAATCAGTGCCTGGATGAACAGGGATCATGTCGCCTTCATCCTCTACTCAGCCTTTGTCATCATCGTGTTCCGCTCGGAGCTCTGCATCCTCATGGGTCTCCTGCTGCTGGCCGAGCTCCTGTCCAAGCGGCTGGACCTGGTGCAGGTCATCTTCTGGGGTGCCCTCGGTGGTGTCGTAAGCATAGGTGAGACTGCATAACCTGTGTATTGTTTGAGGAAACTCGTTGAAGAAATGTTGCAACACTGTGCATTTCTTTCACTGTCAAGAAAGACGGAATAGAGTACCAACGTGAGATGTCATAGCCTTAATGGCCATGGAAACTGGTTCTAAACAACCTCACCTGGCTCAAGTTTTTATGCCTGCACCTAGTTCCAACCTAAGTTATTGACTATGACATCATCACTGCCGTACTCTGTACATTGTAGTGTATGAAATGTGTGGAAAAAATGCTGAGGTACAAAAGGGATTCGTAAAGGGTGGATTTTATCTTTACATTTTATTCTATCTACATTCCGTCATTAGTTACCTTCTTTTTACCTGTTTTTTCACTTATTTTTTTCGTGTAGTTTCATCTTGCAGATTAATATGTTGAAAACTGTCTGGTATGCAGTGTATTTTGCCATTCCAAATAAGACTCAGTTTCAGCTTTGTTTGTAGCACCAGGTAGAGTGTTTCTGTTACAGAGGGCTTCCATCTTGTATGTGACAGAGTGTTAGCTCAAATGATTGGAGAAAAAACAAACAAACAATGAAATAGATAAAGCCCCGTAAAATAAGTCAATTGTGGAAGTGATGTGAGCACAGAGAAAGAGAGGGGGCACAGGCAATGGGGAGAAAGAGCATGAGTATGTTTTTGTCAGTAAATCTCATATGATGAGGAATACTTGGAAGAGTTTTAATTGCTTTACTAAGTGTCCAAGAAGAGCATCTGTGCATAAACTGTGCAGAGGAGAATTTAATTCAGTAGGTTTTTGGCCTTGTGCGGGCCATGTTTTGCTTCAGGTAGTGGGCCGGAAGATTATTTGATGCCCAGTTCGGAAGAGAATCTATGTACGGTAAGTACCGTATCATGACAGGATATTCTGATTCATAAAAACATATACTCTGTGTGCCTTTTCTTTTTCAGTTCTGACCGTGATGGTTGATTCGTTATTCTGGCAGAGACTCCTGTGGCCCGAGGGAGAAGTGTTGTGGTATAACGCTATTTTGAACAAGAGCTCAAATTGGGGTGTATCCTTGTCAAATCAAAGCTAGCTGTCTTGTCTGACCAAAGTTCAAAATGTACAATTGTAATGTAGTAGGGTTTTGTTTCCCTGTTTGTATATTGTAGCAGCTCTGTAGTGAGCACTTCTGATTTGTGTACAGAGTGGAACCAAGCAGCTTTTGGAGAGGAAATACTGTCTTGAGTGATATTGGTGACAATTGTGCAATCAATCTGTTGAATATTTCACTGGAGTCAGTTGAACGCAAGGATATTGTGAACTTCTAACTGCACGGAAATCATTATGACACAGCATTCCATGACCACTGTTGAGTAGTCTTGATTGTTCCATGTTGTATGGTGTTAAGTGCTAATTATTTGTCATATGATTTAAACGATGACATGGCATTTGCTCCTGCGACAAATGCTTCAGTCTTATTTTCTCCAAGGACTCAGAGGTAGGGTTAGGGTTGTGATAGCATTTTGTGTTTAGTTTGATGTGAGGATTAGGATGAGGATTAGGGTTAGGGTCATGTTTGTGGGTAGAATTTATGTTTGGCTTAGTGTGCAGGTACAATGTATTCCATGGGAGCCATTGTCGCAGAAGCAAGTGTCATAAAACTGATATACACAACAATAAAAAAAAAAAAATATGATCATGATTTAACTTAATATCATAAGAAGACATAAGCTTCCTCTTAATGGACAAATGTTTGAGAACATAATCAATGTCATAATGCTATTACTTACCAAGCTCCAGTTAGACACGTTTCTCAGAAGAAATTTGTAGTTGCATGAGGTGTGATGTTTTTACCTGACAAAAGAGAGGCTAGCATTTGTTGTCACTGTTGCTTAACAAGTAGAGATTTTCTATCAATGGCCTCAAAAGCTAACTTTCAGATGATGGCTGTTTTGCAGCAGTTTGTCTGTTTTTATCTTCATTTCACTTTTCTGTTACCACTGTTATCTCGCTGTCAAACAGAGTGATATTTTTGTCTGGGGCAGAGTTTTTGTTCATTTCATTACTGTATGGCAGGGAAGAATTGTATGATGTATAAAATGCCAGAAGACACTGTTATGTGCATTGGGTCAGGACACACTTCCTTGACTCTTGTTCACCAGACATCCCCATTCCTATGGTACTTCTACTCCGCCATTCCCCGTGCTCTCTGGGCCAGCGTGGCCCTGGTCCCCCTGGGCTGCACGGTGGACAGCCGCCTGCCCTGGTTCCTTCTCCCACCCCTCGGCTTTGTCTTCATCTACTCTTTCCTGCCCCACAAGGAGCTGCGCTTCATCATCTATGTGTTCCCCATGCTCAACGTTGCTGCTGCCGCCGCCATAGCTTACATGTATGTACATTTTGAACCATTTCAACCTTTTTGGGGGGTATTCAGCTCTACAGGAGTGTTATAGGTCACAGATCAAGAACAAATTGTAAACTGCCACATTTTTGTGTAACTGAAGAATTATGTATGCTAAAATTGCAAACCATGACTGGATACAGTTGTAAGTCCTTAGATATGGTAGGATAGATTGTTGAATGTAGAAAAAAAAAAATGTCGACATTAGGGCCTAGGTCTTACTGTTTATGCAGTTACACTGCTTTGTTCATGTCAATCTTGGTATGGAGATTGTGTGTGAATAGTCCATGTGAATGATCGTAACAACACTTAGTTCTGTTCAGACATAATCTCATACCAGAACCATTAGGAAGAAAATCTAGACATGTAACGTGGGATACAATGCACAATAGACTGGTAATGGCAGTGAACACTGTTCAGACATAATCTGATAACAGAAGCGTCAGGGAGAAAATCTGGACAGAGTAACTTGGGATATATTTCATGTCACTCAAACTTTTCATAGACCTTTCAGAATAAGTGTCCTTGTAGTATTTGTGATATCTCGACCCCTGTACCTAGCACTCTTTTATTGTATTTTAAAAGGCTCATGCAGTGTCATCTTCTTCAGACAAAACCAATCAGTGTATATATGGTCAATTGCTTTCGTAACAATCATCATCAAGTTTCTGGTACTATTTGACAGTAGAGTGCACTTTTTTATGCCTCCGCCACGAAGTGGTGCCGGAAGCATTATGTTTTCGGGTTGTCCGTCCTTCCGTCCGTCCGTAATCAATTTTGTGGACAACGTAACTAAAAAAACATTTGAGATATCCTAATAAAACTTGGCATGTATATGTATGAGTGGGTGAAGTTGTGCCTATCAACTTTTGAGTGCACATGCTGAAGGTCAAAGGTCAAGGTCAAATGCTCAAAATTTCACTATTTCCCCCATATGTATACAATGTCTGAAGGTATTTTCTTTAAACTTAGTGCATACATGAACTACCAACCAAAGATTCTCCTGAGAGAGTTTCGGGTCGTGGGTCAGAGGTCAAAGGTAAAAAGAAAATGTTAAATTTTCACTTTTTTCTCTATATTTCACAAATGGTTCAAGGTATCTTCTTGTAACTTAGTACATATGCATGTACTGACTGGCAGTAATTATCTAGGGAATTTAGGGGTCAAAGGTCAGGGGGTTAAAGGTCAAGGTCAACTCCTCAAAATTTCACTATTTCTCTCTTATCTATGCAATGCCTTCAGGATTTTTCTGGAAACTTACGATGTAGTGTATGCATGTATTACCAAATAGAGATTCTCTTGGAAGGGTTTTTTTTTTTTTTTTGCCAAAAGGTCAAAGGTCAAAGGTCAAGTGAAAGTGCTAAATTTCACTTCTTCCTTAAACTCATAAAAGGGTCAAAAGTCAAGTAAAAATCCTCAAATCCCCAAATACATGTACCTGCACTCTTAGACAATATAGCCATTCATCCAATTAACTCTTTATGTGCCACGTTCGCACGTCCGACTCAGTCGACGGCGTGCCAACTTCGCATATTCTGCTCAACACACAAAGCCACTTACACCGATCGATAAATCGCTAATCCCGCTATACAATGAAAGCGTTTCTCGCGCTTTTGTCCCTCTCACATACGGCTTGCATTCTATGTGGTGATTGACTATCAAGCGGTGTTCCCAACTAGATTTGTGTGTACATTCTAAGTTTCTGTTACGGTTTTATGTGCAAAAGTCATACCTTTACAGTAATGTTGCAACTGGTCATTCAAAAGAAAAATTGAAAATTGATTTGTCATGCAATTTATATCGAAGCAAAGTTTGGCATTCCTCTTTAACTTTGTTCACTATTGTGTCCACCTTAACAAAAATTTGAAAAACCGAATTCTTTCTCAAAACATGACTACCTTCATGTCTCAGAATAACGTGGCACACAGGGGGTTTCCACCATGGCACATAAAGAGTTAAACCTATGTAGTTCAAGGGAAGTGAACATTCCACATATTTGTGACAAACCTGTCACTGAAATATTTTGTCAATTATGTGAAAATGTCATCAAACATTGTTAAGACATTGTACTATGGACCTATTAGGAGAACCATGCATTATGGCGAAGGCATACCAGTCGCCATAGCAACATTTCTAGTTTTTTAGATGGTTTGATCTATGTATTAAGTTATTACACATTTTAATGGACAGCAATTAATGTCATATGGTGGCACCCATTCTCATTCACTTCTAAAAAGCGGTTTGTGCTTTTTAAATGAAGGAAAGATCATTATACACATGGGAGTCAGTTGTCTGTGCAGTTGTTATATGGATACCTCAGATGCATATTCAGGTTGTTTGCTAGTGCTATGATGGTAATGTGTAGCCATGCTGGATGGCTCAGATCTTTGTGAGAAATTCTGATTTCATATGATATTATAGAATCTCTCCATTACCTTGTTTCTTTTATGTTGTTTGTTTTTTTGTCATTTTTCCCCTGTTTATATCAGACTGCGGAATTTCAAGAAATCTGTGTTCATAAAATTGATGGCGCTGGGCGTCTTGGGTCACTTCGCTGTCAACGTTGTGGCGACGGCATTAATGCTGGGAGTTTCGCACCACAACTATCCAGGTGGAGATATCATGCACCAGATGCACCAATCCATTCCAGCAAATTTAGGTAAAAGGGGAAATGAGTTGTACATCACAGGAGCATGAATAGGAGAGGTCTGATAGTGTGACGGATTCTTAGTTAATATAAGAAGGATTGAAAGAATTTGGAAGTATTTATATTGTCCCATAGCATACACAAAGTTGTGCATGAAAATCATGAAACATATTCCTTACTAGGGAGCACTGCAATTGCCTTGATTAGCCAGCACAAATAAATGCCTGGAAATTGCCATGGGGAAGGGGGGAAAGGCAGATATTTATTTTGTTTGCAGTACATTAGAATAAACCACAGCAGCACATAATAATGGAAGGACATTTCATCTTTAAAAAAATAAAATGAAATGAAATGAATTTAAAAAATTAAAAAAAATATATATATATTTTTTCTTCTCTCTTCTCTGCAATAAGCATTATTTCAAACATATTAAAAAGCTTGTTTTACAGAACCCCTCCTTAGTGATATGTTATGATGCTCATACTGTCTTTGTACACAGTCACAAATTATAGTGCACAATTTTATTGTCATGTAAAGAAGTATTAGGGATGTAGACAAAAATTGATATGTAGGAAATGAGATTATGACTTTGTAGTGTGGTGTATACTTTCTTTCAACAGATATCCATGTACACATTGATGTTGCTACCGCACAAACGGGTGTCTCCAGATTCACGCAGGTCAACCCAAACTGGAGGTAGGCATTCAGTTTTCTTTTCTCTTTCAAATACAGCTGTGAATGTTATATTCACTGCATGTTAGATTGTGAAGTTTGACCTGGCATGTGTTATTTGGAAATTCAGCATTTCTTGATTTCTTGGGGTTTTTTAAACTACATAATGAGCAAAGATCGCAATTGAAATTTTGAAATGAAATCCTTCAGTACTGTGCTTTTCCTTACTTTCATTACTGTCGTTTTTTACAGCAGTCGTTGTAAAGAGTCATAATCAATGGAAATTTAATGTTAATGGTAACTAATTGATTAATATTGCAATGAACAAGCTAAAGAATGAGTGCTACTTACATAATCTAGACTGCAGTATTCATTATTATATTTCTTCATGTTATATTTTGCGTGAGATCTTATTTCTCTTGTAAGCTGTTGTAAAGCTGGCAGGATTGCCATGTGTTGAAGCATCCCCATGTTACAAGTCAATCTTATTTATCCCAGAGTTTTCATAAAGCATACATGTACTTGCACCTCTCATGATTTATATAATTTCTGTCAATTCCATGGCTGCACCTTACTGCTAAAACTTGTATGCACTATTCTCAAAAGAAATGCAGTGCACTCGGGAAGTCCTTGGGACCGGCACTTTTCTTTCGTTATATGGAAATTACGTTATAACCGAACGCATAAACAATAACAATGCATAAAACGGATAATGTTGCCGGATTAATTTTTACTTTGTTCTAATCAGAATTTCGTTATAACTGTATTCAATATAACAGGAGTGCACTGTAAAAATATACATCAAATATACATTCTTTCTGCTGCTGTATAGCTTTGCAATTGTAACACGGTTCCTCATCTATTGTCTGAAGGTATAATAAAACGGAGGATCTTAAAGAGGGTGGAGCCGAGATGATGCAGTACTCCCATCTGTGCATCGGCGCCCCCAACGAGGACAGTCCAGAACTGTCGTGGTACCGTAGGACTCACAGAATCCTCGCCTTTGCCAAAGGCTACGCAGGCATGCAGAAGCCAACGAACCTGAGGATGCTCCTGACGTCGCCCCCAAAACTCATCGTGGAGCCGCGGATATACCTGCTTGAGAGAAACGGATGGCGAAGGGAGGATGTATGAGAATGCTGCAGGAGGTTTTCAAAAGGGTGCAGATAATCATGGTTTCTCTATTGCTTGTTTTCACTACCCTTAACGAAAATGAATACATGCAAAAGGTAGCAATCGCTGGAATTGTGCTTGAACAAAGGCTTTGCTACCTTACTATCTATTTGTATGCCTTGTGTCTATGAGTGGTCTTTTTTTTTGTATGTGGATGTTATAGTGCATCTGTCTGTTCGTGGCTGTCTGTCTGTATTTATGTGTTCATATTTTCCTGGAACAGTAAAAGTACTGATCATTGATTTTGCCATTCCGTGAATTCTGTGGAGATGTGCTTGCAAGGAAATAATTTCTTACTACTTGTAGATCAGTCTTTAATATATGCCTCCCTCTTGCTGACAGTATGATCAAATGCAACCCACTTGACATTAATTTTTCACACCTAAGGGTGACTTCAGTAATATACCTGCAAAATGAGGTGGATTATAAACAAGTAATGATTCAGCTGATGCCATGTTTATACTGCAATGCATCTTTGAGCTACTCAAGAACACAAGTTGCTAGTGCATTTATACTGCTGACAAACATATAATATATTAATAATCTGCTGCACCTTTTTTTTTTTTTCTTTTTTTTTTTTTGGGGGGGGGGGAGGAGGGGAGGGGTGAGGGGTTGTTTGATTGTGGAAACCAATTGCCCTCAACATCAATCGTACACACCAGTCAAGTTCTAGTACATGTTAGATTTAAATGTCTGCCGTACCATATACACTGTAAATGTATGTATGGTACTGCACTAATACTGCCTCGTAAAGCACGACCTAAAGCATCAGCTCCCAGGCTGACAAGCAGCAGTCTCTGACATTGCTTTTATTTTGCAGCATGTTTAGATCGAACCTAAAAATAATGCTAAAAAAGAGCACTTGACCAACTTCCACTGATCTGTTTTTGTGGTTGCTGCACATAATTAATGCCTTACAAAATTGTGCTTCAAATGCATCTTCCCATTTGGTTAAAAGAAAGTATTTTGAAATCCTTTTTTTTTTAATATATATATATATCTAAAGGCATTGGGACCTGGAATTCAAGAGGGTTGAATCAAGAGGCGAACTCACACTGACATTATTTCAACCCAGTTCAACATACTTACATTACAAATAGTGGATGTTGCAAACATGCAGATGCGTAAGTATGGGACTGTGTAACAGCGCCCTCTTGATTCCTGGGACTGTTTTGCTTTAACCCATTGTATACAGGAACCAGGTGGTTTCTATTTGAAGTCAATGGTATTTGATATTCTGATTTGAAATGGCTTTACCTTCCAGCTTTTCTTTGTGTTGTACAACTCTTCTTCTCTTTTCTTCCTTTGTGTTTGTCGCGAGTCTTCTACTGCAGTGAAATGTGACGGTGTGTCATGATGTGACATTCAATTCATAATTATACCGTGGAAGTAGTTTTGTATTTATTCCAAACTTATTTGCCCCTCTGCACCAATATGCACAATTCATGTCTTTTCCCACCAAATGTACCACTTGCTGTTGAATTGTTTCAGTAGGGAAGGCTACAGTGAATGACAATTGTAGGAGTGTGTGTGTGTGTGGGGGGGGGGGGGGGATCCCCATATGTCATTTGACAAGAAGTTGATGTTGTTAGTGGATAGGACCACAGAGTCTCAATTTGTGAGTTCCTTATTCAAGTCCACTAGCACCGGTGGTATCTTAAGGCTGGGCACCTTATCATAGGTGCTGACTCCTTCGGAGGGGTCATTGGTCCTGTGGTGACTTGTTCATAAGAATTAATGTCCTTCCTTGACGACCGCATTAAAAATCTTACTTTTTTTTCTTTTTGGATAGTAAATACCAGACTTGAAGCAATTCACAGGCATTTTGTTGTTGTTGTTTTAAAGGAAGAAAGAAGAGAGAGAGAAAAATGGGGCCCTATACAAATAATTTGCCCCAGACAGCACTAACATATACCAAAACATTATAAATCTTAGAGATATAAACAAGAATATTAGATATACAAAGTCTCCGCAAGGGAGCTCATATCGTCTCCACAAGGGAGCATTTATAAAAAGAAACTATGTCACAAGATCAGTTCTAGAATGAAGCCTACTCTTTGTTAGGACGTGTTTTTATTGTCAGATTTGTGTGGGGGTTCTAAAATATTACCCACTCATACATTATTTGTTACTTGATTTTTCAAGATGGAAATTTTATTCCCGATCTTCTGCTGTAATTTGGAGTCTAAAAGAGGAGTATTTTGTGTCTTACTTGCAGAATTGTGTGGAACGAACTCGGCATTCAGTGTTAAAATACATGAAAAAGGACTTGAGCACACCCAGGGATCTACATACAGTGTAGGATGAAAATAATATATACTGTACATGCATTGCCTAAAGTGGCAGATTATTTGTAAGGGAATTAACATCAAACATTCATGTTGATTCAGTAACTGCAGAAAGATCAGTACAGTAAAACACCTTGGAATGCACATGAATATGAGGTGTGTAACTATGTGTTTGTGTGTGTGTGTGTCTCGTTTTTTTAATTCTAAATTTTGCATGTATTGAAACATTTATCTTGTATGTGTGTTAGAGTGTTACAAGTTGACAGCACTTCTGTTGTGAAACAAACAAAAAAATGAACAAAAATGAAACCATGTGCAAGCATTTTCTTTTGACATGAATACATTATCAGGAGTGTTACTTAGTATGTTTGCCAGCAATGTGCAATGAATAATAATTGTCTGTTATGCATTATAACAGTTGATATATACCTTGGCATATTTTGTTGTGTGGCCTTTGTAAGTCAAATTTAAAACTAGAGCATGTAGAGCAAGAGGAGGAAATTCATGAAATTTGAAAGCTTTTGTGTATTTTGGTCATCGCAAATGACCATTCTTATTTCATAGAAAATGGGTTGCAGGATTTTTCATTAATAAAAAGGTGTATGTGGGATTTAATACTGTATCATTACTGTGTTGTAAACATCACTTCTAGAACTTTTTCTGTTCATGTGTTTGTTTCTCAGTTTTTTTCTCTCCAATTTACTACAACGTAATGTAAAATTCTGACGTCTGACTTTTGCTATTTTCATTTCTGGAGCTTCCTATCTGGTTGACAATAAACCATGAAAACGTTCCCAATTTTTCCTCTTTTGTCCATTAGCTTTGCTCCAATTTTTGTTATCTGTCATGTCTGGGATGACACACCCCGTCTGCTGATGTCAGAAAAACAAAACACCCCCTCCCCCCCCCCCCCCCATTTGTATTTTGTCTAAAATGAATGCTCTGAAAGTTTTGTCCTGCCATGCTTTCATACATTTTACAAAAATATGTCAAGAAACTATAAATCATTTAAATTGACTGGTGGATGGGGGTGCATCTTTGATCATGCAGTGTCAGTTAAAATACACTTTTTTACTGTCCATTAATCATTTCTAGAAATGCTGAATGAGACTGCATTCTATAGTAATTATAGTTGCAATAGGCAATCATTCATAATAGCTTGATTATATTTTTTACCTTTACCCTGAAGGATGTCAGAGGCATTGTTTTCAGGTTGTCTTTCCGTCAGTACTATATGTCACTTGTATGAAAATCCCCTGGGGGATATATAATTATACCGTTTACGCTGAATATTTCGTGAGGTTTTTATTTTCGCAAATTTCGTGAGTTAGGTGCTATTTGCGAAATTAAAGACACGTGAAAATATTGACTCTTATCCCGATGTGAATGTGACGTACGCGTGTACACTTCTGCGTTCAGTACAGGACTCCACAATTGCGAATTTAACCACTCGCGAAGTCGTCGGGAATTCCCGATTCGTGAAAATTTAGACTCGCGAAATATATGGCGTATACAGTAATTTTCCTGAGACAAGTTGTAGAAGCGCTGATTAGAAATTGGATAAGATTCTTTGAGGTTGATTTTGAAGGTCACTGAACTGTGGGTAAACATGTCATTTCCCAGCCACAACTAGAGCCCCAGATGTCTAGGTTATAGTCTGGTTATGAGGATTGATAAAAATGTACATAACCTATGGTTTCTGTGAAATGACCCTGATCAAAAGGTTAAAGGTCAAGGTGAAAGGTAAGTTGCACTGTGATGAAAATGTCATTTTCCAGCCATAACTGCTGCTAGGAACATTAATGGTAATGTTATTCACTTAATCAGTACTACACTTTGTCTTAAAGAAGGGTAAAAATGTGATAGAAATGTTAAAATGCATGAATAGCAGGGATGATCCAGTTCAAAGGTCACCAAATTTTGCTAACAGGACCATTTTCTGGCAGTTAGTTCTACCACGATAGTCCAATAAAAGTGTTACAACCTGTATTTATGTAATGGATGTAATATGATTGAGGACTTCTTCCTTCATACAGACCTAACGGTCAATCCTCACAGTGATCAAGATTAACAGAGGGCAGTATGCATATGGCAGAATAAAGTGATTGATTGTGAAGGGAGAGGCATCCAGCAACTGCATGCTTCAGTCCCATTGCTCTAGATTTATGGAGTTTTCATGATCATATTTGCATTTTCTTCAGATGAATTTACAATTTCACAAGTCCTTGGTGAGTGAAATTCAAAATGCTTTATGAAAAGTTATGGTACAAACCTTGTGCTAATTATTTTTAGCATTTATGTGTAGGGAATAATGTACTCATTATGTTATGCTCTTCTGTCAAAATATGCAGAATTTTCTGTTTTTTGTAAGTGCCTTTTTTTGCCAGTAGGATAATCACGTAAAGTCATTCAAGGTAGAAATAAATCATGTCATACTTTAAAATGTGGATGTGAGTCAAGAAAAACATAAATTTAAAGAATTTTATGTACTTTTGTGCATTAAGCCAATAAAGACATTTGTGTGCAAAAAACAAAAAGAAAAAAAAAATATTCATTTTGTGTCTTTTGCAGTCATTACATAATCTCCAATTTTGTTTGATGTGGAATTCCAGGATAGCATAAATCATTTGCCATAAAATGTGATCATGCATCTCTGTGTCATATGTGACCTGACAGAACAGAATGTTACACTTATTAAACTGGCAGACATTGAAAGGTGAGAAAACTACTTTTTTTAGGATCCCTTTGTTTTATGTATCTCAGTCATTTCAAAACCCATTTTCATCAAAGTAACTTTGAATTCCTCTTAAAATTGTATGCTCTTTCATACAAATGTATTTCACAAGAGGTTTCTCATTCAAATTCATGAAATTCTTCAGTCGAGCTGTTTTCATTGCAACTGATTGAGGGCAATTTGTCGATAAGGTTTCCCCATTGTTTCAAGATTCAAAAAAAAAAAAAAAAAAAGGAGGCGAGTAGTGTATGTATCCTTGTCTGGGTATAGATGTTAACTCTTCTTCTTTTTTTAACCAAAAGCAAAGAAAAATGGGGCAGTTGTTAAAATGATTCAAACTTCTACTGTCTTTTAGGCTTCGTCAGTGAACCTACTTCAGAGAGTTGGCCATCAGAATAGAGCTGTGAACCAAATGTTTTTTAGGTCAAGACATGATTTAGCACATGCATACAGCTGATGAAGTACAAATGAATAAGAGATGGTGTATGATGTAATCACAAGGGATAAACAGACAGGAGTTGAACTGAAAGAGTCAGCTTGAGTCAGTACAATCCTCCATTGTATCAGCAATGCCAACTTCCCAAAAGCTAACCCCAAGAAACTGCATCATTAAGACATACCATGATTCTTTTTTTTTTCTTTGTACTAACAAAACAAGAAGAAAGAAAAAAAAAAGAACTTGCACAAGCTAATACTGTAAAAGTGGAAATTTTCGCGGTGTTGAAATTTGTGCGCATTTCGCGCAACCAGAAACTAGCGCGAAAATAAAAACATGCGAATATTTTTGCTTGCCATACGTTCCTGTGCGTGATGTCTTGATTCCGCGGAATTATAAACACGCGAAACTCTTCTGACCCGGCCTAGCGCGAAAAATTAGTCCCGCGAAAATATCCACTTTTACAGTACATTGTACACGGAAACTTTAACACAGGAAAGCACAAACAAATGCACACTCAAAACCACAGCACAGGAGCAACACCTCCTAAACCTCTTATGAACCCACTCTTTGAAAGGGTTCAATATTTGCTACCAAATTCAAGAGCCAAGAAGACGGTGACATATTTCATGATACAAATATTTTTCGCTGTTGATTTAATAAGCACTCTGTTAGAAGTCAAAATATTACTCGTCTGATCTGACGAGTAAAATCAAATAGTTGGTCCAGGCCAACATAAAAATTTCAATAGACAAATAACTGTGAAGATATTTTGGCTCACGACATGAAAATGGGTACATATATTGTTTGTACCCCATAAAATACTGTATATGCATTCCAAATGCAAATCATTGTATCATTTTAACTCTTTTTTTTTTTTTTTTTTTCCTGTATCATCATCAGGTTGCTTTACCAGGACAGCATTAAAATAACTGTAATACATAACTAGATATATCGCTACGGCGACTGATATGCCTCCGCCATAATGCATGGTTCTCCTAATAGGTCTATAGTACAATGTCTTGACAATGTGTGATGACAGTTTCACACAATTGGCAAAATATTAAAATGACAGGTTTGCCACAAATGTGCTGAATGTTCACTTTCCTAGAACTACATGTAGGTTCAATTGGATGAATTATTCAAATGTCAGAGTGCAGGTATTTGGGGAACTGATGATTTTTACTTGACTTTTGACCCTTTTATAAGTTTATGCATTGAGTAATTTTCAAGGTATTGAGAAAAAGTATAATTTCAGTATCAAATGGGAAAATAGCATTACAGGTGTATCTAAACCTGGTCTTTGACCTTTGACCTCACAGTTCCACGGAAAATCACTGTTAGGTAGAACATGCATAAATATGTAAGTTTCATGATGATACCTTGAGTTACTTTCGAGATATGGAGGAAAAAGTGCAATTTAGCACTTTCACTTGACCTTTTACCTTTTGACCTTTGACCTTTTGGCAAGAAACTTCCCCAAAAATACATATTGGGTAATACATGCCAAACATCAAGTTTAAAAAAAAAAAAAAACCTTCAGGCATATTGCATTTTAAGGAAAGTAGTGATATTTTGAGGAGTTGACCTTGACCTTTGACCCCCTGACCTTTCACCCATGACCCCCAACTTCCCTAGATAATCACTGCCCATCGGTACAAGCATATATACTAAGTTCCATGAAGATACCTTGAACCATTTGTGAGATATGGAGAAAAACATGAAATTTCAATTTTTTTTTCACAAAATAACCTGTGACCTTTGACCCTGTGACCCTAAAATCCACACAAAGTATTATCCCCCAAGGATATACCCTCATACCAAGTTTGATGTAAAACCACCGCACGGTTCTTGAGATATCGACAAAAACAAAACGGGACGGACGGACGTACGGACGGACGGACGGACGGACGACCCGAAAACATAATGCCTCCGGCCACTTCGTTGCGGAGGCATAAAAATGGCATTTACCAAATCTCGCACTTGTCTTCTGAAAACAAGATCATATTCATGAGACAAACAAGGAACTTCACAATCATTGAGTAAAGCACAGAATAAAGGAAATGTAATGCAAATGCAAGTCGGCAAGTGAAAGAGACAGGGCTGTAAATTGATTTGAACTTCAGCTATGGGGGGGGGGGAGGGGGATGGGAGAGACCCTTTTTGCTTCACCTCATGCTTTCAGAGGCTATAAGAACACAACAAAACTTAACAAAACCATCTCAGTGTTGATCAGCATGGAAATGATTGGATCATATAGATTCACAGTCATTTCTTTTTTCTTCATATAGGTGAGTGTTAGGAATCGACTGCAGGTCTTAAAAATTCATCAGACTGAGCATGGCCTGTTCATTTACATGTCAAACACTTGTCCAACTTTTTTTTAGAAATACATTGTACCTTTTACTTTTTCCAGATTCTCCACAGCCAACTGGAAATTTGCCCGCCTGTCTACTTTTCACTCTTAAGCACGTGACATGAATCATATCATTCAAGGGTCATCTGATATGTGTGCGAGTGAGGGGTTGGGGGTGCTCACATAAGCTAGAAATGTTTAGCTTCACAGAGTATTGGATGCATTCACAGACTTTCAGTCTGTGGTTTCATCTCATTATGGGCCAACTTTTACGACCAAAATAATTATCAATGAATGTTGTTTGATTTTTACTTCACATTATACATTTCATTACTCCATTTGCATGTACATAAAAGGAGGCTATGCAATTGAGTGAATGTTACATCGACAATGCAAAATGATACAATGAATCTTCTTCATCTGAAACAATGTCGGATAACTTCAAGTCCACCTCTATGCGAGGACTTCTACCTGGGATGGCTCAAACATATATTCAGTACTGACTGGTTTTTCTTTCAAGGCAGCATTCTGGAACCTCACAAGAAGTTTTCAATTCATATAGCCCTCCATTCAAACATCATTCACACCTTTTTTTTCTTTTTTCTTTTTTGTATTTCAAAGTGATATTTAGACAGCTATTTCGCACAAAGAAAGACCAACATGAAATATATGCAACATGAGACACAAGAAAAATACATCACTGTCTGTTGGTAGCTAATATAAGTTTATCCTTGACACTTGAACAAACAAAAAACCAACCAAACAAACAACAAAACCAAAGGAGACAGCTTCACCAAGAACAGTTCTTCTAAAAATGTGACACAAAAGTGTTTTATAAAGCAGCATCACAAAGCAAAAGCAGTTTCATCATGTTTGATGCCAGGCCTTTTTTTTTTTTCACTGAAATCTGCACTTTTGTAATGCTCAAAACAACAATGTCTAACATTCTTGAGATCTTGACTTAACAAAGTGATAGAAATGACAAATGAGAGGAAGATAGACCTGGGGGAGGCACATGAAACCATTCAAACCTCACATCACTCCGTCTTTAAAAGAAAGAAAGAATGCCCTATTACAGCATCTGTAACAGCAACATGCTTTTTAACCCTTCACCTCCACGAAATTACCATGTGCAGCTGCAACGGACAGTATTCCTGTGTTTTTCACAATGTAGCCCAACACATGGGGAAAAATTTTATGTACAAGATTGATTGTCCTTTGAAGGAATAATAAGATTTAAAACAAAATAAAAATGATTGTCCTTTGAAGGATTAAAGATAAAATCTGGATAGAGGGCAAAACCAAGCTTAACTGAAAAACTCTAGCTGAATTTAAAAATCATAAGGTCACCTACCCCAGAGGTTCAATACAAAACATGTGAAAAGCAAAGGATTATTCTTCCTAGATCTCTGGTTGAACCCGCTGATTTAAAGTTACAAATAAAGGTACCCTATCACTGCCAGGCAATGTCTCCACAGTGGAATAGAATGCTCATGTGTTGTCACCTTTGTCAATAAAGCTGTAGTGTGGATACCAATATCTGCTCGATAAGATATTTCCTATTCTCTACATGCAGGCAGAGGATGTCTGACATATTAAAATAAAAGTAACCCCAACAAACTTTTTTTGTTATTGTAAAAGTGGAAATTTTCGCGGTGTTGAAATTTTCGCGCATTTCGCGCAACCAGAAACTAGCGCGAAAATAAAAACACGCGAATATTTTTGCTTGCCATACGTTCCTGTGCGTGATGTCTTGATTCCGCGGAATTAAAAACACGCGAAACTCTTCTGACCCGGCCTACTGCGAAAAATTAGTCACGCGAAAATATCCACTTTTACAGTATTCTGTTTTGCCTTACCAAAAATACAATAATACTACATGAGCAATCTAACATATTGAAGTTGTTACTTTCTTCTAAATGGTCATAAAAATTCTATCACAGATGTGACCTTGTATGAAAGAAATGGAGTTACACAAACTAGATACAGATGATAAAAAAACACAAATGATCAGAAAAAAATGTCACCTAAAACATGGTTCATTAGAATGCATTTAGCCTATCCTTTTGTGTTTTATGAGTACATGACTGAAGCCTAAACACTATACAGACATAAAAACAGAGTAAAAATCATATATTCTTTCACACTAATATGATCCAAGCATAACTACACAAACATATATAATAATCCCAATCAACTCGCACATATCAATGCCAAATTACTGTATAGTGAATCAAAGTCTAATGGGTATTTTCTGATACCTGTAATCACAATTTCAGCACAGTTATCAAGTTATTCCACTGTTTCCATAGTAACAATAATCTTTCTAATGTAGTTATTCACTGGACCACTGTCCTGTGTTCTTCGTGCACATAAAGGAATCGGAAAACAATCTGCATACCGGTATGTTCCCATAAGTTTCATCTGGTATACAGATCTAGTTCCAGGCAAAGCTCCTCAAATACTATTTCAATTCCATGTCATCAAAACCAGATTACGATCTGGCGGTGTGATAATCTGTCTAAAAGGGCCCTACGAGTATGAGCAGTAGTGTCCACAATATATCACTAATTGCATTACTTTTATCATAATGGTCTCTATATTTATACATGTAACTATCTACTCTCCTTTCCTTGAAGTGCTCAATGTGAAAAAAAAAGCAGAATATCACACTGTATTATCAAAACAACACCAGGATGGATGGAATATCAAATTCCTGTAAGTCACCATCACTTGCCATCATAGGATAAACCTGTTCACAGAACAGTCTGAATTTTGGCACACCTACAGGACAAACTGAGTGTAAAATAAGCAAAAAAGACTCATTTCAAATCACGACTTTGATTGGAATCTTGTGATAAAGATGTGAACAGTGTCAAAAAACTATTGCAAATCAATCCACGCATCATAACCTGTATCAGATACATTCACACAAGGCATACACTATAGTACATTAATGAGTTGATGCTTTTAACAAAAATAAGATTGTCATCTTTAAAAATATATGGTTTCATTTCTTGAAAAAACGAAATGCACACTCCCACTCTAAAGATATTTCAATTTTCTGAAACAATCTGGAATGGCAGAGGAACCATTTCCTCTTCTTCATTACTGATGTTCACATGATGATAATGAATGACCAGGAACACCAATGTTAAGGATCGAGGGGGTGGAATTGCCCCCCTCACTTGTTGTTGGCCACCAGCGAGGCAAAGATGCCATTCTCCTTGGCCAGAAGGGCCTCCGGTGTTCCGTATTCCGCCACCTTGCCTTCGTTCAGGACCAGGATGCGATCTGCGTCCATAATAGTTGACACACGGTGCTGCAGGTAAGAGGAGTAGACAGTCATTTTATATGACATTGGCTGTGTAGGGCTATGTAGGGCTGAGGTGGGGTGGAAGGGGGGGGGGTGGGGTACCAAGGTATGTCGTCAATATGTAACCACGAATAGGGATGTACTCATCAAGGGGTGAGTATGTTCCTACAGTTCAACATTAAACATGCACAGAATTTATCTTGTTGTATTTTGTTTTGCTTTGTTTGTATTACGATTTCTACAAGTCTTATTTGGTTTTTTTCTGTTTGTTTGTTTTTTTTTTTTTGTTTTTTTTTTTTAATATTACTTAGGTGGGTGGGTTATCTCTTACCCTATTAAAAAGGAATCATGAATTTTGACATACTTAAAGGGTGTGTACAGTTCTGGTCAAGGTGAAGATTTAGCTTTTAACGTTTTGTGAGATATTGAGAAACCACTCGATGAGATGTCAAAGAGCATGCAGTTCTAAGTGGTATCAAAAGTTTATTCGATGAAAATCGGGTTTGAAATGGCTGAGATATCCCAAAACAAGGTGAAACAAAGAGATACTAATAAAGTTGGGGCATGTCGCCTTTTATTATTAGCACTTTTTTGGATATCTCAGCCATTTGAAAACCAATTTTCATCAAATAAACGTTGAATCCTTCTTAAAATTACATGCTCTTTCATATTTCATAAGAGGCTTTTCATTATCTCACTTAGGAATGTTCAAAACATGAATCCCTACCTCAACCAGTACTGTACAGTCCCTTTAATACACATTAGAATATCTAGAAGATTTATCACCATACATTCACAAACACACACACACACACACACACACACAAAGACAACTGAATACTAGCAAATAATCATGAAACTGACTATACAGGTTCTGCATATTCCAACAGAATTCATGGTTTTTCTCAGCACAGTCCTTAACATCGGTTGATCAAACACATCAGGTGTGCACACTCAGGTGACACTCGGAGTCACAGTGAATGAGGAAAGTGCTTGTGACATAATATGATTTTGTACTGTGCTAGATAAACAAGAAACCATGAAATGAACTCACAGCTATCGTCAGCACTGTCCTATCCTGGAATGCTGTAGCCACTACCTCCTGGAGAATGCGATCCTGAAGTCGAAGAAAAGAGGAAAATATTGCCAAGTGCTGTGTAGCCACATTCTTTTTCCAAGACATAACCTCAACAGAAAATCAGAATTTACTTGAAATATCCCTTATTCAATTACCGTGCACTGCAAGCTGTATGTGTGATGAATGGAATGACACTTTCAATGCGCTTGTGGCATGTAGCAAATTTGTTGCTTAGATTTAGGCATGGTTGTCACTTCAGCAAAATATGCCAAGTTGGCAAGCCATCAACTGAGTTCGGTGTGCGAACATGGTAAACAAAATTCCTCAAATGAATAATAATCAGCAAAGATTACCTTTTGGAGTAACATCTGGGACACAGTGGAATCAGTTATGTGCTACATACCTATTCCTTTATCAATGATGATAGGCAAAATTGTGTCAACAAAATTCAACATCTGGCCTGAAGGGGTTTGCTCTTATAGTCATAACCTTGTTTTCCACTAGGAACCCTAGTTCCATCAAATGATCTCATTTCATATACTCACACACTTTGAAGCTGGTCCCTGCACAAATTTACATTGAGCACAACTTGATGACAAAACAATTACTGATGCAGAATTTGCACTCACCGTTTCAAAGTCAATAGATGCTGTTGCTTCATCCATGACGAGAATTTTTGTCTTTCTCAGGAATGCTCGTCCCAGACAAAACAATTGCCGCTGCCCCACGCTGAAATTCTCCCCACCCTCAGAGACCTCAGAATCTATTCACACAGACAAAGAAGTAACAGACATGGGAGGAAAGAACATATGAACACAGAAATCGTACATTATTCTCAAATTGTCAAGAACAAAGAAATGTTCTCATCATGCCAACTTATCTTTCCACTGGAATATTCCAACTCAAATTATTTTGAGTCTCTGAGAAATCACTCATACTGGCAGAACATCAATGCTCTCCTGATCGTATTGTATGAGGCATGCACTATGCCTGCCAGTGTACAACCTTGTTGCTTGTTAACACTCCCGACAGCCACGTGTGGCAAATTTTTAAATATGAGGAACCATCACTGCACAGATCTTTCATTTTACATTGGGCTGGATGCTCCCTTGATTGTAAACAGTTTCTGGTACACCATAAACGTTGAAAAGTCCTGTACATGACTATCTGTACAAGCGATTGCCGATCAGTTATAATGAGACCTCATGTACAGAATGTCAGTAGTCCCTACAGACTTCACAATGACAAAAAAAAAAATGTCAGTGTCTTGCCATAAGCTCTACAGGGTATCACTAAATCACTCACAATGCCTACATGTATTAAAAGGTGAACAAAGTGATGGTTTTTATCACTTTGTATTAAATTCTATTTAATACTGATAGTAATCAACAAATTTAGACATCATGCTCAGTGAAAAGCCCCGGTATGTTGCACAGCTGTAGCAAATGGTAAAATTGGAATTAAAAAGAATGATATGAAGCAAAGCTTATAAACCATGACTGAATGCCACGACTCCTAGAATCACTCTTATAAGACGGAGCACATGTTAAACACTCCTGAAGGACATTCAAAGTGACATTTCCATTGAATGATCTTACAATACCCTTTAACAGAGCTGCCAACCTTTGGAAGCACAAATTAGTACTCAGCAGCTCCAAAATTCGTATTTTTCCACCAGAATTCGTATTTTTTCAATCTCCCTCTTTTTGCTATTTTGAATTAAACTCGTCGACTTATGAGGCCTACAGGCTCTAAACATAACGTTATGACACATGTCGAAGCATCGAGCTGGTCACCAGCACGATAAAGATGCCAAACTACGCAATGTTCAGCGTTGATTGATTGCTTTCTCCCAATGAATGTGTACAAGTGCAAGTACACCTGTATGGAACTCCAAAAACTTGCTAGGCTGATTATGGAAGCTTCCACTATCTAGCAGGGGAGGGGGAATGCTTTCATCTTCTCAAGAGAGCTTCTGTGTGAGCGGATGCAAAACTCTGTTCTGTGTTTCCAATTATTGTTTACTATTAAAATATAATGATGCGTTGTTTTCAGGCTTTTTTAATTTTATTGGATTTTAAACATCAGTATTTTCCGAAGTATTCCAATTCATTTTCCCCTGACTGGAATCGGAAAGTCTGCTACAACGATGATCGCAAAATGTCGCGCTGTGTGTGGAAGCGCCGATGTGCAAACACGTGGCTTCACTTTCAAGTTTAAAGGAATGCGCCATGTTCTCCTGCCTATAAGAGGTTACTGCAAGTTCGATGGATCGAATGCGCCATAGCTGAGCTGAGCTGAATGGTTTGTTTACGGTAAACATGCAGTTTACTTTCGATACGAAGAAATCATTACGTCTTTCACGAGGGAAAAACACACAAAACAAACTAACAAACAAAATACACCCACAAACGAATGTTGATAGCCAAAACTTTGAAAAGTAATAAGCAGTTGTGATGAGCGTGAACTGAAATTAATTGTCATTACACGTTGTATTTTGCTGTCTAACCAGGTGATGACTGCATCTCATTGGACCTACAAGTACTCGTTGTGAAATTGTCTCGGCATACGAGACCTTTCATGTATATCTGTGATTGCATTTTTAATTGACTGAATAATCAATCCTTTTTCTATTGTTCAGGGAACATTGGATATTCGATCAAGTACACTATAATCGACTGTTCGATGTTTCCTACTATGCGCCAAAAAGAAAGGCTATAGAAATAGAATCATGATATCTTTGCAATGATTCCTTTAATTCAACTAATGAGCTTGTTCTTCGATCGATATTTCCAGGATATTTACACGCTGTTTATTCCAGTGGGCGCATTCTTTCGTCTGGCACACACCTGGGTGTGGCACCTGCCTTTGTGGAAATTTCCACAAGGGAGAATGGTGGGGTGTCAAGTTTCTTCAAGCCGAAGAGACTGCATACACGATCTCTTCGCTTTTATTTATTGTCATTCGTGTTTTCCCCTTATTCTTTGCTGATATTGAACATTTAGATTTAACTTTACGAAGGTTGCTATAGCACGTGGTTCTTTTTGTTGTGAGGTGTATGTAATTTCTTTTTTTTTTATCATTCTTGAGAGGGGAAAGAAGAGTAAGGGGGAAAGAAGAGTAAGAGGGAAAGGGAAATAAAACAAACGTCACGTACGCTCAGCATTCACAGGAAGCCGTCTTTTTACACCAGTCACCAGCATATATAATTATCATCATCACCATCAGACATCACTCAAGATCATTTTAGCCTTTTCCTATCAACATTAAGAAACACGCATAATCCCTCGAGATGAATACCTAGGAAAATAAATAACAAATACAAAGTATCAACACCTCCCAACAACACAAACATTTAGAAAATACAACACATCGAAGCGGCTGGGATCAAACTCCGTCGCTTCGATTCGAAAAAGTATTGCAGCGAAGCGGAGAAATCGCCGTTACGAAAATAACAGTGCGAGACACTTAATGAATTACGTTTAAATACTTCAAAGTATAAAGGGAACGGATAAAGTGATATAAAATGGAAGAAATCGTACCAAACGAGGTGTGAGAAACGACACAAATAAAACGAAGTTTAGTAGTAAGCTTAGACCCTAGCAAAATTTTGCAGCATCGAAAGCTACTCAAAAATAAATACACATTGGAAACTCGGGTGTTGCAACGAGATCCTTGGGATCAAGTCAATAAACGATACAAAACAAAGGAAATTAAATCATTTTGACCAGAAAATGGTTTGCTATAGGTATTCTGTTATATGAGATCTCCTTTAATAGGCCTAGAAATACATCGAGTTTCCACGAGACTCGGGGAAAGAAAGTTCGAACGCTTTTCACCTGCACATACTGCAGTGCACATCAATACACGAACAGAAACTCACCTCTTCCTTGCAGAAAATGATGCAATAACGTTATAAAAAAAAACACACAACACTCTAAAAATCATTTCGTACTTGGGAGGAAAGGGACAAGCGGATGAAGAAGAGAAAAAGAAGCAGACATTGCACAACGGAACGCTTTCTACCCCGCCTCAAAACGAAATTGGGTACTGTAGTGGCAGCTGGCTACAGTGACTCAGTGTGTAGCTAAGCTACAATGTACTATACTCACGCTCACCAGCCGGCCACACATGGGGATACTAGTACCACGGCGATCCATGTAAACATTCAGGGTCCGTAGGCGGCAGGGATTCATGCGCGCTAAGTTCTGTTCGGTGTACACAGTACGCAAGCAGCGATATGCGTGTGCGCACACTTTTCTATTCAGCGCTTTCCACATACGGTGCGTACGCGTTGCATCGATATCCCAGCTGAGTACAGATAACATGGCACCTGCGACGTGCGTTTGCCATCTTTTTACCCATTATTTTTTCCCACTGTGAATTCGTACTTTCTTAGGACGTTTTCGTATTTTCGTATTCCCTTCGAATTTTCGTAACAAATACGAATTTTTCGGAACGGTTGGCAGCTCTGCTTTAATACGTGTCACCGAAAATTTAAATGCAAGATTCTGATTGGCCGAGAGATGACTCTCATTTTCCTCAACGTTTTCCTTTCCTTTTTTGTTGTTTATTTCATTCCTTCTGAAGCCTACTGTCAATCACAGTCTTTCACTCAGTAGGTCTGCAGATTAGAAACAGCAACTTTATGGTAAATTCATAATTGATATAAAGCTTTGGACTGTGGAACTCACCTAAACCTTTTTCCAGATCAGAGACAACAGCCTTAAGCTGAGCAATCTCCAATGCCTGCCATATCTCATCATCACTTCTCTCTCCAAGAGGGTCCAAATTAAATCTGTCCAGAGACGTGGAAACAAAAGCAGAGGAAAAAGACTCATAGAATATTCTTCTCATTAACCCATTGAGGACGGGCTGATTTTGCTGCATCACGCACTTCCCATAGACACCTGCCCAAGTATACTCGGGACTCACCCTCAACGGGTGAAAGCACAGACAGAAAGCATGTCTATAGTGTGTCAAACTGATACAAAGAATCAAGTGACTTAACTCTTTATGTGCCATGGTGGAAACCCCCTGTGTGCCATGTTATTTTGAGACAGGAAGGTAGTCATGCTTTGAGAAAGAATTCTGTTTTTCCAATTTGTATAACTTCTACAAATTTCTTCTAAGATGGGCATAATAGTAGGCAAAGTTAAAGAGGAATGCCATTCAGCTCTGTTGCGATATAAATTGTATGACGAATCTATTTTAAATGTTTCTTTTGAATGACTAGTTGCTACATTACTGTAAAGGCATGACTTTTGCACATAAAACCGTGACAAAAACTTAGAATGTTCGAACAAATCTAGTTGGGAACACCGCTTGATAGTCAAACACCACATAGAATGCAAGCCGTATATGAGAGGAACAAAAGCACGAGAAACGCTTTCATTGTGCCGCCGGATTAGTAGTGATTAGTGATTTATCGATCGGTTTTGGCGGCTTTGTTTGTTGAGCAGAATATGCGAAGTTGGCACGCCGTCGACTGAGTCGGACATGCGAACGTGGCACATAAAGAGTTAAGGCTGAGTTTGGATTACATTATGAGATAAACATTCAACTTTGTGTCTGTAACGCTGTAACATTAGGAAGGGCACAACATGAATGAATGGCACTTAATGCATACTACTTCTCTATGCCAAGAGCAGTTAGCTTTTGAAAATGAAGAAAAAAAAAAATAGCGAGATGTTGAATATGCCTTTCCAAGCATGTTTATAAGAAATATGAGTCTGATAATGGTAAGAATTATTTCTAGAAACAGTAAAGCAAAAAGTCACTTTTCAACCTTCAATAACTCTCAGGCATACTTGCTTTGAAGAAGAACATGCACTTTCTTGGTCCACATACATGTACATGTCTAGACAAGCCATCAAAAGTACCCTCACCCCCTTCCCTCCATTAATTAGCGAGGTCAATGACCACTGGGAATGAAAGCAAGGCTAACCTAATGGTCCCAGTGAAGAGAACCGGGTCCTGGGGAATGATGGCCAGTCGTTTCCTCAGCTCCTTCAGGGGCAGCATTCCAATGTTGATGCCATCAATCAAGATGTTACCTGGGAACAAAAGGAAACATTCAAAGGCATTCACAGGTCATATAACTTTCTGTACCCATGGTCAAACTAAAATCCAACAAATGCCATCTGAAAATACTGCGTATATTTATACAAACGGTAGCAACTTTATTTCTACACCTCTGATGGTGGATGATTGGAGATATTGAACAAAATATGACAACATTACAGTTGAATGAAGTTGTACTCATATCCAGTTTTGGGGGGGTTTTTTAAGTTTTTCTTCTGAAAGCAGGAGACAATTTTCTTTAATTTTCTTTTAATGTTATTCTTTTTAGATTGTTGTTTACTATTACATAAGAAAACACAAACAAACCATCCAGTGACTCACCTTCAAACATGTCGATGATTCTAAACAGAGTGAGGGTGAGTGATGACTTTCCACTGCCTGTCCTACCACAGATGCCGATCTGAGTTGCACATTTTCACATAGATTTACTGTTATTCAAGCTTCAAAAGATGACACAAATCTAGCAACAATTACACCATGATACTGTTCTAAGACTCACAATCACCATATAACTGCACCCAGCTTCCCCTTCATAATGAACCCTTCCAGAATTGTCACAGCTTCAGAGAAGGGCAGAGTTCAAGTTACTTGACCATCGACATAAATTAATTTAATACTTCAATGTTCATGCATATGAAAGACTTGTGAATTGATAACATAATCACCTACACTTAAATCATAAGACTAGACAATATCTTATAATCAATAAAACACAAGCAACCTGTATTGCTTTGCTTGTTGTGTAGACATTCATGGAGATTTTATTTTAGACTTTCTTTTAGACTGGTGGAAACTGTTTGATGTTTTTACAATGTTTTAACCATCTGTAATACCAGTGGCAGATCCAGGGCGCACGCCCCCTCTTTATTTGTTGTTAAAACAAAAAAAAAAAGAAAAAGAAAAAATGAAATGAAACCCGGAAGTAGGACCAGAAATATTGTTTGCGCCCCCCCCCCTTTACAAAAATTCCTGGATCAGTCCCTGAATACCATAGAAAAATGTCCATTCCATTGGAAAAATAAAGATTAATTTATATATACATTGGGATATAACTCACATTTCTGTGACAGTGTCTGAATGTCATCATTGTTTTCAAACAAATTAACAAACAAACAAATAAACAAATAATACCTTTGAAGAGGTTTTTTTTTCCCCCTCGATTCCAATAAAACATTTTTCCTGTTTGTTTCACTTTACACTTCTCTCTCACTTCTTATCAAAGTCTTCTGGAATATGAGCTGGAAATTCCCTTAAATATTTGCTTGCAGTTTTGTTTGTTTGTTTGTTTACTTGTTTGTTTGTCTTTACTACTGTCAAAAATCTTAACAGAAGACACTGATAATCATAAAGCATTCTGGTTTGTCTGACTTAACACACCCACCTTCTGACCAGCCTTAAAGTGGACAGACACTTTAGAAAGCACCGCATCCAAGTCTTTGGCATATCGGGCGGAGACGTTCTCGTAGATGATGTGGCCGTCTTCTGGCCAATTTCCCCTTGGTATCACAGAACCTAGTAGTGTCGACAGCAGATAAACAAAAATAATCACAGAGGCCACGGTGAGCTTTGAAAATGAATTCCAAATAGGCAGATCATGTTGCAGGAAAATGACATCATCACTCTAAGTTACAAGGTCTAGGCTAGTGGTTATCACTACTTGATAATCTAGAGGGGAAGAAAGAGACAATGAGAGACAGAAAGGCAGGAGAGTTTACAGTCATTACCTGGGGTATCACATACATGTACATCATTGACAAATTATTGACATGTCATCAACCAGAGCACTTTAAATACAAAATGTAGCACCTACAAAAAACTTTCATTTCTTTCAAAAACACTACCAAGTAGTTTCCTCCTGAAATGACTCATACCCCTTAATGAAAATCAAATGAATACAGAAAGTAGAATTCACACAAGAGTCTAGCTACATTGTAAGTATAGACTGATTCTGTGACGCGCTATGTGTATTTTTGGCATGGGCAGCGCCATTACTGCGGTGTCTCAGCCGACCCCCCTCCCCTCTCCCCCACCCCCTTCTTCGCGCGGAATGAAAAACTGATGCATGGTTGTTTCAGCCAATGGGCGTCTCGTACTGAGTGCGCGAATGCTTGCTTAGTGCGCAAACCTTTGTTACAAGTGCGCGATAAACATGTTGCCTGGGGGGTGGGGGAGAGGAGGGGGGTCGGCTAAGACACCTCAAAATGAGCTCATGGCTGCGCCCAGTACCACAAATTGTCTGCTGCCCTCAACGAACCCGAATCGGTCTATACTGAGATGTTGGAAGAGGAAACATACATAGACACTAATGGGTGATAAACCTTGTGGACCATACACGTATGTCTACAAGATCAGAAAGGACTACTGTACTTTAAATTCTGTTTTAAAACACCTGAAACCACCCAAAATCATGGAGTACTACAAGATTCATCATTATCTTCAAAGGTACTTTTTTGAAAAACAGTAAAATCATTTTGCACCCTTGATGGTCAATAGCTAAAATTAGGTACCGGCAATTACCCCGACATGAACCTTCATGACCACTGCCAATAAGTTATATCATAATATCAATCCAATCCAAGCAAAACTTCCGATGCCGTTTATGTGTCAAACAAGGTTGAGGTCGAGAGCAACAGCACCCAAAGCTCATATGACTTACCGTCATATTCTTCCATATCCACCTCAGAATAGTAGTTGGTCCTCTCCACAGCATTCATGGCCATCTCCAGGTCTGCTGCACTTCGTATCACCCAGTTCAAGATGCTGGCAATCTGCGAGGGAGAAGGTGACAAGAAGGAAGGGGCAAATTTAAACAAATATCCTAATATTAATTATAATTCCTATCAATCATTGCTGCAGATTTGTGCCAATTTCATGAATTTACTCAGTGCTATTAATCATACTCTCAATCATAATCTCTTTTACACCAATTTACGATTTGCAGTAAAAGCTAATTTAATGACGCCAAGATGATCACAAATTTCTGCAGCTACATTCCCCTGGGGAAGTGAAGGTTTAACAAACTCCAAGCTGGCAGGCTGAACATATGTTACTCCATATTCTAAGGTCTTGATTTATCCATACATGGAAATGTAATTTCCTTTTGCTTTACATGGTTTTCTGCTCTGCCATATAATCCAGCACAATATCCTGGTACATCCTTCTTTCTGCCTTTAGCAGCTGTTTATAGTCAATTGATTGTAATAATTGGAGTCAAATCTCTAAGCATTGCTATCAATAATATAAAAAGAACAGAGCAAAACTGACAAAGGCATGACAGTGTTGAACATACACGTCACAAGAAATGAAGAAATAAGTCCTTATGCACAACTAAATAATTATAATGTTTAACTTGGTATCGCATTTTGGCTTTGAAAAACAAAAATGCTCTAATGTAACAAACTGGAACCACACAGACAAAATCTTAAGATTAGCTAGAAAACAACTGATGAGTTTAATGACTGATGCATTAAAAAAAAAAATAAGAGAAAACAATGATGCCATTTCTTAAAGGAGGCCTTTGTCATGAAAAACATATCAATATCAACCACAGATACTAATAGAGGTCTTAAACACTGGATTCTGATTGGATAAAACAACTTCACTGGGTTTTTCATAATTTCACGTCAAAGTTGCAAGGATCTTTACAAAAAATGATTCCGTCACAAAGTTTTGGCTGAGGGAAAACTCCTCTTCTCATTAAGTTGCAGTTACCTGGATATGACAGAATTTAATACAATGTATGGGTTGTGAACTCACCGACATGGCATATGTAATAGCAAGACCCACAAGACTGGGACCAAAGTTCTCTGGGTCAGCAGCTGCTGCAGCAAGGCTGGATATACCAGAGATGAACACAACCAAAGCTCCTATCGTGTCCTGTTGCAAATAACAACATTTAGGCATACAGGGAAAAAAGATTGTTAAATAAGAAATTAATGTTTATAGACGTGGTTTCATTGACACAAATAATGGTACATGCTATGGAAACTTTGCACTGTTTGTAACTGTACACTACATGCTAAAACAATTATGTATCTTTGACATAAAAGCTTTTTGCTACGTACAAAGGATCAGTCAACCCCTACTGTGCTTTTTCCATTGATTGGCAGGTATGCTGGAGTGCTTTCTTTATCCACTAGCACTCGTGTCTGGAAACTAATTACCAATGAATAGAGATTAGCTAATCCCCCTGCATCACCAAGTACTTCCTGTAATAGATTTGTGCACATTGCTACACCCGGGTAAGTTTGCTAATCGGCAACATTTGGATGGATTACTGAATGCTGGTTACTAAGCTTGGAAGATTAAAGGCATAATTTACCATTTGCAGATGGAACAAAAACCCAGCATTAGTGCTTCAAATAGTTCTAAAATGTGAGTTAGGGATAGAAACAACAAATGTAAAAATTTAAATCGGTGTAATTGATGTTAAGTATTGTTAAATATACAAAATATGAACAACAGTTATAATAAGAATGTTTCCAGACTAAACCGTCTGCAGTTATGGTTTATTGGGAAAAACAGTGATATCTCCTTACATTTCAGGCTTTATTGCAAAAATTGCATATGATAGGATGTTTTGTGATACAGCTGACCTACTCATATGCATCAAATATGATAAATTGAACATTTTTTAAATCACTGCTCCCAAAGGTAAACAGGACCTTTAAGCTAATTGCCCATACACATAAAGGATGTTCAGATCATTACCTCTACTGTTAGGTAATGATGCCTCTTAGCCTGTTGAAGCCTTAGTCCTCAGTATAGTCGGGCAGATGTCAATGGGAACTAAGCGTTACAGCAAAATCACCTCTTCATGAATGGGTTCAATCATGACATAATGCCCACACAATATCAGCAAAGGACACAAGATCATAGGCATGGCATAATTTTAGGACTTTGAAGTGTCATGAGACAAGCTAAACATCAAAAGCAACAGCAGTAAAATATCATCATTGTGCAGTGCTTTTCTTTACACTGACATGTCTTTCCTCATTATGACAAGGTACTGAAATAGTTCTCATTTGATATTCAATTACTTCACTTTTTTTGTGGGGGTGGGGTGTGGAGTGATGGGGATGCTTTCTGTATAGTTTGATGTTACTGCTCTTCCTAATAATCAGGGTAAGGTACCACATAAAGAGCCACTATAAGAGTCAAGGATGTATTCAATCCATTACATTAGTTGGAGTTCTTTGAGATCCATTTTCTGGTGTTCATTACAAAATCTACAAAATTGGTACACAAATACTTAAGCACCATCATCATGATATGGCATCCCCATCACATATCTCTCTAGTAATTATTACACTAAAAATAGAAACTTCCCCCCCCCCCCCCAAAAAAAAAAAAAAAAAAAAAAAATGATTTCAGTGACCTTTGCTGGTTAATACTTTATTGGATATGTTATTTCTAAACACATTTTTGATATCTAAATAAAAAAAAATGTTTTTACCTAGTAAATTTCCACACTGCAAAACACTTCACATTTACAGTAGAAATACACACGGTATGGTACATATATAATAACATTCCACATGAATCTCCAAGCACTACTGCATTATAATGCCATTGAAACAGGCAGTGTACAGTTTATCACTCACCAGTCTAACTCCTAGCCATCTATTGCCTGTCTGCAAGTAAATGAATGCTGTGTTGTTGGTCTCTATCTTGTTGAGAATCTTCATCTGGAACCGATTGTTGAGTCTGAGGCAGCAAAAATTTTGGTGAAGAAAAACAAACAGAATAAGTTTATTAGACAGTGTACCATGTGTACCACACAGGGTGTACTTAAGAACATGTCAATTGAAGACTCTAGAAAGTGGTGTGGTGTATATATATCCAAATCTGCTTCAGTTTACCATTTTCCACAGTCCTAGTGGCTTTTGTGCTTTGACCTAATGTACTCACTATCCATGAACTAGAAGTTAATGTAAACATCCATTTCATCACATGCAACCATGAATTTAAAACAAAATTATGTTAGTTCTGTACAAATGCTAACATTATTTCTAGATAACTGAGCTCTAACTTTTCATACAATTAATTAGTTGACCAGAATTGCAAGAACTGAATACAAGCACAAAATACTGTCTGAAATATTGAGTTTAAATGCTGTTTGAACCTATAAATGTTCATGTGTTGCTGGGGCAATACGTTTTATCCAAGTAATGCCAAGACAAGAAAAGACACACTGCTCTTACCCATAAGCTCTAATAGTTGAGAGACCTCCCAGGGTCTCGGAGAAGTAGGCAAATATCGGCGAACGACTGATGCTTTCCAGTCTCTGAAGCTCCCTGGAATAGTAAAACAAAACAAAAATCAAAACAAAACAAAACAAAACAAAACAAAAATAACAACATGCATTTCATGGTTTACTTGTTTGAAATACAAACTGTAAAGAAGTCATAGAAGTTCATATCAAATACAAGTGTTCTTCAAATCTTTTGAGAATATGCTGTTTGTTAACTGACAAGGCCTCGCAACGTGAAAAGAATTTCTTGGGACCCCCTGATAAAAGAAAAGAACTGAAAATAAAAACAGGTTCTGCAACAGAGATTCTGAGTCATTTGATGATGAAAAGTCATGACAAGAGTGATGAGGACCACAAAACCAAGAGTAGTGATTGTAAACTCACCGAGAGGTTGTGATAAAGAGCTTCATGAGAAGAATGTAGAAGATTGTCACAGGCGCTATGGCAACCACAAAATACCAGGAGACAATGGCATTGACGATGATGCCTGAGATTGCAGCGAAGGTGAACCTCAGACCCTGTGCTATGAGCTGACCCATACGCTGCTCAGTAGAAGAATGACAGGAGACAGTACTTACACATCACAAGCTGAAACAAACTTTGTATTTCCATGTAAATATAAACACCTTGTCTCCAATGCACAAACACACGCACATACACAAACAAGTAAAAAATAAATAACAATTTTGCAGTTTGAACAAGAAATAAAATGAAACTGAATGGGCCTATTCATATCATGCCAATCAATATTTTCTTTTTCTCTTTCACATACAGGTTAAACGTAGCATTTTAAAGAGGTACATAGCTCAAACATTGTTTGTTTGATGAGTTGATTGCCGAACTAAATTCATAATCCTTGGCTTTCAAAACATGACCAGATACAGGCCTTAAATATATGCCATTATTCATCATTATGAAAGAAAACGTGGCTGAAATCTGAATGGCCCTACATTTACGCCTTAAAGGCATTTACTTATTAGAGATGTGTCATGCAAACTTGGTAAGTACGCAGGCAAGAGATAACAAAGGTAGCAAGAGCAGATCACTGACCTGGTCCAAGACTTGAACATCAGATGCAAATCTATTCAAGACTCGTCCAATGGGTGTGATGTCAAAGAACCTGGTGCCAGAAAATAATGCAGGCAGTACGTGAAGGCAGGCATTCTCTCACGGTATCTACATGCCGGCATGCTAATATGTATGTCAACATATCTCTGATTATACTGTACATACTGTTAGGTCAATACACACAATAGTTTGGGGGAGAAAAGCAGAGTTTGTTTCAAGGAAAATGAGATGTGACTGGGAAAACATGGGTGTCAGCATCAATCGAGAAGAAGGAGAAGATGAAGACAAAGGAAGAAGACAGAGAAGAAGATAAAAAAAAAAGGTCTTGTGCCACCGACATGCCTCTCTCCTCACATTTCAAGATCACAACATAAGACAAAGTCATTACAAACACACAGGGTTGCAAAACAGCTACGACTAAAACAGGCTTTTAGCAGGCAGAATAAGTGCTCACAGAAGCATTCCTCATACCTTGCTAAATACCAGCACATAGCATTGCTTCACAGATATTATTAAGAACCTGCCTAATGCGGCAGACACTTTCATTGTGTGTTCCAGACAAAAAAACTTATTCAACATAGAATGACATGAAACTGAATGTAGAGAACGATTCATCCTTGGGGTTTGAAAAGCTCTTCATGGACAGGGAAAAACCATTTGAAATAGCATTTTCAAACTCTCGGGTTAGAACATTTACTTATTTTGACAACAAAAGGCATCATCTGTCATATCATATGGTTCAATCACAGGACTTTGAGAATCGAGCATAATCTTAACTTGAATGTCCAGTGGAAGCCATTTCCACTGCATTATTGACAAGTCCACAGCTACTGTATAAGCTGTCATTTTTGCTTACAGATATTTTTGCGAATGGGGAGGTCACGGACATTGTTGCGAAATGTTGTTTTCACAATTTGACACCCAGGCTTATTGTAAGTGAACTATTAGCCTAGCGTATGGCAACATTTTCGCATGTTGTTAAATTCACGGTCTAGCAGTGATTTGTGAAATTTGCAAAAATTAAATACTCCTAAAAACTAACAGCTTATACTGCAGCTAACTATGCCCAACTTTAAAAAGCTTCATTGTCTTTATACCTCGTGCTCATGGTGCGCATTCGACTGCATGCACTAGTCTTATTATGTCCTCCTTCCTTTGTCTGCCTCTTGTTCTAAAAAGATACAACACCCCCCCCCCCCCTCCCCCGGAAAAAAAAAAAGGTCTGCCCACAAGGAAAACACCATTATCACATGGTAATGTCTATTCAATAGTTGACAGGTGTTTGACTTGATTAACCCATATGAAATAATGATATATTTGTAACATCACGCTCGTATCACCTTAGCGGAGCATGGATAATCCTCTCCAGCATGAGTTTATGCATTGTGCGTGAAGCATAGAGTGCTCCAATGAGCATCACAGTGGTCCAGATCAGGCCCAGGATGATGTTAGCCAGACTCAGGCCGGCGTAGCCGCCAAGGTACTCGTCCACAATCTCCTGGGCCTCTTCCTGCATGATGAACATGGATTTCATGAAGGTGATAGATGTAAATGTTCCACATTCACATGATCCACTATGAAACTGTGATGCGTAAAGATCACATGAGGTTAGACCATAGCAACTCAGGGATTACCACTTGGTTAGACAAAAAAAAAAATCATGGTGCTGCAGTACTCCATACTGTCAAAATTATGACCATGATAAACATGGGACATAGGAACCACTATCAGCAAAACACGAGATTTGCGATGGAGGTAAAAGTACTGAGCTAATAGAAAACAAGAGACCAAGGGGTTTGGCGCTCACCTGAGTACTGCATTCTCACAGACTATTACTTATAACAAACACAGCAAATTCGGGGGTGGTCTTTTAGGGAGGCATGGTGTCAATTTCCATATTCTGTCATACTGGCGATTTGTCAAGTTTAAAGAAAATTTGACCATGCACTTTCAAAAAAGAAGATCAAAATGTGAAAAATGGCTTTCAATTTGGTTCCAATCAATGGGGTCACCCCTCAATGAGCCACTAACAAATTTGAAAGTAAACTCAACAACATATCTATTCAGAGCATTTCTGGTTTTACAGACTTTCTTTTTCAAGATTCTCTCATTTGGGCTCTTTTGGGACCCCTTACGAGGTCCCCTTACGAGGTTCCCTTCGGGGGGGGGGGGGGGGGGGGGGTAGGATGGAGGATGGTGCCTATTCATGAAAATTTATATTTTATTACCATGGCAATAATGCCTGCCAAATTTGTTGAAAACTCATCATTGAGTTTTCAAAAAAAGCTGAAAATTTCAAAACTTTACGCACACCGCTTGACAGATGGTAGTTGCTGAACAATGAATGATCAAAATGGCTCACTAGAGCCGTTAGTTCAGGTGAACTACAGAACTATATGAGGGAGCGATCAACTTAGAGGAGGACTTGGTTCACATTTGGCCACAGCGATCATGATGATTTCTGATTGATGATGGAAGACTCCCACCTTGGTGATGTTGGTCTTGTTGGCGCCAGCATCAGACCAGGCGGAGAGCCAGAAGTTGGTGGCTGCTTGGGCTGCACACTGTGCCAATGCCAAAATGACGACGAAGAAGAAGACGAAGGGACTGAAGACTTTGAAGTAGTACCAGTAGTACTTGAAGGAGACAGAGCCAGTGATTCGCTCTTCCTTCTCTATGATCTTTCCACCTCCATCCTTTCCCTTTTCTGCCTCTGTACGGAAACATCACATAATAAATTTTTGTCAAAAAAAAACATTGCTTTGGTTCAGATTATATTTTGGCCTCCTCGTGAATAAATTCATCATTACTTTATTTATGTTTACACACTGTTCTTGACAATCATTTGGTAGAATCTAGAACTACAGCATCCCTTAACATGCTACCACCTTGAGCATCTTTGCAAACAAAATGTGTTCTCAAAGACTGAAATAAGTATTGATAAACCAATCTTGAAGGCACTGTTGATAACAGTGTTTCTTGTTTGAAAAAAAAAAAAAATTACAAGCTGTAAAGTCCTGGAAGCTACCACAGTCTCTGATATGGGGTATGAAATATAAATCGATGAAAATATTATGGTTTATACTACAGTTGTGCTCTTGAGCACTCAAAGCAAACCGAACCTGAACTGAAGTGTACTATATCGTATCATGCCAGATTGAGAGCTTATTGCTGTGTGGTAGAAAAAGCATACATCATGAGTTATCTTTCGACTCGGGTCAGAGGGGTCACAGGTTTTGTAGCAGTGGGGTCATTCCCCACTGCTACAAATACTGCTAAATACAGGCATCCCTAGCAAAGGTAATCACATCTTTGTACTGTAATGGAGTGTGATACCTGCACTCTTCTCATGTCAACAATGTCTGGTACTCTACGTTTTGGACCACTTTTACGCTTTTGGAGCACTTCAGGTAGTTGTCTACTTTTGGCACAGTTAAGTCCACTTTGGGAGCTTCTGAGTGCTTCTCTGGCACAGGCATGGTGCAATACAGTACGCTTTAAGAGAGCGCTGAAGCATACCTAAACTGTCAGATGCTTCAAAAGAAGATCTGTGAGTGACTGGATTTGCTCTACTCAGTATATCTCTCAGACAGTAAGATAATATAATACTGAATGGCACTGAATAAAATACAAACAAATACTGGCCCAAATTCACTAGTATTCCATGAAATAAAGCCATCTACTGTAATTGTTATTGTCTATATTAAATCATCTACAGAAGGCATACACAGCGGTGAAAAGAACTAAGTAGACTCTACACTAAGTTGTGACATGCACTTGTCGCTAGAGTTCATGTACAAAGCAAGCATACACGCATTTGTCCAACAGACGAGACAAAATATGGTGTATTATTGCACATTTTTTTTTTATTCAAACTCTTGAATTTGTCATACAAATGCAACTCTCACATGTCCTCCTCATCAAGTCAAAGTTTATAGGGGGAGACAAGAACGACAAACGTATACCGACATTTTCCAAAAATAACGTCAATGTACCTTTCAGCTTGACCACATCGGTCTGCGACACCTGCCTGACCAGCTTCTTGCGTTCGTGGGCAGTTTTTGTCTCGTCCTCGGACTCTGGCTCGGACTCAGTGATCTCCTTCACTGTAACGTCCCACAGCTCCATCAGCTCTGGGTCCTTTTCCCCGATCTCCTTCATAGTCCCCTTGTGACCGATCAGACCATCCTTCATGTAGATAACCTACCGTGGTAGCCAGGGAGACACAAACATTTGACAAATTGATGAGGAGAATGAAGAAGGCTTTACAGTTAATGAATGTAAAGTCATCAACGAAAAGCATTATATAGTAGTACCTTGATCATCATCATGACAGTTTTCTCAGAGTTCACAAGCATTGGAAACAAATTTCTGGCTCGAGGAACTGAAAACTAGCTCCTTTTTCTCCCCATTTTCCTTCCAAAATGCATGCCATTTTCCCTGGTCTCTTGTCATCATCATTACAAATTAAGTTCATATCAAAATCATTTTTATATATTCATTTCCAGCATTTTGTATCTCAGCTTTGCTGCTGTCTTGTCATCTGTTCTATGATCATATCATCACACAACATCGGTTACTGTAAATGTGTACATTTTCACACTCTGCCAGGTAAGATGAATTTCACGTTATTAATTCAGTGCACAAGAGACATTAATTGGTGGAACTTCTCACAAGCAGGAGAACTTGCGTGCTTTTAATTTCACGCTTGTTTCTGGTTGCGCAAAATCATGAAAATTTCCTCATTTACAGTATTAGCTATCACCATCATTCTTCTCCATCAATGACAGCACTTCCACCTCTGCATCTCACATCCTGCTCACCTGGTCAGCATGCTCCAGGTACTGCACCTGGTGGGTGACCAGGATGACCGTCCGCTGGTTGCCGATGAGGAACTCCATGATGCCACGGTTGAACATGTCGCTACCAACATGGACGTCCAGGGCAGACAGGGGGTCATCCTGCATGAACGGAATGGGGCAGGTATTTATCAACAGAAGATGCGTAATGTCCAGAGATGTCCAACAGGAATGTGTGATGTCCTGAGCATGACCTCTCTGCTTCCTGCCGGCCAGAATGCAAGCTAGTGATTGTCTCACCCAGGGACAAAGCACTACTCCATCTACACCCTAACCAGTGCCTGTCCCTCAGTCATTGTCTGGTTTATTGCAATGAAATACTGTTTAAATGACTAACAATGACTGTGATATCAATTTGAAAATTGACTTCTCTTCTCAACACTCCAGCAATTTAGATGTGTCCTTATATTTTTTCCTGTCTAACACATTACATACATGAATACACACCAGAATGTTACAGAATGCATCATACACCTCATTAGATGGATCCTTGATTCTGTTTGGTCAAAACTGGGGGCATAATTATAGCAGAGAACAGCTTTCAGATCCTTCAGATTGGCCTAAAAATGCCCTAATATGTTACTTTAATATGCCTGAATGGAAGGGTATGGACTGTTTGTGCAGGACTCAACATCAATACTGGTCTTGCAAGACTTCAGCATGGCATAAATTCTGCCCTACGTCCTACAGTTGCAGAGCTTGTGATGCACACAGCACATTATGAACAACAAAGTATAATGTGATGTGTTTAGAAGACAAATCATTCTTTAAAACTTTGAAAGACCTATTTCCCCCCAATTTTGTTGTAATGCTTGGAAATTGAAAGGCTTTAAAGGGATCGTATAGTTTTGGTTGAGACCTAATTTCAGGTTTCTAACATTTTTTGGTGAGATAATGAGGAACCTCTTATGAAATATGAAAGAGCATGTAATTCTATGAAGAATTCAACATTTATTTGACATGAAAATTGGTTCTGAAATGGCTGAGATATCCAAAAAAGAGCAATTCTAATAAAATGTCCCACACTTTATTCCGATCGCTTTGTTTTACTTTGTTTTTGGATGTTTCTGTCATTCCAAACCCGATTTTCATTAAATAAGCTTTGAATTCCTCGTAAAATGGTACTGTACGCTCTGTACTATATCATAAGTGTTTTCTTGGTATCTCGCAAAAAGTTAAAAGCCCAATTCTCATCTCCAACAATACTGTACCATCCTTTAAAGGGGATGGCTAGTAACTGATCAGTGGGAATCAGCGGGAATGATCAGGGATGATTGTTCCAATCCTTTTGGGATTCATTTAAGAGTACATTATATATCTATTGTTGTATGAAAATTATTTGCTTCAGAATGGTCTCATATTCAAGTAATACCAAACGATCGCCCCGTCACTGTACAGGCATGCTAACCTAGAAACATTAAACTGCACATTACTTCAATATGAGACCATTTTGAAGTAAATAATTTTCACACAACAACAGATATGTAATGTACTCCTAAATGAATCCCACAAGGATTCGAACAATCATTCCCCAGCATTCCCACTGATTCCCACGGATCAGTCGTTACTAGCCATCCCCTTTAACTATCCAAGGATGCGCTCTACATTAAATTCTATGGATGTTCCACAACATTTGAAGTGGCAGAGAAATATATGGCATATATGAATGTATTTATATATCCCTTCCCAATCAATAACACCATCAATATACCACATGGCTTGAAATAACAGGTTACTGTGGAAGTGTGACAGCAACGGAACAGATGTACAGAACCATTTTTATGAGAGAGAGGGAGAGAGAGGAAGAGCAAGAGGGAGAAAGAAAAGGGAGATATAGAGAGATAACATAGATTGAGAGATACTGACCAGTATGACAATGTTGTTGAAACTGTACATGGCTCGGGCCACACTGACCCTCTGCTTCTGGCCTCCACTGAGGTTAATGCCCTTCTCACCAATCTCGGTCTCATCGCCAGCTGGAAGGATGTCAATATCTGGCTGCAAGCAGCATGCCTTGATCACCCTCTCATACCTAATGGGTGGAGACATTCACAAATAACTAATGAGCACAAACTAAAAAAGTAAACAAACACACATACAATATATACACGCACCTCCATCCCCCACCCAAATACATGCATAATATGCAGTTATAAAAGGGAGCAGCACTACAGTGACTTCTAGCATGTGCATAAACCAGGACATTCACACCTTTGACCACATTTTCTATAACTTTGCTCAAAGGAAAATTATCTCCACCACATCAGCATTTAAAGCAGTTAAATCTTTCATGACCTTCTGCCAAACACTGTGGTAGCAACAGGTTAAGAATGAAGTCTCCTACCTATCTGTGTGACTCTCATGGGGAAAGAGGTAGAGAAGAGCGAGAAGGTCCTTAAACTAGATTCTGAGTCTTAGATATACCTTCAAAGGAAAGGCAGGGTTATCTCTTGCTTTCTGCAGTATTCATTACATCATTTTTTTTTTTTTTTGACAATCATCAAGATCTTGATAAAAATTTCTAAATGTGACAATGGTATATACAATATAACTTGTATGGCAATAATTTGCAGAATCCTCTACAAAACCGATTGCTCGTTACTTCAAGGACGCATAGGCGTTGGATACCCATATACTCCTTGCAAGAGTGCTTTTAATATGGCATCAAAATGATTACACCAACAACATCAGTCAACTGAACAATGACATAAATAACATTTCTTCATTCTATTGTAAATATTTTTCTAATAATTCTGAACATGGTGGAAATAAGGTGAGAAAAAAAGAGACATCAAGGAAGTAATTCATGACTCACCTGTCTGGTATGAATTGATTGCCAAAGAGGATATTTTCTTTCAGGGTTGCATTGATCAGCCACGCCTTCTGAGCTGCATAGGCTATAGTACTCAAATCCCTGAGGAGGAATATGATAGTACGCAAGCAAACATTCCAATAATAATCACATGAAGAGAGTTAAATATGCTTAAAATAGCTAAATCAAAATAGAACAACTTATACAGTCCTTGATGCCACACCCACACAATGCCACGTTCAAAACAGATTGAAATATTGTTTCAATGACATTTTACACTTGAGCATCGCTGGCAGGAATGAAAACTGGTGATGCACCCTACATTTGTGACCGTGCATCACAAAACATACAAAAAGTCGCAGCCCTTCATTTTACGTGAGGACTCAAAAAAGGTGGAATGGGTCAACCAAGTCAATGTTGAGTTTTTCAGATTTTCTGAAAGAGCTATCCTTCTTCTACATTATTCTTTAGTTTGGGATCATAACATGAATGGGAAAGTGTGTTTCTTTTAGCAGTTTTTCTACAACCCTTTCTATGGAGAGAGTAGAATGATCAGGGGCCCGTTTCATAAAACTTGTCATCAGTAATAAGTTGACATAGATGTGACAAGCTACTGAAATCCTTGCATCTGATTGGCTGAGAGCAAATTTGTCATAGAAATGTGGCAGTTGTCACTGATGACAAGTTTTATGAAACAGGCCCCAGGTATGTCTTAGAGGCCCCTTTTCACTTCTTCAAATCCTTTGCACACTCTTCACTTTCAAGTCTAATAACTCTTTAATGGATAATGCTACTGCTTTGAAAGTTGGCATTAATCACAGAAAGAATATGTTAATAGAGTGTACCTAATTTCAGCTTAATCTAATAATCCCTTTATTGCTGTTGCTCCGGTGGTTTACATCCTGTGTTTTGTCCCTTTCATCACGCAGCTAGCACGGTTAGGTAAAGATTAAGCACTTGAATAGACCCTGTACTTCAGAGCCTCTTTTCTCAGTTCACATTTTTCCAGAGTGTGTGCTTTCTTTCCAATATTTAGATAGGTCAGTGGAGTCCATTTGATTTGAGTTATACATCATTTTAAAGCTTAGAGTCGGCTCTTTCAGAATCTGCCCTTAACTAAAAATCCATGTCTGGCGACTTTTTGTTGGTTTTGTGATGCAGGGTCACATTTAGCATCACTCGATGTTGCACGAATGGACAACAGGTTGCAGCCCTTTGCAGCCATGCATAGTAAAATTCTCATACTACATCAAATGTTTTAAATCTTCTTGTTCCTCTGAGTTGATAACTCGACCAGCAAAGACCAACTGCCATTATAAACTTTAATGACACTAAGTACAAAATTATGATTTAAAAACATCACTGCGTTCAAAGACATTACTCCTAGCCTTGCTGCACATTTCACTTTATGTTTATTTAATAAGACACACAGAAAAAAAATAGTGCTCACAGATTCAAAGCAGGGTACAGTGAAAATAGATCCCTTGATTTTTTTTTTTTTTTCAAAAGTTGTTGCAGAATTTCAGAACACTCTCACATGTTGAATTCATACCACACTCATATCCAGATGAAGTTACTAAATGACAGAATATGGCTACAAAATTAGCATTGTCACTATTAGTCATAACTGTGGATGACAACAATTCCCAGGCTAGACAGAAACTGACCTGTTCCACTGGACCTCGCCAGAAAGAGTGGTCATTTCTCCAAGAATGGCAGACAGCAGAGAAGACTTCCCTGACCCCACTTGACCAACGATCATCGTCAACTGACCTGAGGAGACAGAGGAGAATCAAGAATGGCATTCATCCAAAGGTGGTATAACACTGCACATTTTCAAATTACCACAGTAATTCCGATCCTGCCAGCTGACTACAGAATTATTATGCTAGTTTGAGACAGTGCCAGACTGCATGCCTAGCATCCTATCAATTTAGAAGGACATTAATCATGCATCTAATATGCATATTGGGAACATCTTTTAATACTATTCCTTTCTTATTTTCATGCTCTTAAGTATCTCCACTGCCAAGCATAACACAATATTTAAGTATGTAGTGCTTGACTGCAAAAACATCAGGTTCATATGAGAAAAGTCTTGCTCCGTGCCAAGACTTGGATCGTGGTCACAATTGTATAATTTTGTGTGGTGTTTGGTGCTTCACTGCATTCACATCATTAAAGTTACTGCAATAATGATTATTTCATTAATGTGGGTGGCAGTGTAGGGCCATCCAGTATGTGAATACTGCTCAATACAAAGACTAATGTTTGAAAATGTACTGAGGTACAGTTGGAACTTGATCTTAACTTTTGCATTCTAAGCCTGAATACTAGATATAATCTGACTTTGATAACAACTTCATGGCTCGAATTCACGCGGGTGGTACAAATGAAACCATGGTTTAAACAATGGACAAAAACCATGGAGCGCACGGAATATTTCATAACGAAATTGGTAATTTCGTCGACAAAATGACCGTTTCGTTAACGAAATTATCATTTCGTGGACGAGATGTTCATTTAGTTACAAAATGTCATTTCATTACAAAATAATCATTTCATCGACGAAATGACTGATTTCGTAACGAAATATTCCATGCGACACTTGGCGCTCCATGGTTTTTGTCCCTTGTTTAAACCATAGTTTCAATTGTACCAGCTTCGTGAATTCGGGCCAATGGGTTTTCAAAAATGGATTTACAATACTGTCAAGAATAATGTATCAGACGAAGTTGGTTTCTACCTGTGGGAATCTCAAGATTGATGTCCGACAGAATTGGAGAGGTGGAATCTTGGTCCCATGTGAAAGCTCCTTCCGTAACCTGAAGATTGTGATTATGTAATATGAAAGACTCAGTATAATTATTTAGGCGTGTCTTCAGCATGCATAAATGTTTGGTGAAATTAACTTTATACATATTCATGGAATGATCACCATTCCGAAACAGGAGTCTTCTGTCAGATCATGGTTTAAAAGGGAAGCTCTCTATGATTTTTCTCCATGAACAAACTCTCTCTAAAAAACTTCTTTGATTCATTGACTATCAACACATATTGTAAGAAAAGGCAAAACCCACCAAAACAGCATATTTTTGCTGCAAACTACACACAACACAGGCTTGGATAAGCATACAACATGAAGTAAAATATTATTTGGTTTTCATGCAGGAAATTGTTTAGTTCAACAATACCTGTCTGAAAACCAAACTGACGCACAGTTATGATTATAGTTATGACATGGATTTTTGAGGGCATGCATTAAGAATAATTGATTGACACTTTCTCTTCCTTTCTTTCTTTGTAATTATTTTTCCAAAGACTATTTTGAATGGCCTAACATTTCCACACTGCATACCTTGAGCATGAGTTCTGGTGCTAGTGTCTCCTGTCGAGGCCTGAACGGTGAGTGTCGGGACTGTGTGCTGACATGGGTGGGTGAGGTACTGTTCATGCCTGCTATAGTTTCCCCATCACTCTCCGCTAGAAGCTGCTGTGTGTCGCTGTACATATCCTTCTTGGACGACTTCAAGCGCAACCCTTTGTGGTCAATGACCTTTGTATGGGGAACCTTCAACATTAGAAGACAAAAGACACACATATTATTTCCTTTAAAAAATTGTACTAAACAAATACTTATAAAAAAAGCGGTATTCTCAAAATCATGTATAACAAGGAAAAGTAGAAATTACGCGGTGCGTAATATATGTCCCCGCCGGAAGTAGCATTTTGTAACAAAATGTGCAATATAGGTCAAAAATCAAGGTCAAAGGTCAAAGAAGTCAAAGGTCAAAATTCTGTATAGAAGTTTTGAAGCCCTCACCTAGTGCCATCACATAAAGCAAATGGAATCGAAATTGGGTTAGAAATGGCGAAGGAGTAGCATTTTGTAGCCAGTGTACAATATAGGTCAAAAATCAAGGTCAAAGGTCAAAGAAGACAAAGGTCAAAATTCTGTAGATTCTGTGTAGAAGTTTTGAAGCCCTCACCTAGTGCTATCACATAAAGCAAACGGAATCGAAATCGGGTTAGAAATGGCGAAGGAGTAGCATTTTGTAGCAAAATGCACAATATAGGTCAAAAATCAAGGTCAAAGGTCAAAGGTGAAAATTCTGTGTAGAAGTTTTGAAGCCCTCAACTAGTGCCATCATATAAAGCAAACAGAATCGAAATCGGGTTAGAAATGGCGAAGGAGTAGTATTTTGTAGCAAAATGTACAATATAGGTCAAAAATCAAGGTCACAGGTCAAAGAAGTCAAAGGTCAAAATTCTGTGTAGAAGTTTTGAAGCCCTCACCTAGTGCCATCACATAAAGCAAACGGAATCGAAATCGGGTTAGAAATGGCGAAGGAGTAGCATTTTGTAGCAAAATGTACAATATAGGTCAAAGGTCAAGGTCAAAGGTCACAACTGAAATTCTGTGTAGAAGTTTTAAAGCTCCTATGTAGTGCTATCATATAAAGCAAACAGAATCAAAATTGGCTCATAAATGACAAAGAAGTAGCAAATTGAACATTTTGATCACACACGGACGCACACACAGACGCACGGACGGACGCACGGACACACACACGTACGGAGCCCGTTTCATAGTCCCCTGCTCGAACTCGTTCGGCGGGGACAAAAAACAACAGAAGATTCTTATTCTTTTTTGAAAGAGTAATACAATGCAATTATCCAGGATAACTGCATCCCTACAAGGCGTATGAGCCATGAAACAGTAAACAATCGGTTAGTGTACATGCCAAATATTTCACGACAATTTATTTTCGCGAATTTCACGAGTCAGGTGCTTTTTGCAAATTCAAGGACATGCGAATATATTGACTCTGATCCCGATATGAATGTGAAGTGCAAATATACATTTCCCTGTTCAGTACTTAACTCTACGATCACAAATTTTACCACTTGTGAAATTGTCGCAAAGCCCCGATTCGCGAAAATTTAGACTCACTAAATATATGCCATATGCAGTACTTAAAGGGAAGATAAACCCCAGGAACAATGTGGATTGAGTGAAAGCAGCAACATTAGTAGAACACATCAGTGAAAGTTTGAAGAAAATCGGACAATCGATGCAAAAGTTATGAATTTCTAAAGTTTTGGTGTTGGAACCGCTGGATGAGGAGACTACTAGAGGTTATGACGTATGAGTGGACAACAATACCAAGAAAAATAAAAAGAAAATACTACAAAAATCCATTTTTCATGAAAATTACAAATTCCATCAACTTGATATTGACATAATATTAAGGGTAGCAATTATCCCCCCTGCTTTCTGAAAGCGGTTGGTCCACTGCTCTTTCATAATTCTAGAAAAGTGATTTTTTGTTGAATTTCCTTTATATTTTCTTTGTATTGTTGTCCACTCATACGTCATATCCTCTAGTAGTCTCCTCATCCAGCGGTTCCAACACCAAAACTTTAAAAATTCATAACTTTTGTATTGATTGTCCGATTTTCCTCAAACTTTCACTGATGTGTTCTACTAATGTTGCTGCTTTCACTCAATCCACATTGCTCTTTGGGTTTACCTTCCCTTTAAGGCACCTGCATCCTCCACACAATGCTTCCCATATTCTTAACTCTTGGAGAACTGTCTCATGAAAGACCAACCAACCAAATAAAAGGGCTTTGTGAGTGTGTATGTAGGTGTGTGTGGCATCTGACAGCACGTCACAACCATGTGAAGAGAGGAAATCATAGCCTGTAATGACTTGGTTCAGTCTAATGACCAACAAAACTTGTTCATAATTTGTTTCTGAATCTTGTAATTTGTAAGATGGAAATTAAGCTGAACACGACCAATTTTGAAACAATTCAGCAGAGTAGAGTACTCACAATTACCTTTTTTTTCTGCTGTAAAAAAAAAAAAATTATAAAGTGAAATTTCATTTCAGAAAACACTTAATTCTCAGAGTAAAATATGTCAAGAACACTAAAGAACTCACAAGTCTTCTGCTCTTGAGTGATTTGCAGTAAGGTGCTGTAGAAAGACAATAATGACTGCATAAGCCAATGCGGCACATACACTGGCACTGGTCTGACCAAGGAGGTTGAAGAGATGGAGTAACAACGGAGTTATTCCCTTTGATCTATGTTCGAAGCCGCCGCACAAAAATATTTGAAGCATGTGCCAAACAGGATCTGCCGCGCCGATACGAAGACAATTGACTCGTGTCTCATTGCATAATCACCAGCCATTTTCAAAGGAAGATATGTCTTTGTGATGGTAATTACTTTTCGCTATCCCTTCTTATAAAAGGTACGTAGCACAGACAAGAGGACGCGCAAACAGAAATTGAGGAAAAAATGCTGAAATGAAGATGAAAATTACTCGACTGGGCATACGCGGGCACTAATCTGATATATCTATCAATAAAGAATTATACTTGAAGATTATTACATATTAGTTTCATTTGGGCAAATTAAGTGGAAAAGTGATAAAACCAGCTTTCCAGGATGGTACAGTTTTAAACATTTTCACATAATACAGCTCTGGTTTACACTTTTGCGCAAATTTCTGAATGGAATTGACTTTTGTTTTACATGCTTTATTATTAAGTGAAATTTCATTTCATTTAATAAATAAATAAGCAAAATATGGCCAACATTATGATAAGTTCAAAATGAATCTTCAGATTGCTCAGCAAGACGGCGGCTTGGAACATCGATCATCAAAGGCACAAGTGCACCTGTGGAATTCTTTTGTACATCAAAAGAAATCTGACAACTGTTTGAATAATTACAGCCAGTTGGAACTCCATGTATAAAACCTCCTTGGTCTGACAGGTCGCTGACCTGTAAAAAACGCTGTCGGACTAGTAACTTTTTCAGGAATAGACTAGTAAAAGATTAAAAAAAACTTGGAACCTACTAGTCCGACAGAAAGGTCAGACCAGTAGAAAAAATGGGTTATTGTGCAGCTCTGCACAAACTCAACTTGATGAAGACGCATGGGGGAAATATTGCAGATTGCTAATCAGTCACAGACCTCTGTACTACTGAAATCCTGGCTGGACATCCCACTGGCCTCCAGGTCATCTCCTTCCTTTTTCCTCCCATCATCCTTGTCCTCTACCTCGGGTGCCGTAAAGTAGGCCGTCAAGCGCCGTGTGCTGACCACGGCGTTGACGTGGAATGTGAAGATCATCGGCAAGAGCAGGAGGGGCAAGCTCATCTGGTTGAAGACCGAGAGGGCGGCAAACGTGATGTCCGGCGTCAGCGCCTTGCCCTCTATTGCCGTGTACAGACTGTAGGACTAGGATTGGTGAGGAAGCAGAAAACAACAACATGTGACAAAATCTAACATGAATGGTAACTCGTTTGGAGCTGTCAGCTACTTGCTGTCTACTGCAGTAAAATAATGTAAGTCAAAGGTGATGGAAAGGCAGCAGAAACAACAAACACAGCAATGCCACTTAAAACAAAATGACTGACACATGTCTGCTTCATAGAGTTCAAGCACAAAAAAGAGTACATTCCAAACATGTTTCAGCATAGTGGGCACTGTTTGTTGCACATGGTGCCAATTTTCTTTTTCATGCTTCTGAGGAGTGGAAATTTGTGTGCATTTCGTGTGACATTAAACTAGCGCAAAAGAAAAGCACAAAAATAGAAAAAAAATAAAAGCACCAAAAAAAAAAATAATAATAATAGTAAATATTTAGATTCCATGGAATTAAAACATGCAAACTAAGCTTATATTGCAGGTGGCTTTCTAATCATTACTGTGGTAGGATTTGAGATATGAGGCAAGACATAGTATGTACACATTTATTTATTTTATAAATTTATTTATATGTTTTATTTTCACAGGGTGGCTCCGTCAGTGGGTTAAACACTGTTGTTCTTGGAGGCCCTGCATGAACGCATACATACAAATAATGCAATAAATAAATAAATCACAAGAAAGCTGTGAAGTCAGTGAATTAAAGAGACCAAAATCAGAAAATTGATTGTTGTTGATTTATTAAGGCTACATTAACCCATTGAGGACAGGTTAATTTCGCTCCAACATGAATTTCCCACTGACACTTGGCCCGGGTATACTCGTGACTCGTCCTCCATGGGTTAAAGACACTTTGGTGTCTGCAGGGGGACTTACAATTAACATCACCAGGAGAGGAGCAGATGCAGTGACACCATCTGTTAAAAGAATATGCAATGAGAGATATTTGATTTTTTTCCTCTTAGTGCCTTCACAACCACATTGGCCCATCCATTTTGCATAATCAAATTGATGCTCAGTAAGCATGCATATCTTTGTACCTTTCACTCAGTCTTTCATGGGATAGTCATATGACAGTCATGATCCTAACTTGTGTTTATAACAAGGACTCGGTTCACATTCAGCTCATGAACATTAACAAAGTAAAATATTCCTAGCTCTATTGCAACATCCACACACATTTTACCTAATATTTTACATGGCAAATACAAACTAGAAATTTCGTGCTCGGCGGGTCGCGCAGCCGAGCACATGTATCCCCCGAACCCACAGCATCAAGAAGCATACCCTATTGGATTTACCTTTTCATGAATACAGATGGAACAAGCGAGGGCGCCATCACCAAAAACAATAATCCTCTTCATCTTACCATAATACACCTTCATGCCAAATTTGAAGATGATCGAAGAACTGCAGCCAGTAGAGCGCTCACAAGCAGACCCTATTGAATTTACCTTTTCATGTATAAAGACGGAACAAGCGAGGGCGCCATCACCAAAAACAATAATCCTCTTCATCTTACCATATTACACCTTCATGTCAAAATTTGAAAATGATCGAAGAACTGCAGCCAGTAGAGCGCTCACAAGCAGACCCTATTGGATCTACCTTTTCATGTATAAAGACGGAACAAGCGAGGGCGCCATCACCAAAAACAATAAGCGTCTTCGTCTATTCATAATACACCTTAATGCCAAGTTTGAAGATGATCGAAGAACTGCAGCCAGCAGAGCGCTCACAAGCAGACCCTATTGGATCTACCTTTTCATGTATAAAGACGGAACAAGCGAGGGCGCCATCACCAAAAATAATAAGCGTCTTCGTCTATTCATAATACACCTTAATGCCAAGTTTGAAGATGATCGAAGAACTGCAGCCAGCAGAGCGCTCACAAGCTGACCCTATTGAATTTACCTTTTCATGTATAAAGACGGAACAAGCGAGGGCGCCATCACCAAAACAATAGGCATCTTCGTCTAACCATAATACACCTTCATGCCAAGTTTGAAGATGATCGAAGAAGAACTGCAGCCTGTAGAGCGCTCACAAGCAGACCCTATTGGGTTTACCTTTTCATGTATAAAGACGGAACAAGCGAGGGCGCCATCACCAAAAACAATAGGCGTCTTCGTCTATTCATAATACACCTTAATGCCAAGTTTGAAGATGATCGAAGAAGAACTGCAGCCAGTAGAGCGCTCACAAGCAGACCCTATTGGATTTACCTTTTCATGTATAGAGACGGAACAAGCGAGGGCGCCATCACCAAAAACAATAGGCGTCTTCGTCTAACCATAATACACCTTCATGCCAACTTTGAAGATGATCGAAGAAGAACTGCAGCCGGTAGAGCGCTCACAAGCAGACCCTATTGGATTTACCTTTTCATGTATACAGACGGAACAAGCGAGGGCGCCATCACCAAAAACAATAGGCGTCTTCGTCTAACCATAATACACCTTCATGCCAACTTTGAAGATGATCGGAAAAGAAACGCAGCCGGTAGAGCGCTCACAAGCAGACCCTATTGGATTTACCTTTTCATGTATACAGACGGAACAAGCGAGGGCGCCATCACCAAAAACAATAGGCTTCTTTGTCTAACCATAATACACCTTCATGCCAACTTTGAAGATGATCGGAAAAGAAACGCAGCCGGTAGAGCGCTCACAAGCAGACCCTATTGGATTTACCTTTTCATGTATACAGACGGAACAAGCGAGGGCGCCATCACCAAAAACAATAGGCTTCTTCGTCTAACCATAATACACCTTCATGCCAACTTTGAAGATGATCGGAAAAGAAAAGCAGCTGGTAGAGCGCTCACAAGGAAATCTCTGCGGCGGCGGCGGCGGCGGACGCGGCGCGACGAGGCCAAATCCATAGTATCCTCCGAACTCTGTTCGGGGGATACAATTAATTCAACTTAATAAAACTGCAAAGTAACTCGAGAGGACACTACAAAATCAAAATAAACGTAACAGTAAAAGTTTTATATTAAGACAGGACATAGCGAAAAAGTATTCTGAAGTATAAAGTTTGATATAGTGTTAGCTTGAAAATACTAGTGATTGTGGTTGCAGCCACATATGCATATTAAGGGAAGCACAAAATTTACACAATGCCTTGATCACAACAATTAGTGTCAATAAGAATAAAAACTGACAAGCATTTTGGAAATAAGTCGAGTAGGCAGAGTGCAAAACGCTTTGCCATTCCTTATTCTGCATGCTTTTCCGTCCATTTTTTGTAAGCGTGACGGCATATCATTCCGCCCCCCCCCCCAAAAAAAAAAAGATTGCTTAGTTGCAATTTTTTTCTGCAGACGTTACATTTAATGCAGTGTCGTGCACCATGAACTTTTGCTACTAAAAAGGGGCTAATACAAGCATGTTATTGATTTCAAAGTTACAAAATTATCGTGCATGCCATACATTTAGAGAACTTTCATTTTATTTTTTTTTTCGAATAGGGACTTCCAAACAATTTTGCAAAGGCTTAAATTTACATTTGGTATCATTCACTCATTTTCATTCATCCATTCACACAGTAAGTGTGCCGAGACTTAGGCCTACTACAAAATTAAAACTGTATTATTGTGCACTGCAAACTGTACCATTACAGATATGTGTGCACGTCGCGTTCATGTCAGGATCAGATTAATTTTTGCATTTGTTCCATTTGCAAATAGTGCCCTTCTTGTGAAATATATGGTGCATACTGTAAGCTCACTAATCTAAGAAAAAAAAAAATTATCTTCATTGCATTGGCGATGACAATGAACTACTCACTAAGAATGATCCTCCATACATTCTGGGTGATCATCTGCACGATCTCGCTGGCCCTGGCTCCCCCGATGGCTGAGAGGAAGATGTCCTCCCAGGCGTAGAGCTTGATAAGCTTGATTCCCTGCAGCATCTCATTGGTCTGCTTCAGGCGACTGTCGGCAAACGTCTGCGAAGACGCAGATTGCATAGACGAAGCATGCTCAGCATAAATGTGTGCTTCCAGGGTATTTCAAAAGATATTTCTTGCACATCACATTCATACATCACTTTAATTTCAATCCACATAAAAATAACAAAATGCTTTCACGTTCAAAATCCTAGTCTCAACAAGAACAAATACAGAGGTACACGATATCTTTTAATACACAGATTATATGAGAATCTCTCTGCCACTATTACCTTTCTTCTTCTTTTTTTGTCAATATTGAACAACCAGGATTTACTAAGAAAAAATTATTGATTCTCCTGTTCAATCAATAATCTAGATAGGGATGATTTCCAGGTCAAAATAGGAAATCAAATATTGAGCATCATTACAAAGAAGTGGGATTTTGTTTTTGGTCTTTTATTAATAGCATGCATCACTTTGCCCCAAGCTCATGATTTAATTGCTCTCTTTCTATGGGAAAAAAAAACAACAACAACAACAACTGACACACTTTATGTGTCATCTAAAATTTGAACCGATAAACATTTTGATGGATATGATTCATCACTTACAAGTCCGTCAATACTGTTAAACTGCAAAAACTAGTGTGCCAAACACAACTTTTATGCCACCATTCACAGGCAAAATTCACACATAAGCAATGTCCCACTTGTCAAGTAATTCTGGTTTATCCAGCAAGCCTGATTACCCTTATAACAATGCTACACAGCATTTTACGTACAGCAATTGCGATAATGAGAGAGAGAGAGAGAGAGAGAGAGAGAGAGAGAGATTTCTTGAAAACAATACAAAACAAAACAAGACAAACATACCATTGCACCCTTCTGGTACTGGGCCTGCTTCTTAGCAATCAGAGTCTGAATCGGCACAGAGATAACGAAGATAGTGGAGCCGATCAGAGCAGCCGATCCAAGGGTGAAGTACAGAATCACAAGGTAGCCAATCAGCTGCAAGATTGGGTTTCAAGAAGGATCAACATAATAGTGATAATTTCCAAAAAATGAAAATACCACTTGTTAACCCCACAGTACTCATCTGACACGGAAATAAAGCTTAGTTTGGAGTATTAAATGTAATATCAAGATCATCTTAAGCCATGGGACTCATTTCAATGACATACAACAGGCGAGCACTATTTCTCGCTAACTTTCTTTCAAACGATCAGCACCCTATGGGATTCCACTTTGCTTCAGGAATGAGAGCACGTCTTCATGGATTCAACAAAGTACCAAAGTGTGATGTCATAGCTATTCATCGCCATGGAAACTGGTTCTAAACCACATCACGTCCTCGTCCGAGTTGTTAATGTGCACATCTAATTTCCCCCCAAGCTACACCAAAAAGAATATGACATCACCACTTGAGTATTTTATACACTTTCAGTGGCCCCATCTTGCAGAGGATGTCGATCAGTATACCAATGTTTAGGGTAACAGGAAAAAAGAATCAGACTAAGAAGTGATATCATTAGATTCATGCATGCAAATAAATGACGAGATGGGTTCCTTCTACGGTTCCGGAGAAGCATACAAAGTGAAGACCATAAGTTTCAGGATCATTCAGTACTGGACCAAGTCCCCTCATTACATGTAAGTTTGTTTCTATAACAGCCACAACTGTCAAGAATTCATTGAATTTATGTTCATGTATAATCATCTGTTTATTACTACAGGTTTTCTTACGATATAGGTTATTAAAATCTGCATAATATTCTGTGATCTTAAAATCTTATCTTTTCATTGCTTACACATTTAATGAAAACAGAAGTACCCAACATAGTAAATTGTGCTACTTTCGTCGTTTGTCATTCTGTGCCATTCCTTCTGGTCTGAAGTGTGTCATAACATCTGTCATAAATGACTCAAGTAAGCAGTCAAGTACACTCACCATGTTTCACAGGGCAGAGGGGGGCATGGTAATCAGACAGCTGGAACTTCCACTCACACACACCTCAGTCATCTCTTTCCCATAAATCCACACATCAAATGACAAAGACATCGACACTGACACACACAGACACACACGCAGATATGCACACACACAAACACAAATAAGTCTTACCAAATAAGGGATTGACCACACATAATGGACCCATTGCACCGAGTTGAGGATGTTGTTCGCGTCCACCGACATGTGATTTGTGATCTGTCCCATTGTCATAGAGCCGCCACTGATTGAGTAGCTGGAGAGGCGAAGTGATTTGCTATACACAGCTGACTGAAAGATAAATGAATGCATCACTTTCACTTTTACATTCTGTGATGTCATACTCTACGGATTCACAGATATCCTTAGTGTATACGGTACAAATGCAAATCTACTTTTATCATAATACACACTCCAATTTTGAAACAATTTGTATTTCAGTGGTGAATGGTGTCAATTGTAATTATGATACAGCTTGCATTCTTGTATAGGTGGCCACGTGTAGATGTACTTACATGTATATCAACACCATGTCATTTTCCCAGCTTTACTATCCCTTCAGTAAAATATCATCTGCTGAATAAATGTCGTTGTGGTATAAGAAGAATGTTAGAATGTGACAGCCTAGATCACTCTGATTGCAATTTTAGAAATGAGGCATTAATGTCCACTCATAACTGCCCTTCTTGAATGGACAACGTATCTTATCGTCCGCATATTTCTCCAACAAATACACAATACACAGACAAATGATGAAATTGCCTTGATAATCATGGAAGGTTTATCAAAGCACTGTTATTTGATGGTAACAAAGTAAACATTTCTTTGAAATTTCCTTGAAAGAAAAAGAGAGTGCAAAGAAGAATACAGTATGAGGGTGTGAACCATCTCACAACAAAGTTTATAATGAACATCTTCACTCATTGCAAGACTTATCAACAGCAATGCCAAAATCTCTCTACATACTACAATAGTTCTTTAGCAGTTCAATAGGGGTACAATGACTGGAGCATCACACAAAAAAGCCTTGTCATCAATGGTGAATCACTTAATATTACAATTTCCACTCCATGCATCAGCTGTATGAGTCAGATGCTGGAGTAATCATGTTAGTCTCATGCAAGCTGTTCAATATTTTTTTTTTACTGGTACTAGACACAATGATGTGGGCTTGCCTAGACATCCTACATCAGGCCAAGGCACAACAATGTGAAAGATGTTTCGTAAAGTGGTCACTGAGTTTTGAAGCCAGTGCCTAGGTATCAGTCATGCCCCTGAAGATTTACTTAGAGAATTATGACCGCTATCATGATTACAAGGAGTGGTCCAGCAGGATTGTCAGGTAGGTTTATCAGTTTGTTACACTTTTCCCACACAATGTTATACAGTAGCTAAAATGGCCCAAAATGTATTGGGAAAGTGACCACTGCTGGCCTGCAGCCATTATTGAGAACTGACCTGGAGTGCTGCTTTGGCATGTGCTGACTCCATGATGACGTTGTGGTAGTGATGCTGGTTGCACAGGCGCTGGAATATGGACTGGATGAAGAGGAGGACGACCAGGACAAATCCGTTGGTGAAGAATGCGTACCAGGAGATGTACTTGGTTTTATCCTACAGAGGAGGATAATATCCATAGAAAACGATATGTGGTGAAACCTGCTTTTCTTAGCCCCAGTCATGTAAAGAAGTAACTGAATTTGAAGACATTATAACAATTTGGACTTGCACTGTTCAGAGAGACATAGCATGGTAATGATTTGACAAATGTTCACCATTTTTCTACAGCTTTGTACTGCAATCACAAATGATTGAAAACACAGATAATGCTAATGGTCTTTTTACATCTTCAACCTTAAACCTGTGAGCTAGACACTCTATTTTACCCTTCCTTGACTCACATGACAGCAAATATACAATCAACTTGGCAGGACGACGCCCACTGCAGCTGTTGCTACTGCACTACTATGTAATTAACCCCTTCTGTACTTTGTGCGCACACTGGCGTGCACGCTAGAATGCTTTCTTTGCCAACAGCCACAGTTATTGAGAAATTATGAGCTGTTTGAAGGTTTGCATGGTGAATTAAATGAGGACAAGAGGTTTTGGGGTAGCACCATGTAGAAATTAATTATCAATGAATAGAGATTGCCTAAACCCCCTAATCCCTATCGTGTCATCATGGACTTCCTTTTGGATTGAGGCAAATTGCTATACCTGAGTGGGCTTGCTAGCTTTACAACTACAGTGTAGGTCAAGTTTGGAGTGAAGTGAAGCTAGGAGTCTGGGCACAAAAAAAAAAAAAAAGGGTCAATTACACAGATGTTCCACAGGGATAAAATGACACTATATGACAAGTAACGGTACCTTTCATGTCAAATACTATACCCACGCACACCATAAAACAACGACTGCCATTGTCACTACAATGAAGAGCATACCTCATCATCCCCAGGGGTAGGGTAGGCCAGTTCTGTGGCGTAAGCGATTGCTCCAGATAAGAGGTATGGCGAGACAAATGATGATGTGTCCCCAAAGAACTTGATGATGCCTCCACGAATGAGACCTGGGTAAAAAGACTTGAGGTACACCTTGTATAGGTTGACTGGCATACCAGTGGCTTTGGCACGGGCCTATCACAGAATGAAAATAAAACACAAGAAAAAGAGGCATTTGCATTTATGAATAAAGAAAACTCATGGTCAAGGAAAATAAAGAAAAAGTGAGAAGCACTGGACTGTAAAATTCCTATCTATATAGATTTGTATACTCTGTATGTCTTGATGGTCTCAATGATGTGATTTGCAAGAAGTCATTGGCAACACACCGGAGGTCTCATGGAGAATCCACTTATGTTGTACATTATAAGCAAGTTTGATATTTTGATTTGTAAATTGAAATAAGTCTCGCGGATGTACAAGAATGAGCATTTCTATCCCGGAAAAAAGAGTGATTCTCTATGCTGCCACTAATGATGTATCATAAACATCACTCCATACATCTCCACATGCAGAAACAATCAATATCTTATGGCAACTAAAAAAACATAAAAACTAAATAATACAGAAAAAAAGAAGTAATTTAATGCACAAGGCTACAGAGGAGTTTAACATGTGATGCATATTAGTAAACATTGTATATTAATGAAATAAACAATAATTCAGTTATTCAAAAGCTCAAAATAAGACTCAATTGGTGCCGAGTTTGATTCAATGACATCAGTAACTTGTTCAAACTTATTAAGTGTGGAGGTGACATCTGACAAACTCAAACTATGACTTTTGTGTTTATACACCACGGTGCATGCAAGTCCAATTCATAAATGCATACTTAGGGCAGAAACCCACCTGTTCTTCAGCCAGCACTCTGGTGAACTTGCCACCGTTGTAGCGTACCGTGTGGGTTTCTGTCAGTGAGCCTAGGTCGCTGAGCTCCAAATGGTGGTCATAGCCAGTGCGGAAGAGAGCATTAAGCCACCAGTAGAAGATGCCAGATGGGACGTTGGTGTAGCCCTCGTAGAAGCGCATCTTGGGATCGCGAAGGTCTCTGGGAAATGCCTTTGCTGGAGAACAGCACTTAACCACCTTAGAGGTACAACAAGGAAAGACCATGACACAGAAAATACATCTGATAGTGTATTTGGGCAATTTCATAAGATGCTCACATTTTCCATGCATGTCTTTCTGTTTGGCAAAATCAAGATCATGAATCTGCCTTGTGACATCAAAACTCAACTCTGAGGCTGAAAGGCTAAAAGAACGTGGCAGTTCTGGTGTACCTGATGTATTCTTAACATTTTTTTTTTCCTGTTGTTGTTCAATGTGAAAACCTTAGTATTAGAAGTCATGCATGGGAATTTTCAGGCAACTGTCTTGATTTTACTCTGACTAATTAATAGTGTACAGATGCAATTATTCATTCAACATACAGAATAGAAACCCAATTGACATTAGAACAACAGCACAAAAACTGTGCAATAAAATACACCAGATTTTCATTACCTCCCAGATTTAGGGTCTTAATCAATATACAAACTCTAGTGTTTGGACAAGGCATGTGGACAGAAACATCCAATTTACATCAACTTGAATCTCATTTGCCTCTAAACCTGCATTAAGCTTTCCTTAACATCCCTTGAATATATGCCAAACTTTTGTTTGTTTTGGCAACATCATGGCACGGGAGAATTTGTCATATGATGTCTTTCATTGTACTGTCACTACAGTTGGGATTTGAAGAAATGGAAAACAAAATAACAATCTAGCAAACAATTTTTCAACAAAAATATCACAGTTATGGATCTATTAGTTACAACAAGCTCTTGATAGAAACTAATAATGCATCAGAATAGCAATATACATTTCTAGTTATATATGCAGGTACAATGCATCTATACTAATGAGATGAGTGGGACTATCACATTTGTCATTTTTAATTGAACAGTAAAGAGCTCTAAAATATAGGAAACAGGTTGATCAATACTATTCTCTCTCAATTGTACCATTCTGTGGAATGGATTTCTGTTTGAATACCAAGAAATCATATCAAAGGGGATCTTTCTCTGACACTCCTGTCTAAACCATTATAACAGAAAAGTAATTTTTGTACTCCCAAGCATGTTCCAGGCTACAATTGTACCTTTGATTCTTTCATTATTTAAAGACACTTGAAGGAATGTTACCTGATGGTAACTTTTGAAGCTTTTGATTTGATTCTAAGCATCTATTTACACCTGCATGATACAAAAGAATACTTACCACAACTTGTATTTCGACCATACAAACAAGTGTGACCAGCACCATAGAAGCAATATTTAGATCCCATCGCAGCAGTTCCAGTGTGACCTCCTTGTCGTAGTAAAAGGTCACAAATCGCGCACACTCTGCTGCAAGGAGCAGCATCCAGTACAGGCACTGTGGGACAATCATGGCTGGCACATTCCAGTACTCCATGTGGTGGTAGTAGACTGCTGCCAAGATGGACGCCACAAATGCTGCAGCGGGAGTGGTGTAGAGCCGCGGCATGGTGTTCTCTTCAGATAATGTGATGAGGTCTGTAAGAATGCCCTCCCCTAGCTTCGCTAGGCAAACCATCATGTACAGCAGGTAGACAAACCACCTGAACTCGTGACCCGGATAGCGCAGGATGTAATTGTGCTTCGTTGTCGTCCTCGCATTGCAACATCGCACAAAGACCAGCACCAAGCTGGCGATGACGATGAATGCCGCATGGATGCAAGCGGCCACGAGATCCGTAAAACATGCATTGCGGATAGTATGCAGTAGATCCCAGGAAAATGGGTCCAGCTTGTCCTGTGCCGTGTTCACACCACAGAACCAGTCAAAGTGATTTGTCTGATTACCGGTACCTTCCATTGCATCGATGTGTTGAGATGTTTATCTGACAGTACATTCACCCTGTTGGTTTGCAATAATTAAAATACAAAGAATCAGAGAAGTATCCACCATGGAAAGTACATACAGTATAAACTTGGTGTTCACATTGTAGACATTTTTAAGCATAATTATAATCCCTGTTTTAAATACAAAGGTACTTAGTATCAAAATCGTATCATCTTTTCATCAGTGCCATATACTGTATATATGAAATCTCTAGATCACATTGGTCTGTGCAACGGAAGATAAGAAAGACTAGTCCTCTTAAAATATCCTTACATGTTCTACAAATTGAATATATAAAGTGCAACTGCAATATTGTGATAGTGCTAATTAAATACAGTTTGTTGTTTTTGCCCACAAGTCTTACCTGGAGTTATTGCAGAGAGCTCTATTATCACCATTTGACAATTCCTTCCTACCAGAGCTGTAAATCATGTGATTCTCCTTTCCATGAACAAACACAAGTCTTTTTAGAGTCCAAAGGACACTACATGGTTGATCGATCATTGCAACAACACATCCTCATTTCATGCCAAATGAACAATTTATTGTATACATTATGTACATAAATGCATGATTTAAAAGCCAAAATATAGTTCTCAGCAGGGCTCAAAATTCATCTTCCAACACTCTGAATGTTTGCGATCTAGATCAAAAGAGTCTACCAAGAAAGTTGTCTGGCTGACACAACTTGCAAGGATAATGACCTGTGTTGGAGTATCTTGAAATCAAACTTCAATGGATAGGTAAAATAAGTTCAATCATTATATGCATACAACTTTTATTTTTGAAATGCTCTCGCCATTCTATAGTGGGAAGTAGAGCAGCAAATATCAGTGGATACTGCTGTGGCCTTCTTGGCTATCATTGATAATCAATTATAAAAACCAAAAAAATATGTAGCAACTACAATAGGATATGCTCTGAGACAGCAGTACTTCAGGTAAACCTTTCAGCTAATATTTCATATTTTTGTCATTACCTAATTGAAATTGTGTTATCACAGCATTATTTCACACATTTCTTAATAAGCTAACATGTCATACATATGTACAGTTTAGAACAAAAATCTACAGTTCTGCAGACATTTGAGAAGTATGTTTTCCCTTTAAGTCTGATGTTTCACATCCCCTTCTTCTCCCTCCTCCATAAGCATAAAACCTAAACTTATAGTCTCTGTAAATGCAATGCCTTGGCTATTACTCATCATCTGCCATAAAAACCAATGCATTTTAAAACATCTTTTTTTTTTTTTGGTTGCTATGTTGTTCTTTGTGGCATTCAGCCAAGTAATAATGAGGGGGGGGGGGGGGGGAGGGGTTATCCCTTCATCCTGTTTTAAGCAATGAGACATCTCCTACCCCAGCCCCTACCCCTATTAGAAAACATTTCATGGCCCTGGTGGTAGCATACCACAAAGTAACATCATTGCAGAGTGTGTTTGTGTGTGTGTGTTTTGTTGTTGTTGTTTTATGCATTTGTGATATGCTGTTTATAATAATATACACATATTATAAGGTTATAAGGTTTTGTCAATTACTACATTCTAATCTGCACAGAGGAATATTAGTGGGTGAAATGAACACTTCACACTGCATACTCCAACAAAGTATAAAGAGTCCAAAGACCAAGTTTACACAAGTGACATGTGAAATGCATGCAGCCACTAACAAATACATCTTTTCTGCAGACAGAGACTACGAATAAAAACACACGTTAGTTAAGCATCAACAGCAGGCAGTATTCAATATGTATCCCTTTCGTTTTCAAGCATTAAACAAATGGTTATGTTCATAGATGGCCTTCTAATCTATCACCTGATGACCTGCATAATTTATCCAGCACACTTGTCCGTATTACAAAGTGATACTATGGTGTACGTAGACCATATTACAAATTTGTACCAGTGTACGTCTGCTCCATTGTACACTCATTGCTCTCCTCAGAAGGGAGAACACAGAGATAGAAATGACTGCCAGCATTTCTAGAGTCAAAATACTAACCTTCGCCTCTGATTAATGGGTAGAACTCCACAGCATTAGAGCAGTATAGCCACAGCTGATTCCATAGCAGATCAAAGTACCACAATCTGTGTTTCTGCAGAAAGCAAAAAGGGGGGGGGGGGGACAAACAAAAAACCTTACATCATTATATAAACAAGCGTTAAGCTTAGTGAAAATTTGGTAAAAAATTGCCCTGATCTACACATTATTGACAGCTCATTGAATGCACGATGTAACCATCATCATTCACAGAAAATTAATTGTAAAGCACACAGTGTACAGATGTGTGAAGCATGTATGTCATGAATGTACTTTCGTGTACGATCATAATGCTATTCTGCCACACTGTTTTAATACAACATTCACAATGTACAATAAATGCAGGACACACTTAAATTTCTTGCATCCCTGTAGTTATGGCGACACAAGTACAGTTTCCTGATTTTACAAGGGACAGGGTGTTTTTTTCCTCTCTCTTCTTCCTTCTTCTTGTTTTCACAGGACCTTCCTTCTACTGAGCTTTGACTAATTTGGTATTTCCACTCATGGTAGTATTTGTATTTTGTTTTCAAAATTCTAAAAAATCATCAAATATTCAACAGGCTTCATTGTCAGCGTAAATGATTTTACACAGAACAAGTTTGTTATTGTGCAGTGTGGTGTGTCACTAGGACTCCTCTGAACTTGATACACTTAACACATATACTCAATGGTGAAACAAAGAACACAAAATGCATAATGAGTGTGCAACAAAACAATCCAGGCTCATGCTTAAAATACAGTGGCTTTAAACTTCAATAAATTGAGCACTCGTACTGGTTCATTGGAAATGAGAACCTGATTTAAAACAGCACGCTTTTCTATTCCTATCAGTCCCTTCAACTACCCACGAAATGCATTTTTTTTTTTAATTATTATTATTTTTTTTGTGTGTGGGGAGGGATTTGTTATTCATCCTTCATCAGACCACAACTGACATTTTCAAGCTAGTAATTTTTTGCACTTGGCTGAGTAAGATGAATTTCACGTTTTTTAATTCTGCGGAATTAAGATGTTGTATAGTGGTAGTACATATAGCAAGCAAAAACATTCACATGCTTTTATTTTCACGCTAGTTTCTGGTTGTGTAAAAAGAGCAAAAATGTCAACACTGCAAAAAATTTCCACTCATACAATATTTGCCTAATCTAGATATTTCATCACACACTATTTCCACTGCAGCATTTTCTCTCTTTTTTTTTATTTTCCTGTCATTCCTTTACTATTCCTCTAGTTCTTTGTGAAGCACTGTCATTGGAGATCAAGCGAAGACACCACCACCACACCACTACTGTACAAACAATCTTTTGTGTCACGCCACCAAAAAAAAAAGAGAAAAAGTTAATACAAAGTACATGTACAAGAAACCTCTAAAGTGGGTCCAGGCACGAGGGAGAAGATTGTACTCTTTATCCCCATAGAGAGAGTGGAGGTACATGTAGAAATACCAGTAAACATTTTGAGATTGTCTCCTATTCACAGCTCAGTTAGTTGACCACATTGGTCGTTTTGTCACTGCTGGTGTCTGATGAAATCTTCTTATACAGACTGATTAGGATTCTGCATTTACACAATCCCCTTTTTATCACATTATATGCAGAAGGGACAGTCACAAAATCAGTAAAGCATGCAATAGCTTTACAAGCAGAGTAAATCTTTCTTCTTCTTCTTTTTTTTTCAAATGAAAGTATCATCCATTTGGGGATGATTTTTTTTTTATTCCTTTTCTTTGTCAATGATACAGAATTGGAAACATGGACTATGTTCAAAATATGTTCACACTTGTAACACAAAAAGATGTTTTTCTTTTACCTTAAACAATGAGTTAAATACCCCTTTTGCTTTGGAACAGAAGATACAATGGTACATTCAATTAAATGTATGCTTACAAGTGTCTAGGGATTGGACATTACCCATTATTTCATGCAAACCCAGAAAAAAACAAAGTAAAAAAACAAAACAAAAACAAACAATGAATTTGTGTCGTTATTCTCGGAGAAGACTGAACATCACGACAATGTGAAACATGATATTGATTAAACTTGAATTATTCTCTCTTGTCCTAAACAGCCCAGGCTAAGTACTGTCACTTGCAGTTTGCATCCTCGCACACAAACATTAAATATCCCTCTACAAAACTGTAAATCATCTTTGCATAATTTATTCTTCTTGATGTCACCACTTCCCAACACTGCAAGGAAGTTGTTAAGTAGCCTGAGACAAGGCTGAGATCCTAATGTTTAAGGAAATCTTCACATATTTTTCATAAATTTATTGTACTTGGTCAAATAATTATCTGTTTGATTCACCTGCCCTTTTACACATGTGTATTTGTACTTCAATGTATGCATCTGGTTTGGTATTTATTAGTAGTAAGTTGCTGCTGTGTCGCGCAAGGCTTATGAAGCCTTCTGGCTGTATTAGGAGTCTTAATAAGGATACATGAATTCTAGATGGCTATAAAGGGGCTATTGTAAAAATCTATGTACACTAATACTAATTAGATGAATTAAATCAGCCCTATGGGAGTTTTGTGCCATGGTACACATTTGTAATACCATCAGATTTTTCATTCAGGTCAAACCTGAAAAATTTTGTAATTTCTACACCTCTTTTGTAATAGACCTTATGCATTGACGTCATCACTCGCTTGAAAACCTCTCGCGACGCCATCTTAGAGGGCAAGCGAAGTCCTTGACATCGCAGAGGCGTGCAGCTACAGTAGCTATGTGCTTTTCCTATGCGCGCTAGCGGCGATCGCCTCTCTCGCCGCCAGTCCCCAGGCTGGTGGCAGGTTTTTTTTTTAACCATCAAACAAGTTTGACATGACATGACACATTATGCAGCAATATTTGGGTAATTTTCTCACATTGTGCAATCGAAATACTCACAGTAACTAGAGAATTCCTAGGTTATATCGCAGAAATTTGTATCCATAGCGCAACATCGCCGTTCGCTGAATGTATGTCGCCATTTTGAATTTCATTAGCCAATCACATGCGAGGTACGTGTTTTAGTAAAAAGCACGTAGAAATCTACCTCACATGTGATTGGCTAACAGATTCGTAGGTTGATGAGCTGTTATGACCGCTGGTAGTTGCATCTTTTTTCATGAATATTGTGCCAAAATGTTGGATATATCATTAACCTGGTGAGTGCAATGCATACCTGAAATGTCGACTTTGCTATACAAGCTTGAATTTCCCGATCTAGGGCTGTAGATTACATGCAATAGAAAAGACAGTAAAAGAAACACTGATGTTGTGTGTAAATTCCCATTGCCTCTCGTGTAAAAGCACGCTCTAGCAACGCATCGCTTGCCCTCTGAGGGAGGGCGCCCTTCAGTTGGTGAGACCGTGTGACGTCATATGCATAAGGTCTATACAGTTTTTTTTTCCTTTTCAATTTGAGTCTAAACAATTTGCATTTACCAGCTACTGCTGCAGATTAGGGAAGGCTTGTTCATAATCAAAGAAAATTTTGCAAATAATACAAAGTTTCCCTACTGCTCCATGGAGTCAATGTAAAATCATTGATCAAGAAGCTGTAGTTAACTATTTGAAATGAGCACATCAGATTAAATTTTGTGGCAGAAACCTTGCAACAAAAACTTACAAATTAAAGGACAAGTTCACCTTGATATGCATGTGGATTGAGTGAATGCAGCATTATTAGTAGAATCCACTGACAGTGAAAGTGTGGGGAAAATTGGACTATCCTATCAAAAGTTATGAATCTTTATAGTTTCATTGCTGCCATCACTGGAAGAGATACAGCTTGTGATGTCACATGTGTGAAGTGGATATTTATAAAGAAAATACAATGAGAATTTAACATATTTTCACTTTTCAAGCATATTAAAGGAGCACTTGACTTGCCTCTTTCAGAAGGCAGAATGAATAATATTACACTTGTACCATTATCACATGTCAGTAACAAGTTGCAAGGGAATGTGCACTTTTTTTTCATTACATTTTTTTGGAATTCTCTTTAAATATTTTCCTTATCGTTCCAAGTATGTGACATCACAAACTTCAGAAGTCTTCTCATCCAGCAGAACTGCGCAGGAACTTTGCGGGCACTGTCTGATTTTCTTCAACTTTCACTGGTATTATAACTTGTCCTTATAAAGAGTGCACAAATATGTGTAAATATGTATTTCTCATAACGCTTGTGGATAGAATACTGAAACAATATGACACTCTTCAGGTAATAATCTAACTCGCAAAAATAGAAAAAGAAAAAAGAGAATTGGACTCCATGGAAGGAGACAGATTTGGTAGACTTTGTAAGTGTCAGCTGGCATTTAAAGAAAATCCCCCTACAGTGTACATGCCATTTGTGTTCATGACGGAACTACATGAATAAATGTTATGATGTATCATCACTGGTAGATGCCACTACATAAAATGTACAAGTGCAAGCCATAATCTTAAGACAATATCAGAGTAAACCATTATAAAGAGTACTTGACATAATGCAAATGCTTATTGGCTTTTGATGTTGCTGAAAAAAAAAAGTGTAGCAAATGAAAGAGGCTGCAGACTGCTCTATAGGCGTGTCTTCATCAGCCCGAAGTTTCAAGATAGCGCGCTATCTTGCGGTTACCAAACTAGTCCGATGTCAAAATAGCGCGCTATCTGTGTAGTGAAGACGCAGATAGCGCGCTATTTGATCGGGAAAATTTCCCCCAAAATCTTGGTCTAGTTCGTCAACTAGAGCGCTAATTCGTGAAATAGCGCGCTATCTTGGGTGCGTCTCCATCAGCCCGAAATTTTCTCGATCCCTCCACGCTTCTGGTTAGCCAGCTGGCAATGGTAAGCGCATGTACAAGCAGCTAGTGATTGTGTATAGTACATTACACGCACGGTGTATTCAAGGATCACATGTGTGTACTATATAGGCCTACTGTTGTCATCTTTAAAATCAGGGAGGTTATTTCTCTCACCTCCCTATTAAAACTCAGTGCCGTGCATGCTAGCTGTTTTGTTTTTGTTTTTGTTTGTTTTTTGTAAACTTCTTCTTCTGGTCCACTCTATTCATACCTTAGCTGAAGATTCTTGCAGATTGTGTGCATTTTGGATTTGTTTAAACATTGCAATTCGTTAATTTCATATAAGATGCCTCACTGGACAGAAGAAAGAGTAGCGTTATTAATATCCCTTTGGAGAGAATTTGCTGTACTGCTCACCTCCCTGGTTGTAGAATCGTACATACGGTGATATAGGAGATTTTGGGCGGGGAAATCCACTTTCGAACCGCGAGCCAGGTAGAGTAATATTGCAAAGTGCGCATGCGTCAATTTTCGGACTAATTTCCCGAAGCAGGCTGTTAGAGCGGATGAAGACGCACATTCGCTGTATCGGGCTATAAAGACCGCAAAATGTCCCGCTAGTTTGAACTTCGGGCTGATGAAGACACGCCTTATGAACCCACTAGAATGCTCTTCCAATCACTTCCTCCCTCCTGTTCCTCACCACCAACCCCCATCCCCATCCCCCCCCCCCCCCCCCCACACACACACACATGTCTATGGATGCAAAAAAAAATGTTGACTCATGCCCGAGTGGCACATGGACCAAAGGGCACACAGCTGAGCTCCTATCACCTTTACGTAGTAAATCAAGTGTGTGAAGTACATGTTTGTCCACATCTGAGCAGTTACAGGGTTGAATGAGGGTCTATCTAACCAAAGAGATGGGTGCAGAGGAAAGGTAGCATGCACAAGAGATACAGTGTAGAGACAAAAGTTGAAGACATACACTATAAGAACAGATACTAGATTGACAGTTGGATCTGAGAAGATGGACCGTAGAAACAACATGCTGGGGTATTGGCAAAAAATTTATGCATGCTGACCAGCGAAAGAAAGAAACCAGTGATGTACACGTGTATCCTTGTATTAGTTTGCCGGAGGGAATAAAAGCACAAAGGCAAACACTAAAGCGCAAAGTGGAGAAGGTAAACCACTGCATGTGCAGAACACAGAAACGTGTAGAAATGAATACTTATTGCATCACACATAGTCTGGAACTTGATGGGAAAAAAATACAGAAGATGGGAGAGAGATTGAGTCAAAGCACCTTTAGCCAAAAGAAAGGGTCAACATACATGTGTGTAGCAGTATTGAAGCTCAGTAACACAATGAAGTTGGGAATATTAAATTAGGCAGTATAAAAAATAAGCAGTCCTATGTAAAATACAAGGCATCTGATCTACGGTAGATCCTGGTACCCATAAAACTGAGATGGAATTTATGAAAAGTTGGTTTTTATATCAAGTACTGAGGTGTTTAATTTCATGTCCACAATGATAGTTTACAAATCAAGCCAACACAGGATATCAATTACTAACAAACAAGCTTGAGTTTGCTGGTACTTCTTTTTTTTTTTTAATGCTCTAACAATTGCACCTTATTGTATGTGTTAACCTCTGAGTGAGAAGATTGTTGCAGTTATTTGTCATCACTGCTGTTGTTTTTTTTATACAAATGCAGGTTTCACTATCCGTGTGGATTTGGTTTGTGTTGCTAGAAACTCAAATGCCTTCAAGACTGCTCTTGAAGGAAGGGTGCAGTATTTCAGCGTGTTATGTCCAAAATTAAACATACCACAAGAGAGGCATTCACAAGCCTGCAGGGGATATCCTGATGATGAGTACCAAAGTGATGATCAATGTCACAGACCTTGTCTACAGTGAGGGGTTGGGTCGAGGCTGGGTCGAGGCTGGGCCGAGGCTGGGCCGAGCGCAGGCTGAGCATAGCCTCAATTGCTGTACTCGGCCGTGCAATTCTGTATGTTTACCGTCGCAGGCTCGGACCAGCTCAATTCAAGCCTTTCAATATTCTTCAGGGATTAATAGGGCTGGAGTTTAGGGCTACTGTAACACATGATTATATTCGCGGCATGAAATTTTTGCAAATTGGAACCAACAGCCTTTTTCTTGGCATAAAATTTTTGCGAATTGCCACTGGAATTCAATGCATATAGTGTAGACATTTGATCTTTGGCATGCATTTTATTTTGCAAAAATTAAAATGCAAGCATGCAAGCAAACATTCCTCATTTTACAGTTAGAGTGTTAGAGTTTAGGGTCAGGGTTAAGTAAGGGTAACATTGATTCTTAGTCTGTCTATGGCTGTGCTGAAGTTTGTTAGAAGCCTACAATAATTTACCTTGGTGTTGGGCATAAAGTATACAGAACTTCTTTATTAGCCCCTCTGCATCTTCTTCAATATTTTTTTTTTTTTGTACTACTATTCGCACAAGTAGGGCAAGAGCATAATGGGAATTTAGCATCTGGATCGTATCAATCGGTTAGAATTTTTCCATGGCTTCTCTAAATTTGATTTGAAGGAGTTTCTATCAATGCTATTAATGGCTTCCAATGGGAGGCTGTTCCAGAGGTTGACTACACGATCTGGACAATGATAGAAATTCCTTTGTCGTAGTTTTGAGTTTGTGTGGAGTTTTCTAAGCTTACACTAACTGCAAGTATGTTACCTCTCATCCAGGATGTATGCTGCTGGAAGAAATCTGGGATACGCACATCATACATCAGTGTCTAGGTCATTTTAGATCTTGAAAGAATTTTGTCTGGATCATGTCTACTCTGTGTCTCCTAAAAGAAGCCTTTCTATTGAGAAATAAAGTTAGCCCCTAAAACTAAGCCTACCAGGCTTGCCAGAAAAGCTTGATTAGAGTATCATTCGTAAGAAATAACATTAGAGATCTACTAGCCCAACTGTGTGTTGATAACCTAAATCTTCTTAGTAGGCCGCAGTAGGGCTCAAAAGAAAAATTTGTCTGTCTGGAGGAGCTTTTTAATCATTTTTTTTTCAACTTTTACAGCTCTCCTCCATATAGGGTCTAAAGTGGGAGTCATCCTACTCTATAGGAATAGATATGTACCTACCTTCCATAACCACGATAACGACCCATTGCGCTTGATTCTCACAGATTTCAGCCAGGTTTTCAAGGGTACGTCCATTAGAAATATCAGTCCAGTCATCAAGCCTCAAGTCAAGGTCATCAGTCATGGGGGGGGGGGGGGGAGGGCTATTCTGGAGTCACCTAGTTGACACTACCAGGGTCAAATGTATTCAGTCATGTGACCACGCAGTCTGGAGTCAGGTACAGTAAGTCACAATCTGGGTCTGGTTAGGGTCAAAACCTAATCCCACTACAGGTCTAAGGCATACAGGGATTCCATGAAGCCAGACGCAGTCTCAGCCGAACATATCCCCGACTTGACCGAAAGATTGGTCTGTATCTGGTCGTTGGGGATTATGCAGAGACTGTAGGTGCGGTCAGACGGGCAAAAGATTGAGAAGTTTAAGATCGCGAAGTTTGGGCCATTGGTACGCATGCAAGAAAGAGTGCGCCATCCGATGGCTAGTGATTGTGACGTAACAATGCACATCTGTACGTATGACAATGGCCTCGCGCTTCGGAAACAGGCACAGCCCGCAAACAGATCGAGAAGTTTCACGGGAAGTTTCGCGGGAAGTTTGCAGTCACACTGGCAAAACTTCGAGATCTTAAGATCGCGCGATCTTATAAAACTTCTCAATCTTTTGCCAGTCTGACTTAATAGGTCAATCCTAGCTTTATAGTTAAGGCCTATAGATTCTAGATTCTACTTTAAGTTCTAGAACAAGTCTACATGTACTTGTTTTAGTCCTTGGGTTGACCAAAAGATCAGTCTGTATCTGGTCGTCGGGGACATGTTCCGCATATCGCGGAGACTTCATCTGGATTATTCTGGGGGTGTTTCATCAACGTTTGTCAGTGCTGACAACTTGAATCACCATAGTAACAATCAGTGACCAGAGCATCTCAGCCAATCAAAACCAAGGATTTTGCTGAAATCGGTCAGCGCCGACAGTTGTCAGCGCTGACAAACGTTGATGAAACACCCCCCTGAACTGGCTTCATGGATAACGTCAAAAAATAAAAGACTAATTCCTCCAAACAGACGGATCTTTCTGGATTCCGTCTCACGTTTATACAGTCCCTGGAACAATGAGTCCAAGTGTAGGCCTACCTTCAACAAACCTGCATTATACAGTGCATAATTAAAATTTACTTATTAATTTATTTGGACAGTAGACTAGTCCTGGGCTGGACTGGAGTTTATGACTTTAGTTAGGGGCAGAGACAGAGAGAAGGCAGTTGTGAATGATCGTGATCTTTGATTTTTTAAGAAAGAAAGATCGGTCCGTATATTTGTTGTCGGGTCGGTGATATAGAACTAGTCTAGACCAGTCTATTAACATTAAAACTTTACTGTATTCCCCTGGGACATGGGACTACATCTGACTTCACGGAATCCCCTCCTCTTCCTAACATTACCAATACCATACCAGTTACAGTGAGAAGTGTATCTACGGTCCTACCGAGGACAGTCGAAAATTTAAAAAAAAAAATAAAAAAAATGATAAAAGACTCCGGCTCCTCCGGACGATAATAATTGTTGGGATGTTACAGCGTAAAGTTAGAGCACTGTACTTAGTAGCACAATATCAGTAGACTACTCACATAAATCACGCCATCTTGTTCACGTCTCGTTGATCAAAAGGCCATGCAAACGACCAGCCTTCCTGAGCTCTGCTGCTTTCTACAGTATCTGAGGTCCTAGGAGCCAGCATTTAGCAATGGCAATGCAAAAATGCTACCGTCCGATGGCCGACGACGTCGACAGCGTGTGAAGCTCACGAAGAGTTATCAGTTGCTAGGCCTATAGCTAAAACCAAAGATCCTACTGTAGTGTTAGGATCTTTGCTAAAACGAGCAGCTATATTGTAGAGGTCTAGAATTTATGCCAACTCACGCTGGATCGACGCGAAGGAGCTGAAACACGGTGTTTCAGAACAGGTGAAGCTACCACCAGTGCAGTGCCCTTGCCCTACATACATACAGTAGCCGTGCCTAATATCAGCCCAACGACAAGTGCAAACACTAGCCCTCTGCGGTCGACAAAAAACCACCAGTACAATGATTGCATGCAGTAGCAGGGAACCTTGCGTAAAAGTCGACCTCTCAGCCTCAGTCTCACACAGGTCGAAAAATTGGCTAAGTCGAAAAACAAGAAGAAGAAGGGGAAAAAAAATGGGAACGACATTGGTGAGGAAAAATGAAGAAATTCAAAACGGATTTGCTGTTCAAAATTTTGCTGGAAGTCTAGCTGATGTAATGTTGGGAGAAAAAGATGAAATTCTCGATTTTTTCTTCTTCTTTCATGCGATGCGGTACAATTGCAGGGAAATCTAAAAGCACTCAAAAAACGACTATTCAATCAATTCAGTTCATTTATTTTCATTCTCATTTTTCTTCCAATAAATGATAGTACAGAATAAATCAGGAATTATATTTTCATAAGCATACTTTATATACATTAGACTGTGCAAAAGATAGACGACAATTAACAAAACCGCTGTTAAAATGTGATGTTTACATGTGATCATATTTAATTTGTGCCGAAATTTCTGGAAATCACGTTTACCGAGCAATCAGATTTGAATATTACTATTATCATCATTATCATTTTTATCGTTATTGTTATTATTATAATTATCGTTATTATTATTATTATTATTATTATTATTATCGTTATTATTATTACATTGTATCATTATTATTATTATTATCATCATTATTATTTTATTATTGCTTATTCATCCAAAAATAGAAAATGACAATAACAGCTAGTTATAGGACTTACATATATATAACATACATTCACATGGAAATGGCACAGTTGACGTATAATAATTATAATTATAATATAATATGATATAATATATAATATAATATATAATATGATATAATATAATATAATATGTTATAATATAATATAATACAATATGATATGATATGATATATGATATGATATAAAATCATTCATTTCCATTCCATTTTTTGTTTCATAAATGAACTGCTGAGTGTATGGAGAATGGGAAATGATGCAGCATCAGTCGAAGTAGAGTTCATAATGTTCCTGCACGCGTGATCTCCTCAAAATGTTCACAGACAAAGCCATACGAAGAGGTTAGAATTAGGGGACATCTCCTGTTGCCAGCGTTGGTATTGATTGTCAAAAACGTTGTATTAACTGTCTCTCAGCATCACTAAAAGTGTGAAGAATTTATTCACTGAACTGAATGTAATGCCAACAAAACCCTAAAGCAGAGTTTCCCCTGATCTTGATCTTGGTATAGCCCATGGGCATTTAAACATGTGTATTGGTAAATCGAAATTCACCTAAGACCTCCGGTCCCTCCGGCCGGGCGACTGGGATTAGGACTATAAAGGCAATATCTTACCGTCAGGTGAGAGATCTTTCACTCATAGTAAATACGTTACTTCCGAGATTCGAGAGGGGGGGGGGGGGGAGGGGGAGGAGGAGGAAATAACAATATGAAAGTACAAGTACTCATAACACCATCCCTAGTATGGTCCTCATGAATTTTATCGCGGGGGGGGGGGGGGGGGTAGAGTAGGAGGAAGGGTATACCCAAAGAGGTTCTATATAGAACCTCTTTGGGTATACCTCTGCCAAGGTCTGACGTCCGCGTCCGCGTCACGTCCGCGTCAGATGCGGAAAAAGTGCATGCGAATCGGCTTGTCCTGGGCCATTCCTAGGAATCTCTGAGGACTGACTGCAGACATTCCTAGGAGTGTCCTATGTTGTATAGGAATCACTCAGGAAGAGCGCGAAATACTCCGGAATACTAGTATGCTAATTGTAGACAGACAGCGCAGGGCAGGGGCGGATCCAGGGAGGACCGCAACCGGCGCACGCCCCCCCCCCCCTTTATTTTTGTTGAAACAAAAGAAATAAAAAGAAAAAAAATGGGGGGAGGGGTGCGTGCGCCCCCCCCCCCTTTAATTTTGTAAGCACGCCCCCTCTTTACGGAATTCCTGGATCCGCCCCTGCAGGGCACATCTAGGATTACACCGGGAGTGGTAAAATCATGAGCGAGGACAATCAGGATGATTTGTCGACAGCATAAGGGTGCCTTCCGCTGTCATTCGCGAACTAGCTGCCAGCACCGTAGGATGAGATTTCAGGAGCGTTTAAGGAAGGGGCGGAGGAAGGGTTTTTTTCCGTCGTTTGTTTGTTTGTTTGTCTATTTGTAAAATGACTCAAAATTGTGATCGGATTCGGATGAAACTTATACAGGAAAAGTTGACAATGACACAAGGAAATTATTTGGTATCATAATAGTGATTCTGGAATTTTTGTGGTTTTCTGAAGGATTTTTAATATTTTGGGAAAAGGGTCATTATAGAAGCTGATGACGTGAACAAACGATTCTTATATTGGGAAATAACATGCAAGTATGGATAGAATTATTACTTTTATCCTTATATCACGTTTTTCTTACGAAATGGAAAATCCCAAAATGTGTAATGTATTCTTTTAATTTTGTTCCAATTTTTCGTTAGATGGAAATAAATGACAATTGAATAAATGGATTGAAAAAAAAAAATCATGAAAGACGCAAAATTAATTCTAAAATGCATGCATAAACCTACACCATACAGTCTTGTGTGCTTTGATTAATAATAATCTTTTTGATGATAGTTTTGCATGGGGTCAAGTGTTCAAAGACTGATATATTCCCTGAAATTGTATTAATGATAATGAATCATTATAATAAGAATGATAATAATAACAATGATAATAACATCAGTAATAATAACAATAATAGTTTTTGTAATCATTGTTATTATTATTATTATCATTATTACTATCATTATTATTATTGTTATTATTATTGTCATCGCTGTTGTTGCTATGATAATAATTATTGTAATTATTGTTATTATTATTATCATTATCATAATCATTACTACTATCATTGTCATCGCTGTTGTTATAATAATAGTTATTGTAATTATTGTTATTATTTTCATTATTATTGTTATCATTATTATTGTTATCATTATTTTTATCATTATTATTACTACTACTATTATTATTAGGCCTACTATTATTGTCATTATTGTCATCAAACAAGTTTCATTGGGTAATGTGGTATTATTAACATACATTTCCTGATGGACTTATGGAAAACATCTCTCGGCCATTATAGTTCCAGTGGGATTTCTTCAAATTCAACCTAAACGTTCGTCACTGATGTGAAATAAAATGGAATGAAATGAATAAATTGCAAGTGTATCGTTTATTTACACTAATCGATATGAAGTCAAACACTTCACAAGCACATTCTATAGCGCTTTTGTGTGATGTGTGTTCATTATTATTATCATGATGATGATGATGATTGTTATTATCATTAGGCCCTATTATTATCATTAATATATTATTTTAGTTATCATTCATGTCATTATTATTAATATTATCATCATTATTATCATTCATGTCATTATTATTATTGTTATTATTATTATCATTGTCATTATTATTATTGTTATTATCATTATCATTGTCATTATTATTAATATTCATGTTTTATATTATCATTACTATCATCATTATTATCATTGTAGAAGTTACGTTTATTAGCAGTCAGCCACGGCAAAATAATGGAGGGGTAGCAAGAATCCGTTTAAAAAAGACAGAGATAAATCTACGAGATGTATTGGGGAGGCTATGTCTGTTTACGTCCAGCCGCTTGAGTGTTAACACTTAACACATATTGAATAGAAACATTTTGGAATGAACTTCCTCGTACCACAGATAATCAATCACCTTCAATGGCCCTTTCTATGATGAGAGTATATACATAAAGGGACTCTATCTCGGTCTCTGATATACCACGAGTATATACTCCATCTACGGCGAATGAACGCAAATCCGACGAGAACTGCGGCAGCTTGTATAGGCGGCGCTTGTAGCTTCTAACAATGATTGGCGTATATATTATGTATACAGTAATACACAGTGGCGTACCGTGGGTCAAGACATTGGGGGGGGGGGGGGGGCACCTCATGGCAGCAACATCAGAATTGCATAACGGTATAATTAAATGCGAGCGAGCGGAGCGAGTGAGCTTGAAATTTTTGACATTTTACAGTCCCCAAACTGCCGTTTATAGCTATACTAGCTGCCTCGGCGTCCCTTGTCAAGTATAGCGAGGTGCCCGCACCTCGTCAGGGGTCCGAATACCGCACCCCGCTTAAAATTGTGTTAAGCACACTAAACAAAAATTTATGACCGGGAATGTGTTCAGTACGCTGGAAACTTGGCAGGGCCAAGTCAACCAAGCAAATTGTGGTGAAAACCGAACAGTTTTTCGCGAAAATCTGAAACATCCGGCGTGGGCTGCATTATTTATGACCAAAAGAGGGCGTCCTACGACCTCAGACCACAGAACTCTTACACAGAGTTCTGTGGTTCGAGCCTGCTGAGAAAGTAATCAATATTCATGTTTACAGCGCGCATGTATCTTTGTTGCCCCAGCAACTGCAGTGATTTCTTACGCGCGGTATCGTGATATCGATCGATCTCCTCAGAGAGTGCGTGGATATCTGATTACCTAGCTGTGTGTGTCGAATTCCATCTACGTTAGTGAGTGTTGCGTAACTTCTCTAGGTTTCCCGTCCATATCTCCCTCTTTTTTCTCTTTTGCTTTCGTATCATTCTATATCTTTTATTCTCAGAGTACAATCGTACTTCTGAGAGTGTTTTGTTCATTATTTTAAGTGATTATCTCGTTTGCAACAATTTAGAGGTGAGTTTTTGTTTGAGTGTTTATTGAGTTTTGTGATTGAACACGATGTAGATTATCTACAGTAGCCTGACTAGTAACCGCTCACTTTGATACTTTATTGTGAATAACTTTACCAAATTATCTTCTTCCCGATCCAATCCTGTGAAATGTGGTTGGCGATATTGCTCTTTCTTATGTATATTACAATCATCTGCTCACGAAGTCCTATAACGGAATAAACGCGCGATACCTTCGTCGTTACATCCTGTACTAGTAGCCGCTCACCCCTGACTAGTAGCCGCTCACTATAATACATGGCGCGCGCGCCGCACATTACAAGGCTCTGAATGATGCTCTAGCAAAAGGCAAGTCTGTCAACACGTGTGCCGAGGCTGAGATAAACATAAATTTTTGGCAGCATACTGTGTGGTGGATATTCTTTATAATTGTATTCAATTTCCATGTCCGAATTCGAACAATCTAATATCACATTAATGTTCGGTTTGTTGTTTTTCACTTTCTTTATACGATGTGTGAGTATGCTGCATTGGACATGTGTCGTATTTATTATTATGTGGAAGACGGGTCTGCTTAATAGTTGCGAAAGTAGAATTTTATAGATACATGGGAATCCCGTTATAACGAGATCGTCGGTTCCGGGTGATTTTGCTCGTCATATCCGGATTCTCGTTGTATCCGAACGCTTGTGGAATTTACACTTTATATATAAATGCTCTATTAAAATTGGGCTACCTGCATTTTATTATGACGACGTCATATTGATGAATAGAAAAACAAGAAATGCGACAGGAAAATGAGAGAGCATTCTCGCGATAATTACAATTATTTTTGTTCTAGACACATGCATGTTATCAAATATTTCAGATTTGACAAATCATATCGTATACGGGGCCTTCCTTTTGTTAGCCCCATGCTGATCAATCTGCACATCTAAGAAGAGAGAGAGAGATGAAGCAAAATTTATGCAACTACAGGTAAAGTATCGCGCTATCAACGCTGCGTTTAGCGTAACTCGCGTGGATGAAAGCTGTAAAATCCGAATGTATCCTTCATTTTATGACAAATTACTGATATAAACCACGTGTACTATGGTGAAAGTTTACACCACAATATACACTCTTCTTTTATTTCTTCTACAGGGAAACAGCTTCCCGGTTGTGATGCATGAGGTTGTAGGAATGCGTGCTTTGCGTGAATGTTTTACCAGACGACTTTGATGGGTCATTCATTCATTCATTTATTCATTCATTTATTTATTTTTCATTTCCAACAAAAACATATAAATATATTACAAAAATTGAATACAGTGCATAATGTCATCATACAAAGTATAGGATAAATTTACAGAAAACTTGTAGGTATAGGAAAATGTTGGAAATGGGGAGGAATGCTAAAAAGCTGAGCTTGTAGGCTGCATTCCCCCCCCGCACGTAATACAAGAAAAAAAATGATAGATAGACTGATAAACATTGAAAATGGATGAAACAAAGAAACTAAGACAAAAAGACCTATAACCTAACTTATTCGAAACAAAAACCCTGAACAAATCCCTACACTAAAGTGCCGTCAATGCCGTTTTATAAGAAAACGAAAACCACGTATAGATACCGGCTAACTGTGGATTGCAAAATCGAGTGAAATAGTACTTGTATTTTGGTAGGCTACAGTTGACTTAATTAAAATTTTAGCATACGATCCCATCGTATTTTAATTTTGACATTTAATTCTATTCATCTTATCAAAGTTACGTAAATGGGTATCTAACTGAGCGGCCAATGTTTGCGAAAGCAGCGAACAATGGCAGATTATAACTTTCGTCAGGGCTCGGTAACAGTTGAGATCAAACTCAAGAACAGTTTTAATTTTAACAAGCAGTTATTTCTATCGCAAAGGATTTTGGAACATCAGTGTTCAAAGCTCCCAAAACATTACAATTCGCTGTGTTCGCCGCTCACAGATATTCCCGTTACGTATCTTTGGAAACATTTCGGATACGTAAACATAAACTGTACACCATTTTTTTTTTCTTGTTTAAGCCATTAGATAACGTTAATTCGAATTGTAGCGTTTGTGATAACATTTCGGCATAAATAGCGAAGGCTATTATAGCTTCTAAATATTCCGATGCTGTTCCATCACGGCCTTTGGAAAGAGACTTTATGAACTTGTGGCGCCGTTATCACCTTGATTGCTTCTGTTTGGCACTGGCATAATTATGTTAGTCTGTTTGCACGAAACGATAGTTCAAATAATTTACGGAGAATTAAACTTTTCTGGTTTTGAAATAAAGCGTGATTTTGCCCATTGTTAAGTTCGGCTTAAAAGAGAATAAGTTGTCGTTATATAAAAATCCGTACAAATTCATCTTTGCTTTTCTCTGTTTTTAGGCCCGAAAATTATCTCGCAATAGCCGGAACTCCAAATCTCCATTTAGGCTAACATGCAAATTTATTTGGGACCGGACGATTTATCTCGTTATAAGCTGATTCTCGTTGTATCCGATCTCGTTAGAACAGGATTCCCCTGTATACAAGTTATGAAATAGCCATTATTCATAATGTACCGAACTGAATGATTCGTGAGGTCTTTGATCATAGCGATCAAAAACATCTAAAACGCAGAATAGATCCAATGCAAATAAATTCACGTGCATTATACCAGTGCCCTCCGCTGTTTTATTCTAATATTCCTTTTCTTTTTTCTTTTTCTTTTCTTGCTTTCTGTTTCTTCCATTTTTTTCTAAGATCATTTCAAGTTGTACAAACGTGGCAAACAAGGAACTTTACAAGGAAATCCATGCAATTATATATAATGTCAATGTCTCACAACTTTTCCAACAAAGCTTTCGTTATAAACATCATTATATCACCCATCCATTAAAAGCGTAAGACGGCGTGCTCTGTCAATGTCTATATAGGCCTAGAGTATAGATTTCAGAACTGGCATAAATTGGTTTTAGGCTCAAAACTTTCCATAAAACAAAAGGCTTATCGTTATACATCATTGTACGAAATACAGAAACATATAGCTTGAAAACAATAAATTTAACCTTTATACCAAAGTGTGGACTTTGATACCACCCGTTTGAAGGTCACATAACTTATAAACTGGCAAAATCAGGGTGTTAAAATGCTTACACCAACATGGTGTAAACATAATTATCTTAACACCGTTGATAACGCCAGGATTCACTCAAATCGGCCACCACAGATAAAACGTAATGTTTAAATTAACCTCTAAATACCAAAGTGTGATTGCCTGGATGTCATGGAGGCAAACCACGCCCGTAACCAGTTTTTTTTTTTTTTTTTTTTTTTTTTCCTATGGAGGCGGGGAGGGTGGAGGTGCGTATTTAAGAAAAGAAAACGGACTTTTCATGCATGCAGAAATTATTGTTTCGTTAGCGCCGACAATCTCGCTCAGCGGGAGGAGGAGGTGGGGGGGGGGGGTTGCCTCGTACCTTTATGATCACACATTGATATAATTTCTTGTTGAACATTGCATCCCAATTTCCATGGAATTAATTATAAGTATATGAAAAAGGACTAAAAGTATACATATTTATACAGTTCACCACACAAGCTTTTAATTCTATATATATATTGAATGGAAAGTCCCCCAGACATTATGTTGATTTTAGGAAATGCTGAAAAAGAATAAAAACATACCAGTTATGAGCACTTCGAAAAATGTTATTATAAAAAAAAAGTATCTGCAAACATTTCATAAACAGGCAAATCTACAGCAAGGCTGGCGATCTTTTCAAACATTGTATACCTTCAAACATGACAAATTGTAATACTTACGATAATAAATCTTACGAATGCAAGAGTATGTTTGTGCTTAAAATTTCGGTCATATTTATTAGTAATTTTCGTTAAATATGTCTGAAATAAAGATGCATAAAAACAAAATTCAGTGGTATAACTCTCTCTATATATGTGGGTTTTTGGGGGGATACAGCAAAAATATTATATGGGATATAGTCATTACAGCAATATCACTTTTGAGTCCTGTAAATACCTGTATTTCTCAGCCGCTCGCTCATACGTATTATTTGTTTTATAATGTCGACGCACTTATTACTTCTGAGAAAAGAAAAAGTCAATATAATCTACACACACCTCAACACTATTTTGAATATACAGTTATTCAAAATATCATTTTGAAAATTCCATTTAAATACAATATGAACAAGATCATTTTTTTTCCACTGGTAGGTTATCCAAAAGGAAGAAGGGAAAAGAGAGAGACTGCGATCATGTTCCCATTTCAGTTCAGCAGAAAGGACACCGATACATGTATTTTGATATGTCTTCTTCAACCTTATTTTTTAGTTCACTGCATTCCAAGTGCAACCATGTGTCGCAAAAATCACAAGACACCCATTGATCTTCTACAGCTTCTTCTTTCCTGCATGCTGGACATACATTATCCAACATCATCTGATTCAATTCCTTCCTTTTTGTTCCTCTTCTTTTTTTTTCTTTTCTTCGACGCTATTCTTCTTCGTAGAGTCATCTTCTTTGTTGTCTTCTCTCTTGTTTTACATTTCTTCTTCCGGCCAAGCTCACTTTTCTCTCTTTTTTTTTTTTTGCACTCAGATTCTTCCAACTTCATTTCTTCCTTCTGTTTTATTTCTTCTAATATATGGTTCATTTCTTCTACTGATCATCACAATCCCATCTGTGTGATCTTTCTTTCTATTTCCTGTACCCAACTTCATCTCTTCTATCTTCTTCTTTAGATCTTCCCTCTTCTTTCTCAATGTCTTTGTGCCTTCTTCTTTTTTTCCTTTGTTTCTCTCTCTTTCTCTTCCTTTCTTTTCTTCAACTCTCTTTTCTGTTTGGATTTCATGTGAGTTATGAAATCATCTCCTGATATTGCTTCAGTAGCTGCAATTTCCTTTTTTGACTTCCTGGAACGTGTACTTCGGGAAACTCGATATAATGTTCGAGAGACGGGGACATTTTTATTTGAAACCTATTTCATTTTGGGACTAACGAACCTTATGAATAACGATCGAGTTGTAACCGTATATAAACATGTATTATATATATAATTATACGTATGTATATAATTATATATTTACTTATAGCAATGTAAAAATAGAGGAATGCATTAGATGTCAATTGCTTTGATTATAATTCAAATCTGAATTTTCGGGGGCCTCCCACTTCGTCGGAAATCCAAGAGGATAGTTAGCGGGGAGGAGGGGGGAGCTAATAAATCAGCGGTCTGAAAGCGCGCGCGCCACATACTGTACACACGTAATTAGTGGGGGGGGGGGTGAGCGGTTACTAGTCAAGAGCCATCTCTGTACGAGTTTCGAACTTTTTTTGTTCGCTTACGCAATTCCACGTAAATACGTACACTACTATCGTTCAGTTATTTGCCGACAGTTGTCAGGTCGACGACTAGCGCATATTCGTACGACTTATCTCAACTTTGCGGGATTTTAACTTAAAAATCACGGCCTACTCACTAATTCCACTAACTTCAGTAGACGAGACCTTTCCGGCCATCGGGAATCTTCAGATGTGGCTAATTGCATTTAAACATCATAAAATAGTCGTGAATACTTTGAATATTGCAATTTGTTTGAGCATCGAATTCTTAGCATTGCGCACACGCGTACTGCAGTGCGTGCAGTGCGTATTCGAGAATGTAGGGCAGATATTCGCGGTCATCATCAACTACACTCGTGCGCTAAGAGGTGAGCGGTAACTAGTCAGGCTACTGTACGTGTGTGCGAGAAAATCGTTCTTTGTATGGTACCCACTCGTTTGTTTTCGAGTTTGCATTTTTACCGTAAAGTGTTTTCATCGTTCGTCTTCCAGGCATCGGGTTTTCACCCTAGTTTTCCTCATCGTAGTTTTTTACCTCGATTTTTTTTTTTCCGGTGCAAGATGTTCTGTGTATTTTTTTCTACTGTAAAATACCACTGTCGATAGTCTTCGTGTATTCATTACTTGTTTTCCACCTCCTTTTCATTTTTGTGTATAACTAATGTCTAGCTAGGTCTCGTTTGCTGATGTGTTTTGTGAGAGTGAAGAGTATGATGATGATGGGAGTGATATTCAGGGATTTGCTGTGGTTGAGATGATAGTGATGATGATGATAATGTCCATGATTCTGGTGATGTTGATGTACGAACCCTTCTGATGCAATTTATTTCGTGTGACCATGAGCATGACGTTGATGGCGAGTACGACATGACACGAATAGCCTAGGCCGATGACGAGAGTGACACTGAAACGGTGCTGATGCTCGCTCGTGCACTGACAGGAATGGTCTAGAGACCTGCATTTTATCTTTTTTTTTTTCATTTTGCTTGTTCACTCGGATTTAGTGCTACCAAAATTTGTGTCTCTAAAGAAACTCAACCAAAAGCTTGACAATAAGTTTGCATTAGGTCTATTCTGTAGTGAACATTAGATCTAAATGGCGATGCTAATTTATTTAGTTTTCATTTAGAACTTGATGAAATCCCGTTTTCTTTGCTAATTTTTCAACTAATAAATTATTTAGAATTGTACTTATAATCTGATGTACTGCGTTCACCATTGTGTTAAATCAATAAAAAAAAAAAGAGCCTGCTGAGCAGGTATTTCATTCTGTCCTCTTCATTTCCTCCCTATCCTTTTTGTTTCCTTGCTGTCACTTTCTTCTTTGACCCTGGATGGAAAAAAAAATCCCATCTTGCCATGTAAAGACAGAACACATACAATCATGAAATATTATGACATTAAACTAATAAAAGAAATATGTGAATGATAAATCAAAGGTGATTTCTTGTGAAGTTGTGACGTTCTTTCAAACGTCCAACAGCTTCGATAATGAAGCAAGTGAAATCTGAAAACTATCGTGGCAACAAGTGATATCGATAGGGAATTCTGACTAAAACTGTCACACCATTTGGTGTTTGAATTTGTCTTTTTTTTTTATTGGCTAGGGTTATAAAGCTATAAACACCACCGATAAAACCACAATCGCTCTCAATTACAATCTAACAGGAGCAGTAGGGTAGGTACGACTCTAGGCGTTTTCACATCAGCCTGATGTTTCGAAATAGCGCGCTATTTTCTGACTTGGGGAATAAAAACAAATATCTCGAGCTTGGATTTTTATCGGGCTGATGTGAAAACGCCTTCTGTAAACAGTTGATTATGCATCGTATCCATGGGCAACTGCGGGGAACTGCAAGAAGGCGCATGGAATTTAGACTTGAGTTAAGAATTTTTGTTTATTATTACTTTTTTATTCAAAAGTCTTTTTCTCTCGGACTGAAACCCCCCCCCCCCCAAATATATCATATTACGCTTCTAAAATATATAACGAATATATCAAGTATGTTAATCGTGATTTTATGAAGAATTAGAATTATCATGAATATATAAATATTAGACGGGCTGAACAATGAAGTCTAATTTCGCCCCAAGAATTTGCAGCACACCGCGTAGCTGGTGCATTCCTAGCGTTCTTGTCGCACTCGATGCATGCAGCAGTCACGTCACATTGCACATGTTACAGTACACGTTGTATGAGTACCTAGTACAGCTATCTCATTCCTGATCTCGAGCGAGGAAAACCTTGAAAATCCTCTCAAAACTAAGCCAAACATGATTTTGGAACATACATTACAGTGTCAGGACCTTTTCAGTGGACATTGATTTCGCTATTTGTCTGTTTTAGCTCTTGAATGTACGACTTCTTACGTCCGATTTGTTTGTACCATGCCATGTGTATCTACATACAAGCCATCGCGATCGAAGTTTGAGCGATAGCGATAACACGTGCGGAGCAGACATGCGGATTCCAGCACAGGGTAAATGAGTAGATGAACGTATCACGATTGTAAAACAAATCTTTTTCTATGTCTCTGCAAAATTGAATTAGGCTATCTAAGCATAGATAGATTATGATACATTATAGAATAGATTAGCCATAGCAAGAACTTGCTTACATGAGAGTTTGTTGATAACGTTGCAAAACAAAAACCCCGTCATTGAATGGAATGTCCCAGCGCTATCTCGGGGGCTCGAGGACACTATGGACACGTCGATTTGCAAGTGGGTAAGATGTGATTACAGATAGGTGGAAATGAAGATGACTTATGAATAAAATACACAGAAACATAATATTTTTTCATTATACCTTCACAGTTTATTATTTCTTTTCATAAAATTGACATAAACTAGTGCTGTATTGAGTCAACTAAGTGCACATTCGCACGAGTGTACACGCATCATCCCTCCTGCCTAGTGGGAATGACACAGGCAGTTTTTCAATGCAATGACCTATGAATGCCCTTGGCGTTCCGCCTGAGTGCACCGAGCAAGTGCGAGCAGCAGCAGCAGCAGCAGCAGCAGCAGCAGCAGTAGTTCGAGACTTTTATATATAGATATAATAATATATTTGCTTTGGAAATTATAAAGGGCGTTGCACCGGGCGCAACTGCTGGCAGTTGCTGGCAGTAACATGAATGGCATAACGATTAAATGCGAGTGAGCGAGCTTGAAAATTTTGTCATTTTACAGTCCCAAAACTGCCGTTTGTATATAGCTATATATTTTCGCTTTGGAAATTATTGGGAGGGGGCGCACCGGGCGCAACTGCTGGCAATTACTAGTACTGACAGCAACATCAGGAGAATTGCATAACGATTAAATGCGAGCGAGCGAAGCGAGCGAGCTTGAAAATTTTGACATTTTACAATCCCCAAACTGCCGTTTGTAGCTCTATTTTTTTGCTTTGGAAATTATAGGGAGGGGGCGCACCGGGCGCAACTGCTGGCAATTACTGACAGCAACATCAGGAGAATTGCATAACGATTAAATGCGAGCGAGCGAAGCGAGCGAGCTTGAAAATTTTGACATTTTACGCTACAGTCCCAAAACTGCCGTTTGTATCTATATTTTTTCGCTTTGGAGATTCGGGGGGGGGGGGGGGGGGCGCACCGGGCGCAACTGCTGGCAATTACTGGCAGTAACATCAGGAGAATGGCATAATAACGGTTGAATGCGAGTGAGCGAATCGAGCGAGCTTGAAATTTGACATTTTACAGTCCCAAAAATGCCGTTTGTAGCTATATTTTTTCGCTTTGGAAATTAGGGGAGGGGGTGCACCGGGCGCAACTGCTGGCAATTACTGACAGCAACATCAGGAGAATTGCATAACGATTAAATGCGAGCGAGCTTGAAGATTTTGATATTACAGTCCCAAAACTGCCGTTTGTAGCTATATTTTTTCGCTTTGGAAATTAAGGAGAAGGGGCGCACCGGGCGCAACTGCTGGCAATTGCTGGCAGTAACATCAAGAGAATGGCATAACGATTAAATGCGAGCGAGCGAAGCGAGCGAGCTTGAAAATTTTGACATTTTACAGTCCCAAAACTGCCGTTTGTAGCTATATTTTTTCGCTTTGGAAATTCGGGGGGGGGGGGGGCGCACCGGGCGCAACTGCTGGCAATTACTGGCAGTAACATCAGGAGAATGGCATAATAATATTATGGTTGAATGCGAGCGAGCGAAGCGAGCGAGCTTGAAATTTTTGACATTTTACAGTCCCAAAAATGCCGTTTGTAGCTATATTTTTCGCTTTGGAAATTAAGGGGAGGGGGTGCACCGGGAGCAACTGCTGGCAATTGCTGGCAGTAACATCAAGAGAATGGCATAACGATTAAATGCGAGCGAGCTTGAAGATTTTGATATTTTACAGTCCCAAAACTGCCGTTTGTAGCTATATGTTTTCGCTTTGGAAATTCGGGGGGGGGGGGGGCGCACCAGGCACAACTGCTGGCAATTACTGGCAGTAACATCAGGAGAATGGCATATGGTTGAATGCGAGCGAGCGAAGCGAGCGAGCTTGAAATTTTTGACATTTTACAGTCCCAAAAATGCCGTTTGTAGCTATATTTTTTCGCTTTGGAAATTAAGGGGAGGGGGTGCACCGGGAGCAACTGCTGGCTTTATTGGCAGTAACACTAAAGAATGGCATATAACGGTCAAATGCGAGCGAGCGAAGCGAGCGAGCTTGAAAATGTTGACATTTTACAGTCCAAAAACTGTCGTTTGTAGCTACATATATATTTTTTTCGCTTTGGAGGGAGGGGACGCCCGGTGCGCCCCCTGGATCCGCCACTGGTAGTCAAGGGTGTTGGTTTATGTTCATGATTGGGGGAGTATGACCAGCGAGGGGACCAAGCGGGAGAAGGATGTCCAAAATCTGCACTTCATATAGAGCATCCCCTAATTTGTTTGCGTTTGTGAGTGTGTGTGTTTCATATAGATGGAAAAGTTAGGAAATAGCCAAGGTCAAGTCTTATTATTGGCAATGCAAGGCATTTTAATATAGACTAGTATGTAAAGCAACACTGCAAAATCAATGATCAAGCTTTGATAGCAAATGCGCACAACCTATCAAACATCACATTGCGTAACATTGCAGCGACTCTTTTTGCCATTTCGATGTTCTGAGTACACTGCGCACATCCTGTTTATATTCAGAATGTCAACCAGGAATCACGCTGAATCACAATCTTTTGTCGTCCGGGCTTTTTGAACAATGTTTCACTATAATACCTCTTTAGTTATATGGTTAAAAAAAATCTTAGAAAAATATTTTTTTTTCTTGATCATCCTTTCATGTCGATTTCAAAATCAGTCTACTAACCCTTGAATTACCATTTTGGTAGTTTGTTTTCTTTTTTTCTTTTGTTTTGTTTTCTTTTTTTTTTTTACCAGCGGATGGGGGGGGGGGGGGGGGGGGGTTGGGCACGTGCGCCCCCCCCCCCCCCCCCCATGCCCCCCCCCCCCCCCCCCCCCCGTAGTTACGCCACTGGTAATACATTATATATTTTGCCGGCCAATTTCGTTTTTTTTTGGCAACCAAATTCAGTGGTCTCAAGTTTAAGTCCGGCTGATGTGAGCATTTGATTTCGTGTCTGGGCATGGATTTACAAGTTTGTGCATTCAAATTAGTGCGATGATCTCGATAAGCACGTAAAAGCGCACTTTCAATTTCATTTTTAAGCAATATTTTCACAACATTGAGCATTCTATTTCGTAATGCACGCATACTTAAATAGGCAAACAGTCATTGTGTCCAGATAGTCATTGAATGTGACTTTTGATTTATATCTTACATTTCATCATCATAATCAGCATCTGTTGAATTGAACACCCATATTGTTTTCTTTTGGTTAATATATTGTTATGTAAACTTCCATATAAAATCATAATTTCGTCATGTCATCTCATGGCTGTCTTTATCTCTAATTAACGTTTTCATTTTCACTACGATCATTATTGTGTTTGTAATCTTTATTTGACATCTTTATCTTAATTATGATCACCACACAGCTTTCTTATCTTCATCTTTTAAATACTAACTTATTTGCATCGTCGTGTATTATTATGATTCACATCTAAATATTTTTCAACATTTCGTTTAAAACGTAGTACAAATTAATAACATATTTACACAATATATTTGCACAGGTCTAATTTGAATTCTCAGTTTATGAACTTGTTTGCCCATATCCGAACTTGAACAACTCGGAAAGAGCTGGCGACAGGTGGAGATGAAGTTGAATAACCATTGCCGGAAATGCGCAATTGGAAATAGGTTGTCTAATTAGTCAATGTAAGAGATAATATTCTGTGGTCAATACTGAAGGAAGAGAAAGCGATTTCGAATGACTGTATATTTTGACGCCAGAGCAAATTTGACGAAAATGAATGCTTCTAATATGAAATTGAATGACAAAGCAATGGAGAATGGCCGGGAAAACCTATAATATTCCATTTTTAATCAATGGTATACATTTTGACAAAGTTATAATAGTGAATGATTTGCAATGTCACATTCTTGCACAAGTCGACTTTTGCACTCATGCAAATTCATCCTGTTCATTCGAATGAACAGGAGGGGAAGGTTGGGAGTGTAAAGGGATCTGTTTTGTAACTGTGTTACCCTTTTGTCGGTGGGATCATGAGTTTGTAAATTGTGATTTGATATTGTGAAATATTTAAGGTTTCTTATAGTTTGTATTTTTATGCAAGAGATTTTTAAAAGGTATTAGTTATGAATATTCTATTGTGATAATCAATGCCACATACTGTAACACTGGATGCGCCTGGAAGGGATATGTATAGGCTATAATATAGGCGGCGGTCCGCGGACTGTTACTTTGCCCAATGCCTGCAATGGCAGCCTTATCAGGCGCATCCAGTGTTAAGTATTTTTGTGTTATCGATTGATTATTTTGAGTTTTGAAATTGATTTTGTATTGTATGTTTTCTGCCAAATAAAATAATAACAATAATAATGCGTGAACACATACCACACCAAAATGATAACGAATGATAAACTCTTTCAAAACATGATAACATTTCATTTATGGCTGATTTTTACGCCTCCGCAACGAAGTAACGCCGGAAGCATTATGCTTTTGGGTTGTCCGTCCTTCCTTCGGTCCGTCCGTCCGTCTGTCCGTCCGTCCGTAATCAATTTTGTGGACAGCGTAACAAAAACACTGTGGTATCCTGCATGTATATGTATAAGTGGGTTAAGTTGTGCCTATCAACTTTTGGGTGCACATGCTCAAGGTCCGAGGTCAAGGTCAATGTCAAAAGTTCACTATTTCCTGCAATGCCTGAAGGTATTTCTTGAAACTTAGTGTATACATGTCATGTACTACCCAATAAAGATTCTCTAGAGAATTTCAGGCTTTGAGGTCAAAGGCCAAGTGAATAATTATGTTATATTTCACTTATTCCTCATGTATCTCGGCAATGGTTCAAGGTATAATCTCCATTAAAACTTGGTACATAATGTACTGACTGGCAGTGATTATCTTGGGAATTTTAGGGTCATAGGGTCAAAGGTCAAGGTCAACTTCTCAAATTTCACTACACTGTATTTCCTCATATCAATGCAATTTTTCTTGAAACTGAGGTTATACATGTATTACTTGGAGATTTGCTGCGGAAAGTTTTTTGCCATATGAGGTCAAGGTGAAGCTAAAATGCTAAATTTCAGTTCTTCCTCCATTTCTCGTAAGTGGTCAAGGTATCATCATGGTCCGAAGCTTAGAATAATGATGCATGTACTGCCTGACAGTGATTCTCTTGGGAATTTAGGGTCATAGGGTCAAAGCTCAGGGATCAAAGGCCAGGGTCAAATCTTGAAATTATCATGCTGAAATTACACTTTTAGCCCATACCTTGAAAATTACTCGATGCATAAACATATAAAAGGGTCGAAAGTCAAGTGAAATTCCTCAAATCCCCAAATTAATATACCTGCTCTCTTAGACGATAGCCGTTCATCCAATTAAACCTAGTTCAATGAAAGCAAAAAAAAAAAAAAAAAAAAAAAAAAATAAAATCAACACATGTGTGACAAGCAGTGAGTATCATGACAGCTCTTTGGTCAAGACAGATACAAGCCATCCGGACCACCGGTGGATCAGGCCTGTAACAGCCCCAATTTTGCGGACAGCGTAACAAGGAAGGTAAAAAAAAAATCAACACATTTGTGACAAACATGTAATTTTTATATTTTGCCAATTATGTGAAACTGTCGTCACAAATCATTGTCAAGGTGTAGACCTATTGTGAGAACCATGCATTATGGTGGAGGCATACCAGTCGCCATAGCGACATTTTTTTTTTTTTTAAGGCAAACTTTTTTTTTAGTCACCCTGTACGAGTAGCTATAGCTACTCGCACAGGCAGTGAGTATCATGCAAGACAGATACAAGCCATCCGGACCACCGGTGGATCAGGCCTGTAACAGCCCCAATTCCCCCCCCCCCCCCCCCCCCCCCGGAATTATGTATGATGAAGATGGAGATGACGGAGATAAAGAGATGACAGATACCATGACATTTTTAACCATTTACATCGCCATAAATATTCATTTTTTCTCCCTTCTTCTTTTTGCTTAAAATGGGAGGGGGGGGGGGGGGGTCAGATTGGGCCCAGTAATCAAGTAATGGGTACGTACTTTTCCTGACCTACGCACCGTCCTCCCAAGGAGGTACTAGGCGAGCTCTCCTCTAGTACCTCCTTGGTCCTCCACCCTTGAAAACTCCTGGCTGTAGCTGCCTGAATATCAAACGACTGAATAAACCTGTAATAAGGCTGTATCAAAGAGCTTGAGCCAATCAGGAGGGTAGTTTTACCCCATGTGACTACTAGTAGGACCTATCTGTTCTCCGTCGATCAGAACTAAACAAGAGCGTGAGATCTTTAGAGAGAGAGAGAGAGAGAGGGAGAGAGGGAGAGAGAGAGAGAGAGAAGGAGGGAGGGAGAGGGAGAGAGGAAAAAATATCCTCATCTGCTGTACAGTATCGTACCCATAGGTTCCTACGGGCTCCAGATCCTTGAACCCAACTCTAGGCAGATGTTATTATTATTTTTTTTTTTTTCGATCGAGTGCAGTGGACGGATCCAACTAGGACCCCGTTTACAGTGCGAGGCTCGGCCGCGGCTCGGCCGCGGCCGAGTCCAGCCCCGCTTCAGTGTAAACGCGCAAAAGGCCAAATGCGAGGCCAAAATTGGCCTCGCATTTGGCCTCGCTCTGGAGGTGGTCTCGGCCGCGGCCGAGCCGCGGCCGAGCCCGGCCTTTTCTTGGTGTAAACGCAAACTGGGCCAAATGCGCGGCCAATTGCGCGGCCAGTTTTAGTCTGGCTTCCAAACCCTCTGCCTGTATCTTTCGCTGTTCAGGATATTAACCCCCTCAACGTCGAAAACTAGTATAGTTTAAGGTGGTTTTGTCCTTCAAAGGATTTTTTTCCTTCGGCAAAGGCCTTTGCCCGAACGGCGACTTCGTCGCCACGGAATTCAGTTGGCAAAGGGTCTGAAAACCAGACAATACCAAATTGCGTTAATTTACAAGCAGAGCGCCACTACGACCAAATAATGAAAGGTTTGAATCGAAAGCGCGGCCGAGCCCAGCAGTGTAAACGGACAAAATTGCGAGGCTCGGACCCCGTTTACAGTGCGGGGCCGGGCTGGGCCGCGGCTCGGCCGCGGCCGAGTGCGGCCTCAATTGCGCGGCCGAGCCTCGCAATTTTGTCCGTTTACACTGCTGGGCTCGGCCGCGCTTTTGATTCAAACCTTTCAATATTTTGTCGTAGTGGCGCTCTGCTTGTAAACAAACGCAATTTGGTATTGTCTGGTTTTCAGACCCTTTGCCAAATGAATTCCGTGGCGACGAAGTCGCCGTTCGGGCAAAGGCCTTTGCCGAAGGAAAAAATCCTTTGCAGGACAAAACCACCTTAAACTATACTAGTTTTCGACGTTGAGGGGGTTAATATCCTGAATAGCGAAAGATACAGGCAGAGGGTTTGGAAGCCAGACTAAAATTGGCCGCGCAATTGGCCGCGCATTTGGCCCAGTTTGCGTTTACACCAAGAAGAGGCCGGGCTCGGCCGCGGCTCGGCCGCGGCCGAGACCACCTCCAGAGCGAGGCCAAATGCGAGGCCAATTTTGGCCTCGCATTTGGCCTTTTGCGCGTTTACACTGAAGCGGGGCTGGGCTCGGCCGCGGCTCGGCCACGGCCGAGCCTCGCACTGTAAACGGGGTCTCGGCCGCGCAATTGAGGTCGGTTTCGGCCGCGGCCGAGCCGCGGCCGAGCCCGGCCCCGCACTGTAAACGGGGTCATAGTATTCCGTTATGGTGTGTAGGCCCTACAGTTCTGGTTGAGGTGAGAATTTAGCTTTCAACGTTTTGCGAGATATTCAGAAACCACTCTATGAAATGTAAAAGAGCATGCATTTCTAAGGGGTATCAAAAGTTTATTTGATGAAAATCGGTTTTGACATGGCTGAGATATCCAAAAGCAAGGTGAAACAAAGAGAAGCTAATAAAAGGCGTGGCATGTCGCCTTTTATTATCATTACTACTTTTTTTTTGGATATCTCAGCCATTTGAAAACCAATTTTCATCACATAAACGTTGAATCCTTCTTAAAATTACATGCTCTTTCATAATTTATAAGACTAGATTTCTCATTTTCTCATTTAGGAATGTTCAAAACATGAATCCCCACCTCAACCAGTACCGGGCCTACTGTACAGTCCCTTTAAATGGGAGGCGCCATTACGAAATTAAAGGGGGGCACACGCTTCCCCATTTTTGTCTTTTTATTTCTTTTGTTATAAGAAAAAGCCCCCCCCCCCCCCCCCCATACGCCACTGTACATAGTGTATGCCACCTCCCTGGTGAGAGGTGGCGAGGGATTACCACTTTCCACGCCCACGAGCTGTTAGTGCTGATTTGAATGTTCAGCGTGAATGCTACCATGTTCTTTGAAAAGTTTTTGTTTTGTTTTTATCTTGACTGCTCAGATCTCCGTAGAGTAGGGAGGGGATTCCGTGAAGCCAGATATAGTCTCTCCGGAACAATTATTATCCCCGACGACAATATTCAGATACAGACCGATCTGGCTGTGCTGCTTCTGCTCCCTCGCGCGCTCCAAGAAACACAACTTGAAACACGTTCCTCGCTCGGTTCTGCTCGGATGCTGTAGAGTAAAATATCCCGTTTGCGGCAGTTTAAGCATTGTTGAGGGTTTTTCCAACTTGTAAACAAATCAGGCAAATTATTTTCAACCATTTCATATATCATAGACAAGATTATTCATTAACGCAATTGTTTTCATGAAAGAAATTTACCATTGACCAACGCAGTTTTCATGATTTACCAGGGCAAAACCCGGCACAATTTTCGCCGATAAGGGCGATATGCGACGTAGTATTTCTGCTTGCGGCACGATGTACAATCCCTATGCAATACGCGCGTGCTCCGCGATCTTTGGCTGAACGCCTTCACATGTCTCGCGAACATTGCGTAAGCGCCATTTCCCATTGCGAAAGCACGTGAAAATAGCGTGCGCACATGCATTGGCCGCAAACAAGATCGCAATTCTGGCGGTGTTGTTGATGTCTTTCTCGTGTTTTTCTCACTTTTTTTCGATGGTAACATCCATTTTCCGAAAAAAATGGCGGCCCACATCGGCTCGCGAAAGTTCTGTTTTACGTGACGATATGTTTTCAAAATCCCTGAACATCGAGAAAACGACAAAAAATCCAGTTTCTTGGACCATTGTTTCTTAACTGTTATGTTAAGAAGTACCGAAAATTTCATTTTGGATGCGATATGTTGTCATTTAGGTGAGAAAATTTCACTTTCGTCAGAGATCGTGCCCATTTTATCGGTTGGTTTTTGTTGATTGCTAGTGTGTTAGTGTATGTGTAGTGTGCATGTGACAGTGCAATGCTGTGTTTAGCTGTATATTACCGTGTATGTTGTACCTGCCGCGAACGGCTGCACGGACGCTTACTGACGCAGTTACTCTAGTACATGTAGTATAAATGTATGTTATTGAAAGACGGGAGCTGGTGTCTTCTGGTACTACGTACGGTGCACGCTGCTACTAAAAGGTGTAAGTACTTTATTGACGCCCGCCTGACAAGAAAATAATATAGACAACCGACTTCTACTTGAGATCTATCAGCTATCAATCTAGATATTCAAGGCCCATGCAGCCCTATAGCTCGATCTCTTATAGTTAAACAAATTCACCTTCATTAACATAAGGATTGAGAGAATGCAGCAATATTTCCTAATAGTAGAACACATCAGTGAAAGTTTGAGGAAAATTTGACAATCGATGCAAAAGATATGAATTTTTAAAACTCTTGTGTTGGAACTGCTGGATGAGGAGACTACTAACAGTTAAGGCTCGTGAATGAGTACCACCGAACTAAAAAATAGTGGAATGCGTGTCCCTATTCCCAACATACACGAGACCGTGCAGCCAAATTACCGTCTTGCGTCGCCATCTTGTTCGGGCAATTTTTCCTTATATGGAGTGCACGCTTAGGCGCGGTCAGACTGGGCCACTGGTACGCGCGCAAGCAAGAGTACGTCGTCCAGTGGCTAGTGATTATGACGTAACAATGCACGTTTGTACAAATTTTGGTCAATTGCGCTTCGGAGACACAGCCCGCACTCCATATAAGGAAAAATTGCCCGAACAAAATGGTGGTGGTAGCAATTAAGTTTTGGTGGCTGCGTATTTCCTGGGTGAACACGCATTCCACTATGTTTTAGTTCGGTGATGAGTACAACCGTATAAAGAAAATTGTAAAGAAAATTCAACGTATTTTCACTTTTTTCGCATAATAAAAGAGCACTTGACTTGCCCCTTTCTAAAGGCAATGGGAATAATATTACCCATAACATGTCAGTTTTACGAGTCAAGGAAATGTGTAATTTTTCAAAAGATGAAATTTTGTGAAATTCTCTTTATATTTTCCTTTTATATTGTTGTACGCATGTGACATTATACACTGCAGTACCCGGTAGTCTTCTCATCCAGCGGTGACTGCACAAAAACTTCAAAAATTCATAACTTTTGAACGGATTGTCCGATTTTCCTCAAACTTTCAATGATGTGTTCTACTATAGGTGAACTTGTCCTTTCAGTATAGTTCTGACCCCACACTCATGTGAAACAGACGCTGCGGGAGAGTACCGGTACCGCAATGTCCGTAGGCCCTATGTCTAATAGAACTTAAATTTAAAAGAAATAAGAAAAAATAAAAATAAGTTGAATGCTTGTTTACTGTAGTACTGTAGATCGACTATAGGGACGGATCCAGGAATTCCATAAAGAGGGCGGGGCGCGTTTACAAAATTAAAGGGGGCGCACACGCACACCTCCCACATTTTTTCTTTTTATTTCTTTTGTTTCAACAAAAAATAAAGGGGGGGGGGGCGTGCGCCGGTTGCGGTCCTCCCTGGATCCGCCACTGGACTAGATCCTCGTGAAGCATGAAGCTGAGGAACTTGTTTGCACCCCCATCAAACAGAACACTAGTTTTTGATTTGATCCATTCTCTTGAGGATGATAACTTTGGTCGATGGTGATGTTATCATCTCATGATGATAACAAGTTATGATAACAATTGAAGTTATCATCTCAAGTTATTGTCTCGCCCACCGGAGGTGATGAAGGCGAGACTAAGGGATCCAAATGGCGTCCGTCCGTCGTCCGTCCGTCGTCCGTCCGTCGTCCGTCCGTCGTCCGTCGTCCGTCACAAATTTTAAAGTTTACCTGAAAGACTCTCTTATGATGCATAACTTGGCAACTGTTACAGCAATGGCAGCCACACTTATGTGATAGAAGCACTAGGGGTATCTTCATGTTATGGTGTTGTCGGAGGTCATGTGATGATGTCAAAGGTCATTTGAGGTCATATATATTAAAGAGTATGTGCAAGACTCTTTTATGTTAAAGTTTACCTGCAAGACTCTCTTTTGACAAATAACTTCACATAAGTTGCTTGGATTACAACCTAACTTGGGTCATAGATGCACTGGGGGTACCTTCATGTTATGATGCCGTTGGAGGTCACAGGATAAGGTCAAAGGTCATTTGAGGTCATACGTTAAAGTTTACTTGCAAGACTCTCTTATCACACGTAACTCGACACATGTTGCTACAATGGCAATCAAACTTGGGTGATTGATGCACTGGGGGTACCTTCATGTTATGGTGCCGTAAGAGCTAGGTCACATGATAAGGTCAAAGGTCGTTTGAGGTCATATGTTAAAGTTTACTCAAGTGCAAGACTCTGTTATCACACGTAACTCAGCACATGTTGCTACAATGGCAATCAAACTTGGGTGATGGTAGATGTCTCTTGGGAAGTTGAAGGCTACCACATGGTCAAAGGTCACAGACAGGGGTCAACGAACTTTTAGGGCCCAATGTTAAGTTTTTAGGGCGCATTTCGTTTATGGCTCATAACTTTTGATCCCTTTGTCCGTTTGTGACCAAACTTGGATGGAAGATGTCCCTTGGGGAGGTGAAGGTCGTCACAAGGTCAAAGGTCACATACAGGGGTCAACAAACTTTTAGGGCCCAATGTTATGTTTTTATGGCGCGTTTTGAATGTGGCTCATAACTTTTGATCCCTATGTCCATTTGTGACCAAACTTAGACAATAGATGTCCCTTGGGGAGTTAAAGGTCATCACAAGGTCAAAGGTCACACAAAGGGTCAACAAACTTTTAGGGCCCAATGTTAAGTTTTTATGGCGCATTTCGATTATAGCTCATTACTTTTGATCCCTTTGTCCATTTGTGACCAAACTTGGATGGTAAATGTCCCTTGGGGTGTTGAAGGTCACCACAAGGTCAAAGGTCATAAGCAGGTCAATTAACTTCTGGGAGTTATAAAAAATATTAATTCCTTGTACGCGAATGGGCGAGACACAATTTGGCACTTGCCTTGTTTGGATATCTGATCAGCCATTTGAAAACCAATTTTCATCAAATAAATGTTGAACCCTTCTTAAAATTACAGGCTCTTTCATATTTCATGAGAGGTTTCTCATCATCTCACTTAGGAATGTGCAAAACATGAATCCCCACATCAACCAGTACTGTACAGTCCCTTTAAAGGCTATTGCAATTTATAATTCATCCTAGGGAAATTGCCTGATGAATTTTCTTTATACCCAGCCCAGGCATACAATTAACATAAGGGCCCGAATTCACGAAGGCAGTACAAATAAAACCATGGTTTAAACCATAGACAAAAACCATGGAGGGCCAAGTGTCGCACGGAATATTTCGTCGACAAAATGACCGTTTCGTTAACGAAATTATCATTTCGTTCACGAAATGTTCATTTAGTTTTTGAATGTGGCTCATAACTTTTGATCCCTATGTCCATTTGTGACCAAACTTAGACAATAGATGTCCCTTGGGGAGTTAAAGGTCATCACAAGGTCAAAGGTCACACAAAGGGTCAACAAACTTTTAGGGCCCAATGTTAAGTTTTTATGGCGCATTTCGATTATAGCTCATTACTTTTGACCCCTTTGTCCATTTGTGACCAAACTTGGATGGTAAATGTCCCTTGGGGTGTTGAAGGTCACCACAAGGTCAAAGGTCATAAGCAGGTAAATTAACTTCTGGGATCGAGTTATAAAGAATATTAATTCCGTGTACGCGAATGGGCGAGACACAATTTGGCACTTGCCTTGTGATGATAAGTTATGATAACAAGTTATCATCTCATGATGATAACTTTTTGATCGATGGTGATGATGTCCATAGCCGACTTGATGTTACGTTTTTACAGCAACTGGGCTGTGTATAGTGATGATGATGATCCACATCATTTGTACAGCACCTGCATGTTAATGTTATTTATCTGTCTCAAAAACATTAAAAGTTGCAGACTCTATTCTCAACCAAATAGACTGATGAAAAATGTATTGTAATGCATGAAGCTTACAGAGAGAAGCCAGTTTGAAATCTTAATTATTTCAAAATAAATGCATCACATTTTTTTTTTCAGATTTTATTTGCCTGCAAATTCAAAGTACGTAGGCACCTATAGACCGATTCTAAGAGGCGATTTGTGTATTATGGCCCTCTATCGGCATGGGCAGCGCCATTACTGCGGTGTTCACACCTACCCCCCCCCCCCCCACTCCCCCACCCCCCTCCCTACATTATACAAATGATGCACAGGATAGAGTGCGTTAGTGTATGCGTAGCGCACTTGAGGGTATTTACAATTGTGAAACATGCACGAGGCGAAGCCGAGTGCATGTTGCACTACATTGTAAATACCCAAGAGTGAGCTGCGTCTCCACTAACGCCACGAAATAATCCTGTGCATCATTTGTTTTATAAAATGGGTCGAAAACTAACAGCATTTTCACGTACCTTTGTGGGTCAATAGTCCAGTCAGCTACATGTAGCACTCGCTCGAGAGAGTCGAGTCAAGCACGTCGCACTCGGAAATCCCGCACATGTAAGTACTACTGTACGTATCGAGTACTGTATACGTACACCACATAATATGCTATGCACACAAGAAAGGTCGGCCGGCATACGCAGCCCGAATGTGAACTAGAAGTTGTTTACAGGTATTGACAGCGCGTATAGTAGCGCGCGACGCACTTGTAACAACTGATTGAGTGCGCACTGGTACTGCAGTGCAATGGAACTAAAGTAATCAAAGCCCACGTGACTCATCATTTCAGCGCTTCCTATTGGCTGCATTCTTGAACCCATTTTATAATAGCAAATGATGCATGCGCACGGAATGAAAAACTGATGCATGGTTGTTTTAGCCAATAGGCGTCTCGTACTGAGTGTGCGAATGCTTGCTTAATGAGCGAATCTTTGTTACAAGTGCGCGTACTCCTATCAAGTCAACGCGATAAACATGTTTACCACTGTGACTCAGCGTGCGACCAGTATAAAATAAACACTAGCTCTCTGCTGAGCTGTGTCTGTTGCCCAGGGGGTGGGGGTAGGCGGGGACACCGCAGCTTGAGCTAATGGCTGTATCCTGTAACCGCAACTTGTCTGCTGCCCTCAACAAACCTGAATCGGTCTATACATAATAGACAGCTACCTTACAGTATCCGTAACCATGCAAGATTCCAGATTTGGGCAACAAGGACTAGTACATGTAACAGAGCAATATATGGCACTCCCTTCCTCCTCGTATGGTTCCAGATGGAATATGTTGAGGAGTACCACCTGGTGCCCCCTTACCACTCCAATGTACAATTTTCTGATTTTGAACAATGTATTTGTGATTGAAAGCCGAATAAATAATAATAATAATAATAATAAATGCCAAAAAAGTCCACTGACCATATCAACCACCCAGTGCTTCAATAGGCCTAAGTTATTTCCCTGATGAATATAAAGAAATTCATCCCCAAAATAAACTTAAAAGAAAGAGAAAAGAAAATCCCAACAGAATGTTCCTAAAATGACATAACTCGGATAAGAAATAAGAAAGATACATTTGAATTTCAACATTTTTCAGAAAACATTTCTTGACCCATGCAGTCCTTTTGAATTTTCAAATGTGGAAGTTGATAATATCATGCCCTCACAATTTTTCATTCATGTTCCATATTTAAAATTTAGAAAAATTGTTATTTCTAGCTAATAGGCCCAACGGGTAAAAGCATCCTTACCAAATTATAGCAGAGGTAACATTGTTTTTTTTTTCTCTATTTTTGATGGTTTTAACGCAAGTTTTTATATTTATGCATGTGAAATATAAGATTGGTGACATTTCTATACCCGGTATATGAAATAATAAGAACTAGAGGGCATGACATCATAACTTGCTGATTTGAATAAACAGCTGGTCATGAAGCATTTTGTGAAAAAAAAATCAGAATGTCGTATTAAACTTCCTTATTTTTTTTTTATCCGATTTTGATCAATTTTGCTCAGTTCTACAGGGACATTTTTGTCTTAAAAAATTGAACAACTTTTGGAGCAGATTTCCTCTTTAATTAGTTGACAGTAAACCTAAGTCCTACTGTGGAGTTCATGTCTAGATTCTAGAATCTATTCTTTTTTATAAGAATGAACAGAATATCATCATGTTGTTAAACTATTAAGGTCTAATGTAGGACAGGAAACTTAAAGAGCTCTAGGATTAAAGAACATTGTATAACAGTTCACCTTCATATTCATGTGGCTTGAGTGAATGCAGCAATGTTGATAGAACACATTTCATAAGTGAAAGTTTGAGGAAAATTTGACAATCTGTTCAAAAGTTACAAATTTTTAAGGTTTCAGTGCCACTATTGCGGATTAGAAGACTGCTTCAGTTACTGATATCACATCAGGATAATATAGAGAGAATTCCACAATTTTTTTTTTTTTTTTGATAAAAGGGCCACATTTCCTGGACTCATTACTCACATATTAGTTTCCCCTGCCTTCTGAAAGTGGCAAGTCAAGCACTTATTTATTTTGCAATCTGAAAAGTGAAAGTTTTGTGTGTGTGTGTGTGTGTGTGTGTGTGTGTGTGTGTGTGACTCGTGTATGCACAGAGGTCCACTGGTGGTGATGCCTGAACTGAATGTAAGCTGTAGCTTTATGTCTACTCAGATTGGAGGCTCAAAAAAAGCACTGTGAGAGAGGAATGCAAAGTCTATATATACATTGTGAATAGAAAGATGAAGAGATTTAAGGAGCACAAGCAATTGTGCTCTTCTTTAGATAATCCCTCAAGAAGTTTGACAACAGCAGCATTCTTTTGGTTGGGTTTTGCAGACATTACCTTCATGGGTCAGTAATCATTCAGTATTTTCAGCTCAGAAAGGATTAGGAGGTGACTGCTGAAACATTTGAAACGAAGGGACAATCCAGGGCCCCATTTCTTAAAAAGTCGATACGATAGCAACTCTTGCTGGAATGACAATTGTCATAGTAATGACAAGAATCCAGCTTCCTGATTGGCTGTTGCTGTTGGAAGTTGCCATTCCAGCAAGAGTTGCTATCTTATCATCTTTTTTTAAATGAGGCCCAGTTATGGTTTATCTTGTGGTGGAGGCGTTATGTTTTGGGAATGTTGGGTGTCTGTGCAGCCATCCTTACAAACTATCTCTGACATCTTAAAGGGTGTGTACAGTTCTGGTTGAGGTGAGGATTTAGCTTTTAATGTTTTGCAAGATATTCACAAACCACTGTATGAGATGTCAAAGAGCATGCAATTCCATGGGGGATTGGTATCAAAAGTTTATTTGATGAAAATTGGTTTTGAAATGACCGAGATATCCAAAAACAAGGTGAAACAAAGAGATCCTAATATTGTTGTGGCATGTCGCCTTTACTATCACTTTTTGTCTCGCCCACCGGAGGTGAAGGCGAGATTAAGGGATCCAAATGTCGTCCGTCCGTCGTCCGTCACAAATGTTAAAGTTTACCTGCAAGACTCTCTTTTGACAAATAACTTCACTTAAGTTGCTTGGATTACAACCTAACTTGGGTCGTAGTGCGTGTTTATACAGGAGCCTCTCGCATCGGCGCGCATGAGCCGGTATTTTACCTCCCGCCTGAGCGCTTATTTCTTGTGTTTTTACAGAAGTCAAAATACCGGCTCATGCGAGCCGATGCGAGCCGATGCAAGCGGACCTCAGCTGAACCGGACCTCTCGAATTTTGGGGTCAAGCATAGGTCATGTTCGCAGTGCAGTTTATTACATGATGGGAAAAAATTAAAAAAATCAAGATGGCACCGGTAAAGTCATCAGGACCACCAAGCTTGAAGGTCATTCTTGTAACGTTCCTCTTGACAACCACCCGGCCAAATGATCAATTGAAATCCAGTTTTTCAGTAAGAAGGAGAAGACGTGGTTCGATCATGACAGATATTAAAATACGGCCTTCCGGTTACCTCTCGAATTTCGGTCGTCTGTATAAACACACAGCAAAATACGCGAGGCTCCTCTCGCATGGGCCACCTCAAAAGGTGGCGGACGGAACCTCTCGCATGAGCCTGCATTTGGCGGCGTATGCCGGCATACGCCGTGTTTATACAGAGCAAAATTCGAGAGGTCCTCTCGCATGCATGAGCCGGCATGAGCCGGCATGAGCGCGTATTTTGCTTCTCTGTATAAACATGCTCATAGATGCACTGGGGGTACCTTCATGTTATGGTGCCGTTGGAGGTCACAGGATAAGGTCAAAGGTCATTTGAGGTCATACTTTAAAGTTTACTTGCAAGACTCTCTTATCACACGTAACTCGACACATGTTGCTACAATGGCAATCAAACTTGGGTGATGGATGCACTGGGGATACCTTCATGTTATGGTGCCGTAAGAGGTCACATGATAAGGTCAAAGGTCATTTGAGGTCATACGTTAAAGTTTACTTGCAAGACTCTCTTATCACACATAACTCAGCACATGTTGCTACAATGGCAATCAAACTTGGGTAATGGTAGATGTCTCTTTGGAAGTTGAAGGTAACCACAAGGTCAAAGGTCACAGACGGGTCAACGAACTTTTAGGGCCCAATGTTAAGTTTTTAGGGCGCATTTTGTTTATGGCTCATAACTTGATCCCTTTGTCCATTTGTGACCAAACTTGGATGAAAGATGTCTCTTGGGGAGGTGAAGGTCGTCACAAGGTCAAAGGTCACAGACAGGGGTCAACAAACTTTTAGGGCCCAATGTTATGTTTTTAGGGCTCGTTTTGATTGTGGCTCATAACTTTTGATCCCTATGTCCGTTTGTGACCAAACTTGGATGGTAGATGTCCCTTGGGGAGTTAAAGGTCATCACTAGGTCAAAGGTCACAGAAAGGGGTCAACAAATTTTTAGGGCCCAATGTTATGTTTTTATGGCACGTTTCGATTATGGCTCATTATACTTTTGATCCCTTTTTCCGTTTGTGACCAAATGTCCCTTGGGGTGTTGAAGGTCACCACAAGGTCAAAGGTCATAAGCAGGTCAATTAACTTCTGGGAGTTATAAAAAATATTAATTCCTTGTACGCGAATGGGCGAGACACAATTTGGCACTTGCCTTGTTTGGATATCTGATCAGCCATTTGAAAACCAATTTTCATCAAATAAATGTTGAACCCTTCTTAAAATTACAGGCTCTTTCATATTTCATGAGAGGTTTCTCATCATCTCACTTAGGAATGTGCAAAACATGAATCCCCACATCAACCAGTACTGTACAGTCCCTTTAAAGGCTATTGCAATTTATAATTCATCCTAGGGAAATTGCCTGATGAATTTTCTTTATACCCAGCCCAGGCATACAATTAACATAAGGGCCCGAATTCACGAAGGCAGTACAAATAAAACCATGGTTTAAACCATAGACAAAAACCATGGAGGGCCAAGTGTCGCACGGAATATTTCGTCGACAAAATGACCGTTTCGTTAACGAAATTATCATTTCGTTCACGAAATGTTCATTTAGTTACAAAATGTTGTCATTTCTTTACAAAATAATCATTTCATCGACGAAATACTGATTTCGTATCGAAATATTCCAATCGACACTTGGCGCTCCATGGTTTTTGTCCATGGTTTAAACCATGGTTTCATTTGTACCACCTTCGTGAATTCGGGCCAAGGTGACCAGAGATGCTCTGATTAGATTTTTAGCAAAGCCCCTGGAGGTTATAAAGTCTTAGGTCACAGGTTGAACTTTGACTAAAAGTGCAATTTTTTCACAACAACTTTCCATGTGCTCGGAATATCCAATGGGTATATGATTTGAATAGACTCTGGAAAAGTGTGTACTGAGAAAAGAGGCTCTGAAGTATATGGTCTATTCATATTTCAAGCACTTAATCTTACCAAGCCATGTGATCTCAATGGCCGCAACGCAAGCATTGCATTCAAACAGTCGACGCTCTGCCCGCTTCTGCCGACGATCTCCACCTAGGACAGCATCCTCCACACGTCACCTCCTCCCAGGTTACGCTGCACTTCTGACAAAGGACAGTCAATCTGCCAGTCAAGTTCTTCAAGTGTCAGTTATTTTTGTAACTGTATCTCGCACTATCTTAACTAGCTCTCTTGCTCAGTTATTTTTACTCCACTTTCTTCTCTCTCTTTCACTATAGTCTGTTCTCCTTCGCATATCTTTTTCTTTTCTTCTTTATTTCTTGCTTCCTTACAACCCAACAGCCCTTTTCAGTACCACCTGATTATCTCACAGTTTCTTCACAGGTTAATACCTCGTTCATCCCCTACCCTCAGGACTACAACTTAACTTTATATTCTCTCCCATTTCCTTTCTCCAACAGGAACATTTTCAGGACATAACTGTATTTATTTATATTTTAGTTCTCTTCCACAGCTGCCAGTTCCAGGATCCACTCAACCACCTGCACCTCACTAACTTAACTTTCATTCCTCCCCTTCTCTCTCTTTCTTTTTCTTTTACCCGTAGTTTTATCCCCCTTTCTTAGCATGTCGTCGTTCTGTTTTCGCGTACCATAGTCCATATTGTTCACAGACTTTGTTTCTCTTGTTTGGTTCCATGAATCTCCATTTCTGTATCTTTTTACTATAAAGAAATGATTTCCAACCTTCAACTTCTTCCTCTCCCCCTCCCTTCTACTTCATCTTTCTCCTCCCAGCGATCTCTGAACCTTTCACTTGATTTTCACTATATTTATTTTCCCTTACGACTCTCTCTCCTCTTCTCTTGTCTCCACTAGTGCAACTTCAACCTCCAGCTCTCTGCTGCCCCTCACTTGTCACTGTTTGCCTTCTTACATTCTCCCTATATTACTTCCCTCCTCAACTCTCCTCTTTCTAGGCTTCACAATTATCCTTGTCACACCACGATCCCTAGCTACAAGGATTGTGTATACACATGGTGCTACTGCAAACCTTTCTCTCCCATTTCCTTACCATGCAAACCTTCAAGCAACATATCGTCGCTGGGGTGACAAGACCTTGTATCTCAAATTTTGGTGAAAATGACTTTTTTGCATTAGTGGTCAAATAATTGGTTAAGTGATGTCCTGTCCAAATCCCAGCTGTCTTTCCCAAAAAATAAAGCCACCACGGCATGTCAAAAGAACAGCTATCCCATTCAGTATAGTGCTTTGGCCGCCATGTTTTTTCGGCTCTCCTGAACATTTGACATTTTTGAGATACGAGGTCTTATACCCCAGGACGATATAACCCATGCTCTGTGCAGTGAATCTGACCCCCCCCCCCCCCAAAAAAAAAAAGGAAAAAAAAAAAACAATTTCAAAGCACCAACAATGAAGGGATTATCACAGCAAACTTAAAGGGGATGACTAGTAACTGATCAGTGAGAATCAGTGGGAATGCTGGGGGATGATTGTTCCAATCCTTGTGGGATTCATTTAAGAGTACATTTATATATATATATATATATATATATATATATATCTATTGTTGTGTGGAAATTATATGCTTCAGAATGGTCTCAAATTCAAGTTTAATGTTTCAAGGTTAGCATGCCTGTACAGTGACGGGGCGATCGTTAACTGACTTAACGATCGCCCCGTCACTGTACATTCTTGCTAACCTGGAAACATTAAACTTCACATTACTTGAACATGAGACCATTCTGAAGCAAACAATTTTCACACAACAATAAATATATAATGTACTCTTAAATGAATCCCACAAGGATTGTAACAATCATCTCCCAGCATTCCCACTGATTCCCACTGATCAGTTACTAGCCATCCCCTTTAAATTGAGCATGCTGCTACCACATTCTATCCATGATGAATTAACTTTCAAACCAGTAACATCATCCTTTCAAAAATTAATGTAGAGTTGAAAGTGAACAGTGTGAAAATGATTTGTAAGAACTGAAAGGGGGTCTCTAAGACATACCAACTAAGTCACACTATTCTACGAAGAAGTGTTCTAGAAAAGTGGCTAAAAACACAATTTCCCATTCATTTCATAATCTCAAACTTTAGAATGATATAAAAAAAAGAATTGCTCTTCCAGAAAATATGAAAAAGTGAAGATTTATCAAGTTGACCCATTTCACCTATTTTGAGTCCTCAAGTAAACTCTGAGTGTGTGACTTTTTTTTTGTTTTGTTTTGTAATGCAAAGTCACATTTTATGACAGGTGCAGCGATTTTAGTGAGAAGGGGAGGCATCACACTCACCTGTGTGCAACAGTCAAATGACACTAGTTTGTATTCCTGTTTTGTACTGTACATTGTATGCGTTTTTATGCCTCCGCCACGAAGTGTTGCTGGAGGCATTATGTTTTAAGGTTGTCTGTCCGTCCTTCCGTCTCTCCATAATCAATTTTATGGACAGCGTAACTTAGATCTGCATGAGGTATTCAAACGAAACTTGGCATACAGGTCCATGTAAGTATGAGTGGACAAAAATGTGCCAGTGAACTTTATGTTGCACATGCCCGAGGTCAGAGGTCGAATGTCAGAGGTCATGGTCAAATTCAGAAATTTTTTACTATTTCCCCTATATCTCTGTAATGCCTGAAGGTATTTTCTTCAAACAAAATGTATTTATGCATACATGACCAGATAAACAATCTCTATTGAAAGTTTTGGGCCATGGGGTCACTTTTTTCCCAAATCTCTGGAATGATATCTTCATGAAACATAATACATTTATATGCAAGTATCAGCATGACATTAATTCTCTTGGGAATATGGGGGTTATTTGGTCAAAGGTCAAGGGTCAAAGGTTATGGTCAAATTTGCAAGATTTTATTATTTCTCCCATATGCAATGCCTGAATGTATTTTCGTGAAACCTAGTAAATGCTCAACACATTTGTGACAGACATGTCATTTTAATTTTCGGCCAATTATGTGAAACTCTCATCTCACATTGTTCAAGACATACTCTAGGCCTATTTGGAGAACCATGCATTATGGCGGAGGCATACCAGTTGCCATAGCAACATTTCTAGTATATTGTGCTGGCTTTTTGTGTGAGCATGTGAAATATTGTTTCAGTGGGGGCTGCATGAAGATACATGAATGTCCATAAATAGGAGAACCACATGACTTAGAGAAAGGTTTAAACATAGCTGTGGTAGAGAGGATTTCTTTTATCAGAATATGAAAAATACTCCTTCCTGCAATAACGCTTAGTTTTTAGGACTTGTTAAAATAAGATACATCTATAGGCAGTTTGTACAAATTGCAGTTACACTTAGAAAGCATCTGATTCCAGGATTACTTTTTCTTTTGTTATACTTTGAACAAAATATAATTGTGGTTTTCTTATGGCACTGATAAAGAGATATAATAGGCATAAATCAGTGGCAGATCCAGAGGATGGCGCACCGGGCATGCCCCCCTCTTTATTTTTAGAAATCTTTACAGAATTCCTGGATCCTCCCCTGTAAATACCTTAAAGTTTTGATACAAACTATAATCTATTGCGGGGATTACTATTTGTATTCATATGACCCCAAATACTGTAGGATTACTATTTGTGATTAATATTACATACTTTTCTGACTCTTTCATTGTTACAATCCAGCAAGGTGAATGTCGAACAGAGACTGAACATTATCTCAATACATCACTGCAATGGAGGGGGCTCCGGCAAATCACTTTGACTGGTTCTGCGGTGTGAACACGACACAGGACAAGCTGTACCCATTTTCATGGGATCTACTGCATACTATCCACAATGCATGTTTTACGGATCTCGTGGCCGCTTGCATCCATGCGGCATTCATCGTCATCGCCAGCTTGGTGCTGGTCTTTGTGCGATGTTGCAATGCGAGGACGACGACGAAACACGATTACATCCTACGCTATCCGGGCCATGTAGTCAGGTGGTTTGTCTACCTGCTGTACATGATGGTTTGCCTAGCGAAGCTAGGGGAGGGCATTCTTACTGACCTCATGACATTATCTGAAGAGAACACAATGCCGCGGCTCTACACCACTCCCGCTGCAGCATTCGTGGCGTCCATCTTGGCAGCAGTCTACTACCACCACATGGAGTACTGGAATGTGCCAGCCATGATTGTCCCACAGTGCCTGTACTGGATGCTGCTCCTTGCAGCAGAGTGTGCGCGATTTGTGACCTTTTACTACGACAAGGAGGTCACACTGGAGCTGCTGCGATGGGATCTAAATATTGCTTCTATGGTGCTGGTCACACTTGTTGGTATGGTTGAAATACAAGTTGTGGTAAGTATAATGCATAGATGTATGTACAATATCTATCATCTAAAGATGCTCTAGAATCCTTCAGGTCAAATGTCACTGAACCTTGGGTAAATTTGCAGTCTTCAGCTAGCTTTCAGCTTTAAGTTTTAAGTCCAGTACTGATAATATGATGTGCTATGAAGAGAAGTAATAGATAGCAATCTAATAGATAAACGAATACTCCTATGGAATACGCTTATGAATACCTGGTAGTCAAGAACTAGGGTCACTCTACTTGTGCCAGAAATGGTCATTTCCAACCATTACCATGAATATCCAGGTATGTCATTAGCAAGTGTACAGGGGAAAAGATCATTACTATTACTTGCATGAACAGGATAACAGTGAAAAGTCATGGTTACAGTGAAAGGTCAATGTACATTCATTTAAAAAGGAAATGAAAAAAGTCATTTCATACCATAATGTCAGCTGATAATGTCAACTGGTGGTGGAAGTTGGCAGAGGACAGAGATGAATTGACAGTTATTTACTTGAACACAATGGTGGTAGTAGCGCAGAGTAAAAAAATCATGTATTTTGATACAGTCAGCATTTTCAATACACGACTTTACCTGGCGATGGGGTAATGGTAAGGAGATCAGACATGGATCAAATTGAGAGTTCATGTGCTCAAGGTCAATTGACAAAATTTCACTCTTTCCCTGCATTGCTGCAAGACCAGAAGGTGCTCTTGTGAAACTTAGTGTAAACATGTAGTAATACCAGACAAAGATTCTCTTGTAGGGAAAGTTTTGCTCCTTGAAGTCAAAGGTCAAAAAAAAAAAAAAAAAAAAAGAGAGAGAAAATGCTAAAACTTCAATTCTTGCTCTGTATCCAAAAATTGGCTTTTAACATACTTCATGAAAATAAGTATGTGCATGTAATTCCTGAAATTGATTTTCTTAGGAAGTTTTGGGTCATGGGGTCAATGGTCAGACAAAAGGAAGCTGAATCATACTACTGTATACGCTGTTATTTTCGCATACAGATATTTTCGTGATTGACGAGGTCATACACATTTTCGTGAGATGTTATCTCCGTGATTCGACCCCAACGCTTACCTTAATGCTCTATAAAGCACATGGAGGCATTTTCGTTTGTTGTTAAATTCGCGATCCAACTGTGATTTGCAAAATTCGCGAAAACTAAACCCTCTCGAAAATAACAGCTTTATACAGTATCTGATGCTGAAATTACACCATTATCTCCATACCTTGGCAATATTTCAATGTTGTAACAATTTTCATGTAGGCCTACAGGTTCAAGCATTACCACACAATGATTCTGTAGGAATAATATTAACCATGGGATTATGCAACGGTCAAATGAAAATGGTGGAAGTTTAACATTTTTTTTTTAAACATACTTTATTTGGAAAACTATTTGAGTTGTTGTGAACTTTATTGCATGATTACCAGATATTGACTATTTGAAAAAAAGTTGTGGGCCATGAAGGTGTCACAGGTCAGGGGTCAAAGGTCATGTCAAATGCTCAAATTCCACTATGAAATTCTACATTTCTGAAATGGCTCAAGGTTTCTTCATTCAATTTTGGTCGAAATGTCAAACAGGCCTATACACCATGTATCATGAGAGTTGAAATAATGACCCGGTTCAAGGAAATGCTCTATCACTCAACACATTTTTTGGTTGTGCCATCATTCCATAACTCACTGTGACATACTATGCAGGCTCAAGTGAACTAACTTGCAATCATATTGTTCAACTGGGCAATGTGCCCCCCTACGGTGCCCAAGGCCCCTAAATAAGGAATCTTTTAAAAGATCTTCTCTAGAACAGGAAGTGATAGAGATTACAAATGATTGACAAATTGCCCTACATCGACGTAAATTAGTTACATCGATGTAGGGCAATTTGTCAATCATTTGCAATGAAAACATCTCAACGGAAGAATTTCATGAATTTGAATGATAGAGATTAGTTTTAAAAGTGCTATAACTAATAATGTGTCATTGGTGTCTATATACATACATATGTAGTTTCAAGTTTATTCGTGGTGGATCTGGGGATGCCCTCTCTGGGCTGGGAGAGGGGTGGGGGAGATTAGGACATAATTTCCATATTTTTATCTTCTTCATAAAAACCCCATGATGTGTTGTGGATTTCCCTAGGGTGAATTTGTGTAAGTGGGGATTATGCTCTCCTGGGGCCCAAAAATCCCCAAATTTGGGAAAATTTAAGAGATCTTCTCTAGAACAAGCAGGAAAGAGCTTTAATAAGGAGACCACTATGAGCAAACTTGGTGACTGTAGTGTCAAGTTTGTTCGAGATGGAGGATACCAAATTTGGACCTTATATTCAATGACCAATTTTAGCTTAGAACTTCTTCCAAGAAGAAAAAAAAACCCTAAAAAATAAACTTGGCAGGTAGCATTTTTTGTTGTTGGAGACTTAGAATATTATCAATTTTGTTCAAACTGGCACCATGCCCCCTCCCCAGCTGCCAAGGTCCCCCAAATAAAAGAATCTTTAAAAACATTCATCTCATCTTTTCTTGAACCAGAAGGAATAAAACTTAGTTTGACTGTAGTTTCAAGTTTGTACTTCCCTCAGGGCCAGGTGGGGGTGGGAGGTGGACCAATTTTCCAATTTTCACATTACAAGTATAATCTTTTTGAAAAGGCATGATCTGATTTTTATCAAACTTGTGCCAGAAGTTTTGCAGGTATGCCAGAATGTAATAACTATAAATCCAGAAATTTTGGCATGCTGATGCATGAAGCTTTCTCACATTTTGCAAGAAACCAAGATATTTTAGAGTAAAATGCATTTAGTGTTGGTGGTATGCTGCCATAAAAGGCTGATATGGCTCCAATTTCTGAAAGTTTCATTTCACATTTTATAATGTTTTTGGTTTTACAGCATATGTGCACAAATGGGCACCATGTCCTACTTGCAGTTCCTAAGGGGCCCAGCACCCCAAAATTAGAGAATCTGAAAGAAGTTGTGTTCCATAAAACCAGAAATATTCTGAATAATTACAATCTTCATTCATGAAAGTGCTTTCACCTGAGCCCTGTTGCATAAAGCCTTAACCAGAGTTTTTTTTTCATGGTTAAAACCAGAAACTCTGGTTAAGAATTTTTAACCAGAGTTTTTCTATTGCATAAAGATTAACCATAGTTTTTTCTCAGGTTAATGTTCAAGAAACTCAGGTTATTTAACCTTTACTGTCTGACCAAAGGTTAGATCGAAATTTCTCTGGTTAGCCCCACTTAGAGCTACCAAGGCTACCATTCTGGAAACAATTCAGCTAGGAATTGGACTAGGAGAACTGCTGCGCACTGTTTGTTCATTCATTTCTGGGAAGATATCGGTGCAGGAGTCAGAAACGCAGTAGAACAGCTAGTAGACTCTACTAGATCTAGGCCTAACAGTTAGATCTAGTTCTCTAATTGTAAATTAGTTCTATCTATAATATCACCGTTACAATGTACTAATCGATGTACCACGTAACGTTAGATCCAGCTACGGTACTACTGTACCGTGTACTACTTCCTAGTTAGAAGTATTTAGAATCTACAAATTGTACTCATTAGACACTTTTAGACGTATACTACAATTAGATCTAACGTTAGACTCTAGAACAATCTAGTTCTACCGTTGAAAAGGCCTGACTTTAGAGCCCTAGATACGTGAATGAAGGTAGCACCAAAGAGGTAGATTCAACAGTATTAGAGGTAGACCTACTGCAAGTAGCTGTAGACCCATGTAACATACTGCCTAGACTAGATGTAACCATTGCATTAGGTACAAACTGCGACCAGCCCATAGAGCTGTAGCTCTATGGACCAGCCCGAACGAAGCTAACGTTACAGTATATCTGTGTGAAGGAGCGCCCCCCGCGGCGGCGCGGGGTTAGGATTCTACTAACGTTAAATGTAGCCGTAACAGTTGAGTTAGATCTACAGTGTACATACAGGTACAATGTACTTACTGTGCCTGTAGATGTGTGTAGGACGTTTGCACTTTCGTATCCATGTCGATATCTCAGCTTCCATAATGCTGTATTGCACCAGAATCACAGATAAATCCCTATAACTCATAACTTATTTCCGAAAACTTATTAGAACCAGATTGGCTATCGGGAAGCTTGTAGCGCGATACTGTCATGTACTCTCTGCAGTACATTGTACAGTTAGACAGCGCGTAGCGGTGATCGCTAGCTGCGCGCGGAGCGTAAAACTGAGAAAATCACTAGTACTTCCGCATTTTATCCTTGTCCAAGTTTATTTGAATAAAAAAAAGCTGATAAACCGTAACTTTTAGTTTTTTTAACCAGAGAAATTGACTAACCATGAAACTCAGGTAGGCACCCTCCTCTAACCCAAGTTTTTCTCAGGTTATTTATGCAACAGGGCCCTGTTCAAGTTTGTTTACATACAATGTAGCAGATCCAATGGTTACCCCCCTTGGGGACGGGACGGACTTAGGGGCCAATTCTTACAATTTGATAGAACTTCTCTAGAAAATGCATGGTCTGAAATTTCCTATAAACTTGGCAGATATATTGTATTACTGTCAGTGTGATAATGGACACCATGCCCTCCTGGAGGTACGGTATCCAAGATCTCCCAATTTTTACTATGTTCTTTGTGCAATGGGTGAAATGGAGGGTGAAATTGCAGTACGGTAATCGGGTGAGTGCAAGATGTCCCCCAGGCCTCCTGCTTCCATTTCCTACCACATCATGTGAACTGTTGTCTCAAATTATCAAAATGCACTGTAGAATATCTAATTGGAGGATAATGTGTCATATACATGTAGTGGAGGCATACCAGTCACCTTTAAGCGACATTACTCTACGTAGGTTATTTGTATCATGAAGAAGATTCATACAGTACCATCATCTTGATTCTGTCAAACATACAGATGTTCATACATAATGTACATTGGAATGTGAGCATCATGTGGAACTGTCAAAATAAATGTTCAAGGTTATTCCTGGTGTCATGGATGATGGACTTTCCTTGTATCCATAAGGTGGTTAAGTGCTGTTCTGCACCAGGAGCGTTTCCAAAAGACCTCCGTGATCCCAACATGCACTTCTATGAGGGCTACACCAACATCCCATCCAGCATCTTCTACTGGTGGCTCAACCCCCTCTTCTGCACTGGCTATGACCACCGTTTGGAGCTCATGGACCTAGGCTCACTGACAGAAACCCACACAGTACGTTACAATGCTGGCAAGTTTATTCAAGCGCTGGCCAAAGAAGAGGTAAGTTTTAATACTGAAGTTAATTGACAGTTCAGTTGGTATTGATATTTTCCCCACAGTGATCTCAGGTCCATGATTTGACCCAATGAACTTGACTACGTCTGTTTTGTATACCAAATAAAATCAGCTGAAATTTGAATTGGTCATTTGTAATTAGATAATAACCCTTAGGTATTTCGATGGCTGTTGTCAGGCGGTTGCATCAAGCGAATGACGACAACATCTAGAACATCAAACAAAAACATATGTACAGACTTACTAAAGTTATTCTCTATCTCCCCCCTAAGTCGCTGTCCAACTGGAAAGTGCGACAGGGGCTGTAGTGGATGAAAGTTTATTTCACATAGTCCTTATCCATTCAGGTGGTCTCTTGACACGCGTGGATCGTTGCGGGTTTGGAGTGTCAGCCATTGGTGGGTCGCCTGTGGTTGGCTGTGGCAGGCGGGGTCCCGTGGCAGGTAGTGCAGCTGGAGTTTGGGCTGCTGGCGGTTCCATTGGTGCCTCGGCAGTGGGTAGCGTGGGCTGAGGCGGAACATCAGGAGTTGGGCGTGTGACTGGGACAACTGGTTGATCGCGGTTTATCTCGGTCGTGATCTTGTGGTGGGTGGGTTTGATCCATTGCTTCTCCAGTGGAATTGCAGGAGGTCGAGGGGTTAGTCGTGCCATGTCGTCGACTATGGATCTACGAGGCTCTTGCAGTCATCATGGAGGTGCCTTGATGGGCAGAGTGGAGTGCCCGAATGTAGTCGTCGCGTAACGTTGGTGGGATAACAACCCGGTCTTTGTACATGATAACGCCATCGAGGGTATAAAGGTGGTCACGGAATTGGTAGTATGGGCGAAGGGGTTCAGGCCATCCATGTCGTGTTCGGGGCAAGTCTCCGTACTCGAGCATGTTGGTGAGGCGGGCCAAGTCTTGGTCACTTGTGGTTGCTAATTTGACGCGATCCCAGGTTATCGACTGTAGGCCCTCGAGGGATGCAGATGCAGAAGCTTCAAGCAAGATGTCAATGTCGCATTGCATGGGAGCGTTGTCTCGTAGCAGCGCAATGAAGTCTGTGGGCCCGGGTGTGTACGAAGCGGAGCCTATGTCATCCTCGAGTAGGTATTTGGCCGGGTTGGGATCACCTGTAGGATGGCGAGACATGCAGTTGGAGGCCCGGTTCCTTGCACCTTGGATGTGAATCACTCTGAAGCTGTAGCGTAGCGTCTTCTCCTTGAGGTTACGGAGGCGTGGGTTGCTTATCTCATCGAGGGCGCGGGTCGCAAAGATGCCAAGGAGCGGCTTGTGGTCAACTGCGACAATGAGGTCCTTGCATCCAAGGACAAAGTATCGTGCACGGTCGAGGGCATCTGCCACAGCGAGGGCCTCCCCTTCAATGGGTGCGTAGCGTGATTCGGCTGGATGTGTGAATCGGCTGCCGACTAGAACAATCTTCCGTCCTTCGCGACAACAAAATGGCTCGGCTGTGCCGTCTGCATGACATTGGCAGTGTTTCTGCAGTAGCCAAAAGCCAATGCCAGTTTTTGACCAATCCGTGACGAGGCATGTGGGTTTTGATTTATCAAAGATCTTGACGCCATTGTGTATCTCATTGATGATCCTCTGTTTGGACTCACAGAAGAGCTTGTCTAGCATCTCATCCCAATGGAAGGTCTGTCCTGGCTTGAGGAGATTGAATGTAACCTATCGCATTAGAATGGGGGTGTGTTTGAAGATGTTGTCGTCATAGATAATAACCCTTAGGTATTTCGATGGCTGTTGTCAGGCGGTTGCATGAAGCGAATGACGACAACATCTGGAACATCAAACAAAAACATATGTACAGAGTTTCTAGAGTTATTGTCTAGTGATCACATTTAACCCGTTGAGGTTTTGCATATTTTTTCTGTTTCAATTTCAATTAGCAATATTATAGTGTATGAAATGGACATTTCTTCGCTGAAATTTACTGAAGAAGCAAAATGTGAAGTAATTACCGCCCTGAAATGTTTTTCCTATTATTTCCTTTTTTTATGTGACAAAGACATAAAACAATAGATATAGGCCCTAACAGAGATAATTGAAAACCACAACATTTTCCAAAGATTGCCCCTTTGTTTTGTGTCATTGTGATTCCTTCACCTGTTACGGCACATTATGGTAAATTGCACATTTTGGTTTAAAAAAAAAAAATTGTTACCAAAATGTGCCAATAGTGCACCTTATTACAGCACATTTTGGTAACTCTACACATTACGGTAACTTACCAAAATGTGCTGTTACATTCACCCAAGTTATGCCTGTAATAGCATTTGTTTATCATATTTTCAATCTGCAAACTTAATAATTCCAATATTATGGAAATATGAAATGTGAAATACATTGTATGACTTTACACGTACCTATCCCAAACAATGCATCACAGGTCTCATAATGTATTTCTTTATGTTTTTATGGATAGCGCCCCCATGTGGGGACCTTGGGAAATTTCAACTATAACAAATAATGAGATTCGACTTGTACAGCATTTGTGGCAAATATGAAAGTGATTGATCTATAATAAGACATGTATACTGGGATAAAGAGATTAAATACAGAAAAATTGTGTTTTTAGCATATTTCCTATGTTCTTCTTTATATTTTGGTAAATAGCGCATTCTATGGGTGACCTTGAAAAATTTCAAATGCGCAGTCATGTAGAGTATGAGTTGCTCTACCCATGTGCCAAATATGACAATAATTGAATACATCACACAATAACAAAGTTATATGGGGGAGGGGCACAATGTGCCCCCCTCCCTTTGGGCCTGGGAAGGGTCAAAATAGCTTGGGCTTTATAGGGTTAAGTCACTACCAATTATAAAGTCATGTTTGTGGATATAATAGTTCAATTCAACCATTTATCATAAGCATTGATTGCGACATCTCAAACCTTTGTGATTAATTTCCATTTTTCTGTAGGCTTGTGCCAGAGCCACTGGTAAGCCAGTCAACCTATACTGGGTGTACATCAAGTCCTTATATCCTGGTCTTATCTGTGCAGCCGTCTTCAGGTTCATTGCAGACACATTGTCATTTGTTTTGCCCTATATCCTCTCTGGAGCGATTGCTTATGCCACAGAGCTGGTCTACCCGACCACTGGGGATGGTGAGGTATGCTGTAAATCCGCACTTCTCAATTGTTGTTGTTGTTTTTATTTGCAGCCCAATTTGGATCATACAGAGTATTCTTGAGGCCCAGTTACATGTATGGATGCAATACAATTTCATTTTATGCTTCCGCTGGAGTGTCGCTGGAAGCATTAGGATTTCGGGTTGTTCGTCTGTTCTTCCGCGATCCTTCCATCCGTAATAAGTTTTGTGGACAGTGTAACAAAACAAAAAAAATTGTTTGTGATTTCTGAATGAAACTTGGCATGGATACACATACTATGTTGTGCCCATCACCTCTTGGGTGCACGCGGGTCAAGGTCAAATCCTCAAAATTTCAGTATTTCCCTCATGGATGTCTATGCAGTGCCTGAATTTATTTTCTTGAAAATTTTTGTGTCCATGCATTGCCTTAAAAAAAAAAATTCTCTAGAGATAGTTTTGGGCTGTGAGGTCAATGGTCAAACATTAGAGGTGAAGTGAAAATGCTAAAATTTCACTTTTTTCTCCATATTCTTCAGAAATGGTTCATGGTATCTTCATGGAACTTTAATAGTACATATGCATAATGTACTACCTGACAGTGGTCATTTCTGGAATTATGAGGTCATGGGTTCAATGGTCAACTCAATTAAGGTCCAAAGGCCAAGGTCTAGTCCTCAAAATGTCAATACTTTCCTTGTATTTACGCAATGCCGAAAGGTATTTTCTTGAAACCTAATTAGTGTATACATGTATAACCCACTAGAAACTATCTGGGATAGTTTTTGGCTGAAAGGTCAGAGGTCAAAAGGTCAAAGATCAGGTGAAAATTCTGAATTTCTCTTCTTTCTCCATATGTTGGAAGTGGCTCAAGGTATCATGAAACGAGTAAAAATTTATGCATGTACTGCCTGACAGAGATTCTATAGGGAATATTAGGGTCATGGGGTGAAAGGTCAAGGGTCAACGGCCAGGTTAAAATGATAGCTAAAATTACACATTTTTGCCATACCTTGGCAATTACTCAATGCATTTAGACCTATAAAAGGGTCAAAGGTCAAGTAAAAATCCTAAATTCCCCAAATAACTGCCCTCTTAAGCAATATAGCCATGCATCCGATTATACCTAGTTCAAGGAAAGCGAACACTCGGCACATTTCTGACAAACATGTCATTTTAATAATTTGCCAATTATGCGAAACTTTCATCACACATTGTCAAGATGTACTATAGACATGTTTGGAGAACCATGCACAATGGGTGGAGGCATACCAGTTGCCATAGCAACAATTCTGGTTGCCATTGCCATGAAGTGTCACTGAAGACGTAATGTTTTTGGGTAGTCGGTCACTCCTTCCATCTGTCTGTCCATTCATAATCAATTTTATGGACAGCATACTTAACTTAAGCACCATTTGAGGTATCAAATGAACCTTGGCACTTCTATGTATGAGTGAATAAAGCTGTGCCTATCAACTTTAGAGGGCACAAGCCATAGTGACCTTTGTAGTTTGTATTTTTGAAATTTTTGAGAAGTATTGTCATGAAAATACAGGTAGTTATAATTTGGCGGTCATATGCAACCATTTTCTCACATAGGCAAGCTGTTCTGTAAACCTATTTGGAGAATAATGCAAAATAGCAGAGGCATGTCAGTCACCATGGTGACCTTTCATGTTTATTTTTGTTTTAGGAAGACATCAAAGCCCACCTGTGAGAGTTTTGCAGCCGACTGCCTGGGCTTTTAGCACTGCTATATAGATATTGCAGTGACTGATGTAATGGTCATGTTTTGAAAATGGGCAGTACTTGGCTCTTTGAAAATATTTACACTTTGCATTGGAATAGTGTGTACAAGATGCTGTCGTACATGTATCACAGTATTGTCTTTAGAACACAGTACTCTGCAATACATGTATTGTGTAATCGTGGGTAATCAAGTAGTTTAGCAGCAACAAAAGTGGGCATCATCCTGACAATTGTATATTTTTGTTCATAGTCCAGAAGGATAGGACAGAATGTGTAGCTCACAGGTTCTGGGGCTTGAGTTATGTTGTAAATGGATTTAAATGGACCCTATTCATTCACTCTTTTCAAACATTTAATGATTGCAGTACTGAGCTGTTATAAGGCATTTGTAAAGTCATTGGATACTATGATGAATGACTTTCTGAACAGTTTCCCTTTACACTCTAATCCAGTAATACCATGTGAGATGCACTCAGAGGGAAATCAAACTCAGTTACTTCTATACATGAGAGGTACTCAGAAAATTTATTTTGACTGTGTGCTATTTGCTGTGGATGTTGCCATCCCCTCCAGCCAACCACCAAGTATGTCTCCTGGTACACATTCTTCACCAATGGATTCGTGCTGGTCACTCTGCTCTTCATCCTGACCCTCATCCAGTGCCTATGCAACCAGCATCACTTTCAGTATGGCATTATGGAAGCAGCCCATGCCAAAGCAGCAATCCAGGTCAGTTTTCCCTAGTGGTTAACAGCAGTCACACAGTCCTGAAGCATATTACACCTACAGACACTGTTTATAAACAATACACTTTCTGACAGTTGGAGCTGTGTATATGTTAATTTCATTGTTACTCCAAAAGTAAATCAGCCTGGTCATGCTGGACACCTTCACACTGGCTCTAGGCTCTGTACAGGGATATTAAAATGCAAAGCGTGTTTCCTGTAGCTGCACCTTGCGACTGGGGCAGGACAACTACTGTAGGCAAGTCCACATCATTGCATCCGTGACCCCTCAAAGAACAAGCAGCTTGCATGAAACTAAGCACAAATAATCCCAGAGGCTCCAACCTCAAGCACCTCTTAACCCACTGAAGACCAGTAACTAGCATACTCATCCAGACAGGTGCCTATGGGAAATGTCTGTTAAAGCAAATCAGCTTGTCCTCAATGGGTTAAGTGGGAGATTTTCTAGCCTGGATCCCTTGCAAACTGGAGGCTCTTGATTGCATGATCATGCACACAGTACACTATGTGAAAGGAGTGCACGTCACAAGCTCTAAGTGCGACATCCTCTACAGCTGGGGATCAGGGCTTGCCTATAAGGCCCCTGGAAGCTGTAAGTTTACAGATGTTCTGTGATGCTATTGTAGACTTGATTTTAAACATAAGTGACCCTGCATCACAAAACCACCACAGAATTGGCAGATATTGATTTAGTTGAGGGCTTATTCTGAGAAAAAAAAAAAAGACTCTTAAGCTTTAAAATGATGTAGAACTCAATAAAAATGGACACCCCTAATCTATCTAAATGATAGAAAGTACAATATTCAGGGAGAGTGTTCATTGAGAACAGAATTAGCTCTGAAGTATATATAGGGTCTACTTAAGTGCTTTATCTCACCAGGCTGTGCTCTGTACAATGAATTGGACTAAAACCAGGATGTGAAACATGATAACATGGAGCTACATAGCATCCACAATGATGGGCTAATGGGAATAAGCTGAAGTTGTGCATACCAATATTTATTGGATACACATTCTATTCCAACTTTCAAAGCAGTAGCACCACCTTTCAAACATTATTAGACTTGAAAGAGTATGCAAAGGAATTATAAGAATTGAAAAGGGGCTTATAAGATATTATAAGTAATCAGTGATCACACTATTCTACAAAAAAAAAGACCATTGGTGTTTTGTTTTTGTTTGTTTGTGTGTGTGTGTGTTTGTTTTTGTTTTTTTTTGGGAAGGGGGAGGGGTCTGGCCTCTTCAACATGTAGTGGAAGTGAGACATAGGCATCTCTTCCATTTGACGCAGCAATGAAGTCAGCAATTTGGTATTCTCTCAATTCCATTCCACAACTTTGTGAGCTATCACCACTAAACTCACACCACAGGTGCATTACTTACCAAAAAAAGCTGGTCAATTTCAAATGTGTACGGGTGAGGTCTGACTGATAAGCACTGTACTCACCGTATTGTACTACTGTAAAACGTGATATATTTGCAGCATGAATTTTTTGCGAATTAGAGCCGACGGCCTTTTTTGCGGCATGAAATTTTTGCGAACTGCCACTGGCATTCAACGCATATAGTGTATAAAAGAACATTCACATGCATTTTAATTTTGCGAATCTTCGTGCTAGCGAAATTAGTGAAATTAAAATGCACACGAACATTCCTCATTTTACAGTATCAACTTTTGACAGCTTTGAGCTATGACCATGAAACTCACATTACAGTTAGATCACCTAATGATGCTTGTCAAGTTGGAATGTATATGTATGTTATACAGTTGAACCTCTGTTATCCGGCCTCCCTTTATCCGGATCTCTCTATTATCCGGACGCAATCTCGCCGTGATTTTTTTTTTTTATGCCTCCGCCACGAAGTGGTGCCGGAGGCATTATGTTTTCGGGTTGTCCGTCCGTCCGTCCGTCCGTCCGTCCGTCCTTCCTTCCGTCCTTCCGTCCGTCCTTCCGTCCGTCCGTAATGAATTTTGTGGACAAGGTAACTATCGAAACCTGTTGAGGTATCCTAATGAAACTTGGCATGTATGTGTATTAGGGGGTGAAGTTGTGCCTATCAACTTTTGGGTGCACATGCTCAAGGTCAAAGGTCAAAAGGTCAAGGTCAAATACATAAAATGTCACTATTTCCAACATATCTATTGAATGCCTGAAGATATTTTCTTGAAACTTAGTGTATACATGTATTACCCAATTCAGATTCTCTGGTGAAAGTTTGGGTCATGAGGTCAAAGGTCAAAGGTCAAAAGGTCAGGGTCAAAGACATAAAATTTCACTATTTCCACCATATCTATTGAATGCCTGAAGAGATTTTCTTGAAACTTAGTGTATACATGTATTACCCAATTAAGATTCTCTGGTGAAAGTTTGGATCATGAGGTCAAAGGTCAAAGGTCAAAAGGTCAGGGTCAAATACATAAAATTTCACTATTTCCACCATATCTATTGAATGCCTGAAGATATTTTCTTGAAACTTAGTGTATACATGTATTACCCAATTAAGATTCTCTGGTGAAAGTTTGGGTCATGAGGTCAAAGTTCAAAGGTCAAAAGGTCAAGTAAAAATATTAAAACTTCTTTTTTTTCTCCGTACCTTGGAAAATTGTTCAAGGTATCTTCATGGAACGTAGTATATACATGTACTGACTGGAAGTGATTATCTAGAGAATGTAGGGTTCATGGGGTCAAAGGTCAGGGGTCAAAGGTCAAGTGCAAGACTTCAAAATTTTACTATTACCCTCATATTTATGCAATGCCAGCAGGGTTATTTTTTTACACTTGGTGTATGCATGTGTAACCTAATAGAAATTCTCTGGAAAGTTTTTTTTTTCTCTTTTTGCCTCAAAGGTCAAAAGGTCAAAGATAAAGTGAAAGTGCTGAACTATCTTTTTCCTCCATATCTCGGAAGTGGCTCAAGTTACCTTGAAACTTAGTACATATTATGCATGTTCTACCTGAAAGTAATTATCTTATGAATTTTAGGGTCAAGGGCCAGATGAAAATGGTAACAATTTACTATTCAATTCAGAAATTGCACTTTTTCTCCACACCTGTACCTTGAAAATTACTCAATGCCTAAATGTATGAATGGGTCAAAGTCAAGTTAAAGTCCTTAAATCCCTAGATACATGCTCTCTTATTCATCCAATTAAACCTACGTCAAGGAAGGTGAACATTCAACACATTTGTGACAAACTTGTCATTCCAATATTTTGCCAATTTTGTGGAAATGTAATCACACAGTGTCCACATGTACTATCTAGACCTATTGGGAAAATCATGCATTATGGCGGAGGCATACCAGTCGCCAAAGCGACATTTCTAGTTTTTAATAATTACGGGAAGAAAGGGGGATTCCCAACTCCTTGAGAACTCCTACCCAAACACACATGAATTACATATTACTTCCAATATGATTAACATACATTGCATCAAATTTCCTTCCAAATTGCTTACCTTCAGACATTTCAACATCCCGAAACATCCCCAAATGTAACAATGAAAAGGTTGCAGTATACACATTACTACATGTAGCACTACAATGGGCTACATCAGTACATGTGTATGTATATGTACATGTATAAAGCATTGAGTCTCCTGTATCCGGCCAAATCCCTTATCCGGACGAGCCCCGGTCCCGACTTGTCCGGATACGAGAGGTTCAACTGTATAATAAATATAAAATCCAAACATGTCAAAGGTCAAAAGGTCAATGAATTTTACCTCATAGGCACAGTACTGGCAGTACTGCAGTGTGTTCTCAACAACTTTCCACAAATTTGAGGTATGACCAGGAAGGGGAAGTTGGAGGGGGATGGGGAGGGGGAGGAGGGTTACATTTTATATGTCTTAGAGATCCCTATTTGTTTCTTATAAACCCGGCCTTTACACATACATGATAACTTTTGAAAAGATTATGGTACTACATGTAAAATTTATATTACTTAATAAAGAGGAATAGAATAAGCTTTATCAGTTTGCAGAGTTTCAGCTACCGTAACTCTGTTAATCCCTTCATTTTGATTGTTATGAGTTCCTTGTCCCATTTTTTTATGCCTCCGCCACGAAGTGGTGCAGGAGGCATTATGTTTTCGGTTGTCCGTCCGTCCGTCCGTCCGTCCTTCTGTCCGTCCGTCCTTCCGTCCGTCCTTCCGTCCGTCCATAAGTAATGAATTTTGTGGACAAGGTAGCTATCAAAACCTGTTGAGGTATCCTAATGAAACTTGGCATGTATATGTAGTAGGGGGTAAAGTTGTGCCTATCAACTTTTGGGTGCACATGGTCAAGGTCAAAGGTCAAAAGGTCAAGGTCAAATACATAAAATTCACTATTTCCACCATATCTATTGAATGCCTGAAGATATTTTCTTGAAACTTAGTGTATACATGTATTACCCAATTAAGATTCTCTGGTGAAAGTTTGGGTCATGAGGTCAAAGGTCAAAGGTTAAAAGGTCAGGGTCAAATACATAAAATTTCACTATTTCCACCATATCTATTGAATGCCTGAAGATATTTTCTTGAAACTTAGTGTATGCATGTATTACCCAATTAAGATTCTCTGGTGAAAGTTTGGGTCATGAGGTCAAAGGTCAAAGGTCAAAAGGTCAGGTTCAAATACATAAAATTTCACTATTTCCACCATATCTATTGAATGCCTGAAGATATTTTCTTGAAACTTAGTGTATACATGTATTACCCAATTAAGATTCTCTGGTGAAAGTTTGGGTCATGAGGTCAAAGGTCAAAGGTTAAAAGGTCAGGGTCAAATACATAAAATTTCACTATTTCCACCATATCTATTGAATGCCTGAAGATATTTTCTTGAAACTTAGTGTATGCATGTATTACCCAATTAAGATTCTCTGGTGAAAGTTTGGGTCATGAGGTCAAAGGTCAAAGGTCAAAAGGTCACGTTCAAATACATAAAATTTCACTATTTCCACCATATCTATTGAATGCCTGAAGATATTTTCTTGAAACTTAGTGTATGCATGTATTACCCAATTAAGATTCTCTGGTGAAAGTTTGGGTCATGAGGTCAAAGGTCAAAGGTTAAAAGGTCAGGGTCAAATACATAAAATTTCACTATTTCCACCATATCTATTGAATGCCTGAAGATATTTTCTTGAAACTTAGTGTATGCATGTATTACCCAATTAAGATTCTCTGGTGAAAGTTTGGGTCATGAGGTCAAAGGTCAAAGGTCAAAAGGTCAGGTTCAAATACATAAAATTTCACTATTTCCACCATATCTATTGAATGCCTGAAGATATTTTCTTGAAACTTAGTGTATGCATGTATTACCCAATTAAGATTCTCTGGTGAAAGTTTGGGTCATGAGGTCAAAGGTCAAAGGTCAAAAGGTCAGGTTCAAATACATAAAATTTCACTATTTCCACCATATCTATTGAATGCCTGAAGATATTTTCTTGAAACTTAGTGTATACATGTATTACCCAATTAAGATTCTCTGGTGAAAGTTTGGGTCGTGAGGTCAAAGGTCAAAAGGTCAAGTAAAAATATTAAAACTTCTTTTTTTTTCTCTGTACCTTGGAAAATTGTTCAAGGTATCTTCATGGAACATAGTATATACATGTACTGACTGGAAGTGATTATCTAGAAAATGTAGGGTTCATGGGGTCAAAGGTCAGGGGTCAAAGGTCAAGTGCAACACTTCAAAATTTGACTATTTCCCTCATATTTATGCAATGCCAGCAGGGTTATTTTTTTTTTACACTTGGTGTATGCATGTGTAACGTAATAGAAATTCTCTGGAAAGTTTTTTTTTTAACTTCTTTTGTTGCCTCAAAGGTCAAAAGGTCAAAGATCAAGTGAAAGTGCTGAACTAACTTTTTCCTCCTTATCTCGGAAGTGGCTCAAGTTATCTTGAAACTTAGTACATATTATGCATGTTCTACCTGAAAGTGATTATCTTATGAATTTTAGGGTCAAGGGCCAGATGAAAATGGTAACAATTTACTATTTAATTCAGAAATTGCACTTTTTCTCCACACCTGTACCTTGAAAATTACTCAATGCCTAAATGTATGAATGGGTCAAAGTCAAGTTAAAGTCCTTAAATCCCTAGATACATGCTCTCCTATTCATCCAATTAAACCTAGGTCAAGGAAGGTGAACATTCAACACATTTGTGACAAACTTGTCATTTCAATATTTTGCCAATTTTGTGAAAATGTAATCACACATTGTCCACATATGTACTATCTAGACCTATTGGGAAAATCATGCATTATGGCGGAGGCATACCAGTCGCTGGCGACATTTCTAGTTTTTTTTTCTTTGTGCCATTCATTGCACAGAGCACCATGGGCTGACATTACACACTTGAATACTGTAAAAATGGAAATGTTTGTGATGTTTGACTTTTTGTGCATTTGTACAACCAGATAGCAGCACAAAAATAAAAGCACAAGAATATTTTTGCTTGCTGTATGTTGATGAGCGTGTAAAATCACTCACGCGAAAGTATCCACTTTTACAGAAGACCCTCAACTGCAAAGATACTTTTCTCAACAAACACTTTTCCAGAGGATGTACTTTCTTTCCATTGATTTTTTGATACTTAAATGGGAAAGTCCATTGTAATGAGTTATAACCATAAAGTTTATTCATTCAGAATCTGCCCAAAAGTCAATCCTTACGAAAGTCCATTTGCTTGGCTTTGTTTGTCATTTTAAAGCTTAGAGTCTGCTCTTTCAGAATCTGCACTTACGTGTAACTGACAATTCAAGTCTGGTGACTTGGTGGTGGTTTTGTTATGCATTGGATCACTTTTATTCATAAGGATGTCGAAGAACCTGTATATTTTATATGTTTGTTAATACGTTAAACAGACTATGATGTCACTGAATGTTAAAGTCACAGAAACATTTTGTTTATCTTCCAGACAGCTGTGTATAGCAAGTCACTGCGCCTTTCCAGCTTCTCAATTAGTGGTGGCTCAATGACGATGGGAAAAGTCACCAATCTCATGTCAGTTGACGCGGAGAACATATTCAATGCATTGCAATGGATCCAGCATGTATGGTCTATTCCTTATGTGGTAAGTGTTGTATGTGTGCATGTGTTTGTGTTCATGTATGTGTGTATGTGTGTGTGTATGAAGAGAATTATTTAGGTGTACATCAATAGAAAAAGATGGTAAAGATCCTCTTGGCATTTAGATGCCCATTAAAAATCACACCAATTACACTTCTAAATGTAGATTCCAAAATTCTTCCAATGCTTTTATAGTGAAAAGAAAAAAAGTTGAATAAAATAATACACAATGTATATCAGGTAGGATACACAGAAAACGGGAATATTGGATCAACTATACACTGTACAATTAATACTAGGTGTTTCAAAGAACATTTTCCACTTTTGATTCTTAATAATTCAAAAACTATATGTCAGATAACACTGTCATTGATATGAGTGATAGCTGAATAGTGTACAATTTTGTTGGAGGTGGTTTAATTATGAAAGCATAAATCAGTTTCATGAAATCCATGATTAATTTCACAGTTAGGTTCCAGATTTTGCTCTATTTTCAACCCTCTGTACAAAACTTTCACTTTGCACAGGGGTCAATGGGTGTGTATGGGAGTGTGTGGTTATAGGGGCTGTACAGTTCTGGTTGAGGTGAGGATTTAGCTTTTAATGTTTTGCAAGATATTTAGAAACCACTCTATGTGATGTCAAAAAGCATGCAATTCTAAGGGGTATCAAAAGTTTATTTGATGAAAATCGGTTTTGAAATGGCTGAGATATCTACAAACAAGGTCAAACAAAGAGATCCTTATAAAAGGCGTGGCCTGTAGCCTTTTATTATTATCACTTTTTTGGATATCTCAGCCATTAGAAAACCAATTTCCATCAAATAAATGTTGAATCCTTCTTAGAATTACATGCTATTTCATATTTCATGAGAGGTTTCTCATTATCTTACTAAGGAATGTTATAAACCTGAATCCCCACCTCAACCACTACCGTACAGTCCCTGTAACACCCTGACAGTGGTCCTGAACAATGGCCAGGGTTTGAATGCTTCATTATTTATTCATGAGAAGTTCCACTGTCACAACTAGTCTTTATTCAGCCTCTGGCAGTATCTGTGTAAAGTCAGATGCCTGCCAATACTGTCGTTGAGTTGCGACAGTGCTCTCCCTACTTTTGAAAAACGAAATTACAATGAATACCTTCTGTTCTGTCGTAAACATGGTGACAGGAAGCAAGGAAAATCAATTAGAGTATACACTTGTGTATATGGGCCTTAAATAAATTTACTGTGAAACAAATCGCCCCAGTGAAAAATGCTGCTGAACTCTTTACCAAAAATGATCTCTTTTTATCGAAAAAGCGACAACTTTGTCAGACTATTAGTAGACAGTTGTATTAAAATGAAGAACTTTAGATCATTATGCTTATTTGTATCCCAAATTTAGTGATATGTGAAGCAAAATTTGAAAATGATTGCCAACTGGAATGAAATGTGGTGTTTGCAAGCACATGGAAACATGATTGTGCTTACTTTTTCCATGTGCATGCATTTTACCCTTTTCTGTGCATGAATTCAGACTACATGTAGCAGTGCCCACATGTTGAATTATTGATTTAGCATTCATGTGCCTGGGAGCGCGAGACTGACACCTAGTCAACACATGGTTCAGGCAGGGAGGTGCTGTAGGCCAGCGGATTGAGGCTGAATTTGGGGGTCAACTGGCAACTATCGTATAACAAACAAATTTTGTAATTTTTTGAAAGTACATGTCTTAACAAACTTACCAGTAAAATTTACCCAGAATTTCTGCGTCGGAACATGCCCAAATGACGTCATCAATGTGGCCACCCCCAAACCAGAAAAAATGAATGGGAATTTTAGGATATCTCAAGTGTTCATTATACAACTGACATTAATCATGAGATAAGTTGCCAGTGTATGTATTTCTTATTTCCTGCCTTTCTTCAAGCAAAATTGGGCCCATTTGTGACCTCTTTTTCAAAAAATCTGAGCCAAAATTAGGTCATTTCTATGGCAACTTTATGCTGAAAACAATTTTTTTTTTCTCAAACAAAAAATGCAACACCCTCTCAACGATAAATACCATTTTAAATCATATAAGTATGTAAATTTAATTGACTGGAGTTGAGATCTAACCTGTGAGAGACCATAGCTACCATGGTTACACTCAAACTTGCCTGTAGCCATTATAACACAGCTGTCCAGATATCACAATTTTCATTATTAGTGGTGTATTATGTATATTCCATCTCAGTAGCTGGATTTTTTGTTTGTTTTTCGTTTTGCATTTGGCACAATCATAAGACAAGCTGACATTTCGTTCAAGCCAATTAGGCATAGAACATAGATTAAGTCAATTTCTTATAAGATGAGACCCTCCTCATCCTCAGCCCCCACTCCCAATAAAAATGGTTAGTTTATGGCTGTTCCTTTCTTGCAGTCCTGTAGGGTGTTTCACCAAACTTCTCATTGGTTTCAGTTTCACTTCACTGGTTTCAGTCTCGCTATCTCACCTTTCTGATTGGTATGTTTCAGTCACGAGGACATGCTAAGTGAAACTGAAAACACTAATTGACACTGATTTCACTGAAATCAATGTTGGTGAAACGGGTCTTGCATGGACTTCTGTACGATATCAAAGTAAGCTCATTATACTCGATGGACTACTACAACAAATACTGTACTTCTGAAAGAAATGAAGCACTGTTAACAGAAACTGGATACACATTTTGTCATAGATCACATTAGTCCAGTCAAAATAGGATTTCATCCACTACTAATTGCAGTAGGAAATTCCACTGCAGTGCTACTTGTTATGGGCTCCTAAACACCTTACTCAAAGTCCCAAGAAATCCAGTGGGGCAAAGTGGCTAAATTTCCATAATATGCAAATTAGCTCCATTATGATAAAAATACAGTGTTTCCATGAAAACTATACTTCTAGGTTTTAGATTGGAACACCGAAAGTGTTGAAACCTATGTTTACAATGTCAGTTAGTGCGAGTCAAACATTCACCATGTACATAGTCTGGGCCTCATTTGCATAATATGCAAATTAGCTCCCATAGGCCTAATGATAAAAATACAGTGTTTCCATGAAAACAATGCTTCTAGGATTGAGACCGGAAGACCAATAGTGTTGAAATCTATGTTTACGATGTCAGTTAGTGCGATGCAAACATTTCCATGTACATAATCTGGGCCTCATTCGCATAGTATGCAAATTAGCTCCCATAATGGTAAAAATACAGTGTTTCCATGAAAACAATGCTTCTAGGTTTCAGATTGGAACACCGAAAATGTTGAAACCTATGTTTGCAAAAATACATAATTATGTTCTATGGGTACATGCCTTTAAACAGTCTTTCTGGTCCTCTAGCAAAGAAACTTCTGTTTAATGAAATTCAATGGAGTCAACAGATGATATATTGCTCTGCAATTTTGACTTTAATACAATGACATACTATAGTTAAAGTGGTTATCATTCGAAGGGAGCGTATGGGAAGTACCCGCATTAACTGCCTCTATACATGACCCTTTGCAACGCAAATATCAACGCAATTACAGTCGTTCCAAAAGTGCATGTCTCAAAAAAAAAGTCGTTCTTTGAGTTTTATGACTATCACTTGAGTTTTATGTTTATGTATAATTATCGTATGGTGCTATAATCATTGTAAATTCTTTTCATTCAACATAGTTTTACGCACTTCATTTTCTGTTACAAAGAAAGTGATGTTTATCTGTTCTTGTTAAAAATGAAATAAAAATTAAATTGAATTGTATTGAATTGGATTCCTGCCATATCAAGACACTTTTTTTTCTATAAAAATTGCCGGAATAGAGATAAAATAACAACATTGATCTACAATATCTATGCATTCCAAAGGGTTCACTTGCAGAGACCACCTTGGGAGAGGTGCTCAAAGTAACTCCATGCATCCTAAAGGCGATGAAAAACATGCAGTATACAACCGAGAGAAATGTTCCATGGTTACATACCTCTGAAAAGCTCTCCTCCCTGTGTAGCACATACGCTTTTATTTTCGTAAAATGCAATTAAGGTGATATAGGAGACGTTGCTTTACAATATCTATCGTCAAGCCCTTGGAAAGTGCCCAGATTACCCCTACCCTGACCGTCGTGGTCCCGAAACAGATTAACAAAACATGCATTATAATATGCCAAAGCAAACTCACTTGTACATGCATGTAAAGTTTTTTTGCCGAGTGGAAATAAAGACACTTTACTTTTCATGATTTTTAAATGGTAGAGACACTGCTTTACAATCATCATAATGGTCAAAGGGGTGCACATTCAACGGCGACCAAGTGGGATGTGTTCAAAATCATTGAACCCCAGGGCAATATAAGTAACATGCACTATAGCATATAGCACAAATATGTTTCAATTTTCAATGCCTTCACATTGTCCCGATCGTTACGGTTGTACAGCAATTGCCCTTTTGTTTGTGAGAAATGCAATATAATTACAAAAAGAAAAATGCTCTACATTAACTACATTGTCAAAAGGGTGAACATTCAAAAGCAATCCCTTGGGAAATGTCCAAAATCACACCGCCGCTCAAGACCCGTAATTACATCACACGGATACTATGAACGCAAATACCGACGTTCTTTCGTGCATGGTTTTAGAAGTAGTTGCAGCAATACAGCTACACACTTTTATATCAATGAATGTCGTGGAAATTATAGGAGAAGCATTGCTTCAAAATATCTATTTAGTGGGAGGATGCACATTAAATGCCAATCCTGTGGGATGTGCCCCCAAAGTACACCACCCTCATGGCAATATAGAAAACATTGAATATTATTAACGCGAATACACTACATGTTCCAAACGTACGTGTTTTCAAACTGCGATCGTGCCGTAAATCAAACTTCGATGGTGCCGTAAATCAAGGGCAATTTTTTTTCTTCAAAAATACGTTGTAGTTAATAGAGGAGACATTGCTCTACAATATCCATATCGTGAAGAGGGTGAACATTAAAAGACAACCCCATGGGAATTGTCCAAAGGTACACCTACGCTCAAGCCCCCTTAAGACAAAATATAGATATAGCAATGTAAACACCATTGTTCTAGCGTGGATGGTTTTAAAAGCAGTTCCGGCAATATAGCAAATACACTTTTTAACAATGCAAAGTCATGGAAATGATAGAAGAGGTTTAACTTTACAAGATCTATGCAGTGGAGAGGGTGCACATTAAATGGCAACCCTGTGGTATTTGCCAAAAAATATTCCACCCTCACGGCAATACATTGTATATAAGACATATAAAATCATATAATGCGAATATAAATATGTTCCAAACGTGTATGTCTTCAAAATGCCATCGTGCCGTACAGCAAAGACACTTTTGTTTCCAAGAAATACAACTTAATAGAGGAGACATTGCCCTGCAATTACTATATTGTCAAAAGGGTGAACATTCAAAATTAATCCATTGGGAAGTGTCCAAATTCACACCTGAGCTTACGCCCTCTTGTTACAGAACATATATATTAGCAAAGCAAATACCGTAATTGTTCTAGCGTGAATGGTTGTAAAAGTAGTCCCGGCAATACAGCAAATACAATTTTCATCGATGGGAAGTAATGGAAATGATAGAAGAGACTTAACTTTACAAGATCTATACAGTGAAGAGGGTGTGCATTAAACGGCAACCCTGTGGGATGTGCCAAAAATACTCCACCCTCACCGCAATATAGAAAACATTATAATATCATATAACGCAAATATATATACAAAGAGATGCTTGGTGGTACAGAACTTCAAAATTGCGTTAAACAAATACATACTGCTACTGAACGTTTTCGACGTGCACTCTTCGGAGTAGAAACCGCACGTATGAAACAGGAAGCGCGTACATAACAATATAAGCAAATCGAGTAAACCATTCAAGCGAAACAGTGCGTACGCTGATTGGCTAAAGTAAGATAGTCGGAATCAAAAGAGTGCACCTCGTCACCTCGTCACAGTTTCGCATAGTCAGTAGAGCCCGGAGCGACGCTCACCTGCGTATGCTTGAGGCTACATTCATTCAGCTGACCAGTCCTATTCTATGCAGGCAAAAGGAGTTTGTACGCACATTGGCACTCTTTTGATTCCGACTATCTTACTTTAGCCAATCAGCGTACGCACTGTTTCGCTTGAATGGTTTACTCGATTTGCTTATATTGTTATGTTCGCGCTTCCTGTTTCATACGTGCGGTTTCTACTCCGAAGAGTGCACGTCGAAAACGTTCAGTAGCAGTATGTATTTGTTTAACGCAAATATATATATGTTCCAAACGTACATGTTTTCGAAATTCCATCGTGCCATATAGCAAAGGCACTCTTGTATCCAAAAAATGCAACCAATTACTAGAGGAAGCATTGCTCTACAATAACTACATTGTCAAAAAGGTGAACATTCAAAGGTAATCTTTGGGGATGTGTCTAAATTTGCACCTACGCTCACGGCCTTTATTACAAAATACGGATATTAGCAACGCAAATACAGTTGTTCTAACGTGAATGGTTTTAAAAGTAGGTCCGGCAATGCAGCAAATACACTCTTACATCAATGAAAAGTCATTGAAATGATAGAAGAAGATTTACCTTAAGATCTACATGATAAAGAGGGTGCTTATTGAATTGCGACCCGGTGCCGTGTGCCCCCAAAATGCCCTTTATCCTCTTGGCAATATAGAAAACATATATTATCTTATAACGCGAATATATATGTTTCAAACGTACATGCTGTCGTGCTTTATAGCAAGGGCACGTTTGTTTCCAAGAAATGCAATGTAATCAATACAGATTGTCACATAGTTCTTTACTTCAAGTGTGACATCCATATTAATATATTTTGATAAATAGAATACACAAGCAAAATGACACTTGACAGATATGTTGAACTTGCACTCTCATTCCATTGCCTAAACCTGTTTCCGAAGCTCTTTCTCGTTGCCATGGAAACAATTTTGGTGACCATGGTTAGCCTTACAATGAGTTGAATCATCTAGTGACTGGATAGTTATACCCCCGCCAAACGAAGTTTGAAGGGGTTACTGGAGTATATAGGAATCAGCGGACGGTCGGGCGGTCGGTCGGGCGGTCGGGCGGTCAGGCGGTCGGTCCGTTGCAAATCTTGCGTCGCGAACTACTTCCTCAGTTTTCAACTGATTCCCATAAAACTTGGCACAGATGTGTACCTTGGGTTGTAGATGTGCAAGACATATTTTTTAACAGTACCCAAAAGTACGTTGCCATGGTAACGGCATATTATGGGCAAAAATGGGTACAAATCTTGCGTCGCGAACTCCTCCCACAGTTTTTGATCACTTTTAATGAAATTAGGTACAGATGTTCATCTGAATATGTTAATGTGCAAGACACATATTTCCGCAGTGGCAAAAAGTGCGTTGCCATGGTAACGGCATGTTATTGGTAAAATATAGGGCAAAATGCTTCATGGCAAAACTGCTTCATCAGTGTTCTTCCAATTCTCATGGAATTCATATTGAATGTTTGTCTGAGGATATAGGTCAGCATGACACATTTCTTGACAGTGACAAAAAGTATGTTGCCATGGTAACAGCTCACATATTATGAGCCAAAATGATGGAAAATTTTGTGTTGCAAACTACTTCCTCAGTTTTTGCCCAATTTCCATGAAACGTGGTACAGTTGTGTGCCTTTGGTTGTAGATGTGCAAGACGCATTTTTCGACAGTACCCGAAAGTACATTGCCATGGTAACGGCATATTAATGGCAGAAGATCAAGGAAGGATCTTGCGGATTTAACTACTTCCTCAGTTTTTTGACCAAAGCTTATGAAATGTTGTTTGGCGGGGGTATAGCCAGTCGCTGTAGCGACATTTCTAGTTTTACTGGGCACCTACTTATTTGAAAGTTATTAAGCTTAATTTATAACTATTTGTGTAGAAAGAATTACATCCTATCATTTAGGGTTTTTTTTCATGAAAGCGTTACCATGGCAATGCCTATATTTCCCCAATATTAACACATGATTAAGACGGAAGTTGGTTTGGCACTTCGCTGAAACCAACAAGACACATCAAAGAACAAATATTTAGACATTCTTGTTATATTTTAACCAATCAAGTGAAAATTATGAAAATTATTATGAAAATTTTTGTTTATTTCTACTACGTCAGTGTAAGGTTGCTACAGAAACACTATTGGTATGCGCACAACTCACCAGCTCAACTGAAAATGAGCATACTTGATGGCTGATGACCTGAGGTACATGAGAAATAGCATTACTGTAGCTAGAATCACTTCCTTTCCGAAATATTCCATTTTTATCATTAGAAATGTCGAAGTGACAATTACTCTAGCAAAATTGCAGTTCTTAAGAAGCCATTTTGATGACGTCATTTGAGCATGTTCCGATTAGATTTTTTCGGGTAAATTTCATGTGGGATATTGTCAGGATGCATACTTTTTAAAAAAGTTAAAATTTGCTTGTTATACGATAGTTGCCAGTTGAGCCTTTTTTAAGCCACTTTTTGGCCACTGTCTGCAGGCCTACTAGAGAAGGAGAGGCAACTAAAGCTCTCCTTTGAAGTCATGCGCGGCACCGCCGAGAAGTTATGCGTTCAACTACAGGTGTTACCCATGTGCTTTGACAAAAGAGAGCATCAATAATCGGGACTAGTGCTCTCACATCTAGAAATATTTGCTCCTACTGCAATTCGCTCTCTCTTTCAATGTGATGGCAACAATGAATTAATGTACCTTGAATTGGAGCGGTGAATCAAAATGCAGTGTAAAACTCAATTTTAACAGCAAATAGTTTAAAAACACGCTGGAACACGCTTTAACGGAGTACTTTATTTGAAAGATCAAAATATCCCCTTATTAACAGATAGAAAATTAACATGCGGAAATGTGCGCATTACAGAAAAAAATTAAGTTTTTTATGAGGGCCTAATTTTCATTTCCTTTCGATTTGCGAATTACGAAGAAACTAGAAATACATGTTAATAATATTGAATTCTTTCCTAAACTATTCTAAATCAATTCGAGTATTTCATTTAAAATTTTGCGGTGAAATAAAGCTTGTAATTCAACGAAAGGTGAAATGCGTTCTTCGTCTCCGAACTTTGTCTTGCAACTAGAGCGGTGCCGAGCATGACTTCACAGCGTAATGGAATGCTAGACATCCCATTGTAACGCTTTGAACCCAAACATGTGTTTGCATGAATTACGAAGAGTTGCCACTCCATCTCTGTAACACCTCCCTGGTTCAGGCATGTCCATTGTTCAGGGCCATTGTCAGCACACACTCACATACACATCATTGGTTTCTGTGCAAAGTTCAATTTTTGTACAGAGGGTTAAAATTTGACCAAAATCTGAAACCTCATTTCAAAATCAATCTTAGATTTAATAAAAGTGATTTATGCTTTCACATTCAAATCACCTCCAACAAAATTGTACACTCTTCAACTATTGCTCATATAAATGACAGTTTTATCGGATGAACAGTTTTTTAACTATTAATGATCAAAAGTGGGAAATGCTTTTTTGAAACACCTAGTAGATATGATTTTCCATTGGTTGATACACAATATTGGTACATATTCTATAGCAGTAGATTTTGAGAGTGTTTGACTCAGTTTCACATTATGATTTTGTTTTTACTAAGTGTATTGAAATGGTTTGGATTTTGCATGGTAGGAGGTAGAATTTTAAGTATCTTTCTTTGCAACTAAGAGGAAAAGAAAGTTTACTTATCACTTAGACACTTTTACTGTATAAGCTGTTATTTTCGCGAGGGTTTAATTTTCACAAATTTAGTGAATCTCAGTTGGACCGCAAATTTAACAACACGCGAAAATGTTACCATATGCTAAGGTAGTAGTGCGCTTATGTAGGCCTCTCTGGCAATTCGCGAAAACAACATCTCACAAAAATGTCTCTGACCTCCTCATTCGCGAAAATATCTGTACGCGAAAATAACAGCGTATACAGTATTTGATTTAGAAATGTTACAGGCCTGGGCTGGCAAGAATTAAGCAACAACAGGAATTTTGAAGAGACGAAAATAGAACCAATCATATTATGTGTCAAAGATTTGCATTTGTTTGGTTTTTTTATGCCTCCACCACGAAGTGGTGCCGGAGGCATTATGTTTTCGGGTTGTCTGTCCGTCCGTCCGTCCGTTCGTCCTTCCGTCCGTCCGTCCTTCCGTCCGTCCTTCCGTCCGTCCTTCCGTCCGTCCTTCCGTCCGTCTTTAATGAATTTTGTGGACAGGGTAACTATCAAAACCTTTTGAGGTATCCTAATGAAACTTGGCATGTATAGGGGGTGAAGTTGTGCCTATCAACTTTTGGGTGCACCTGCTCAAGGTCAAAGGTCAAAAGGTCAAGGTCAAATACATAAAATTTTACTATTTCGACCATATCTATGCAATGCCTGAAGATATTTTCTTGAAACTTAGTGTATACATGTATTACCAAATTAAGATTCCATGGTGAAAGTTTGGGTCATGAGGTCAAAGGTCAAAAGGTGAAAAGGTCAAGTAAAAATATCAAAACTTCACCTTTTTTCTCTGTACCTTGGAAATTGTTCAAGGTATCTTCATGGAACACAGTATATATACATAAACTGACTGACAGTGATTATCTAGATAATTTAGGGTTCATGGGGTCAAAGGTCAGTGGTCAAAGGTCAAGGGCAACACTTCAAAATTTTATTATTTCCCTCATGTTTATGCAATGCCAGCAGGATTTTTTTTTTAACACTTGGTGTATGCGTGTATAACCTAATAGAGATTCTCTGGAAAGTTTTGTTTTTTCTTTTGTTTTTGCCTCAAAGATCAAAAGGTCAAAAATCAAGTGAAAGTGCTGAACTAATTTTTTCTCCATATCTCTGAAGTGGCTAAAGTTATCTTGAAACATACTACATATTTATGCATGTTCTGCCTGACAGTGATTATCTTATGAATTTTAGGGTCAAAGGCCAGATGAAAATGGTAACAATTTACTATTCAATGCAGAAATTGTACTTTTTCTCCATACCTTGAAAATTACTCAATGCATTAAACATATGAATGGGTCAAAGTCAAGTTAAAGTCCTTAAATCCCAAATACATGCTCTCCTATTCATCCAATCAAACCTAGGTCAAGGAAGGTGAACATTCAACACATTTGTGACAAACTTGTCATTAAATGCCAATTTGGTGAAAATGTAATCACGCATTGTCCACATGTACTATCTAGAAATATTAGGAGAATCATGCATTATGGCGGAGGCATACCAGTCGCCATAGCGACATTTCTAGTTTTTTTATTGAAAGGGAAAATGGAGTTTGATGCAGATCTCGTGATATGCAAGTGAAAAGTTTATCATTTAAATAGCTGTTGACAAACATCAAGTTATCATGCTATATCTGCCCTGTAAAACATGTTGAGTTGAGGAGTAATGTTTGTTGTTATGACGGTTCATTAATCTAGATATGATATTGAAATAAGGTTTGTTATTCCAAAATACACAAATTCCCCAAACCTATATGCTTGTTGATCCAAAAATCAGGGTTTGTGAAACCATACATACTTTGTGGCATTATTCTGGAGGGTCATTATTCTGAAGTTCATTGATCCAAATATGAAATGAGATTCATTACTCTGAAGGAATCCTTTATTTGAAAATGAAATCAAGTTTGTTATTCATAAGTGTCATTAATCCGAAAAATGAAATAATAATCTGAGAATGAACAGCGAACCTTATTACAGTTTTTTTGCCTCCATTTCAAAAGGTTCAAAATTGAAGTAAAAATTGTCACATCCCCAAATACCTGCACTCTTAGACAATAATATACTTTAGCCATTTATCTATAGAATTGAACCTAGTTCAGGGAAAGTGAGCATTCAACACATTTGTGACAATAAACCTGTCTTTCAATAGTTTGTCAATTATGTGAATTTGTTATCACACATTGTCAAAACATTGTACTATGTAGACCTATAAGAGAATGATAGTGGAGGCATATCAGTCGCCATAGCAACATTTCTAATTTGATTAATGTTAGTAAACCTTGGAAATAACAAATCTTATTTCATTGTCGGATGAATGAACCTTCTGAATAATTTTAACAAAAAATTAAACAAAAATTTGGAATAATGAAGCTTTGGAATATCAAATTGTAATTGGGTTGAGTTGGCTCCAAATTAAATCATTTATGACAGTGTTATTTATTTAAATTCATCGTCTTTATAGTAGTTCATCTTCCCCTCTTCAATCCAAGAACATTTACATACTACACAGCAAAATTGATTGGACATGATGCATGTAGATTCTAATGACACTTAGTGTGCTTATAAGACCTGTGGAAACAACCTTTATTTCATCTTGTATTTGCTTGTAACCAACAATGTCACTTTTTTGGCCAGACTTTGTGTTCTAAAACTAGAATATTAATTTAAAAGTTATGTTGATGATGATGATGATGATGATGATGATGATAATGAAACAGCATTTATATAGTGCCATTGATCTGTAGAAACATTCAAAGGTGCCTGTTATGTCACCGGAAGTGTATTAAATCTGCAAAACCACACTGATTTCAGATGCAAAGTATAATCGTATGAAATGCTGATTGTCAGAAAATAATTAGCAAAGAATAGTGCTCACATGCTGTCTTTCACTGAAACGAGTCCAGTGACTGAGATTTATTTCAGCATCAAATGAGTACTGTGAGGTTAAGAAGGGGTATTTCCATTTTTCTAAAATTATCTCATTTATGTTCATCCTTCTTCAAACTTGATCATGCAGCTGATTGGTTACCTTGTGATACTGTACTTTAACCTTGGGTCGGCAGCTCTCATTGGCTCCACTGTCTTCATTATCTCCGTGCCGATTCAGACGCTGATTGCCAAGAAGTTGGGCCAGTACCAAAGGAATAAAATGGTATGTTTGTTGTTAATCCTAGCCCACCTGAGCCAAAGGCTCAAGTGAGCTATTGTGAATTGTACAGCATGCATATATACAGTGTGCACAAACTTTTACACCTTCAGCTTCTTTGTGGTAACCCCATGACAGGTTTTCATCAAACTTGGCAGGGAGCATCTCTTTGGTGTTAGAATGTCAATCTGTTTGGAAGTGGAAATAAAAAATTGAAATTTATTGAAAGTATAAGTGAGAAGTGGCAGTAATATACCAAACAGGTTCTGTGTGAAATTGTGTGTATGAGGTGACTTCAATAGTACTCTTTTCTGAGGGGCACAACCCGAAGAAATTATTGCTGCTGAAGTCACCAAAGACACGCAATTTGACCTGAACCTCAAACAATGGCCTAGTATTTTGCACAATATCCCTCCCAATGAATTCTAAGAGTAACAACAAAGTTAAGTTGTGGTTGACCGATCTAGAGTTATCTTCTTTTTTATTAACTCACAAAATTACAATGAGGTAGTGTATGCATTGACTTTGCAATGCCCTTTATATTGCGAAGTGTAGATGCTGTGTGTTTGGTGGAAACTGTACTGTGATATGATGTCTCATGCACTAAAATAAACGTTTGTGACAAGAATGGTGCACGTGTGCTTTAATAGCAAATATTGCCATGGCAGTGTGATATAGTTCTTTTACTATTACCGTAGGGAAATAGTTGAACTTGTACAGATTTTCATGGTGGAAATATGTTTTGTCACTTTCTATGCCCTCAATTAATCAGAGGACAAGAAATAATTTGTGAGGGATATGATAGGACATTGTATACAAAGCCCAAGTGTTCAGATCTTCTGATTTTAGATCCTGCTTGTGTGCCAAGATGGCTGTCTTCCTCTTTAGGGAACATGTATTGTCAAGGTGGAAGACAACCTGTACAAGCCTGTGACACTTGCACTACAAACCCACCTGCCTGGGTGTTATCAGTATGGAGCCCCGACCCAAATGCCATTTCAGCAGGGGCAAGAATTATATCTTTTGTAATGCTGTGCAAGTACACGTTTATGCTGAGCATGCTTCGTTCCCGAAATCCATGTCTTTGCAGACATTTGCCGACAGTCGCCTGAAGCAGACCAATGAGATGCTGCAGGGAATCAAGCTTATCAAGCTCTACGCCTGGGAGGACATCTTCCTCTCAGCCATCGGGGGAACCAGGTCCAGCGAGATCGTGCAGATGATAATCAAGAGTCTCTGGGGCGGCGTCCTGTGTGAGTAGTTCACTTTCATCCGCTGTTTGATGAACATTGTATGTTTTATTGGTTGACTTTAATTTCAAAGTAATGAAATCAATGACAGTATTGTTACCCAGTAGTCTTTTAATTCTTGTTACAGAAATGCTGATACACAACACTGCATTCTTTCATTGGTGGGGTGCATGCATGTACAACGTAGTTTAGGCAGCAAACACACCAAAAACATAGCAGAATTATCTTAGTTGAAAATTACCAAAGTTACCAAAAATAAACTGGAAGTCATGCAGAATAAGGACCTGCAAGTGGTTCGTTCTCTGCATACTTGAATAATTTTCAAAATGCTTGGTGTCAGATTTGGTCGTAAACACAAATGATCACAATCAAGGGAGAGCAGAAATAATTTTGTGGGTTTTTTAAGGGCTTTTAGGTGGAAATAAGCATTATGACTTCTCTTTCAAGTCTTATTTTGTTCATATCCTGTTTCACATTCATTTCTGATACTTTGTGGTATTTAATGTGTGATAATAGAATATTATAAAATGGGTTCAAGAATGTAGCCAATAGGAAGCGCTGAAATGAGTCACGTGGGCATTGTTTACTTTAGTACCATTGCACTGCAGTACCAGTGCGCACTCAATCAGTTGTTACAAGTGCGTCGCGCGCTACTATACGCGCTGTCAATCCTGTAAACAACTTCTAGTTCGGGCTGCTGGGCGGCCTTTCTTGTGTGCATAACATATTATGTGGCGTACGTACATACAGTACTCTTATACGTACAGTACTTATATGTGCGGGATATCCGAGTGCGACGTGCTTGACTCTCTCGAGCGAGTGTGCTACATGTAGCTGACTTGACCCACAAAGGTACGTGAAAAATGCTGTTACTAGTGTTAGTTTTCGACCCATTTTATAAAACAAATGATGCACAGGATTATTTCGTGGCATTAGTGGAGATGCAGCTCACTCTCGGGTATTTACAATGTAGTGCAACATGCACTCGGCTGCTACGCCTCCACTAATGCACTCTATCCTGTGCATCATTTGTATATTAGCAATTAATACAAAGGTGTTCAAATGCATTACACAATGCTTGCACTCATATTTTTCCAAGCCATGGGTGAGGACTTGTAATGCAATGTTCTAGTTATCACCAGTTTTCTTCTTGGGTTAATGCGATATTTTCCATCTAATGCAACTTTGCATCAAAGTAAATTCTCAGATATATAGTATATAGTATAGGGTATATAATACAGTGAAACCCCGTTATAACGAGGTCCGTGGGACCGGCGATATTACCTCATTATAACCGGTACCTCGTTATAACCGTACGCATCAAAAACAAAGAAAAACATAAGCACGACATTATACCCATCAACGAATTAACTTAAGAACATCCTTTGCGTTGTTATTACACAATTATGGACCATTGTTATTGAGAGAATAAAGTGAAAATATTTGTGAATTAGACGAAGAAATAGGGGCTGAAATGAGATAATTCTTTATTGTAATTGTTGTTTGTTAAGTTTTTTTTTTTTTTTGTAAACACCAGCGCAAATAGAGTAACATACAAACGTTGTCTACCGTAACTTGCGAGGTATTTTTATGCTGTTGGTGCTCAGTGGGAATGCAATGATTTCACGAGTGATTTCGGCTGTAATCTTGTATAATGTTACATGTACTATGATCGTTGCGCCCGAATGGATAAAAATGCGTTCTTTATTTTCTTCCGAAAAATCTCTTCGGGTTTTGTACAACCGTTCTTGAAAAATATGCGACAGGATTGAATGTGGAAGGCTGTCATCCTTTTACGCAAATCTGTACCTGGTAGACCATTCTGAAAGAAAGAAAAATCTTCATTGTGATATGCAGCGTTAAAATTGTGATAATGAACAAACCCAGATCTATTCAAACTAATGAATGCGTTTGTTTCTTTTTCTGATTTAGATTAACGTGCGTCATTCAACTTTTTACGCTACTGTCATCTGGCGAGATCGCGATGATTTCAGAGTAACATACAGGCGTTGTTTACCGTAACTTGCGAGGTATTTTACGCTGTTGGTGCCCAGCGGGAATTCGATAATTTTATGAATCATTTCGGCTGTAATTGTATACAATGTATGATCGTTTCGCCCGAAGGGTTTAAGAATGCGTTCTTTATTTTCTTCCGAAAAATCTCTTCGCGTTTTGTACATCCGTTCTTGAACTGTTGAATGCGTTTGTTTCTTTTTCCGAACACCTATTAAGTAGGTTAACATGCGTTATTCAACTATTTTTACGCTACTATCACCCGGCGAGATCGAGTTGATTTTATCAATCATTTCGGCTTTAATCATACTCACTCATATTCAAACTATCTGTTAAATGATAATGAACAAATCCAGATTTTTTCAAACTAATAAATGCATTTGTTTCTTTTTCTGAACACCGATTAAGTGGGTTAACATGCGTTATTCAACTATTTTTACGCTACTGTCACCCGGCGAGATCGAGATGATTTTATCAATTATTTCGGCTTTAATCATACTCACTCATATTCAAATTATCATTTGTTAAATGATAATGAACAAATCCAGATTTTTTCAAACTAGTAAATGCGTTTGTTTCTTTTTCTGAACACCGATTAAGTAGGTTAACATGCATTATTTAACTATTTTTACGCTACTGTCACCCGGCGGGATCGCGATGATTTCACTAATCATTTCTGCTTTGATCATGCACACTCATATTTAAAAATAATTTGTTAAATGATAATGAACAAATCCAGGTCTATTCAAACTAATAAATGCGTTTGTTTCTTTTTCTGAACACTGATTAAGTAGGTAAACATGTGTTATTGAATAATTTTAACGCTACTGTCACCCGGCGGGATCGCGATGATTTCTTTATATCGACTTTAATCATCCAAACTCATATTTGCTAACCAGCCAAAGAACTGGAAGTCGGAACTAAAATTGGCAAGGATATATAATGATGAGTTTCACACGCATTCCAATTGTCCATTTTTGGCCACAAATGTCGCTACAAGAAAAGTTTTTGAATGCGTTATATAATTTTTTTTTTTCTCGTTGCTATGTGGTCTGACCTAATATCACACATGCGTTTCTCGCCAAAAAGAAAATCGAATGATTATGTTTAATAATTTAGTAAGAACATTGGAAGGCATTCCTGTGTTTTATCGCGTGATTTAGAAGAAAACACGGAAGGAACGGTTCTCTGCAAAACGGGAAAAGACGTAGATAGCGTGAATTCGGCTTTCAATGTTTCGTTTGTCGCGTGTTTGAAAGCGGCAATTTAGTCAAGAAAAGGAACCTCGTTATATCCGATCAAATTGCTTATGTTTTTCTTTATCATGATTTACCGAAATTGTCCTCGTTATAACCGGAATCTCGTTACAACCGAACTCGTTATAACCGATTCGTTCTGCCATAGGTTTACACGCAAAGGAAAACGGGACCAAGGCGATCACCTCGTTATAAGCGGTTCCTCGTTATAACCGAACTCGTTGAAACGGGGTTTCACTGTATATATGTGTGTATATACTATTATTCAAGTATATGTGTATGTCTATGTGAACCTGAATGTCACCAAAGTTAGTACTTATTTCTTCAGAGAGCCTGGATTGAGTTTGTGTTGAGTTGACCATGTGTACTCTGGGCCTTTTTCTATAGTTCCTGTTTGGAAAGGAGCAGCTCTACACAGTATTGGGTTCAACAAATTCATATTTTCTGTGTACAAGACAAGATGCAAATTGGAACATTAGCAATGAGGATATATGTATATTTTTTGTTTTAAAATGTCAGTGTTCATGAGTTGATCATGGGGCAGATCCTAGTTTATTAACACAAATTAAGAGCAAGGAGTATCAAAGTCACTCTCACACTAAATCAGGAATGAAATGAAATTGTTTGTAAATGCAGTCAACCTCTCCTAAGCGTATGACAGCGTATTTGTGTTAGCAGAAACCATATTCACGACAGATCAGTGTTGGACCTGATGGGGCTGAGGTGAAGTGTAAAGTACATGTATGTGCTCACCAGTCGCATCAGTGCCATAGCTGATTGTGAGGGTTTTTTTTTTTCTTTTTCTTTTTCTTCAAAACCTGTCTGCGACGCCTGCACATAGCTCGCCTCTACCCTGGTACATGTAATTTGTGCTCTGCTCAGCTGGACATAAAGAATAGAGGGGAAATTAGGGTTTACTTGGATTGGGCCCTTGGGAGTGTTTTATTAGAAAAGTAATGTATTTTCCGTTGTATATAAATGAAGGAATGCAAGAATGCTTAACTTCCATGTTTGAATGACGGAAAAAAAAACCAACAACTTCAACCTGTGCCATGGAAATAACATCTATTCACACAAATCTGGACTTGATATTGTCTTCGACATAGCCAAAATTTTTCTTGTAAATTTAGACTCATGAAAGATTATTTTAAGAAGTAATAAGGAGAAAATTGGGACTTTTCTGGAGCTTTGACTTGGCCGAGTTTTCGACTTGTGCATGGTCGACTTAGGTGAGGTTTACTGTGCAATCACTTAATGAAGTACGTGGCATCATTCCTAATTATACAAAATGGGTGAGGGCACTCATGGTGTCTACAATTAAAGTTATGAATGTACTTAATAAGGTGAAATGTCTCTCACTTCAATTCTTTTTAACAGATCTCATTGCTGACATTGGCCCTATTCTGGTGATGCTAGTCGTAAGTCATCCTTATGATCCCAAAGCGTTTGTAATTCAAAGGCTCATGCTATCAGACTTGTAAGAAGGAGGCATTTAAAGCTGCATATAGTTTCAAAATGTTTCATCTTTCAAAACTTTCTTTGTTTTAACATATACTTATCCTATATAGCCATGTTCAGACGTATTTCTAGTCGAAGTAAAATTTTATTGCGCAGCAATTAGAATTCAAATTTATGCTTTTCTTACCACGAGCCTGTGTCCACATGACGGTCGTGGGAAGAAACTCCGACCAATTTACCACGGCCTTCGTGGGGATCACTGTGGAGTGTCGGTGTAACTAACGCAGCGCACGTCGACCATACCAATTTTTTTATGCCTCCGCCACGAAGTGGTGCCGGAGGCATTATGTTTTCGGGTTGTCCGTCCGTCCGTCCGTCCGTCCTTCCGTCCGTCCGTCCGTCCGTCCGTCCTTCCGTCCGTCCGTCCGTCCGTCCTTCTGTCCGTCCGTAATGAATTTTGTGGACAAGGTAACTATCGAAACCTGTTGAGGTATCCTAATGAAACTTGGCATGTATGTGTATTAGGGGGTGAAGTTGTGCCTATCAACTTTTGGGTGCACATGCTCAAGGTCAAAGGTCAAAAGGTCAAGGTCAAATACATAAAATTTCACTATTTCCACCATATCTATTGAATTCCTGAAGATATTTTCTTGAAACTTAGTGTATACATGTATTACCCAATTAAGATTCTCTGGTGAAAGTTTGGGTCATGAGGTCAAAGGTCAAAAGGTCAGGGTCAAATACATAAAATTTCACTATTTCCACCATATCTATTGAATGCCTGAGGATATTTTCTTGAAACTTAGTGTATATAATGTATTACCCAATTAAGATTCTCTGGTGAAAGTTTGGGTCATGAGGTCAAAGGTCAAAGGTCAAAAGGTCAAGTAAAAATATTAAAACTTCTTTTTTTTCTCCGTACCTTGGAAAATTGTTCAAGGTATCTTCATGGAACATAGTATATACTGTACATGTACTGACTGGAAGTGATTATCTAGAGAATGTAGGGTTCATGGGGTCAAAGGTCAAGTGCAACTTCAAAATTTTACTATTACCCTCATATTTATGCAATGCCAGTAGGGTTATTTTTTACACTTGGTATATGCGTGTGTAACCTAATAGAAATTCTCTGGAAAGTTTTTTTTTTTTTTCTCTTTTTGCCTCAAAGGTCAAAAGGTCAAAGATCAAGTGAAAGTGCTGAACTAACTTTTTCCTCCATATCTCGGAAGTGGCTCAAGTTACCTTGAAACTTAGTACATATTATGCATGTTCTACCTGAAAGTAATTATCTTATGAATTTTAGGGTCAAGGGCCAGATGAAAATGGTAACAATTTACTATTCAATTCAGAAATTGCACTTTTTCTCCACACCTGTACCTTGAAAATTACTCAATGCCTAAATGTATGAATGGGTCAAAGTCAAGTTAAAGTCCTTAAATCCCTAGATACATGCTCTCCTATTCATCCAATTAAACCTACGTCAAGGAAGGTGAACATTCAACACATTTGTGACAAACTTGTCATTCCAATATTTTGCCAATTTTGTGAAAATGTAATCACACATTGTCCACATGTACTATCTAGACCTATTGGGAAAATCATGCATTATGGCGGAGGCATACCAGTCGCCAAAGCGACATTAGGTTTTTTTTAAACCAGCGGCATTTATCTTCTCCATTCTTGTTGATGAGAATATCTGAGCGCTAGCTTCTCTGTCGCAGTCGACTAGGTTAGAATTGTTCTGCACGCGCACGTGTACTCGCAAAATGTCAACATTGCGATTTGATCCCGGAAGTTTTACTAGATCGTAAGTTCAGAAATACCACTTTTAGTATTTGCAGGCTTTTTAATGTTTAGGGCTGAACATTAAGTTTAATATGAGATTCTTGTGAAAATCTGGAATTGTGGCAAAGACTTGAGTTAAAAATGTATAGTATGCATTTAAGTATCAGTATGTTAATAATACCTTCATTGAACTTATTAATGGTTTTATCACTGGACACCTGGTGAGTTTGACAAATAGCACATATACTTAGTCTATGGAATAGAGGCATTATTTGTCATATACAGTGGATGGGTAATATTTGTTATTGTTTTGCTTTAAACTTTTTAATAGTTGTGAAATGGTGTATATGACCTTTCACCTCTCAAATATATTTGAATAGCTCAACTTGCTTTGTTACTTGCGACTTTATTGCTTCGTGTTATGATATTTGATGCCATGCAGGAAGGTAGAATAGTGAATACTGTATTTGCTGATGAGTAGGCTACCCTATCTTACAGAAGTGAAGCAGTAATGTCTGGGTGTAGCCTGTAGGCCAACACAACTACAAAGTACATGTACATGTATCAAAAATCATTATCTTAAAACTGCTTGACCAGCACACATGCCAGGAATCATGTGTGAGACTATAAGATGTATTGATTTCAATTCCATTCAATTCATGCTTTATTTCATTTTTCAAAAAGAACATAAACATTTCACTTTCTATGGTAACAGAGAATAAGGTTGCATGGTCAAAACAAAGTAAATTGTGAAAAATATAATCGAGGAACCTTGGGATAAGAAATACATTGTAATGAAAATTGACTGAAGTGATAAAGACGATATAATACGTATAACATCGAAAAATGGAGGGACCCACTGAAAAGACAATGCTTGTAGAATGTGGGCCCCTCAAGTACAGAATGTCAATAGAAATTGAACTGATGCAAAAAGGGGAAGAAAGACTGGGAATAAAGTCAGAAAAAAAAAAGTCTGGAAGCCCACTAAGAAGATAGAGTATCGAACAGACCAGGGAGGTGCTAGTGAAGGAGAGACAACTACTGCTCTCCTTTGAAGTCATGCGCGGCACTGCCGAGAAGTTATGCGTTCAACTACAGGTATTACCCATCTGCTTTGACAAAAGAGAGCATCAATAATCGGGACTAGCGCTCTCACATCTAGAAATACTTGCCCCAACTGCAATTCGCTCTCTCTTTCAATGTGATGGCAACAATGAATTTGTGTACCTTGAATTGGAGCAGCAAATCAAAATGCAGTGTCAAACTGACAATTTTAATGGCAAATAGTTTATAAGCACGCTGGAACACGCTTTAGCGGAGTACTTTATTTGAAAGATCAAAATATACCAGAGATTAAAAGATAGAAAAGCTAACATGCGGAAAGCTGCGCATTATAGAAAAATGTTAGGTTTTTAAGAGGGCCTAATTTTCATTTCATTTCGATTTGCCCATTACGAAGAAACTAGAAATACATGTTTAGAATATTGAATTCTTTCCTAAACTATTCTAAATCAATTCGAGTAATTAATTTAAAATTTTACGGTGAAGTAAAGCTTGTAATTCAACAAAAGAAGAAATGTGTTCTTCGTCTCCGAACTTCGTCTTGCAACTAGAGCGGTGCCGAGCATGACTTCAAAGCGTAGTGGAATGCTAGACATCCCATTGTAACGCCTTGAACCCAAACATGTGTTTGCATTAATTAAGAAGAGTTGCCACTCCATCTCTGTAACACCTCCCTGAACAGACACACATTCTCAGGCGAATAAACATAAAACGAGACTGGGACGACGAAACTAATAAAGGGGAACTCATAGACAAGACAGAACAAGACAAGACTGACATAACAGGAAGACAATATAAGGGACAGAAAGCCAAAACAGATCCAGTGATCCTCGACAGAATTCATTGAAAAAAATGATGGGATGCTTGAAAAGGATACGGAAATATAGAAAAGTATAGAGAAATAGATGCAGAAATAATATAAATAAAATCAAATCTACTCTGTAAGTGTCTCAGGACAAGAGGGACGAGAAAATATGTGACAGTATTTGTACTCCAAGTTCTTCGAAAAGGAATTGAAATAAGCCAACAGGCTAATAGGCTAATAGGCTAGGATTTGCCAGTGAGCGACTCAATATCTGATGAACTGATTAATCTCACAGACCATGCTGCATTCTGTAATGAAGTTGTAACTTGTGTTCTGTCATCACTTAATATGCCATGCCACATTTGTAATTTTTTTTTTTTTAGATTAAAGAAATTCAAACACAAAAAAGGCAGGTTAAACAGATACAAAAAGTTATGTGCCATGCATAATCAGGGCAGATCGGGGGGTGGGGGGGGGGGGGGTTCTGGGGTTTAAACCCCCCTTGGGCTGCCAAGTAAAAAAAAAAAAAAAAAAAAACACACAAACAAACATCAAATAATTAATCAATTATTTTAAGACCAAAATGAAAAATAAAGGCACTTTTCTTTTCTAAAAGTTCAATTTCATAACTGAAAATGTAAAATTTTCTGCCCCTAACGGGGCAAAAATTATAATACACCAACAATATGCATTATTATATCTATACACTAATATTTACTTATGTACCTTTAGTAAACTCTACATTTTTCCTTTTCTTTCATGCTTTCTAGTAATACAAGAATAACTTTTATTGCTCAGACAATGCAATTGCGTTTTAGCTTTTAATGAATACATTTCAGACAAACGGCAAAGTGAGAGTGGCTCTCTCGCTCTGTTTGTACTCATAGTAAAATGAATAGTTTGCATAATTTATGATCATATTCCTTCGCCGTGATTTTTTTTTACCATGTTTAATTCCCTAGAAATTTGACATAAATGCTCTATAAATGCGACTTTTGTACTCCGTTTTTACAAATACATAAAATTTACATAACCGTGGGAGGGAGTATGCCCCCATTTCACACCCTCTCCCCACTCGGTCGCTTTGCCCTATACTCTCACCGAGGATCTCACACTGTCACATGAATGTGCCCCCTGTCGAGATTTTGCCCCCTGCAAAAACAAAACAAAACAAAACAAAAGAACAGAAGTGTTCCGGCGTGCTTGGGGCAGGGATGGGGCTGCAGGACCCCCTCTCCCCCCCCCCCCCCCAATTATTTGGGCAAAAAAGAAAAAATAGAGCATGCAAGTATGCTTAAAATTGCAAGCTGGCAACCCTAAAAATGAAAAATCTCCCTACTGTAGGAGGGGGATACCCCCCTCCCACACCCTTCCCTCCTCGCTCGCTTCTCTCGCTAGGGGCTTGGTCGCTACGCTCCCTCGCAATATGCAGCTCAGCCCCTGAAACCCCCTTCTTGGAAAAAAGCTACATCCGCCCCTGGGACCCCTCCCCCCTTTTTAAAACCTGGATCCGCCCTTGATAATGCATCACATAATAGCACTTATCTCATGCAATATTTGGCTATTGGAGAGAAAGCTTTATGGTGTGTAAGAATAGAAACAAATTTGCTGGTGTTTTGTTCTTAAGTTTAAAACATCATTATTTTATGCACACATGCTCAGTTATTCTTCATATTACATGCTTCATTCTTCTTCAAAATCCTGACACACAGTTTGCATTATTCAACAAAATTCAAAATTAAACAGACACAAATGCACTTTTTGGAAATGTGCCAAACATGCAAATTTGCACACAGAATTTGTGATCACAATTTAGAAAAATTTAGATGACAGTATTGATTGAAATTCCACAATATATATTTATATTTTTTTGCTCACAAAGTTAGGATGCAGCTTAACATTGCCCTAATCGCTAGCAAATAAAGTTGGCACAATGTGCAACATTTATTGACCAGCACAGTCTGACCTTGCTTATCTGGCCTCCCTTTATCCGGATTCCCCTATTATTGGGATGCAGTCTCGCCATGACTTTTTTTTTTCCAATCTGATAATTACGAAGAAAAGGGGAACTTCAAATTTAAACATAATTTGTACACAGACTCACATGAATTATATACTGTATACGCCAAATATTTTGTGAAGTTTTTATTTTCGCGAATTTTGCAAGTCAGGTGCTATTCGTGAAATTAAAGAAATGCGAAAATATTGACTCTGATTCTGATGTGAATGTGACCTACACTGTACTCGTGTGCACTTCTCCGTTCAGTACAGGACTCCATGATTGCGAATTTAACCATGCCCGAAATCGTTGGGAATTCCCGATATGCAAAATATATGGAGTGTACAGTTTTTTTCCCAACATAGCATACACTCACATCAAATTTCCGTTTCAGTAACATTCATTCAGACATTTGCTACCCCTAAAATACAGCAAGAACATGGACAGGAAACCTTTCATTATTAAAATCAGTGCACAGTACAGGTGATCGTTCACTTGTATTGGACTGTATGTTGATATGTGATTGGAATGATGTATGTCTGTTCTTTGCTTTGTCAACACTCTACAAAGCAGACATGTGTGGATTATTTCATGTTCATTGTGCAATGCTGTGATATTCATCATTTCTGCTGCATTTCCATTTCCCTTGTCCTACAATAGACACACACTGCAATGGAGAGCAGTTCACTGACACTGACTGGACCAATCAGTAGTAATTTTATGTTCTTTAAATGTCGTGACATTTCATTGTTTGTTTGTTTGTTTGTTTGTTTGTTTGTTGCCTCCCCACCAATTCCAGTCTTATGGTCTGTACACGACAATAGAGGGCAAGGCGCTGACGCCTGACATCACGTTTGCTGCCCTCACAGTCTTCAACCAGATGACCATGCCCCTCATTCTCTTGCCGGTAATCTTCGGGGCCCAGGTCAATGCCGTGGTCAGCACGCGGCGTCTGACAGCCTACTTCATGGCGGCTGAGCTAGAGGACAAGGATGATGGAAGAAAAAAGGAAGGAGATGACCGGGAGGTCACATGGATGCCAAGCCAGGATGTCAGTAGCACAGAGGTTAATAGTAATTCACATTTTTAAGCTTGCCTGAGCCACATGGCTGAAGTTAAATCTCATTGTTCACTGTCCAGTATCCCCCATGGGTTGCCCATCATCTCTCATGCGTATATCTATGAACATGTCTGTCTTCTTGAAAACTACGGTAATGACTGAATTTGAACTAAACTTTAGGGTAATGGAGGGGATCATAGTTTTTGGTGGTGAACCTAGGGGCACCCCTATAGGGTGAGAACCTAATAGAAAGTGCTGCTCAAGGTCCTGTAATACTCCCTGAATCTCAAGTTTCTTCAAGTATCGGCCTCCCCTGGAGTGCCATAAAGACTAAATGTGCTGCTCAGGACCAGGTGAGCATTAGACTCGGGGATGTTTAATTTTTTTCTTCCATGAGGCTTCAAGTCAGGTCAACTCCAAGGTAATCTATCTTGTCTTTCTACATCACCTTATTATAGACTATTCATCTAGAACTTAGGGCTCGACAATTGCGGTAACCCTGTATCCCTACGGCCACTAAAATGGATATTGGGCCACTGATTTTTTTTTTCTTTTAATTGGCTCGAAATGAGATTTTTATATTTCTTATTATTTTTGGTCACTACATATCTTTGGTGTGCCACCAAAATTTCATATTCTGAGATTTTTGTGTCCCAAACTGGCCACATCGAGAAAAAAGTTAGCATAGAGCCCTGAGAGCAGAAGACCTGTGAGTTATTCAACAGTGTTTGTGATGATATAGGTTTCACTGAGAATTAAAGAGAAATAACAAAAGGATATTAAGTTGCTTTATTTAAAAAAAAAAAAAAATCAGAGAAATACATCAGTTTGAGAGTTTGGAAAGAAGTGGACACATAAAAAAGCTTAGAATTGTAGAAGATTTACGCTTTTGAGAATAAGAAAGTACAAATTTTCCCCTTTGTCCTGTATGTAAATTTAAAGATCCCCCAGACAGATGTCATTGAACCCAAAGGCAAGGGCATGAAGTCCCGTGAGAGGGACGTGTACAGTGACAGGCAGGGGCTGCTGAGTGATTGGGAGAGTGATTGGGAAGATGCATCCAGCATGGCCCCGTTCACCCATGTCACCAATGAGTTCAGGCACTCACCAATCCAACCAAGAGAGGATCCACTCGCCCTGGATGTCATGCTGAAGGTATGCTGTATAGAAACATTGGACCACCCAAACTTAAGGAACAGATTGGAATGAAGACCAAGACTGAATCCACTGTTTTCATTTGAAACTATGAAAGATTGCATTTCATGGTTATATATTCTAAGCATGAATTAAAATTGAAATTGAAATATACATGTATGTAATATCAGTTAGAAAAATTTCATAAAGAAGAATTATTATTACCCATATCAGGCATCTGAGCTGTGGTTCTACAAAATTGTATCTCTCTAGTAGGGTTGGGGGTACCACGTATCGACACCCTAAGGATCTGTAGCTTGTTTATTCTAAAAATATATTACAAATCCGCCTAATTCTTACCTCAAATATGCCATAAATACTGCAGTTTTGAATGTCGTGACCGTCTCGTTGATTATGAATCTCCGTTTTAAAATAGCGCAATTTTAGTGCGTGCGTTCCGTTTTCTTCGCGCAGCTAAAAAGGGAACCTTGCGATCGGCACCCCCTCTCCTCCATAGGTATACACGTGAATTTCACAGCATAGGTAATACACGTGAATTTCACAGGCCATAGGTAATACACGTGAATTTCACAGCCATGCGTCGTTACTGATCGGATGTGTAATTTTTAGCTTGGTTTGTTTGAGTTTGATTTTCGTTTCTTCGTTTTTATTGTTTTTATAGCTAATGACACTTAATCCCGCGCGTACTTTTTCGTTCTATACGCAAACAGCCATGATACGCAGGGTGTCGATGGGAAGGTGCCCTGTCGATAGGTGGTGCCCCAACCATACTATGCGCAGGATTACGCACCAGCAGGGAGAAGAGGAGCAAATTTTCCATATTCCCCGTTTTGATAAACGCCTACGGGATTTGCGTGTTAAAAACGAGGGGAATATACACATGTAGCATCCGGGCACTTGAGCTCCCAGTGAGGAAAATTTGCTGTTGATGACAGTTTTCTCGCGGAGTGGTTTTGCGACGAAGGGCAAAATCCCATAGGTTAACACGTAAAACTAAAGGATGATCGCTGTTACTGTGTGAGTTCGCTGTTATACGCGCGCCACGTACCGTGAGCTAGCCTGTGTATAGGGATGTAGTGTGCCATGTGGTGTTGAGCTCTACCTGGCGCCGAGTGGAAAATTGTTGCCGTGAATTGGGAAGTTGTACAAAGTTTACATTGTAATGATTTATTTAACTGCTCAAGATGCCTGAAATGGGTAATAATAATGATATGGACTATCTACTTTCGGGGGATACGACATTAATTGCCCTCACTAGAATTTTATTGCCCTCGTCTTCGACTCGGGCAATACAATTCTAGTTCAGGCAATAAATGTTGTATCCCCCTCAAGGCCAGTCCATATTATATTAATATTTCATGTTGTCTTGCTCATCTTAATCTCTCTTGTGTCTGGTCCGCAACAAAAGGTTTAGGCATTTTGTTGAATTTTGCTTTTCCTACAAAATGAATAGAAATGCATCAAGAAATATGTGTATATATGGGTCAGAATTTTGAACAATGTACAATTGAGGCCAAACAGTACTAAATTGAGAAGACTGGAAAAATTCTAAATTGTTTATCTTACCTGTTAAGAGTATAATTCAAGCTGTTCGTCATACCCAGTTATATCAGGATGTTCCTGGAGGTATTATTTTACCATTTACCATGGAAGTTGACCATATCCACAGTGCGGAACATCTATGAGGGATATCACTGCTCTTTCATTTGATTACCATTTAACATAAATTTTTATGATCTGACTTAGTTCAGAATCTTAAATATCCAAAGATACATTTATTGTATCTAGGGGCAGAATATTGAGTTTGTAACTATTGACTGGTAGGTGAGGGAGGACAAGTGAAAATTTAACCAAATTTGTTATTTCTGTTGAGATATTCTCTTTCACTAAGCACGTTTTCCCCTTTAAGTCTATTTCCAGAAACTTGTTATATCAGCCTCAGGTTTTTTGTCGAGCCTACTGGAGGTGAGGGGAGACTAAGGGATCGCCTGCGGCGTCTGTCCGTCTGTCGTCCGTTGTCCGTCCGTCTGTCGTCCGTCCGTAACGCTACAAAAACTTCAATAACTCTTTACTCTGGGCTTCAATTGCAATCACACTTCGAGAGAAGAGGGGTCATACAAAGTTTCACATTTTACCATATATGAAGGTCACCTCAAGGTCAAAGCTCACAAGCAGGGGTCAATGTTCAGTTTTTATTCATTCATTCATTCATTTCTTTATTGGTCTATGTCAGACATAGAAATTTGGCTTCCACTGGCATTACATTGCAACAAAATGGCGTGTTTCTTTTTTGCCATAAATTTTTACCCTCTTATATCTCTTTTTTAATCTGTTATATCATAACTTTTGATCCATAACTCCATTTGTGACTAAACTTGGATAGTAGATGTCCCTTGGGGAGTGGATGATCACCACAAGGTCAATGGTCACAAGCATGGGTCAACAAACTTTTAGAGCCCAATGTTCAGTTTTTATGGCGCGTTTTTATTATGGGTCATAACTTTTGATCCATAGGTCCGTTTGTGACCAAACTTGGATGGTGGATGTCCCTTGGGGAGTGGATGATCACCACAAGGTCAAAGGTCACAAGCAGGGGTCAACAAACTTTTAGAGCCCAATGTTAAGTTTTTATGACACGTTTCTATTACTGGTCATAACTTTTGATCCATAACTCCATTTGTGACTTAACTTGGATGGTAGATGTCCCTTGGGGAGTGGATGGTCACCACGAGGTCAATGGTCACAAGCATAAGTCAACAAACTTTTAGAGCCCATTGTTAAGTTTTTATGGTGCGTTTCTATTATGGGTCATACAACCATTGTAACTTTTGATCCATAGGTCCGTTTGGGACCAAACTTGGATGGTAGATGTCCCTTGGGGAGTGGATGGTCACCACAAGGTCAAAGGTCACAGGCAGGGGTCAACGAACTTTAAGGGCCCAATGTCAATTTTTATGTCACATTTCATTTTTGCCATAAATTTTTACCCTTTTATATCTCTTTTTTTTTTTATGCCTCCACCACGCAGTGGTGCCGGAGGCATTATTATAGGGTTGTCCGTTTGTCCTTCCGTCCGTCCTTCCGTCCGTCCGTAATGAATTTTGTGGACAAGGTAACTATCGAAGCCTGTTGAGGTATCCTAATGAAACTTGGCATGTATTTGTATTAGGGGGTGAAGTTGTGCCTATCAACTTTTGGGTGCACATGCTCAAGGTCAAAGGTTAAAAGGTCAAGGTCAAATACATAAAATTTCACTATTTCCACCATATCTATTGAATGCCTGAAGATATTTTCTTGAAACTTAGTGTATACATGTATTACCCAATTAAGATTCTCTGGTGAAAGTTTGGGTCATGAGGTCAAAGGTCAAAGGTCAAAAGGTCAAGTAAAAATATTAAAACTTCTTTTTTTTCTCTGTACCTTGGAAAATTGTTCAAGGTATCTTCATGAAACATAGTATATACATGTACTGACTGGAAGTGATTATCTAGAGAATGTAGGGTTCATGGGGTCAAAGGTCAGGGGTCAAAGGTCAAGTGCAAGACTTCAAAATTTTACTATTACCCTCATATTTATGCAATGCCAGCAGGGTTATTTTTTTACACTTGGTGTATGCGTGTGTAACCTAATAGAAATTCTCTGGAAAGTTTTTTTTTTCTCATTTTGCCTCAAAGGTCAAAAGGTCAAAGATCAAGTGAAAGTGCTGAACTAACTTTTTCCTCCATATCTCGGAAGTGGCTCGAGTTACCTTGAAACTTAGTACATATTATGCATGTTCTACCTGAAAGTAATTATCTTATGAATTTTAGGGTCAAGGGCCAGATGAAAATGGTAACAATTTACTATTCAATTCAGAAATTGCACTTTTTCTCCACACCTGTACCTTGAAAATTACTCAATGCCTAAATGTATGAATGGGTCAAAGTCAAGTTAAAGTCCTTAAATCCCTAGATACATGCTCTCCTATTCATCCAATTAAACCTACGTCAAGGAAGGTGAACATTCAACACATTTATGACAAACTTGTCATTCCAATATTTTGCCAATTTTGTGAAAATGTAATCACACAGTGTCCACATGTACTATTTAGACCTATTGGGAAAAACATGCATTATGGAGGAGGCATACCAGTCGCCAAAGCGACATTTCTAGTATCTGTTATATCCCATTCACGTACAATTTCTTGTACGCCTATGGGCGAGACACATTATGGCACTTGCCTTGTTTTTCTGTTCAATGCTTTAATCTTTTTTTTTCTTTCTTTTTGTCCTGGTTTTTGATGGAAAAATACTCAAAATGTATCTTCTCTCACAACCAAATCTCATATTCTTCTGACTAAACTTTCTGACTTAGCTGTCAAACTTACAGATGTACGTGTAAACCTCAATGATGTATTCCATTTGAGTAAACATTAGGCCTTTGTGCTAATATGTTTCAAGCAAATCAGTTTACTCAGCAATTAACGATCACCTTTTAATTTCTAATTTTACACTTTAAGTTAAAAGAATCAAGTAAAATTTCCAGTTAAGTATGTCAAAGATGACCCTAAAAAGTAAAAAATAAATGCTATTATCCATGCACCAGTGCTTTTATCACCACCACCACACAAATAAACTGGATGATGATTTGACAATATTTTCTACCATAAATTGAGGTGCCTTTAGCTAAAGATTGATTACTACTAAGTCTGTATGAAAAACAGAACAGAACAAAATACAAAACAAGGTCTCATCAACAAGGTTGAGAGTCTAATGAGTTTAAAACTTTATTGCAAGCTACACCATAGCTCTAATGCGCATTTCAGACATAGCCAAACCGGATGTACTTGCACCCTACCTTATGCCTGACATATTCTGCATGATAACAACATTAATGTTCAATGCTCCAACAAAGGAATATTTACCAAGAAAAAATAATGTCCCAAATAACGAACATCATAATACAGTGAGACATTGAATTTTTATTTTTTATTTTGCACGTTAGTGTATGGGACAGACCAGTTTCCAACCTTCTTGCTGCAAAACGTCTACTTTGCTACAACTTCAAATGTTACAATTATTCCTCAATTTTTTAAATGAACAGCACAGAAAAAGTTTTAGTATGAAAGCAACAATGGTGTTCCACTTTTTTAAACATCCTTGTGCAGTCAAACATTATATTTTTCTTGACAAAAAAGATGGACCAGAGACCAGATGAATGTTAACTTAAACTTTGTCGCAGCAAAATGTCTACTCTGCTATAACCCAATGGAAAAGTTACAAATATTCAGCAGTTCTGAGATTAACAGCTAAAATGAATATTAATAAGCAATATTTGTGTTCCATAAAGTGAAAACCTGCAAAATATTATAATACATTCAAAGAGTGGATTTCATATTGGATTGACAAGTGTTTGTTGCAAAAGTTTTGAGTTGTGAGGTAACTTTTAAATGATACTAATATTTATCAATTCTGAGACGATCAGCTTAAGGGCATGGTCACACTTTTAGGAAAAGTTGACATGTGAGAGCCAAATGTAAAAGGCAAATTAAGGAAATTAAAACAAATCATGTGGCATTAAGAACAATACCCTCATCATGAACCCTTCTCCTTTCTGTCTTACTTTTGCTCTATTGATACCATAATTTTTCCTTGCACTTTTGTGTTTTTTTTGCCTTTTACCCATTATAGACTTCTTCAGTCTATTTTTTTCCCCCTTAAATATATTCCCTCTCTGATTGTGCAGCACTTTCCGGATTTGAATTTTTGCTGTGGCAAATATCACTGTACCTTGTTTTCTGATTTTTGTCACAAAACAGACATGATAGAGTACTAGATCTAGGCTTGAAGGGAGATATATTCTTGTTATATGTATTCATATAAATTAAAAAATACTTGAGGCGAAGGCAAACAGTTGCAGATGGAGAAGAAAGTATTCATTTCACACTGTCCGTCAAGCCTTGTCATACTACAGGCTCAATCTTTGATAGTTACTGTAGCTATGTATGTGTATATTTTACTTCACTGTAGTATACTTCCTGCATCACAGCAATTTTTGGACAGTGTTCATTCAAAAGGGAAATAGTCCCAGAAGGCTCCCTTCGTAAACTATGACATGTTGGAAAGGCTATACATATATCTCCTAGCATTCATACTCTGATGGCATGCCTACATCTATCATACTGTGTTCTCGACAAACTTCAGGTTACCGACGGATATTTCATGTGGGACCAAGATTCCTTCACTCCAATTCTGTCAGACATCAATCTGGAGATTCCCACAGGTAGAAACTTATATCGTCTGATATAGACCGATTCGGGTTAGTTGAGGGCAGCAGACAATTTGTGGCACTGGGCGCAGCCATGAGCTCATTTTGCGGTGTCCCAGCCGACCCCCCCATCTCTCCCCCACCCCCCGGGCAACATGTTTATCGCGCACTTGTATCAAAGGTTTGCGCATTTAGCAAGCATTCGCGCACTCAGTACGAGACGCCCATTGGCTAAAACAACTATGCATCAGTTTTTCATTCCGTGTGCGTGAGAAGGGTGGGGAGAGGGGAGGGGGGTCGGCTGAGACACCGCAGTAATGGCGCTGCCCATGCCAAAAATACACATAGTGTGTCACAGAATCGGTCTATACATCTGTATTATTTTTGACGGTACAATCCCATATTGGAGGCCCCATGTAGTTGCTGACATAGAAGATTATTATAGTGTTCAAGCTTAGAGTGCAGAAATCAAGGTGAGGTTCCATTATGTGTATCTAAATTTCAAAACATCAGATTGTGTACTGATTATTAAATTGTGCTACACTGTCCAAATGAATGTTGTAATCACTACTGCAATAGCTATCATCACATTTTAATATCCAGTGTAGCACCAAAATTGCCTGAAATGACATGATCATTGTCTCCCAGTTGTGATCCAAATTATTTCCATGTGAATGTAATGTGTTGGAGGTCCACAAAGCATGGTGAAATATTGTATGATTGGAGGAGGGGGGCAGTGTAGATACATGTAGCATACACTGTCAAATGTGACCCTGCACCACAAAACAAACAAAAAGTCGCCAGACATTAATTTTTAGTTAAGACCGTATTCTGAAAGAGCAGACTTTAAGCTTTAAAATGATGTATAACTCAAATCAAATGGACTCTCCTAACCTAACCTAATTATTGGAAAGAATGCACAAACTCAGGAAAAGTGTGAACTGAGAAAAGAGGCTCTGAATTACAGTGTTTATTTGAACGCTTAATCTTTACCAAACCGTGCTGGCTGTGCGATGAATTGGACAAAAAAAAAAAAACCCAGGAAATAAACCACTCGAGTAACAACAATGAAGGGATTATCAGATTAAAATGAAATCAAGCATGCCTCATTAACACATTCTGTCCATAATTAATGCCATCTTTCAAAGTAGTAGCACTATCCTTTCGAAAGTTAGTAGAGTTGAAAGTGAAGAGTGTGTACGAGGTTTTTCAGAAATGAAAAAGGGACTCGAAAGACACACCTAATCACACTATTCTACCAAAAATGTTAGAGATAAACTGCTAATAAACACACTTTCCCGCCCGTTTTATGATCCCAAATTTTAGCATATGGTAAAAGAAGACTTGCTCTTTCAGAAAATATGAAAAAGTCAAGATTGGCTAGGTTGACCCATTTCACTTATTTTCAGTCCTCACGCAAAATCAGTGTGTGCAACTTTTTGTTCGTTTTGTGATGCACGGTCACAAATGGTATGTAAGGATGGGCATATTTACAATGTATGTCAATTTACACATATCGCATTCAGTGCATAAATAATATTGTCTAAATTAACTGTAGTGTGATAAAATCTGCTTGCTAGTGGGATATCTCACTGGTTGGCTTTACGGGATTTGAATTAATGTGCTAATGTGATAAATGCTATATTGCTATAATGCTAATCATCACCTCTGAATACTGTAAAAGTGGACATTGTTGCGGTGTTGAAATTTTTTACGCATTTCGCACAACCAGAAGCTAGCGCAAAAATAAAAGCATGCGAATATTTTTGCTTACCATATGTTCCAGTAGTTGATGTCTTGATTCCGCGGAATTAAAAACATGCAAAACTCTTCTCAACCAGCTGAGCCAAAAAAATTAGTTGCGCAAAAATATCCACTTTTACAGAAAATGCTGTTTCTGCTTCTCACCTTATATGTGACTCTGCACCTCAAAACAAACAAAAAGTCGCCAGACATGAATTTTTAGTTAGACCATATTCTGAAAGAGCAGACTTTAAGCTTTAAAATGATGAATAACTCAAATGAAATGGACTCTCCTAACCTATCTAGATATTGGAAAGAAATCACAAACTCAGGAAAGTGTGAACTGAGAAAAGAGGCTCTGAAGTACAGTGTCTATTCAAGCGCTTAATCTTTACCAAACCGTGCTGGCTGTGCGATGAATGGGACAAAAAACAGGAAGTAAACCACAAGAGTGACAACAATGAAGGGATTATCAGATTAAACTGAAATTTAGCATGCCTCATTAACACATTCTGTCCATAATTAATGCCAACTTTCAAAGCACAAGCATTATCCTTTCAAAAGTTATTAGAGTTGAAAGTGAAGAGAGTGGACAAGGTTTTTCAGAAATGAAAAAGGGATTCTGAAGACGCACATAATCACACTATTCTATCAAATATGTTCGAGATAAACTGCTAAAAATCATACTTTCCTGCCCGTTTCATGATACCAAATTTTACCATAACGTAAAAGAAGAAACGCTCTTTCAGAAAATATGAAAAAGTCAAGTTCGGCTACGTTGACCCATTTCACTTATTTTCAGTCCTCACGCAAAATCAGTGTGTGCGACTTTATGTTCGTTTTGAGGTGCACGGTCACATATTAATCCACCAATGCCATCTGTCATAGGTCAGTTGACAATGATCGTCGGTCAAGTAGGGTCAGGGAAGTCGTCTCTACTGTCTGCCATTCTCGGAGAAATGACCACTTTTAGTGGTGAGGTCAAGTGGAACAGGTCAGTTTCTGCCCCAGACTAAATTTCAAATTCAGTGACAACCTTAGAAATTATCCAGATTGTTAATTTAGCGACACCTCTTAATGATCCAAGTTGTAAACTTGATGATGCTCTTATGAATTATTTAAACTGAAAATTTAATGACACCCTGAGAAATTGTAAAAATTATAGATACAGTAACATTCTGTAAAAATTCTCCTAATTGTAGTGTCAAGACTCTCTTAAAAATTATCTAGATTTGTATTTATGATGACACCTTTGGAAATTAAACACAAACTCTGTATTCAGTGACACCCTTAAATATCATCTTTAATGGAAATTATAGAATCAGTGACTCCCATAGAAAATATCCAAATTCTAAATTTAATGAGAAACCCTTTGGAAATTATCTTAACTATAAATTCTATGACATTTTGATTTCAATGACACCCTAGGATATTAGAAATCACCCAAACTATGAATTCAAATACTCCCTTAGAAAATTTTTAAGTTGTTAATTTGATGAATCCCCAGTTATCACATTGAAGATTTTATGTGATTATTATTGGAATGTTGGCTTGTGTTCTATCATATTCCTCCTCAGGGATTTGAGCACTATTGCCTATGCAGCTCAGAGGGCCTGGCTGGTCAATGCAACCCTGAAAGAAAATATCCTCTTTGGCAATCAATACATACCACACAGGTCAGTAATGCGGTACTTCCTTGCTGTCTTTTTCCTCACCTTATTTCCACCATGTTCAGAATTTGTAGGAAGATATTTACAATAGAATGAAGAAATGTTATTTATGTCATTGTTTAGTTGATTGATGTTGTTGGTCTGATCATTTTGATCCCATATTAATACTATTGTAAGGAGTGCTTGAGTATCCAAAGTGGACACAGTTTTGAAGTACGGTAATGAGCATTAGGTTTAGTAGAGGATTCTGCAGTTTTTGCCTTAGAAGTTGTATCGTATACCAGTGTCACATTTCAAAATCTTGATCTTGATGATAGTCAAAAAAAAAAAAAAAAAAATGATGTAATTAATACCACAGAAAGAAAGAGATAACCCTGCCTTTCCTTTGAAGGTATATCTAAGACTCAGAATCATAGTTTTAGGACCTTTTAGTTGCTCTCTACTTCTTTCCCCACGAGAGTCACACAGATAGGTAGGAGACTTCATTCCTAACCCTTTGAGGACGAGTCCTGAGTGTCTATGGGAAATGCATGTTGTAGCGAAATCAGCCCGTCCACCTCAGTATTTTGCAGAAGGTCACGAGAGATTTAACTGCATTTAATATGGATGTTGTTAAGATAATTTTGCTTTGAGTAAAGTTGTATACACTGTGGCAGAAGGTGTGAAGGTGTGAATGTCCTGGTTTATGCACATGCTAGAAGTCACTGTAGTGCTGCTCCCTTTCATAACTGCATATTATGCATGTATTTGGGTGGGGGTTTGAGGTGCGTGTATATATTATATGTGTGTTTGTTTACTTTTTTAGTTTGTGCTCATTAGTTATGTGTGAATGTCTCCACCCATCAGGTATGAGAGGGTGATAGAGGCATGCTGCTTGCAGCCAGATATTGACATCCTTCCAGCTGGCGATGAGACCGAGATTGGTGAGAAGGGCATTAACCTCAGTGGAGGCCAGAAGCAGAGGGTCAGTGTGGCCCGAGCCATGTACAGCTTCAACAACATTGTCATACTGGTCAGTATCTCTCAATTCACTAATATGTCTCTTTCTCTGTCCTGAAGAGGGTTCTTTGCAAGTGCTGCAATACTGTCAAATTTGCGCTGAGAGTAATGTGTTGTGTCCATGTGGTACTTTAATGGCCGGTGCAATCAATAGGGAAGAAATACAATTTTTCCTTAATATGCTGCTTCAAGTTTTATTGTAAATCGATCGGACATATCATGGCACTATACACTCTAATGCCCTGAATAATGTGTATATTTCACATGCAATGCCTACCATATTGCATATGATGTCAGCCATGCGCTATCCATTTTGCTCAAACAAAATTGCACGAATGACAGCCAGAGCGTGTGTTGGAACTTTTCACTAAATGTCACATGATGGGCAATCGACCAATCGGATAGCTACATTCTAAATAGGTGTTGTATAATAATGCATGTCTTGTCCTGCATGGGATGCAGGTTTTCAATGCACAATGTATGCCTGTATATGCTCTAAAATCTTGTATAGACTACATCACTGGACATTCTTAAATACTCTGGCCAATGTTGATGTTTGTAACATGTCAGCTATGGAAAACTTGAGAGGGACATATCTTTGCTGAGAGAGCCTTGGAAGGAGAAGTCATTCTTTTTTACTGATATCGGAGATTCATTAATAATTATTACCTCCGCCAAGGGAGGATGTTATGTTTTTATTACCGTTGGTTTGTTTGTTCGTTTGTTTTGTTTGTTAGTTAGTTTGTCTGTGTGCAAAATAACTCAAAAAGTAGTTAACGGATTGGGATGAAACTTGCAGGAAAGGTCGAGAATGACACAAGTAGCAAATGATTAACTTTTGGTAGTGATCCGAGAATTTTGGGGGAATTTATGAAGGATTTTTGATATTTTTGCTGGTAGGGTCAATGAACTTGGGAGTTCAGGCTGCGTGTATTTGAGGTTTGCATGCGCGCACTAAAGTGCGTGCTCTAGTTTCTGCAAGGGCGAGGCGTGCCGTGCAGCTGAGGGTTTATGACGTAACAAAGGATTCTATATTGGGAAATCTGGCGGCTTTTTCAGCACACAACGCTATAAGTACGTATGGGTGGAAATCACTGATATCTCTATGGAAGAACTAGATCGATGGTGGAAATGAGCTGCATGCTTAGCGGAGGTCTGTGCTCTCAGAGTGCTTCTCTAGTTCAAAAGCTGTTTCAATGACATAAACCAAAAAGTGGCTTAGGGATCAGCACTGGTAAAGGCATACAAAGTATTACTTTTTCTATCCCTCACGTAAGGTTTCTTGCCATGGGATTATACAGAGCACAAAATGGTGTAGTTTTACTAACTAGCTACAAGCAGCTGGATGTGGTGCAAAGAGTTACTGGCCAGCGTGATATAGTACTTTTTGGAATACACGATCTGCACTCAATCGTGATCGTGTGATCGACATCTACATTTCTCACTTTAGAATGTATGCAGTGCGTGTAGTAGCGATACTTTAGCTAGCAACAGTCCTGTGGCTTGTAGCTAGCTAGCACTAGTGCGGTGCGCAACGGTGGAATTACAGAAATCTGTGGTGTGATGGCGTGTGTGTAACGTTAGTGTGATCAATGCATTTCAACTCAATTGACAAAGTGACTGCTTCAAGTAACAGAGGAATGATTGCAGCAGAAGGACAACATATCGGGTACAAATTAGGAATAAACTAAAACCAATTTTGAAGATGATCTAGGTAACGAAGCCGCTTTAGGCCTACTTCTAGTCCTGGACCTCCTCGATCTTTCGGAGTTTTGCACGCTGTAGCAGTGTAGCTCGTGCGTAGGAATCAACAACGGTTTAATACACGATGGCCATACAGCACAGCGGTGTCATTCGCTATGTGCTGCACGCACTGCTGCTGCACTGCCATGGCCTAACGTTAGATTTAACGTTAAACCTGCACATTTTTCTCCAAAGGGAACCTTGTCATCACATTAGTAAAATGCTTGAGAGGGATATAAAACAAATATCGACTGCTTTCTTTTGGGCCATGATAAAACTATATGACCTCGGTGATTTCTCAACAGTGCCATGTCCCTCGACTTCGTCTCGGGACATAGCACTGTTGAGAAATCACATTGGTGCAAATAATTTTACCATCTTCCGCTGTAGCAGTCGATATTTGCATAATAGTCTATGGGCCAAACAGTCATGATCACTAGCTGAAAAACTGGCCAGCTTGAAGCAGAGAGGTCATGCTCAGGACATCAGACATTCCTGTTGGACATCTCTGGACATTACACATCTTCTGTCGATAAATCCCTGCCCCATTCTGTTCATGCAGGATGACCCCCTTTCTGCCCTGGATGTCCATGTTGGCAGCGACATGTTCAACCGTGGCATCATGGAGTTCCTCATCGGCAACCAGCGGACGGTCATCCTGGTCACCCACCAGGTGCAGTACCTGGAGCATGCTGACCAGGTGAGCAGGATGTGACATGCAAAGATGGAAGTGTTGTCATTGATGGAGAATGGAGAATGATGGTGATTGCTGACACTGTAAAAGTGGAAATTTCACAGTGTGAAAATTTTGGGTGACCACAAACAAGTGTGAAACTAAAAGAATGTGAATTCTTTTGTTTGTCATATGTTCCACTAATTATATGCCTTGATTCTGCAAAATGGAAATTAGACATACTCGAAAAATTACTTGTGTTGTGCAAAAATATTCACTTTAACAGTAAGCTAGCTAATGCTTTGTGATGATGCAATTACAGAACAAGTGACAGGACATCAGCAAAGCTGAGGTACAGGCACAAAAAATAAGGATATAACCTTAATTTTCATTTCATTTATCAAATTTGTATCTAAATGCCTTTTCCAAGGAAGGAGAAGGTTAAGGAGAAGGTAAAGTGATCATCAACATTGGTTTGTCTGTTTGCAAAATAACTTAAAAAGTTGTGGGCAAGTTTGAATGAAACTTGAATTAAAAGTTGAAAGTGACTCAGGGAACAGATGATTAAATTTTGATAGTAATCCAGGGATTTTTTTGATCATTTGACATACAGCTGTATAAGGTCAGGGAATTTGGGAGTTCTAGCTGCAAATATTTGAGTTTTACATATATATGCACGTGCTCTGTTCAGGCAAGGAGCCACGCAGCTGGAAGCTAATGACATACACAAAATGCTTTTACACTGGGAAACTGCACACTGGGAAACTGCATGTGTGTATGGATGGAGATGAGTTACTGACTTGCCGGAGGTCTGCACTCTCCGAGAGTTTTTCTAGTTAAAATGATTGTAGCGCCCGCCCGGGGAGGGGGGCGTGTCTGAATAGACAAGAGAAGATAAGACACCGTGTCAAGCTTGGATGCGTGGTACAACAGAGTCATTTTATTCTATATCTCTACTTCAACAACTAATAATCATATATCAAAATGGAAAATGTATATTTACAAATGAATATTTTACAGAACAAACACTATAAAATGTACTGATGAACGTCACATCATAACTTGTAACGCTTCATGATACTAATTGTATCGATTATACCATAATAACGACAACAGTAACAATGACCACTCCTTATAACCCGAAACACTTCATTCTTTAAAACACTATTAACATATCTGACAATCCTCCGATATATCAGTCTATCATTCCTTGGAATGAGCTTTTCATAATTCATGAAACTAATTCAACCAAAACTCATTCTTTGTAACTCTCAGATTAGCTTCGTAATCCTTTTGCCTTTAAAAACAAACATAACCAAATTAATATTAAATTCACAAAATACAAATGTAAAGTCTATAACTAATCAGCCATCATATTCATACCTTCAAAATAACCTTGTTATCTTGCATGAGTAAACCTGACATCTAACATGTATTTTACCATGACTAAATTGTCATGAAATAATATACTAAAACATATTCTTCTTTCAATCTTTAACTCTCTTTTTACTTTCAGCAACTCAATGAATATAACCACAAGAATGTTAGCATTATCATCCCTATAATTTCTACTCAATGATTTACTATCTTTAATCTCTAAGACTGCAGGTCATTCGTGCGCACAAGACCCTTGAAATAATAATATTTCACTCTCAGTCTTCATTATTAACGCATAATCATTTGCTCTGCAAATGCATTTCTTCATAATATTTTCTTGAAGCCTGATAACTTCACATAACATGTCTAACGGCTGAAGGTATAAACTGTACCTTGCCATTACTTCTAACTCTCATGACTTTAAATAAAATCTATATTAACCTTGCCCTTCTGAGGCCAGACATACGCTATTCACTGGCATTTCTATGTACAAGCACTACCAGGTGACAATAATCTAGACATAAACAATGTAACCAACTACAACACTACAGCGTTCCCACACTCTGGTAGGGGCTTAATCCTAGAACCAGGGAGGTGGAAGAAAGACCACCTCCCTGCTAGAACTAAACAAATCACAGACTGCCCAAACTTCCTACCTCAGCACTGAAAACAGCATCTCAAACAGCTACTTTTATTCAAGGCTGGTAATACACTACATCATGCAGTCTCTTCTCTTTCAGGTGAGGAGAAGAGTGAGGAAATCTCCTCATAAAGCTCAAACTAAAACAAAGAGACTGGCTGACTGTTCAGCACCGTTTTCTCAATGAATAGAGTAGAGGGACAGAGTTAGGGAGAGAGAGAGAGAGAGAGAGAGACAAAGCAAAAGAGGGGAGAGAGAACTAAAGCAGGCAGTTACACTAGTCTATGTTCAGACCCTTTTTGCTGAAAATTCACTAGCCATTGGGTTCACCCTGTAATACACTATATTTACATGTACATTTCTAATAATTTAAAGATGAACAGGTAACATACTGTAACTCCAACTGCATCCTCAAAGCAGTAAGTCACATCAACGTTATATCACCATACCTTTTGCACATGTAGAAATACTCCCAGTGGGTCTAGATTGTGAGACTAATCTCTTACTTGGAGAGGTTCTCATAAAGTTTCTTATCAGCATTGTTTCTCACCCCTGCAGCTTTCTGGTCAGTTCTTTGTCCCAGTGTGAATCATGGGGGTGCGTTGGCACTCTTTTCATTACACTCCTTCAATACTCTATGTACTACCCTGTGCTGGGTGTGTTCATACTCAAGGAAGGTATATGATAATTCTAGTGCTGCATGCGTAACAGTACTGCTTCTGACCCAACGTGTATCAAACTATTTTGGATCACACACTACATACATCGTACATTGCCTTTTTACATTCTCGACTCATTCATCAACTCACATGTGTCTGACATCATACAATTATATATGTCACACATACACAATCAATAAGTAAATATATTAAAAGTATATATTATAAAACATTACGTCTCATCGTAGTTTTCTTGCCAGATGAATATTATGACATATAATCTTGGTTGAGATGGAACATTCTTGTTTTACCACTTCCAGAGAACTTAGATGGAGAGTGACATGGAGCTTTCATTCACTCAAGTCTCTTACAGAACATATAATAATTGCATTTCTGTTCACAAAAGCATCTCGTACAGTGATAGCTCTCATTATATTTCTCAAAACATGTTTGGTTCAATAATCATTCTGAGAGAATAACTATTAAAAGTATGAAAGAGGTATTTCTTACCTGAATAGACAAGAGAAGATAAGACACTGTGTCAAGCTTGGATGCGTGGTAGTGAAGAATCAAGCCAACATCCAAGCTGGTTGGGCTTTTCTTATCTCTCTTCCAAGAAAGGGGATGGGCCACTCTCCAAATGGGGAGGTGCAGCATCTCTTTTTGAGGGACAAATAGCTATTTACCTTCATGGTCAATTGCCATTAGGGTAGAGAGGTACAATACAGTAACACAAAAAATAGGGGGGGGGGGCAATTCTGTGGGGCTCCACACGATGATGACAAATACTAGGGTAAACAGCATTCATTTTGGAGGGAAATGAAGAGAAAGAACCTTAACAATTCCTTAAACCAGAAATAAATGATTTCTTTTAAAAGATGATATTACTAGATAGTGACAGATAAGAAACTTGTTATAATGATGACAAATGTGCTCATTGATAATGCTTTTAATTGATAATTATACTTTTGATAAATGTAAAGCCAAGTTGTGCTTTTTATGTGCATAATTTTTAAAAGTATTCAGTCAGACAACCAGCCAACATTCTTCATTCTCCTCTCAATTTGTCAAATATGTGTGTCTCCCTGGCTACCACGGTAGGTTATCTACATGAAGGATGGTCTGATCGGTCACAAGGGGACCATGAAGGAGATTGGGAAAAAGGACCCGGAGCTGATGGAGCTGTGGGAAATAACCATCAGGGATATCACGGAGTCCGAGCCAGAGTCCGAAGATGAGACAAAAACAGCCAGAGAGCGCCAGAAACTGGTCAAACTGGTGTTGCAGACAAACAAAGTCAAACTTCGAGGTACTTTGGCATTTTACGAGAGTGTCAGTATAGGTTTTTCATCTCCCTGTATGAGCTTTTACCTAACAACAAGAAAATATGTTTATTGCATTTGGACGAAAAAAAAAAAAGACCTTCTTTCAATTGTTTCAGTTGGAACTATACTTTACAAAAGGAGAGAGATTTCATGTTCATTTGAGTTTATTAGTTCAGTTTCATTCATTTTCCATCCAACATTCAACAAAGACTACAACAAAATACCGGTACCGGTACATAGTATACAAATAATGACTGCTTATGAGGGCACAGTTAAAATTATGGGCCCGAGGTGATGTGAAAACCGTAACTATGCCCGAAGCGAAGCTGAGGGCATGGTTATGGTTTTTCACATCACGGAGGGCCAACATGATTTTAACTGTGCCCCGAATATCAAGCAGTCATTATTTGTTTTATGTACCGAAAATATAGATTCAGAAATATAAATACCGAAAATATAGATTCTAGTCTCTTTTACAGCACTTGTAAGTTGTAATCAATGCTGATCGACAGCGCGGCGGTCGTACGTATCATTGGTGCGTGTGATCATCTACAATTGTATGTGTACACACGGTAACGGGGTTGCGAGTTGCGACTGTCTCCAAACCAGTCCGCTAGTCTCTTTTACAGCACGCTGATCGAATGCGCGGCGGCTGTATCATTGGTGCGTACATATGAGCGATCTGTGTGTACGGGGTCGCGACTGTCTCTAAAACCTATTTACTAACTGTGCCCGGGCCCCGGTCACAGTAACTAAAAAATAGGGCACAGCTATTTTCATGACTCCCCTTTTAACCAATCAGATGAGAGGATTCTAGAAATGAGGTATATAATATGCATTACACCATCACATTGTTTGGTCAGTTTGAAAAAGAAAATACCTACATAAATGCAATATGGATTTTAAAGGGATTGTACAGTTTTGGTGAGATAATGAGAAACCTCTTATGAAATATGAAAGAGCATGTACAGTAATTCTATGAGGAATTCAGTGTTTATTTGATGAAAATTGGTTTTAAAATGGCTGAGATATCCTAATAAAAAGCGATTCTAATGAAGTGTGGGACCCACACTTTATTTTGATCACTTTGTTTTTGGATGTTTCAGTCATTCCAAACCTGATTTTCATCAAATAAACTTTGAATTCCTCTTAAAATGTATGCCCTGTACTATATCATAAGTGTTTTCTTGGTATCTCGCAAAAAGTTACAAGCCCAATTTTCATCTCCACCAATACTGTACCATCTTTTTAAAGTATAATTATGATAAGATACAGTGGGTACAACAAAGTAGAATAACTACTAACATCAATGCATTTTTGTGCTTTTGTGTACATTTCCTATGGGAAACAGTGCTCTGTCATGAAAGTCATGAAAACCTGATTATTTTTACAATTAATCACTTTCATTGATTAGTTTTGTGCTAATTATGGTAGAAAAGTGGTCAGTGACAATTTCCAATAGAAAAACAAAGAAAAAACAAAAGTTGAAAAAGTTGAAAAACAAAGAAATACATAAGAAATTATGAAAAACAATAGAATACATTAAATTTCACCTAGAACAGCCACTTTTCGTTCCTGTTAACATCTTGATTATGTTTTAGTATGTCATGAGGATCCTGAAAATGTAAGTTTCGAGGAGTCCTGGGGGGGATGCACGGTGACCCCCCCTTAGGTACCCAAGTATAACATCATTGCCAAAATTAACTACCAATCACATTGGACTACAGGGACAGTGCCTCACTCAGCCAAACATATAAGCACTTCCTAGAACATTCTGGAATGGGTGAAATCATTCTAGATTGAGTGAGCTGTAATGTTTTCCTGTTACATGCATGTACTGTATAGCTACATTGTATACCACCTAGAAAATTCTCCACTGATCTGGTCAGCCTGCCTGTATGTACTATATCTATACCACATAGAATTCAAATTCATGATTTTCTTCCGTCGAGATGTTTTCATTGCAACTGATTGACAAATTGCCCTACATCGACGTAAATAAGCACTGAATTGATCAGTGTTTTAGTAGTAGCCATGATAAAAAATCATGGGCGTACATACTCGAGCAGGATTCGAACCTACGACCTCCTGATCACCGGACAGGCGTCATCTCCACTAGACCACCGAGCTTTCGCCCGAAAGCAAGTGTTGGTTCTAATCCTTATAGCATGCAGCGGGTACCGGTACTGCTTTGTTATTCAAATTCATGATTTTCTTCCATCGAGATGTTTTCATTGCAACTGATTGACAAATTGCCCTACATCGACGTAAATAAGCACTGAATTGATCAGTGTTTTAGTAGTAGCCATGATAAAAAATCATGGGCGTACATACTCGAGCAGGATTCGAACCTACGACCTCCTGATCACCGGACAGGCGTCATCTCCACTAGACCACCGAGCTTTCGCCCGAAAGCAAGTGTTGGTTCTAATCCTTATAGCATGCAGCGGGTACTGCTTAGTTATTCAAATTCATTTTTGAATAACAAAGCAGTACCCGCTGCATGCTATAAGGATTAGAACCAACACTTGCTTTCGGGCGAAAGCTCGGTGGTCTAGTGGAGATGACGCCTGTCCGGTGATCAGGAGGTCGTAGGTTCGAATCCTGCTCGAGTATGTACGCCCATGATTTTTTATCATGGCTACTACTAAAACACTGATCAATTCAGTGCTTATTTACGTCGATGTAGGGCAATTTGTCAATCAGTTGCTACCACATAGAATGTTCTCCATTAATCTGGTCAACCTGTGTACATACACATTAAAACAACCATGCATACAGTACATCATATATATACATAACTACTAGTGGGTACATTTGTGACACCTTGTTAAAGATCTTCCAAATTATGAGGAGCTAAAGGGATGCTACGATTTTTAAGCCTCACGAAATGATTGATTGTCAAGAGCAGTGAGTGGAATGTAAAAGTGATGATTAATTATTTAATACTTGAGAACATTCAAAATGTTTTCTAAATAATAGTGATACTGTGGTGGATGAAAGTTTATATTGTGATGTTCTGTTGCAGAGGCTGAAAAGGGAAAGAGCGACGGAGGTGGAAAGATCATAGAGAAGGAAGAGCGAATCACTGGCTCCGTCTCCTTCAAGTACTACTGGTTCTTCGTCAAAATCTGCGGTCCCTTCACCTTCTTCTTTGTCATCCTTTTTGCAGTAGCACAGGCTGCAGCCAAAGCAGGCACTGACTTCTGGCTCTCCGCCTGGTCTGATGCTGCTAACAACAAGACCAACATTACCAAGGTGAGAGGCTTGGATCAATTAGAAATCAATTCATGATCATCATGACAAAATAAGAACCTAGACTTCCTTTCAGTAGGTTGCTTGCTGGTGTCAGTATTTGCCAGTTTGCATGAAGCCACAAATCTGTATACGTTGTATCCGAACTTTAATGACAAAACAAGGAAAAAGAAAAAAATGGATGAGGGATGATTTTATTCTGACCAAAACTTTAATCACTCCACTGAATTTGACAACAATTTTCATTTGTACTTCTACCTGAAATTGCATATTTCCTAACGTTTTTGGCTGTGTGTGTTATTATCAATAACAAGCTCCACCTTAGGATTTTGAAAATAATTGATCATCTAATGTGAAGAATTATTGCTTGTGTGTGTGGAACGCTGTTATGTCAAAGTTGCAAATAAAACTAATATGAAAAATAGTGTCACATTAGTATTATGTTAGACATGTCATAAAGTTTGCTATACAATAGCCGAGTATTGCATGAGGTAGAGCTACCATTATGTGATGTTAAAATATGCTGCGTGCAGGACAGCTACATTTCAATAAAAGTATGTCACATTAGTTGTTGTCTTTTTTAATTCCTCCATCATGAAGTGGTGCCAGAGGCATTATGTTTTCGGGTTGTACATCCTTGTGTCCGTCCATCCGTCCGTCCTTCCTTCTGTCCATAAATTTTGTGGCAGCGTAACTGAAAAATCGTATGAGGTATCGTAACAAAACTTAGCATGTATGTGTATGAGGGGGTGAAGTTGTGCTTTTGGGTGCAAGTGCTCAAGGTGAAAGGTCAAGGTCACATGCTAAAAATTTCACTATTTTCCCCATATCTCTGCAATGGCTGATGGTATTTTCTTGAAATTTACTGTATACATTTACTACCGAATAAAGATTCTCTGGTTAGAGTTTTGCATCAAGAGGTCAAAGGTCAAGGATCAGAGGTCAAGGATAAATGGTCAAGTGAAAATGTTAAAATTTCACTTTTTTCCCTTCATACCTCTAAAGTCGTTAAGGGTATCGTCATGGAACATAATACATATGCATGTCATGACTGACAGTGATTATTTAGGGAATATGGGGGTCAAGGGTAAAAGGTCAAGGTCAACTCTTCTAAATATCACCTTTTCCCCCTCATATATCTATGCAATGCCTGCAGGATTTTTTTTTTAACTTGGTGTATATATGTATAATTACCCAATAGAGATTTTCTGGGAAGTTTCTTTCTTTTTTTTTTTGCCCAAAAAGTCAATGGTCAAGAGATCTAAGATCAAATAAAAGTACTGAATTTCACCTTTTCCTCCATATCTAGGAAGTGACTCAAGGTATCATCATGAATATATATCTATGCATGTTCTGCCTGACAGTGGTTCTCTTTGGAATTTAAGGGTCATAATGTCAAAGGTCAAGGGTAAAAGGCCATGTTAGAATGCTAACAATTTGCTATCTAATACTGAAATTACAGTTTTTCTTCATATCTTGAAAATTACTCGATGCATAAACTTATAAAAGGGTCGAAAGTCAAGTAAAAGTCCTCAAATCCCCAAATACATGCTCTCATAGAAAATATAGCCATTCATCCAATTAAACCTAGTTCAAGAAAGTGAACATTGAACACATTTGTGACAAACATGTCATTCTAATATTTTGCCAATTATGTGAAACCGTCATTGCACATTGCCTGGATCTTGATCTGGATCTTGATCTGGATCTGGATCAATACGCTGCCGGACCAGGTGGTATAGTGCAGCGGATGTACTGTAGACCTATTAGGCGAATCATGCTGCATGGCGGAGGCATGCTAGTCGCCATAGTGACATTTCTAGTTTGTTTCTTTGTTTTTTTGTTTTTTTAAGATACAAGCTGTATGCCGTAAAGATTGCTTAATATACAGTGGCTGAGTACATATTGCATGAGGTAGCGCTACCATTGTGTGATGTTACTAATATGCTGTGTGCAGACCAGACTTGTAGGTTCTTGTATTGCAATGGCCATGATAGCTCTGCAAAATCATTTATTTGTCCTGCGCTTTGTGTCTAAGACCTTGGTTCATCTCTCCAAAGTTGGCACAGAAACAACAGCAATCAGCAGGTAATGACCAAAACAGCAAGTTTATAAGATGTATCCATTGTGCATTGTACAGTTCGACCTCGATTATCCGGCCATGTCGGGACCGGCGAATTGGCCAAATATGGGAGACACAATGTTAATGTATAGCTGCTGTCCAAACTGCCGTCCCAATGCACTGGCAGCTAGGCAGGTAGCGTACCCTGCATTTTTATGTGAAAATCATACATGGTTTACCTTATTAGACATGCCGTCAATCTCTCGTTTGAGGCGAGACCCCAGCCGGGTTTTTTCCAAAGTGGGGTGCGTATATTTGTCGTTTGGGAGTTGGGAGTCGAAGTACTTGTCCATTGCAAATAAACTTTCTGCTCAGACGTGACAAACCAGGAGGCCAAGCCAGGGTTTGATGACTCCAGCAGCTGTCGTATTACGTAAGAGCATGATAAGGATATCTGCCTGTGGCATGACAGACCATTCAAATTGAACTCAATTTTCTCTATCCTTTTTAAAGTTTTCAATTTTATATTCTATTGAGAAATTCTATGGTCATCCATTTTACATTTCGAACGAAAAAAATTGACCCGTAAATAACGAAAATACAGGAATAAGAAGGAGAGCATTACCAGTTTGCCGGTGCTGACAATGTGCTATTTGGCAGTGAGTTACAAAGGGGAGGTGAGACTACCTCCCTGGTTACAACAGCCTGCTGACTGGATCATTGAGAAAGCAGCTGTCGTATTACGTAAGAGCATGATAAGGATATCTGCCTGTGGCAGACCATTCAAAGTGAACTCAATTTTCTCTATCCTTTCTAAAGTTTTCAATTTTATATTCTATTGAGAAATTCTATGGTCATCCATTTTACATTTCGAACGAAAAAAATTGACCCGTAAATAACGAAAATACATGAATAAGAAGGAGAGCATTGCCAGTTTGCCGGTGCTGACAATGTGCTATTTGGCAGTGAGTTACAACGGGGAGGTGATACTACCTCCCTGGTTACAATCAGCCTGCTGAGAAAGAGAGAGAGAGGGAGAGAGAGAGAGAGGGGGGGGGGGGGGAGAGATGGGGGAGGGAGAAGGGGAGAGACAAAATGGAATGACAATAGTTCCAGTCACTGCAGTACAGGCATGCTCTGTCCGCATACGCTAAATGTCTACACTCACACACACACACGTACACACACACACACGCACCATGGAGCTACCATAGCCCATGCCAAAACCAAAACAATCTCCTCCAGCTCGCGGTGCCCCCTCCCCCCTCCTGTGGTGCTGTGGCGATGACTGATGCTTAGATTAGGCCAGGGTCAAGAAACATGTGTTTTATATCTTTGATTTTAAGTCATTGATTGCCAAGATATGCACTGGCATTATTTACTGGGGTGTAGCCTCTTCAAACGAGAGATTTGCGTCATGGATATTGAGAAACCTACAATCATACACGTCTTATGAAATTAGTGAAATAGATCCATAAAAAGATGTTAAAGTCACTTTTTTTTTCTCAATTTTTTGGATGAAAGTCCTTCACTGCGTTAATGTGTCCAGATAATAGAGATTTCCGGATAAAAGGAGGCCGTATAATCGAGGTCGAACTGTATATACATGTAGCTCTTTGGCATATTGCATAGTTCGCCATGCATGATAACGTGTTTTGTAAGCAGGTGATTCACTGTGTTGGACAGCTAGACCATGATTTGGTAATGCTAATTGTCCCCGCCGAACGAGTTCGAGCAGGGGACTATGAAACGGGCTCCGTGTAGCTGCTCATGTAATAAATTACCAGTTGACAAACGGGACGTAGTTGGAATCGGTCAGATATTTATTCTCAACGGTCGTACCCGTGAAACTGTAAAGAAAATTGTATAAGTAAAATATACAACAATAAGATCTAATTCAGTTTCACAAATTACAATAAAATTGCTTTGTCATTCATATATGTCTAATGAATGTTTTTCACTAAAATTATGCATTTATACAATAATCACTAAAATTATATACATCTATAGATCACAGTGCTTTCAATCTCATATTTGCTAAAGAGTAACATCAATACTAATTCGATCACTCTTCACAATATATTCATTGTTAAATCTTAACCTCTATGTACAAACATATAAAATACTATAATCATAAGAATCACATATATATATTGTATAAAGACTTAATACAATCATATTTAAATTGCTTACCTCTTTGGTGAACATTGTATCACATATAAGCAGCTTGTTTATGGTTCGTTGACTTTGATTCCTTTTCCTTTAAAGATTTCGTTGCTGAATGTACCTTCGATGTTTTCTGTACCTTTAGTAGCTGCAGATGTGAAACTGATCTGGGCGTATAAAATCATTCTACTATTTGGTTACCATTACAAGATCAAAGGGAAGCGCCTGCGCGCATACAATAATCAAAACATACCGCCTAGCGTATACGCATACGCGCATCTAACAATACCGCCAGGGAGAGTAACTGTTACCATGGCAGCAGCCTGGGGACTGCTGCCACACTCCCACCCAAAATCATCTATGATTTTATTTCAACATTAATCAGTATATTATACATTTAATTCTTTGTAAACAAAAGTTTCATACCAAACCAATAGCAAAGTACATTACAATAATAGTCAATATATCACAGCAAATTACTGTGAAAACCATCAAAAACTGTGAGAGACATAGTCAGTATAACTATTCTGAGCTTTTGATCAGAACGATCAATTTATCCAGTTCTTTGGTGGAGAGGTTTGCAGCGAACACACTTGCTGAAAAAGATTAAAGACGATGCGTCTTGCAACCAGTCATCCGATACCTACTAGTGTAGAGCGAATGACATTGATGGTCAGATTCCTTCTTTGATGTGCCGTTCTTCGATGGTTGTGTGAGGCGAGAAGTTTAGAGAGGTGGCTATCCTTTGGTATGATGACCGGATGTTTTTCATCATACATCATTTCTGCCTTCTTCAACCGACCTCCCACCCGTAGCAGATCGTGGTCATCTAGGAACGGGTCAAGCTGTCTCAGTGAGTTGGACTTCGAAGTGGCTAGGGAATCTGATTTGTCGAGTTGCTTTCTTTCTTCACGAAAGGCTTCCTTCTGGATTGCGCAGATGAGATTCCTCTCTGCTACTTGTTTGGCTTCGACTTCGTCAATGCTCAGACCCCTTTTCCTGTAAGAGCACTTTACTATGACTGCTACTGCTTTCAGTGCATTTTCAAGGCTGGAGAACCGCGTCAGCCTTTCTTCGAAGGACGTAAAAGTCTTTGCTTGTGTTGCGTGAACGGTGGCAGATTTCACTTCAACATCATCTGGAGAGACTTCTGCAGTAACATCTTGAGGAGGAATCTCATTCTCCCAAAGAAACTTGGGTCCTGTGAGCCAGTTTGATGCTAGCATTTCTTCTGTCGTCAATCCTCTAGATGCATGATCTGCAGGATTTTCTGCACTGGCTACATAGTTCCATTGTTCTGGACACGAGGTCTGACGGATACGTTCGACGCGATTGGCAACGTACATGTGGAATCGCTTTGTCTCATTGTGTATGTAGCCAAGAACAACTTGTGAGTCGGTCCAGAAGTGATGCGTGGCAGAACTATAATCGAGTTCATTGTCCAGGATATTGGCAATTTTCACTGAACAAGTAGCTGCTTGGAGTTCCAGTCTTGGGATTGTTGTTGGTTTGAGAGGACATACTCGTGCCTTTGCCATAACCAAGGAGCAATGGACGCGACCGCTTTCATTCTTTAGACGCACGTAGGAACACTGACCATATCCTGTCAATGATGCATCTGAGAAGTGGTGCAGCTCAACTTCCTTGGGAGTTCCAAAGTCTTGTGGTTGGAAGCAACGGGGGATTTTCACTTTGTCGAGTTTCAACATCTCTTGTCTCCACTTTTCCCATCGTGGATGGAGCTCGTCAGGAACAGGATGATCCCAGTCCATCTTGCTTCTACACATCTCCTGGAGAATCTGTCTCCCAACTAGAACCAGGGGTGCAATCAAACCGAGTGGATCGTAGACGGAGGCAACTGTTGCAAAAATCCCACGTCTTGTCAAGGGAAGGTCTTTGAGGGTAAGTCTGAAACAGAACTCATCAGAGTCGATGCACCAGTGTAGGCCGAGTGCTCGTTCAATGGGCGTAGCGTCTTGCTGGCCGAGTTCAAGACTAGTCTTGGCAACAGCAGCACGTTCAGACTCAGGGATACTGCTTGTGACTTCTGGACTGTTGCTAACGAACTTGTGCAAACGCAAGTTGCCTTTGGCACACATGCTCACTGTCTTCTGAATGAGGTCAATGGCTTCTGCTTCAGAAGATTCACACTTTAGACCGTCATCTACGTAGAAGTTTCTTGTAAGAAAGTCAGCAGCTTCCATGCTGAGCTCCTTATGGTCCTTCGCAATTTGCTTTAGTCCAAAGTTGGCACATCCTGGGGAGGAAGTGGCGCCGAAGAGATGGACCTTCATTCGGTAGTCCACTGGAGTCTTGGAAAGATCTCCATCTTCCCACCACAAGAAACGAAGGTAGTTCTGATGCTGTCTCATGACGCGGAACTGATGGTACATCTTTTCCACATCGCACGTGAAGGCAATGGGTCCTTGGCGAAATCTACACAGGACTCCAATCAGAGGGTTGATGAGGTCGGGGCCCTGTAGGAGATGATCGTTTAGACTGGTTCCTTGGTAACGAGCACTGCAGTCGAAAACGACTCTCACTTTGTTCGGCTTCTTTGGGTGATATACTCCATGATGTGGTATGTACCACTTGTTCTCAACTGACAATTCTTCCGCAGGAAGCTTTTCTGCATCACCTCGCTGAAGAATTTCGTTCATGAATGTCATGTAGTGTTCTTTGTATTGAGGTCGTTTCTGGAACTGACTCTTCAATCCTTTGAGTCGACTTATGGCAGCTTGTCGATTGTTCGGTAGAGTGGGTTCACCATTCTTGAAGGGGAGGGGCATTTCATAGTATCCATCATCCCTTTGGTTGATTCCATCTCTGACGATCTGCAGAAATTTCTTGTCATCCTGAGACATTACATCTGTTCCTTCGATTTCATGAAAGTCCTTTTCCATCATCTGAAGGAAGTCTGCAGTCGTGACATCTTTTAGCTGTGTCTTGTAGACATACTTCACGTCTGATTGACTGTCAGTCAAAATAGGAGCTTCTACCTTCATGCTGACAGTAAGATATGATTGCCCGAATGCATCAAAGTTGTCTGTAGAGTACGTCTGAGAGCCACCAACAATGCTCCATCCTAATTCTGTTTCTACTGCGAAGGGCTCATCATTGTTTCCAGAGATACAGTTCTTTGGGGCGAGAGCTCGAGCACAATTGTATCCAATGAGCAGACCTACAGGGCAGTCTTGCTTTGATGCGAGTTGGTCTGCGAGACAGTTTAGGTGAGGCCACTGGATTGCTGTCTCTGGTGTAGGGATGTGAGCTTCATCAAGTGGAATTAAGTTCCTGGAGTATGCAGCAGGAAGTGGTATCTTTTCGGCCGACTTGAAACCACGAGCTACAAGGTTCTCATATCTCCTACATGGAATATTCGTACAGTTGTCTGTCATAGTTGTCAACCTCAATGTAGCAGCATGTGATGGTACCTGCAGTTCTTCTCCAACACTATCTGCAATGAAGGTTGTGTCTGACATTGTGTCTAACAGAGCGTAGACCAGTATCTCTTTCTCGGGACTGTCCAGGCTTGACAGGTATACCGGCAGAACCATTGATGTGAGAGAAGCGTCTGTACCTGATATGGCTTTGTGGCAATTTGCTTCTTTCTCTTTGGGAGTCTCCTTGGCCTTGGTAGACTGCGTTTCTTGTTTTTCCTTGTTTTCTCGTTCTCCTTCTGCAGTTGACTGTTTGAATGTGTCGTCGTGCATACATGTTGGATGACGCTTACTGCATATTTTGCATTCACTCCTCTTTGGACATTGCCTGGACATATGACCTTTGCTAAGACACCCATAGCACAGTCCTTCCTTCTTCACAAACTCTCTTTTCTGCTCCACTGGTTTCCTACTGAATTCCCGGCATTCTTCTAAGCCATGGTTCTGTCGTTCGCAGAAGATGCAGCTTTTCTTGGCCACATTTGGTTTGCTAGCTGTCGAATAAGTCATCCTTTGTTGCCGAATTGTAGGCTTCTTGTTTACTTCCTGTGTCTGACTGACGTGTTGGTTCCGATCTTTTCCAGTCTTTGCAGTCTCATACGTCACGTAAGGATCGTTTGCGATATCAGCTTCCTCTGTCAGAAACAAGACAAATTCTTCAAAGGATGGATATCGTCCACTGCTCTTCTTGAGCGTCGCTACTGTGCGATTCCACCTGTGTACGATGTAGTCAGGAAGTTTCGTGCAAATCTTGCCAATCTCTCGCATGTCGTTCAAGATCTGCAAGTCTTTGATTTCTGAAGAGGCCACCAGACATTGTCGCAGGAAGTCTGAGAGATTTTGGAGACCGTTGTGGTCCTTATTGGCGATTCTTGGCCATGCATCAAGTTTAGATCGAAAGGCTTCTGAAATCGTGAAGGGGTTACCAAAGCGTTTCTCAAGCACCGCCTTGGCCTGATCGAAGGCATTTGCTGATCTCAGCAAGAAGAAGCCACTGACAGCATCTCTAGCAGATCCTCCAAGGTATCTTCTGAGGTAGTGAATTCTTTCACCAGCTGGGATTCCTCGACACTCGATTAAAGTTGTGAAGGCTGACAGCCAGTCAGGGTACTGTAGAGGATCACCCATGAATACAGGAGGCTCAGGAATAGGCAGTCTGGTAAGCGTCATTGCTCGAGCAAGCGCCTCGGTAAGAGCATCACTTTCCTTGGCATCTGAGCGATAGGAAGCTGGATAGAAGACTGGTGACTCAGGATTTAGGGCCTCTGTCTTCGACGACTTCTGGTTTGAAGGGAATGGATGATCATCAGCTCTAGGAATGCTTTTCTCTCGTGACATTTCTTTCACGATTGTTGCACTTTTTTCCTTCTGAGATGATCCAGCCAGCTGCTTAGATGATCTCACTGTGATGGAGGATGCAGTATCGTCCTCTTCATACACTCTCATCATTGCCTCTTGTGCCTTCAGTTGACCTTCTAGACGTTCTTCCTCGAGTTCTCTGCGTAATTGCGCCATCTTAAAAGAAGCTTCCTTCCTACGAGCATCTTCTTCCAACTCAAGACGCTCTAACTCCTTCCGACGTTCGTTCTGACGCTTTTGTGCAGCAAGTTTCTCTTGCAGAGCTGCAGTCTCAGCTGCAACAACCAACCTCTTCGACGAGATTGTAGATGTTTTCGAGATCTTGGAACCAGTCGACTTCCTTGTGATAGATGGTTCCTTAGTATCGAATTGCTTCTTAGAAACAGTGGTTACGATTTTCGAAATCATATCAACAACAATTGGGGAGAGCTTGTCTAAATTCTTAGCTATCTCTTCATCCCTTTCCCCTAGAACTTCTTCTAGCTCATCTGCTACTTGTTGCAGTGAACCGAATCTAGCAGAGATGTCAGATTTTCTTTCTGACAGGTCATCGCAGTTTACGGAAACTGAGGACAGCATTTTCTCAGAGTCCTTCAAGACTGTTAGCATGTCAAAATGTTCTGAATAGAACTGTTCTTCTAACTCTTCTACTTTGTTCTGTCTAGCCTTTTCTGTAAGTTTCTTTGTACGGGTAGAACGCCGCACATTTTTGGCAGACATGCTATCGATTGTTTCTTTCTTAGTGCTTGTATTTACGCTATCTTCAAGACCATCGGTAGTATTACTTTGATACTCTTCCATATTGACAGATAACACACTCTTTGCATTAACGTCAACAGTTCTATGAGATCGTTATTATACATCAACCATGTCAACAGTGTCTAATTTTCACTTACTTCGCTTCATTTCTAGGCAAAGAGAAAGAAAATGTTTTCTTTCGTAACACAGATTTGAAATATTGTACTATAGCGAATACAATATTTCTTTACGAAGAGTAAATACACATCACATTCTGTCCAGATAGTATATCACGTGTATAACACTAAGGATATAGTTAATACGCGATATTCACTTCTGAATTCGAGTAAGTCTATATATATAGCTCTATATCTAGTTCAAATTATATAGCTCAATCACATTCACTGTTCTTACAAAGCTATATAGTCTAGTTACATATAATTTATGTCACGCACTCCTTTCTTGCTCTAGTTCTCTTCCTACAGAGCGAAATAAACTGTACTTTAATATCTAATACAGCTTGTACGAGATTACAATATCAATACCACACGATCACGATGTATCCACAACCAGGAGACTGTTACAGAAGTCACGGATGAGGAATCGATGATGGGCTGAGCTGTCTTATAGTCTATATCAGCACTGGAAGTATCAGCATTCATGTATCGAAGTTCAAAGTTCAAGTTCAGTTCCGATGAATGATAGCTCTGCAAAATCATTTATTTGTCCTGCGCTTTGTGTCTAAGACCTTGGTTCATCTCTCCAAAGTTGGCACAGAAACAACAGCAATCAGCAGGTAATGACCAAAACAGCAAGTTTATAAGATGTATCCATTGTGCATTGTACAGTTCGACCTCGATTATCCGGCCATGTCGGGACCGGCGAATTGGCCAAATATGGGAGACACAATGTTAATGTATAGCTGCTGTCCAAACTGCCGTCCCAATGCACTGGCAGCTAGGCAGGTAGCGTACCCTGCATTTTTATGTGAAAATCATACATGGTTTACCTTATTAGATATTGAGAAACCTACAATCATACACGTCTTATGAAATTAGTGAAATAGATCCATAAAAAGATGTTAAAGTCACTTTTTTTTTCTCAATTTTTTGGATGAAAGTCCTTCACTGCGTTAATGTGTCCAGATAATAGAGATTTCTGGATAAAAGGAGGCCGTATAATCGAGGTCGAACTGTATATACATGTTGCTCTTTGGCATATTGCATAGTTCGCCATGCATGATAACGTGTTTTGTAAGCAGGTGATTCACTGTGTTGGACAGCTAGACCATGATTTGGTAATGCTAATTGTCCCCGCCGAACGAGTTCGAGCAGGGGACTATGAAACGGGCTCTGTGTAGCTGCTCATGTAATAAATTACCAGTTGACAAACGGGACGTAGTTGGAATCGGTCAGATATTTATTCTCAACGGTCGTACCCGTGAAACTGTAAAGAAAATTGTATAAGTGAAATATACAACAATAAGATCTAATTCAGTTTCACAAATTACAATAAAATTGCTTTGTCATTCATATATGTCTAATGAATGTTTTACACTAAAATTATGCATTTATACAATAATCACTAAAATTATATACATCTATAGATCACAGTGCTTTCAATCTCATATTTGCTAAAGAGTAACATCAATACTAATTCGATCACTCTTCACAATATATTCATTGTTAAATCTTAACCTCTATGTACAAACATATAAAATACTTTAATCATAAGAATCACATATATATATTGTATAAAGACTTAATACAATCATATTTAAATTGCTTACCTCTTTGGTGAACATTGTATCACATATAAGCAGCTTGTTTATGGTTCGTTGACTTTGATTCCTTTTCCTTTAAAGATTTCGTTGCTGAATGTACCTTCGATGTTTTCTGTACCTTTAGTAGCTGCAGATGTGAAACTGATCTGGGCGTATAAAATCATTCTACTATTTGGTTACCATTACAAGATCAAAGGGAAGCGCCTGCGCGCATACAATAATCAAAACATACCGCCTAGCGTATACGCATACGCGCATCTAACAATACCGCCAGGGAGAGTAACTGTTACCATGGCAGCAGCCTGGGGACTGCTGCCACACTCCGTACGTGTGTGTGTCCGTGCTAACGAGAGTATGCTTGTGTGGCTAGGAGAACAATAGTGCACAATAGATGGCCTTTATTCCGTCAGGCTTGTGTGGCTAAAATTTTTGCTTGTGTGTCTATTTTAACAAAAGAGAGAACAAAGGGGTAGACACACAAGTACATGTATATCACCGTAAGGTCTTCCGTGTGTCCGTCCGTCCGTCCGTCTGTGCGTCCGTGTGTGATCAAAATGTTCAATTTGCTACTTCTCTGTCATTTATGAGCCAATTTTGATTCTGTTTGCTTTATATGATAGCACTACATGGGAGCTTTGAAACTTCTACACAGAATTTCAGTTGTGACCTTTGACCTTGACCTTTATTGTACATTTTGCTTCAAAATGCTACTCCTTCGCCATTTCTAACCCGATTTCGATTCCGTTTGCTTTGTGTGATGGCACTAGGTGAGGGCTTCAAAACTTCTACACAGAATTTTTACCTTTCACTTCTTTGACCTTTGACCTTGATTTTTGACATATATTGTACATTGGATACAAAAATACTCCTTCGCCATTTCTAACCCGATTTCGATTCCGTTTGCTTTATGTGATGGCACTAGATGAGGGCTTCAAAACTTCTACACAGAATTTTGACCTTTGACTTCTTTGACCTTTGACCTTGATTTTTGACCAACATTGTACATTTTGCTACCAAATGCTACTCCTTCACCATTTCTAACCCGATTTTGATTCCGTTTGCTTTATGTGATGGCACTAGGTGAGGGCTTCAAAACTTCCACACAGAATTTTGACCTTTGACTTCTTTGACCTTTGACCTTGATTTTTTACCTGTATTGTACATTTTGCTACAAAATGCTACTCCTTCGCCATTTCTAACCCAATTTCACTTCTGTTTGCTCTATGTAATGACACTAGGTGAGGGCTTCAAAACTTCTTCACAGAATTTTGACCTTTGACTTCTTTGACCTCTGACCTTGATTTTTGACCTATATTGTACATTGGCTACAAAATGCTACCCCTTCGCCATTTCTAACCCGATTTCGATTCTTGCTTTATGTGATGGCACTAGGTGAGGGCTTCAAAACTCCTACACAAAATTTTGACCTTTGACTTCTTTGACCTTTGACCTTGATTTTTTTTACCTATATTGTACATTTTGCTACAAAATGCTACTTCCGGCGGGGACATATGTTACGCACCGCATAATTTCTACTTTTCCTTGTTATTTTTTTAAAACTCGTTCCTTACGGGAACCTGGTATACCAGGTTCCAGTGGGAGCAACTGATATGCAAGATGGAGATAAGAGTGCCTACTTTAAATTGAGACCTAAATTCATGTTTCTTTGTGTTGTAATACCCAGAAAAATGGGTTTGATAAAAAGTTAAGAGTTCACTCTATCACCATGTGTTATCTTTCTGTTGGAAAAATGTGTATATCACAGCATATCACCTTTTTTCTGATTGAGTTCACGCCTGCTTTGCTATCAAAACTCGTATGAACATGTACATAGCGATTGAAACTGAGCTCAAGTACATTTCTGTGTTTGCTGACCCCAATCATCCCATTCAAGTGCCCAGTTTTGTGCGTAACAAAAGAGTCTGTGAGCACATCAGTGCACGCTCTATTCATACCTTACACTCGATTGATATTTTCATTGTTTGATGGCACATGTAGTTCATCTTGACCGTGGAAAGTGGATACATGTACCGCTTGACTGCTTTCACTCAGGCGGATTACCAACCTGTCCATTCTCTGTCAACGGGCAAAAAGAATCTTGTTTTGGGGCATTTAAGACACTCAAAGAATTGCGGAAGGAACGGGTTAAGTGGAAATCAATCCTCAGCTGCTATGGCATAAACCTTATGTAATCTTTAGGCACCACAGTTTCCTAGGGGATCATGAGAATGTGGAACATTAAAATACCTTTGTTGCCTTCACCAAATTATTGTGCACTGTGCAGGAGGAGGCCCAGGAAATTGTGGACAAGTATCTTGGTGGCTATGCTGGCTTGAATGCGGCGAACTTTGTGCTGAATACAATTTGGACCACCATAAATATTATCATGCTACTTTTTGCTTCACGCACCATGCACAAACTCATGCTGGAGAGGATTAGCCACGCTCCTTTAAGGTAACTAAGGGTAGAGTATTGTTAAGTTCACCCATGGCCAGAACAATTCTGGGGTTGTTCAGAAGAATTTGTGTAAAGGGCTGTTTCCACAGCAAAACGATTTGTGAATGACAGAAATGTGGGGAGGGGGGGAAGAGATTAGACAGAAGACTTTTAGAGTGATGTATACTTTTATACCCTGAATTATCTGTGGAAGCAACCTTTGTTAACAGTACCAACTTGGCAAAACAACACTGCTTCATTGTCTTTATGCCTATAAAATAATGATAATAAATTGTATTTGTAGCATGCTTAATGCCATGCTTCTAAGCGCAGGGAAGAAGGACACCAAAAGGAAAAGAAAGGAAAATTAAGAAATGAGAGATACTAAACTTGTCAAAAATATAAATTACATGTATTGTGTGCTAAAAATTTTAACATTTCTTCCAATCTTTTAAAGTGTTGTTATGAAGATTGGTATATAACATTTGTATATATACATATGTCTATCCAAGTTTTTTCGTGATCATGTAGATAAAGTTATTGACAGGGTTACAAGGTCACAGGTCAAGTGAAACTTAATGGGTCGAGGAATGACCACTCACCACGTACTTGGGTTGTGCCATCAAACTTTCCAACAAGCCAATTTCTTGTCTATCATGTGAAAGTTGTATTTCACATTGTTACGATGTACCATAGACCTGTTGGGAGAATAATGCTATAGCACAATGATACCAATAGCTGTATCGACACTTCTAGTTTTAATCAGTCACTTGTATGCCTTATTTTGTCAGAAAGACACATTTGTATGCTGAGAGGAATAATAATAGCACAATGCATTTAACATACAGCTGGCTTCCTCCTATCTTGATATTGATATCATGATGAATAATGAACAGTTATAAATTCCAGTGAATCTAATAGGTAGTATATGACACATTTTTTATAAGGCTTCTTTTCCAGTTCCTTTTTTCTCTTCTCTTTTCCTCTTTTTCTTTCCTTTTCTTCATTTTTTCTCCTTCCTTTGACTGTCACTTGCACCCATATTTTCCCCATCATGTCTTCTCTTTTGTAAAAGAAACTCTCCATTGTTTTTTGTCCTAAAATTAAAAGATTAAAAGACTTTTATAATGACACACTTTGTATGTGTATAACAGTGTTATGTTGATGCACATTATCATTGTGGAGTACGTAGCTAAAGTGAGAGAATGCCTTGCCTTCACTTACTGTCTGCATTATTTTCTGGCACCAGGTTCTTTGACATCACACCCATTGGACGAATCTTGAATAGATTTGCGTCTGATATTCAAGTCCTGGACGAGGTCAGTGATAATCTCTCAATAATGGTTTGATATCTCTTGCTGTTATAACTGTCTGAGTTATAATTAAGCACCTTACTATGCTGGTTCCTTTGGTACTAGCTAAGGCCCTGTCACACCTTTTGTGGCAATTAAGCTACGCGACTTGTTGCATGTAGGGATTTTCCAGCACACAGGACAATTTTCTGTAAGCGAACAAGGATTTGGGCGAATTTCGCTTGCGTCTTGCTTGCTGGACGCATGCTACGTACGTTTTACTTTGTTCTTGTTACGAGCGACATATGGGCACTGCACAGTACCTACGTTACAACTGTGCATTACCTGCGTGGGAGTTATGTTGTCTGCGGGCTGTTGCCGCTACGAGCCTTTTGCTGGTGTTCTGCATGGACCTCGGTGAGAAATCCCTGTGACTCACCTGGAACAAGTTATGACCATGCTCAAGGGCCTGTCACACCTTTCCAGGCAAAGCCTTGCTTGTGACTTGCGGGTCACAATTTTTGCTACCCAGAGGTCCCTGCAGATGGTCTGCACATCTCGCCCATAGTCGCCAGGAGATGCCCAAGCAAGTCCAATTTTCCCAGATCCCAGTTTTGAGCATGCTCAAAACTTGTCCCAGGTAAATTGCAGGGGATTACCAGCAGAGGTCCACACACACCACCAGTAGGAGGCCCGTGGCTGCCTCAAGTTTAAATACAGACAGTTAACCCGCTTGCAGTACGTAGGTAGCCCTTGGATCTGTGCCTAGAAACTGGACACCCATGTCATCTGCGGGCATTCTATCAGCATAAATGCAGGCGTTTCACTGGCAAGAAGCGATGTTGATACTGCCAACATCTGTGTAACCGGTCAGTTCTGCAGGCGTGGAGTGGACTATACTATACTTGCAGCTTACAAGGATTACACACAAGTAGAACGTACAGTGTAAGTAGCAAGCATCCAGCAGGTATGACGCATGTGAAACTTGACCAAATCCTTGTCCTTCTGCCTGCAGAAATTGTCCTGCATGCTGGAAATCCTTTCACCCGACAAGCCCACGTTTGTCTGTTTGTTTCATTTCCAACAGAAAGATGGCTACATAGCTCATATTCAGCTGCAATAGCTGGTCTTCCATGGGGTCCAGTTGGATGTATGGCGGGTCCACCTCACGTGGTTAACACCCTGCTCTTTGCAATGAATAAATGAAGCGTGAATTGTGACTCTCTCACACATGGAACCTCCATTTTATGTCTTATCCGAGGGACAGAGTGTTTTGCCTCTTACTAGAGGGGAAATCAAACGGGGTCCTTTGGATTGTGATGCAGATGTGCTACTGACTGAGCTAACTCACAGCGTAGCTTGCCCAGAAAGATGTGACAGGGCCTAAACTTGGCAACACAATACAATACAAAGAGAAATGATGAGCAATACCACTGATGCCTTTTATATCAGAGTGTAATAAGTCAAGTTACTGCATAAGCTGCATTATTAATATTTGTGTGTGTGTGTGTGTGTGTGTGCCTCTGTGTGTGTGTGTGTCTGTAATAAACACGGTCTGTTTCAACTGATGACCCATCACTGGTGGCAGATGGGGGGGGGGGGGTGCGTTGTGTGGGCCCTCCAGTTATTTTTTTTTGTGTTCAACTAAAAACAAAGAAAAAGTGAACACATGTGCCCCCCTTCAATCTTTTATTTTATTTTTAAAGAAACCATCTTTGTCAGCGCTCTCCCTTTACGAAATTCCTGGATCCGCCCCTTCATCACTGTTCTCTCCTGTCATTCTTGCTCTGAGCAGCGTATAGTTGCCATGATAGTCCAGATTCTGAGGTTCGTCTTAATGGCAATCTCAGGCATCATTGTCAATGCCATCGTCTCCTGGTTCTTTCTGGTGGCTGTACTGCCTCTGACCATCATCTACATTCTTGTCATGAAACTCTTCATTAGGACCGCCAGGTGAGTTTACTCTGCTCAGTGATTGAGTGATTCAACATCTTTCTTTCAGAATCTGTTATTTGTGTTCATTTTTCTCTTCTTTATTTCTTTCTCTTTTTTTTTGGGGGGGGGGTGGGGGGAGAGGATTTTAAGTTCTGTTTTATCCTAACTTGTTTTTAAGTTGAAATATTACTATGTTATTCAATGTATAACAGATTTTGAAAGGATTTTATAACCCCTTTATGTTTAGTTTGAAAGGAACTTTAAAAACTGATTGCTCTCATTCCTGCTCACAATCTGCTGACTGTACTACAGTTAAACTCGCCTAAGTCGACGTCGCATATGTCGAATAATCGCGTAAGTCGATGATTTTAAAAAGTCCCGATTTTTCCCCATTGACGTACGTGCATTAATTCACTCACAAGTCGAATACTCGCCTAAGTCGATGAAATTCCAAGAACACTTTCATGGAAAAACCATTGAATTCACTGTGCCTAAGTCGAATAAGATTTTATCGTGTAATAAATCACCATCATTTATTATTCATTATTTATTACTCATCATTATTTTGTTTGTCAGATGAGTTTGAGGTGACAAAAAAAATGATCTGAAATCAAAATTCAAAGCTATCGCATGGGATCGTTTAACTCTCTTCGTATTTGGAGGTCCGCTGGTACAGCCCTGTCACCTGTCGCGCTACGTACGTACAGCGTTCGTACAGTACACATGCGTTCATTTACATGTACAGTATTGAGCTTGCAGTGTACATGTAGCTTGGCATTTGCAGCGCTGTGCAGTGGAGTGGTATAATGGATGAAGCTGCTGAGTTTTCAAAGCGGAAAGTAGGGGGAAAGTTACAGGCACGGGTAAATCAGAATTGCACCTCTACACGCATTTCAAGCCATGGTATGGTAAACTGGAATCAATCACTGCTCAAATATCGTTCATATTCACTTCCCCAAGGTTTAACAAGGGTGTAAAGTAATCGGACCTGTGCCAATACTAATGCACTGTCCATGCAAAGTTAGCCGCGGCCCTGCTGGGCGACCCGTGCTGTGGCACACCGCTCCATTACAGCTCTCGACTCCAGAGTAGACAACATACATGTACATTAAACATATATGTATGTACCTGTGGTGAAACTGTAAGTCGATTTTTTTTCGACTTACACACAAGTCGAAAATCGCCTAAGTCGATGTGTTTTGCTCAGTCCCGAGAAGATCGACTTATGCGAGTTTAACTGTATTTGCAATACCTTGTAAAAAATCATGTGACTCTATTCTTTGTATGTCATTCTGTATTTTGATTTGGGCATTATAATAAAGCCATGAGAATGACAGCACCTTCAAGAGGTACGTCAGATATGTTACTTTAACCATTGGTTAAAGGGACTGTATATTCCAGTGTCTTCAATATTTGGGAGATAATACTAGAAAGCCAGAAATTTATGCATGAATGAAACTCTGGTGAATTTTGTGCCAGGCCAAGATTTGCAAAGACATGTGAATTATGTGTTGTATAGAACAATGGATAGTTTTTTGTTTTGTTTTGATTTGTTTTTGTTTTTTGGTGTTTTTTTTTTTGTTTGTTTCTTTTTTCCAGAAATCCATTTTTATGTCTCCGCCACGGAGTGGTGCCGGAGGCATAATGCTTTCGGGTTGTCCATCCTTCGGTCCGTCCGTCCGTCCATCTGTCCATCCGTAATGAATTTTGTGGACAATGTACAACATAGAACTAAAAAACCTTTTGAGGTATCCTCTTGATTCTTGGCATGTATGTGTATTAGGGGGTGAAGTTGTGCCTATCAACGTTTGGGTGCACATGCTCAAGGTAAAAGGTCAAAAGTTCAAGATCAAATGCTCAAAATTTCACTATTTCCCCCATATCTGTGTAATGCCTGAAGATATTTTCTTGAAACTTATGTGTATGCATGTATTACCCAATTAAGATTCTCTGGTGAAAGTTTGGGGGTTATGAGGTCAAAGGTCAAAGGTCAAGTAAAAATGTGAAAATTTCACTTTTATCTCCATATCTTGGAAATGGTTCAAGGTATCTTCATGGAACATAGTATATATGCATGTACTGACTGGCAGTGATTATCTAGGGAATTTAGGGCTCATGGGGTCAAAGGTCAGGGTTAAAGGTCAAGGGTAACACTTCAAAATATTACTATATCCCTCATATTTATGCAATGCCTGCAGGATTATTTTCTTTGTAAACTTGGTGCATGCATGTAAAACCCAATAAAGATTCTCTGGGAAGAGTGTTCTTTTTTTGCCAAAAAGGGCAAAGGTCAAAAGGTCAAAGATCAAGTGAAAGTACTTCTTTCTCCATATCTCGGAAGTGGCTCAAGTTATCTTGAAACTTAGTACATATTTATGCATGTTCTGCCTGACAATGATTCTGTTATGAATTTTAGGGTCAACGGTCAAGGGTCAAAGGCCAGATGAAAATGGGAACAATTTATGTACTATTCAATACACTGTACAGAAATTGCACTTTTTCTCCTTACCTTGAACATTACTCAATGCATAAACTTATGATGGGGTCAAAATCAAGTTAAAGTCCTAAAATTGCCGAATACATGCTCTCTCATTCATCCAATTAAACCTAAGTCAAGGAAGGTGAACATTCAGCACATTTGTGACAAACGTGTCATTTGAATATTTTGCCAGTTTTGTGAAAATGTAATCACACTTTGTCCACATGTACTATATACCTATTAGGAGAATCATGCATTATGGCGGAGGCATACCAGTCACCATAGCGACATTTCTAGTTTGATCATGTAACCTGAGAGGAGATTACTGAATGCCTTTCTTTTTGCTCTACTGTAGACAAAGTGTATTCATCCAGTTATAACCATGCATCCAGTAATTACTGGATGTATGGTAAATATATTGGATGCATGCTTGCTATTTAATAGGCATCTCTTATACCAAGTGCATGAACACTTGTGTTTAGTGTGCAAACTCTTGCTACAAATTCATGATAACATGATTGTGTTTAGTAGCTATTGTCATGAAGCAATGTGTTGCCAGTAAAAATCACTGCACAACTCTCATCCAATGAGATTGCAGGATGTTTGATAAATTTCTGTAAAACGCATATGAATTATTATCACAGATATATGTATGTGAGGTCAGTACATTGTACATCATGGTTTGTACATCATGGTTTGTTTGCCCTTCGCGACCGACCGAAAATCACAGAAATTTCGGGTCGGGTTTTTTATTTATTTTTTTTTTTTTGCTCTTTCAAGTTTACTTTTTTTTCACAAATTTCATCTTCTGCAAATTTACGAACGGTTTTAAACCCAAAATTATCCATTTTAAGCTAAAGAAAGAATGAAAAAAAAAGTCTAAAAATGTTTTTTTTATCTCATTGACCCCTCGTAATCGTGTTCGGGCTCCGCGGGGCTGCAGGCTACGTTTTATAGCATGCATTGCATGCTAGCTACCTTTTTGGCTGACGTGCATTAGGTAGTGCGCTAGCTAGCTAGCGGTGCGACCAGCAGCCCCATACACATAGCGTAATGGGGCTGCGTACTGTAGCATCCAGGATCATGACAGGGTAGTGTCGCGGACAAATATCAACTAAAAATCGAAAAATTTCTTCAATTTGAAGACTTACCGGTGAAGTTGAAGTATTGATAACAGGGTTCGTGCGATGTTTGGTTCTGCCAATAGTCCCTTTCTGTTCAAATTGATGACTTAATGTGACTCGGTCGAGAGGAACCTGGGAGAGCTACACTGAATTGACGGCCAGCGCATGCGCACACAGACATCTTATCCAGTCGATGGATTTGAAATTTGTGCGCATGAGCTGGCCGTCAATTCTGTGTAGTTCTCCCAGCTTCCTCTCGACCGAGTCACATTAAGTCATCAATTCGAACAGAAAAGGACTATTGGCAGAACCAAACGCTGCACGAACCCTGTTATCAATACTGCAAGTGTGATCCTGGGATTGATATGGAAATTGCCCCCCCCCCATTTTTTTTAATTACTTACCTTAAAAGGTTACAAGACATGCTTGCTTACACTTTGATAAGAGGCACCCCCTCCCAGATTACATAACCCCTCCCTATTGGAGAATGGAAGAGTCTAAGGAGTTTGGGTGGGGAGAGGCAGTGGCAGGAAGTGACAGCAGCTTTTGTGCCATTCCATGCATAGATGCTGCTACCACAACCAACGACTTGTTTCTCCTCATTCTTTCATCATTCTAGGTAAGTCTCTTCTCATTCTGATTTCATATATTTGTAATGTTATTACAATAAGGAATGTTATTCATTTAACATTGAAATGTGTATTCTTGGGAATACACTGACATATGTTCATTTCAAGGATAAGATTTATTTTGAGAGAACACTTCAGTCAGAAAACATTGTATGGCATAGTAACTATTAGTGGGTATATGTTAATTATTGAGTCTGAGTGTTGCTACTATGCTAATTCTGATTTACCAGTGATGAATGAATATGTATCTGGTGGTGGTTTGTTGCACATGATGAGATATACATTCTGAGTGTGTAATTTGTATATAATTTGTACATGGGTTTTGAGGATGTCTAGTCTGTAGTTAATGTATATAGAGACCTAGAAGCAAGTTTTGGATGTGAATGTACATTGCACCCTGCAATACAGGTGTACACACATGGTTTATACCATAGGGCACTGGCTTGAGAACTGGTCCTTTGTTTCATGCCTAGATGCAGCATTTAGAGTACCAGTACATTTATCACTCTGCCCATGGATGGGGTCTAGGCTATTGTTCTGTGTGAGAGACTGAATAGATGCAGTCGCTGACTAGGCAGAGATTAAGAGTTTTATGGTCAGTGGATGGAACTCCAAACCTGTGTAGCTAGTCTGAGTTATTCAGACCTACTACAAGTGAGGAAATATTCAACTACTATGGATGTATATAATTTGTATGTCATTTGTGTCTTTATCTGCTAAGGATCTTCAGGCACGTTATGTAGATATGCTATTGATGTTAATTCACAGAAGCATATAGGAGTAAGTTTTGTTAGTAGGGATACATTGATAGAAAGAAAGACTAGAGTGTATATATAGCTGTGTGGTCTGCGTCATAGACTATTAAGGGGACAGGAAGTGCTGTATGTTAGTACAGTCTCCAGCGAGATGTTGTCCCTCCAGCTCACAGAGAAGAGCAAACTTACAGGTAGGAGGATAAGGGAAGTTTGATGTCTACATGAAGGCAAGGGCCATGGTGCTCTTTGTTAAGAAAAGAGTTTATAGACTTCCTCCCTCAGTTTATGCTTGCTGGCTCTGTACTAGTGAGTGAGTTGTTGTAGAAATTTATCTGAAGAAAGAGTATCAAGCAGAAAAGTTAGTTATTCCCAATGTTCCCTTTATGGGAAAAACGTTGGATGAACTAGTTAGGAGAAATATTGGTTTATGGTTGTGGAATGAATATAATTGTTTGAATCGTAGTTTAGCTTCAGACTTTGGTATGAAGACTCATACTAAAGGGGGTAATATTATCGGGAATTATTATATGAGAAGACTGTTTGATTCGGCAAACTCTACAATTAATATTTAGAATTATCTCACTCATGTAAGGAAAAGGCCAGATGTGTTCATACACTTCAAACTGATAAGAATTGATATTATTCGGAAGAAAGATTTGAACAGATGTGAGACTTGTATTGTAATGAGAATTCAGCACAGGCGGGAATCACTAGTTATTTGTATAAAGAAGATATTAGAATATATTATGAACATATCATTGATGGAAAGAGAAGGAGAATGAAATCAGACAATAGTTTGTTAGAATTACAGTCATTGACGTTCAGATATTATACTGATTATTGGTTACGAGTGTCAGTATGCAGCTCATGTATTAAGTGGAAACACTGTTTATGACAGATTTGGATACAGTTACATCGAGCTCGTGTGTATTTATGTGTTAAACTGAGAACTGATTATTATTGTTTTGTTACACATTGATTGCTCTGCAGTGTTTGTCAAAACTTAATTGTCTGATTATGACTTTTATGAGAGCAATAAATGTGTCATTCCATGCATAGATGCTGCTACCACAACCAACGACTTGTTTCTCCTCATTCTTTCATCATTCTAGCACCCCGTACCCCTACAGGGGTGTTACATTTTCTGGAGGCACTGCCCGGACGATACATCTACAGGTAATGTCTGCCGCTGAGCAGCTTTGCTAGCCAATGTGTCATCCAACCTAACGAACCGGACGACGACCTGGTTGCATCCACCACAGAGAGGCAGGAACCTTGCTACCACCCAGTCTACAGAGCATCGAGAAGGATGGCTGAGCAGATGGGGGAGCTGATGGCTGATGTGCTCGGAAGGCTTAAGGCGAGCACGGAGGAGGAGCTCATGGAAGTGGCCCGGGTTCTGCAGAGACCAGAGGCGGATGTGACCAGGGCGAAGGCCAAGGGACGTGCGGGGCTTCTCCGGCTACTCCAGCGCTACCTGAGCAGCGAGGAGGTGGAGGAGCAAGATGACGAAGGTAAGGCATTGTGGGATAGGGCAAAGGAGGTATTGGTTAGGAAGGTAGATAGGGAGGATACCAACCACAAATTGGAATCACCTCCAGCTAGCCAATCAGGGGAGACCATGGCACCTCAGCAGCCCAAAGTGGAGGACTCTCAACGCCTCCTTCAAGTCAGCAGCCTGTCCCTACGCCGGGATTTTCGCATCATGGGACAGATTGGTGAGCCCCAGCAGAAAGATCGTTTGTCATTCTCAAGCCTGGCTCGGCAAATTGACAGTGGGCTTAGGAAAGGATTTTCAGAGGAAGAGGTGACGGAGCAGGTGATCAGAGCAATATGTCCAGGGCTCAGGATTCGGAGCTACCTGGAAGGACGGTCGGGACTAGATCTGCCAACCTTGAGGAAAATCCTTCGTGCCCACTACCGTGAGAAAGACGCGACGGCTCTGTTCCAAGAGTTGTCTACTGCCGCTCAGAGCCCAAAGGAAGCGGAACATGATTTTATTCTCAGAGCCATGGACTTAAAACAAAAGATTTTGTTTGCGTGTAAGGAAGCAGGATCGGGAGTAATATATGGGGAAGAGCAGGTCCAGCAGATGTTTCTCCATGCCGTCTCCACTGGCCTACAGAGTGATGTCATCCGCCAGGAGTTGAAGCCATTCCTGATTAATAATGGCTCGGACGAGGAACTTCTGGAAGCCTTGACTGTGGCAGTAGGACACGAGACAGAGAGGCGGCAGAAACTGGTGGCAGGGAAGCCCCATCGGACCAGCTCCATCCATGAGGTTTCCACATCGCAAGAGAAACTTGACAAAAAAGAGAGTCATCAGCCCAAGGGAAAGCCTGAAAAACAAAATCTGCCTGACTGGGACCAGATGCAGGCCGCCATCCGTTCCATTGTTCAGAATGAGATCCAGACCTTTGCAACCCACCAGCCTCCTTCTAATAGACGCAAAATTAGACGGGGTTGCAACATGTGCCATGAAGCTGGCCGTGGAGATAGCTGTTCCCACTGTTTCAAATGTGGCAGCAGTGACCATTTTGCGAGGGGCTGCCGCAACCAGGGAAACGACAGCAGGGCGCCCCAAAGGGACATGGAGCGCCCAAATCAATCTCGTCCCGAACGTCAGTGAAGCCGCCCCCAATTTCAGGAAACCGACAGAAAGTAGCCAGTTTGGTGGGGGAGAAGTGTACCTTATCGTGTCATATCAAAGGAGTGAAGACAGAGGTGTTGTGGGATACGGGAGCACAAGTCTCTGTTCTCCCAAAGAGATGGCTACAGAGGCACCATCCACAAGAGGGGATACGACAAATCTCTGAATTATTCCCTGACGGATCACTGCACTTGACGGCAGCCAACAACACAGCAATACCATACCTGGGATATGTGGAATTCCCCGTCTGTCTGGATAGAGCAGAGAAGACTGAAATTCTGGTACCATTTTTAGTCACGAATTCGAGGGAAGACCACATCATTCTGGGGTACAATGTGATTGCTGAAGTAGTCGCAGACTCGACTCAAGATGTTGGCGTCTTCATGGCTGAAATCCTCCCGAATTATCCCAAGCCTACAATTACAGCTGTCATTGACTTGATAACCACGCCAGATGTCACTCCTGCCAGACCAGTCAAATCAGGAAGGAAAGTGCAATGCATACACCCAGGTACGTCTGTCATCACTTGCAAGATACATGCCGGGGGTTTACAAGGTACCACTGCCCTGCTTGAACCAGCCCTTCCTCCATCGCTACTAGATGCCTTGGAAATCCAACCAGCCATCGTGGACATTGGAAAAGGCAAGTACTGTAAAATAGAGATTGTGGTGACGAATGAAACCTCATCAAAGATTTTTCTTCCCAAACAAACAGTGGTTGCTTCACTAGAACCCATTGGAGATATCCAGCAGATCCCTCAAGATGATCATGTGACCACTAGTGAAGTCAAGGCAACTGTCTCCACCAATGACTGGCTCTCCAACTTCAAGCTCGTTCATCTCCGTCCATCCCAAAGATCGATGGTTCTAGATATGCTCCGAGAAGAAAAGGCTGCATTTTCCATGGGAGATGAAGATATTGGCCGGATAAGAGACCTGCATATGAAGATAAATTTGTCTGATGATGTACCAGTGCAGAAGAACTACATGGCAATTCCACGTCCCCTCCTGCAAGAAGTGAAAGAGTACATCAACGATTTGCTGAGAAAGGACTGGATCCGAAAGTCTACCTCTCCCTACTCCTCTTCGGTCGTCTGTGTCAGGAAGCGTGATGGGTCACTACGTTTGTGCATCGATTATCGGGCGCTTAATGCCAAAACGATTCCTGACAGACAGCCGATTCCAAGAATCCAAGATGTGCTCGACAGTCTCGGTGGGAACCAGTGGTTCTCGACACTGGACCAAGGGAAAGCTTACCACCAGGGCTTCGTCAGTGAGGACTGTAAGCACATGACAGCATTTGTGACACCATGGGGCCTGTACGAGTGGAACAGGATTCCATTTGGGCTCACGAATGCCCCAGCCGTGTTCCAACGCTGCATGGAGGATTGCTTGGAGGGTCTGAGAGGAGACATTTGCCATGTCTATCTCGATGATGTGCTAGTGTACAGTGAAACATTCGAAGACCATGTCCACCATCTAAAACGAGTACTGAAACGTGTCCAGGAAAAGGGGATTAAACTGAAACCCTCGAAATGCAGATTCTTCGAGAGGGAGGTTAAGTATCTCGGACGGATAGTTTCAGCAGATGGACACCGATCAGACCCGGCAGATGTGGAAGCAGTTGAGGCACTCCGAGAGAAAACACCCCAGACGGTTGGTGAGTTAAGACGGGTGCTTGGGCTCATAGGTTACTATCGAAAGTACATCCCAAATTTCTCGAAGAAAGCTGGGCCCCTCTACAGCCTACTATCACCAACTTCAGACTGCAAGACATCCCCAAAGCGAACCACAAAGAAAAATGAACACATCCTGCCTTCAAAACATCCCATTGAATGGAAACAGAACCACCAGGACATCTTGAACCATCTGATAGATAGTCTACTTGAGGCTCCTGTCATGGCGTTTCCTGATTTCAAGAAGCCATTTGTACTACACACCGATGCTTCAAATGATGGACTGGGTGCGGTACTTTACCAGAAGCAAGAGGGAAAGTTGAGAGTGATTGCTTATGCTTCAAGAACCCTCACCCCTGCCGAGAAACGATACCATCTCCACTCTGGTAAGCTAGAGTTTTTAGCTCTGAAATGGGCCATCTGTGACCGTTTTAGGGATTACCTGTACTACTCCCCTCCATTCACAGTCTTCACTGACAACAACCCCCTAACCTATGTCCTCACTTCAGCAAAGTTGAATGCCACAGGTCACCGCTGGGTTGGAGAATTGGCAGATTTCTCATTCAACATCAAGTACAGACCAGGCCGAGCCAATGCGGATGCAGATACGCTGTCCAGGATGCCGTTAGAAGCTGGTGACATTGATGAGTTCACTGAAGAAATCTCCCCATCCACCATCAGTGCTGTGTGCCAAGCTGTAGAAGCAGACCAGTTCCATGTTACCAGTTGGATAAATGCTGTGACGGCATCTGACAGTGATGACGGGATAGATACTGAGGTGTCCTCATCCTGCCAGTTGAGCAAGGAAGACATTAAGAGAGCACAGAAGGAGGAACCGTCCATCTCATATGTACTGAAGGTTGTCCGTGATGGAAAACTCCCTAACCGGCCGGAGAGACGACAGCTGCCAAGGAAAACATTGCAACTACTACGTGAATGGAAGAAGTTAGAGATAGATGGGGAAGGAATCCTCCGACGCAAGACCAGCTCCTACTATCAAGTTGTGCTTCCTGCAAAGTATAGACAGCTGGTGTATAAGGAACTGCATGACAACATGGGACATCTCGGCCCAGAGAAAGTCCTTCATCTTGCGCGAGAGAGATTCTACTGGCCAAACATGGAGGGTGACTTGACCAAGTACATCACACAGCAATGCTTATGTCTGAAACAGAAGAAACCCCAGAGACAAATCAGAGCAACTCTTGTCCCCATTGAAACTACACAGCCTTTTGAACTGGTTTCAATCGACTTTGTCCATCTAGAACGTAGTAAAGGGGGATATGAGTACATATTGGTGGTGGTTGATCACTTCACCCGTTTTGCCCAAGCCTACCCGACAAGAAACAAAAGTGGAAAGACGGCAGCCGACATCATCTTCAATAACTACTGCCTCAAGTACGGATTTCCGAAAAGACTTCATCATGACCAGGGCAGGGAGTTCGAAAATCACCTGTTCGACCGTCTGCAAGAACTTTCTGGAATCTCTCACTCCCGCACTACACCATACCACCCACAAGGTAACGGTCAAGTCGAGAGATTTAACCGTACACTGCTAGCAATGCTGCGTACTCTAGGAGAGGAACAGAAGAGCAGCTGGAGTGACTATGTTGGTAAGGTTGTGCATGCCTACAATTGTACGAGAAATGAGACGACAAGATTCTCACCCTTCTACCTACTATTTGGCAGACACCCTCGCCTTCCCATTGACCTTGCTCTCGGACTAGACCACAGCCATCACACAGAGACCTCTAGCAGAAAGGAGTATGTGTCCCGATGGAAAGAGCAGATGGAGCAAGCTTATGACATTGCTGCCAGGAATGCAGGCAAGACCGCACATCAGAGGAAACAGCAGTATGACAAAAAGGCAAACTCCACTGTTTTGTCAGCTGGGGACCGTGTTCTTGTCAGAAACATGCAACGCTCTGAGGGCCCATCCAAACTGCGAGCCTACTGGGAAGACCAGGTCTATGTGGTAGTGAAACAAAGAGGTGACTTGCCGGTGTATGAACTCAAAGCAGAAAATGGTGGTGGAAAGACTAGAGTGCTACATCGAAATCTCCTGCTGCCGTGTGACCTCCTCCCAAGACAGCCATTTCCGACTGAAACAGTGGGTAGTAGCAATAATCCCACGCAGATACAGACTCGACGTGAAAAGAAGAAGGCAGAACAAAATAACAAAACGATGGGTGAACAAGTTGAAAATTTCTCTGAACAGGTTCAGAACAGTGATGAGAGCGACGAAGAGATGGACGCTATTTTTGAAATTCCTGGAGGCAACGTAAGTTCTCAGACAAACGATGTTGAAGACGCTGCTCAGGAAAATGATATAGCTCCAGATACCAGTATTACTCCTGAACCAGCAGATCTTCCCAACTACATGCCCATGACTGTTCCAAGAGAGGAAGATGAGAGGCCAGTGAACCCTTTACTCGAAGGCACAGCAACTCCGGAAACCGACAGGACCGAGGTGGCGACTGAAATGCCTCGCCCACGAACAAGACGTCCTCCGTCTCGCCTCACATATGACCAACTTGGGCATCCATCCCTTGTGCCCCAGCATGGAAATGTGATGTCAGTCCACCCCACCCCTGACATCAACCATCCTCCCCCATTTAATTTCTCACCTTTTCAATCCGTACCTCCAATGCCTTTCCCCATGCCTTTCCACCCTATCCCAGGGCCCGCTCCTTTAACCACTCCATCTAACATCCCGTTTCACTCTCACTACCAAGCGTTTCAGCCACCAGGTGATAATGCTGATGGACAGACTCAGCCAGTGCATCCTTGGCCGTTCATGATGGGACCACCGTATCCAGTAGGACAACCCATGTGGCCGCCGATCAACGATGGATGCCGGGCGTGGCCGCCGATCAACGATGGACGCCGGGCGTGGCCGCCGACGAGCACAGTGCAGCAGAACTGATGCAAAGGTTTCATGAACTGCAAAACCTAAGTTTGTTTGAAAGTCTACAGTGACAATATTGGTATCTCACCGAGTTTAATTTCATTTAAGGTCAATAATAAACATACTGGCATAGGTTTTGATGTTGGAGTGATAGCCGAAAAAGAAATCACAGCGCTGTGTAACAGGAAAGTTGGTGAAAGAAGAGAGTGCAGATACTCTAGAAGAATGCAAAGATACTCGCAATTGAGTAATTGCATTTTATGTTTCGCTAACATTCATTTGACGGACATCACTCATAAGAAATGCAAGTATATTATCCTTAACATCAAGGGATGCTCACTGTCACGATTTAAAGTCAGTTGACTGCAGATGACAACATTAATGGAAAGTGCACACCATTGATGTTTGTTTTCGCTAAAATTGTGGGAGCAATAATGGATAAAGCTGATCACATGAAATATAAACATGGGTAGTTGGTGTATGCCAAGATGGAACATTGTTCTCTACACTGTTGTTTTGTAAATAGATTGCTTAAGTGATTAAATGTCGAGGACGACATTTTTTCTGGTGGGGAAGAGTGTGATCCTGGGATTGATATGGAAATTGCCCCCCCCCCATTTTTTTTAATTACTTACCTTAAAAGGTTACAAGACATGCTTGCTTACACTTTGATAAGAGGCACCCCCTCCCAGATTACATAACCCCTCCCTATTGGAGAATGGAAGAGTCTAAGGAGTTTGGGTGGGGAGAGGCAGTGGCAGGAAGTGACAGCAGCTTTTGTGCCATTCCATGCATAGATGCTGCTACCACAACCAACGACTTGTTTCTCCTCATTCTTTCATCATTCTAGGTAAGTCTCTTCTCATTCTGATTTCATATATTTGTAATGTTATTACAATAAGGAATGTTATTCATTTAACATTGAAATGTGTATTCTTGGGAATACACTGACATATGTTCATTTCAAGGATAAGATTTATTTTGAGAGAACACTTCAGTCAGAAAACATTGTATGGCATAGTAACTATTAGTGGGTATATGTTAATTATTGAGTCTGAGTGTTGCTACTATGCTAATTCTGATTTACCAGTGATGAATGAATATGTATCTGGTGGTGGTTTGTTGCACATGATGAGATATACATTCTGAGTGTGTAATTTGTATATAATTTGTACATGGGTTTTGAGGATGTCTAGTCTGTAGTTAATGTATATAGAGACCTAGAAGCAAGTTTTGGATGTGAATGTACATTGCACCCTGCAATACAGGTGTACACACATGGTTTATACCATAGGGCACTGGCTTGAGAACTGGTCCTTTGTTTCATGCCTAGATGCAGCATTTAGAGTACCAGTACATTTATCACTCTGCCCATGGATGGGGTCTAGGCTATTGTTCTGTGTGAGAGACTGAATAGATGCAGTCGCTGACTAGGCAGAGATTAAGAGTTTTATGGTCAGTGGATGGAACTCCAAACCTGTGTAGCTAGTCTGAGTTATTCAGACCTACTACAAGTGAGGAAATATTCAACTACTATGGATGTATATAATTTGTATGTCATTTGTGTCTTTATCTGCTAAGGATCTTCAGGCACGTTATGTAGATATGCTATTGATGTTAATTCACAGAAGCATATAGGAGTAAGTTTTGTTAGTAGGGATACATTGATAGAAAGAAAGACTAGAGTGTATATATAGCTGTGTGGTCTGCGTCATAGACTATTAAGGGGACAGGAAGTGCTGTATGTTAGTACAGTCTCCAGCGAGATGTTGTCCCTCCAGCTCACAGAGAAGAGCAAACTTACAGGTAGGAGGATAAGGGAAGTTTGATGTCTACATGAAGGCAAGGGCCATGGTGCTCTTTGTTAAGAAAAGAGTTTATAGACTTCCTCCCTCAGTTTATGCTTGCTGGCTCTGTACTAGTGAGTGAGTTGTTGTAGAAATTTATCTGAAGAAAGAGTATCAAGCAGAAAAGTTAGTTATTCCCAATGTTCCCTTTATGGGAAAAACGTTGGATGAACTAGTTAGGAGAAATATTGGTTTATGGTTGTGGAATGAATATAATTGTTTGAATCGTAGTTTAGCTTCAGACTTTGGTATGAAGACTCATACTAAAGGGGGTAATATTATCGGGAATTATTATATGAGAAGACTGTTTGATTCGGCAAACTCTACAATTAATATTTAGAATTATCTCACTCATGTAAGGAAAAGGCCAGATGTGTTCATACACTTCAAACTGATAAGAATTGATATTATTCGGAAGAAAGATTTGAACAGATGTGAGACTTGTATTGTAATGAGAATTCAGCACAGGCGGGAATCACTAGTTATTTGTATAAAGAAGATATTAGAATATATTATGAACATATCATTGATGGAAAGAGAAGGAGAATGAAATCAGACAATAGTTTGTTAGAATTACAGTCATTGACGTTCAGATATTATACTGATTATTGGTTACGAGTGTCAGTATGCAGCTCATGTATTAAGTGGAAACACTGTTTATGACAGATTTGGATACAGTTACATCGAGCTCGTGTGTATTTATGTGTTAAACTGAGAACTGATTATTATTGTTTTGTTACACATTGATTGCTCTGCAGTGTTTGTCAAAACTTAATTGTCTGATTATGACTTTTATGAGAGCAATAAATGTGTCATTCCATGCATAGATGCTGCTACCACAACCAACGACTTGTTTCTCCTCATTCTTTCATCATTCTAGCACCCCGTACCCCTACAGGGGTGTTACACAACTTTAGTGGTAAGTCTTCAAATTGAAGAAATTTTTCGATTTTAAGTTGAAATTTGTCCGCGATACTACCCTGTCATGATCCTTAATGCTACAGTCTGCAGCCCCATTACGCTATGCGTATGGGGCTGCTGGTCGCAGTTAGCTACCGTATTGCCAGAAGGATGAGTGTATTACGAGATGCCCTGCCAAAGTTACAAAATTACATGGGTAAAAAGGGTATTTAAAAAAAAAAAAAAAAAAAAAAAACGACCTGCCGACCCTCTTGGGTTTTGACAATTAAGGGCAAAAAAACACTTTTTTTTTTGGCCTCATGGAGTGCATGTTTGTTTTTTGATTTTTTGACTCTTCCAGAGAGATGCAGAGACTGGTAAGCATTACTCGTTCACCGGTATTTGCCTACTTCTCTGAGACCTTGGGAGGTCTCTCAACTATTAGAGCTTATGGGTAAGAGCAATGGGTATTTTCTTTTCCTTTGTGCTACTTTACATAAAATTGTGTTGCCTGAGCAACATATGAACACTAAAATGTTCAAACAGCATCACTGAATGTTTCAGACAGTATTTTGTACCTGTGTTCAGTTTTTGTCGAGCCCACCAGAGGTAAGGCGAGACTAAGGGATCACCTGTGGCGTCTGTCCGTCCGTCGTCTGCCCGTCCGTAACGCTACAAAAACTTAAATAACTCTCTACTGAGGACTTTAATTTCAATCAAACTTGGAGGGAAGAGTGGTCATACAAAGTTACACATTTCACCAAGCATGAAGGTCACCTCAAGGTCAAAGGTCAGAGGAAGGGGTCAATGAACTTTAGAGCCCAATGTTAAGTTTTTAAGGGCGCATTTCAATTATGGCTCATAACTTTTGATGTATCTGTCCATTTGTGACCAAATTTGGATGGTAGATGTCCCTTGGGGAGGTGAAGTTCATTACAAGGTCAAAGGTCACAGACAGGGGTCAACAAACTTTTAGGGCCCAATGTTATGTTTTTACGGCGCGTTTCGATTATGGCTCATAACATTTGATCCATGTCCATTTGTGACCAGACTTGGCTGGTAAATGTCCCTTGGGGAGTTGAAGTTCACAACAAGGTCAAAGGTCATAGGCAGGGTCAATGAACTCCTGGGAGTTAGAAAAACATTAATTTCATCTATGCGAATTGGTGAGACACATTTTGGCACATGCATGCCTTGTATTGTCAGTTGATTGATTGTACTTAAGCTTAGAACTAGAACTCAGCTACTGCTGTATTTGAAGTGAAACAAGTAAGTCCCTTTCGTGATTGCTGAATAACCACTTGATCGCAGGTTCTGTAGTGAATACATGTATTAACATTCAGTTTTTGGTAGTTCATGTATGAGTACATTTTGATTAATGCACAAATGTTGCTAAGACTTACGGAAATGGGTAATGGAAATATATAATGTTACTTGGTAGAACCGTCAGTTGACATTTCCTCGTTACAAATTAAACACACTGTTTAATGAGCATATTTTGCGGAGCCAGTGCATTCCTGTTTGTTTTCCTTTCAACAAAATTGGTTGCCTCAGTCTCAGCAATCGGTTCCAGAGGGAGATTCTCCCCAAGATTGAAGCCAACAATACAGCACTCATTTACATGCAAACCGGCACGAGGTGGCTTGGAGTTAGACTGGTGAGCATTAAACCATGGACAATCTGCTCAGTGCTGTTACTGTAAAACAATTAAGGAATGTTTGTTTACATTTTGATTTCGCAAATTTCTCGAGAGCCATGATTTGCAAAATTAAAATGCAAGTGAAAGTTCTTATCTACACTATTTAGCATTGAATGTCAGAGGCAACTCGCGAAATAGGCCGTCGGCTCCAATTCAGGAAAATTTCATGCCTCGAAAATAATATTTGTGTTTTACAGTATGGAACAGTGGTTATTGGAGAATGATTTTGAGTGTCAAGTTGTTCTGTACCAAAATTTGTGGATTATACTGTAAATGTGAGGTGTTTTGAAGTCTGGAAGTTCACTTTGTTAGTATTAAACAAGTTATTTTATTTAGTTATTAAAACATGTTTACTGAAATTCCCTGACAACTTCTACTTTGTCAGTGTATTTATTCCCAGAAAGTTATCAATGGCATGGGACGGTGGTACTTTAAACGTTCAAGTCTCTTTAGATTTTGTAATGAAAACAGGATAAATGGATCCCAGAGAACCCCAAGTGGCATGGTTATTATTTGAATAAGTCCATGACTTTGGAGGTAGCTCTTCATATGGTACCTATTAAACCCTGGTTATTTGCAAGAGCAGCAACATCAAAGTCAGTTAAAAATGCTAAGTTGTACTATTCCCACAACTGTATGTCTGAGCTGGTACTGTTTGGGTATATCACCATTATGATTTCAGAGAAGTCAGTAGCTAAATGTAAAAAACAAAGAACAAAATTATTGATCTTATAACTATGAGAATTCAAGGTCTGACATTATTGTAAGTCACATATCCATTCTCATTTTGCATGTGTACTTTGCAGGTTTCATTCAGAGCAATACAAGGTATTCACAGTTTTTATGATTTTGTGTCAAGTAAGTCTGCAAACCAGAAGTCTATCATAATTCCATTACGTCTTCTCCTTGTGCCTGGGTTATTTGCAACAGGACACGATAGGAGCTCTGATTGTGTTCATCTCTGGTATATCCAGCCTTGCAGCAGCAGCTGCTGATCCGATGAACTTTGGTCCCAGTCTTGTTGGTCTTGCTATTACATATGCCATGTCGGTAAGTCGAAAATACATCTGGTAATATGTCTGTGCACAACTTTTTCACACTGCTAGTCTGCTTAAAGGCATAATTTACCATTTGCAGATGAAATAAAAACCCAGCATTAGTGCTTTGAAATAATTCTAAAATGTGAATTAGGGACAGAAACAACCACTGTAAAAATTTGAATCCGTATAATTGATGTTAAGTATTGTTAAATACACAAAATGTGAACAATAGTTATAATAAGAATGCTTCCAGACTAAACCCTCTACAGTTACGGTTTATTGAGAAAAATACTGATATCTCCTTATATTTTAGGTTTTATTGCAAAAATTGTATATGGTAGGATGTTTTGTGATGCAACAGACCTATACATACGCATCAAATGTGATATCTTGAACATTTTTTAAATCACTGCTCCCAAAGGTAAACTGGACCTTTAATGTTATTTCCTTTTATTTAATGACTGTGAATATCGTCACCATGTTATCAACCAATGCTTAACTTTGGCACTGGTTCAACAGTCCCAGGCAGATAAAATCACTGTTGAGGGAGTAACTTTTCAGAAATTGCTAAATCTACCTGTCCGACATCACTGTTGAAAAAAAAAAAAAATCAATAAATAAAGAAGTAATAGTAATAAAAAACTTTGTTTGGGCAGTAAAAAAAAAAAGTAAAAAAAAAAAAAGAACAGGACCAGTTATTAAAAAAAAAAAACATACTCTCTCACACTCACACACACACACACACGCATCAGGGACAAAAATACAAAAATTAGTCTATTTCAGACAGAACCATGAACTTTCATCTTCTAAATTGTGGTGCCAATTCAGTGATCATTGTAGAGACTTGTTGCTAAATATACAATGGTATTTGAAGGGACGATGTATAGTTTTGGTTGACATGGGATTCAAGTTTCCAACTTTCTTTTGTGAGATAATAAGAAAACTTTTATGAAATATGAAAGAGCATTAGATTCTAAGGGTAATTTAAAGTTTATTTGATGAAAATTGGTTATGAAATGGCTAAGGTATCCAAAAACAAAGCAATCCTAATTAAAAGGTGGGACCCACCTTTATTATAGTGTATGATCACTTTGTTCTACTTTGTTTTTGGATATATCAGCCATTTCTGATTTTCATCAAATGAACTTTTTGATTCCTCTTAGAATTGTATGCTCTTCATTATTTTTGAAGTGGTTTCTAATAATCTCACAAACAGGTAAGATAGCAATCCTCCATCTTAACCAAACTATACCATCCTTTTAACCAGGATAAGACTCAAATGAAAGAGCAATCTTATTTTGCGTTGTAAAAATAGCAATGAAAGGTTAGAAATCACCGTAAAATGCACGAATTATCACCAAACCAGCAGAATTTGGTTTCCAGGCAGTGATGACTTAACTCGTTTACCCCTTCCCTCCTCCTCCCTCACTCCTTTAACCTCCTGCCCCCTAGACTGCTAGCACCCTGAAATGGGTGGTTCGAGGTGTTGCAGACTTGGAGATGGCCATGAATTCTGTGGAGAGGGCTGTCTATTATGCTGAGGTGGATGTTGAAGAGAGTGACGGTAAGCCATGTGAGCTTTTGCCTTTTTGTTAATCACACTCATAGCCTGAAGAGTGTCAGATATAATAGATTTTTTGTTTGGGGGGGGGGATCTGTCCAATTATTCCATATCTCACTTTCTTGATTTTACTAATTTAACCAAAAAAAAAGATAGATGAATTTTCTTTCATCTAGCCTATCGGTGGCATCATATTAGATGAGATGTAGATGTACTGATTAGTCATTTGACAACGTCACTCAAAGCCAAAGGTCAGAGATCAATGATCTTTACTTTGGAATTGTATTTTTCTGCATTAACTTCATTTAAGAATAACCCATTGTTGCCCATATTGATCTTTGTGCACGTATGCTCTCTTTGTATCTGCTGCCAATGGTAGGTTCTGTGATACCAAGGGAAGATTGGCCAGAAGAAGGCAACATCATTTACGAGAACGTCTCTGCTCGATATGCCAGTGACTTGGATGCGGTCCTTTCCAAGGTGTCTGTCCACTTCAAGGCTGGCCAGAAGGTGGGTGTGTAAAGTGAGACAAACCAGAACAAATATCTTTGTCTAATATCTTTCTCCTACATTTTGTAAGATATTGACAAAAGCCCCCAAACAAATCAAAAAACTCAAAGCAAAGGTTGAAGGGAAACTCCACTCTGTAATGAAGTTGACTGTGCTGAGAAAACATTAAAGTCAAACAAACGCGGTGGTATGAGGTTTTCATTTTAAGCTAGATGTGTTTAAGAAAAGAAAAAAAAAATAATTAATCGATAGATTTGTGCATGTGTTTCCATAAAACAGAGATTGCAGATATGATCACAGTATAAATCAGTCAATCAATACACAAATGACGTACAGGTCTGAATGCATCAGTCGGAATTGTGTGCATAAGGTAACTATGGAATGCTTAACCACGAGGCGAAGCCGAGTGGGTTTAGGCTAAATTCCATAGTTACCGCATGCACACTTTATTCCGACTTTACATATATGCATGAAAAGATATGTGCGTCATCTGTGTTATGGAATTGGTAATTTTCTTGCCAAAAATCAGTTTTTGTATCCCCGATGACAAATTTACTGGAAGCATTTCCTATTGGCTTGCCATAGATGAGAGCCCAAAAATCATGCATCCAGTATTTACTGTATGCATGATGTTTTAGCCAATATGCATTTCATACTGAGTGTGCAAACGCTTGCTTAGTGCGCAAACCTTGCTTAGTGCGCGAACCTTTGTCACAAGTGTGCATACTCTTGCTACACGTGCGCGATAACATTTTTACCACTTTGACTCGGCGTGCGGCCAGTACAAAATCAACACATAGCTCTCGACCAATGAGATCGCAGGATTCTCGCTACCCATTCTCTAATCTTCAATTGTCTAATGGAATAGACATTTTCCTAGGGTATGACAGACAGTCAAAACCAAAGATAGTAGAGATAAAGATACGAAGGCGCGCGATAACAATGGACACAAAATGGCTACCCTACATGACGATACAAAAGAGAGCTAAGTACAAACTCAGTACACCTAGAAACATCATTCATTTAAAAAGGTAGTGGTATCTTTATTATCTTAAAAATATTTAAAAATTATAGTCGTAGCATTTTTTTCGATTAAGGGGATTATTTTGAAGACCGAGATTTTAGAGTAATAAGGATTATTTCCTGGAGGTAAAAATTTGGCAACAACATGATCTCAGTTTTCTCCTTATCATACAGATTATGAACAAATATGAATGAGATTTTAAGAATGCAAGTGTAGGTAGGTACATCATTTGCTCTCATTGCTCACATATGTTTGAAATCCAAGCACTCCCTTGTAATTATTTTATGTCAATGATTGCAACTTGTAAATCTTGAAGTCATGTTAAGACCGTGACAGCTCTGGAATTCCGTAAAGTAATTTTTTGCACTAGGCTGGGTAAGATGAATTTCGTGTGTTTTTAATTCTGTGGAGTCATAACATTAACTACTGGAACATACATATGGCATGCAAAAATATTCATGTGTTTTATACTTTTGCGCTGGCGTCTGCTTTGCGCAAAATGCGCGAAAGTTTCTACACCATGAAAATTTCCACTTTTACAGTAGTGTGATATATAAAGGGAAAAATGGGTGCAATTATGTGTTCTATTGTAAATTTGAAAAAAAAAGTTTTACAGTGTAATCCTAGCAGAGTCATCATTTGAAGCTTGAAAAACAGTAAATCTATGTGAAAATTTGCAACTCAGGTTGGCATCTGTGGTAGGACGGGCAGTGGAAAGTCATCACTCACCCTCACTCTGTTTAGAATCATCGACATGTTTGAAGGTGAGTCACTGGAAGGTTTGTGTAGCAGTAGACGGAGTCATTACAGGCAAGGTTGTTCACACTCACACAGTGATGGTGACCATAGACCATAATTCTCTTTGCCTGAGAGTAGTGAGGACGTATTGACAACATGCTAATTTTAGAATAGAAAATTGTATGACGAGGAATGTTTGCGTGCATATTAGTTTCGCAAATTTCGTGAGAGCCAAGGTTGGCAAAATTAAAATGTATGTGAAAGTTTTTGTTTACACTATATGCATTGAATGTAAGAGGCAACTTGCGAAAGTTTCGTGCTGCAAAAAAGGCTGTCACGTCCAATACGCGAAAATTTCATGCTGCAAAATTATTGTGTTTTACAGTAGTTGGTCAGAGTGATGCAGTGTGCTATAATATTGAACAGTTTTGGGTATTTGACTATGATTTCCCTTTTTCTTTTCCAATTCTTATCACTGCAAAACAACTACCTAAAAATAGGAAGTGTATTCTGCTTCAAAAGAGAAAAAAATCTTCAAAAACTAGATATGAGTCACATTTATGAATCTAGAACAAAGCTATATTTTGTTCAATATCTCTATATATATATCCACCAGCAGAGGTGTAATAATAAAGTTACTACAATGAAAAGACCATCTACTGTATTAGGGTCCTTATAGTATGTGTGTATGTGTGTATGTACATATGTACACAATTACTTACATACATAAATACATACATACAAACAATAGGGCCCTAACAGGAGTATGTGTCAATATGTGACCCGCTACAACAAAAAGGATCCGAAAGTCGGGGGATGACAATTTTCAGAAAGTGAGTTCCCTTACTCTTCCACTTTAATTTTTATATAACACCATTCATGAAAGTATTTGGTTGAGGAGATATCAATGATTTTATTAAAGCATGTCGAGTGGGTTAGGAATCAGCGTTTCGAGAAAACTGCCTTCAAAATTTTCCTTCCAATGTTCTCGATGATCAAGGGGAGGCAAGACAGTGTTCAGCTCTTGACAATAGAAGGTATGCTCCTAGCAACCCCTGTGATGTTCATTCAAGCTTAGCGCCAGCATTCTATGTACAACCAAACAGTAACCAGAATGCCATGCACTGACGAATAAGATCACTACTTCGTTGCTACAGGTGGAGTCTAGCTGTGGCGCTAAATCCAAATCTTCAGACATGTTTCTGTTCCGTTGAAAGTCAGAAAATCATTGCTCAAAAAATGCTAATATCTTGCCTTTCCTTGATCATTTGGCTTCGAAATTTTGGCAGATGATATATGATACATTAGACTGCAAAATTATGCCAAAAACAGAAATCCAAACGTTTTGACCCATTTTGATGATCTGACTTCAAACTCGATTTTCTCAGCTCAGCTGTCAGTGACTTCATAATCCTTTGGTTGTGGCGGGTCACATATATTTATGATATACGAAGTGTCTTGAGATTACATTTGAATTTTGGTTGGACCAGAGGTCAGTAGTAATGAGTTTTGAATATCTTTTAACTTTTTCTTCTGTGGTTTTTTTTTTTTTCTCCCAAGGTAACATCTTGATTGATGGCATCAACATTGGAATGCTTCCCCTGAAGGAGCTGAGGAAACGACTAGCCATCATTCCCCAGGACCCGGTTCTCTTCACTGGGACCATTAGGTTAGCCTTGCTTTCATTCCCAGTGGTCAGTGACCTCACTAAATAATGGAGGGAAGGGGGTGAGGGTACTTTTGATGACTTGTCTAGACATGTATGTCTGTGGACCAAGAAAGTGCATGTTCTTCTTCAAAGCAAATATACATGAGAGTTATTGAAGGTTGAAAAGTGACTGTGTGCTTTACTCTTTGTAGAAATAAGTCTTGCCATTTAATATCAGACTTATATTTCTTTTAAATGTTTAATAGAAAAGTATATTTAGCATTCTGCCATTTTTTTTTTTTTTTTTTTTATTGATTTTCAAAAACAAATCATACATAACATTAAAACAATCAAAGCAAAAAATAGAAATAGAAATAAAACAAAACAAAACAAAACAAAACAAAAACAAAAAAAGCAGCCATACCAAGTATTTCACAAATAGCAGTTGTCACCCATTTTCACAAATCATCTTAAGCAAAATAATGTAGGATTACGAGAGATGTCCCAAGCAAACCGCCGACTAGCCCGCGAACACGCCAGCCGGACCGCCGCTCACTCCACCAGCACCAATTCGGGCCCCCGGCAGACTCCATTCTTTATTTGAGTGTTACATTTTTAGTTAAACATGACAAATCATCCACCCACAGTTACGATACTCTTTACTCGACCCTTCTTTCTTCATACACTTACGCAAACATGCGTACCCACACACAATAATCAATATACAAAATGGAATCTGCATGCCCACAGAGCCGATCGGGTTAGGCCGGAACAGAGAGAGCAGCAAACCCACCCAGCAGGCACAAAAGGCCACCAACGGAAAGCCGGAGTCATTCCCGAAACCTGCTGGCAGTATAAACTGTATGTGACTCGCTGGAATGGAAGACAACCTTAAAACAGCATAAACCATGTAAACAAATTTTGCATAATACTCATACAAAACCAAAATAAGTACATGTATGTACTATTGTACATAACATTCTTTCAGGTTTAACAAATGATAAAATATCTCAACATCCATGTACCTATTTCAATCCTAGTACAGTATACTAGTAGTAATCTAACTTACTAGTAAGGGAAAATTAAGGCAGTCCTTCTGTCTCATGAAAATTTGTACCCCATCCACATTAAGTGTCACTAAAATGACACATACAGAACATGTACAATTTGTACTAAGAATATGAAAAATTGTGTTACATTAAAAAAATATATATAACTTATTGAAGATGAGGGGTTTTTCAATTTATAGATAAAGATACGAATACATGGCTACATGTATTTGACAATAACAATTAAGCTTTCCTCTTTAACTAATTAATACAATGTCCCATAAAACATCATCCACAGACCTGTATGGGCAATGTAGCCTTAAAAACCAAAAAAGCTTTTGAATCACCCAATTCCACAGAACAGATAAAATAACCAACTTCTTGAATTATACATAATACAAAATTATGGCTGATTCTTCAGAAACATGTAAAATACATACACATTGTATACCATCAAAACATGCCAAGGTTAAAACTACTCATACAGACCCATGTGAGATGTCATCTGCAAAACTAAAAATACTATTTACAGATCAAATCTCCATTTCCTGAAATGAATCGAAAGTTTGTTATTTCTTTTAGCAATATTATACTCAAGCTCCTTGTTGGCTATGACATACGATTTATAACCTTTAAAGCTTGGTGGTTTATTTTGAAATTTACAAATATAAACATAATATTTAAGTAAAAGAAAAAGATATGTCAAAAATTTATCAGAATCCAAACCAAACATTTGTTCAAACAATGAAGCATTTAGTGGCTTATTGATTTTCTGAGAGATAGCTTTAAGAGTATCCTCCCAAATGGGTTGAACTGAAGGACATTGAACAAAAATATGAATATAGGTTTCGGGGGCATTCTTACAAAATGAGCAATTGGGAGAATCTTTTCTTTTGATTTTATATAGAAAGTTATTCAAACCTATAGCTCTGTGAAATAGCTTAAAATAAAAAGATCGAATACGTGTATTTATGGTACATAAAAAGTTGTTCACATGAACCTTTTCCCAATTGATTTCTTCGGACTCTTGGAGGTCGCTCCAAAATACAGTCTGTCTTTCTGGATAACATGTTTCTTGTATTATACTGTAAGCGAACTTTGGACTTTTTTGAGTCTTTAAAAGTTTTGCTTTAATTTCCTCAAATATTTTGTCTGGAGTTAAATCACAGGAAACAAACCAATCTTTTGGAATATTTTTCAATAAAAAATTGTATTTCCGCCTGTCCTTTTTGCTAATATCGTAATCCAAAATCAGTTCTTCAAATAATTTATAACCTGGATGGGGAGGGTTGAGTAGATCACTTATAAAGACAATACCTTTGTCTAACCAATCTTCATACAAGAAGTATTGTTTGGATTTTGAACGAATACTTCTGTTAAACCAAATGCATTGACAAGAACCAATTGCAGAAAAAGCTGTATTAAATTCATCTTTAACAATTTTTTCTCTAAAAATATACCATGTTTGAAGAGATTCGGCTAATTGACTTGAGCCTAATTTGTTCAAAATACATACAGGGGGATGTGCTTTCCACAATATATCCTTTCTACCACTAAAATCATCTAAAATACATAATTCAATAAATTTCCATATACTTTGATAGTTATCATCAAGAAGCATTTTGACCCATGTCATTTTTTGTGCAATAGAAAACATGTATGGATCAATCATTTTTAAACCACCCAAAGAGTAATCATTACACAAGAGGTGTCTTTTGACCCTATCACTTCCACCACTCCATATAAATTTATATAGTATTGTGTTTATTTGTCTAAAAAATTTCTTTGGTATTTTTATACATAATACCGAAAAATAATACAGAAGTTGAGGCAGCAATAGGGTCTTTATAACACAGATCTTCCCGACCAGAGATAAATTTCTTACACGCCAACAATTCAAAATATTTTCAATGGATTTAAGCTTTGTCTTGTGGTTAAGATCATACAGATTACTTATGTTCAAAGAAAAATGAATACCCAGAGTTTTAAAAGTAGACTTATTCCATTTAAGACCTTTCTCCGAAAATGGAAATTTTTGAGAACCCTTTAAAGAACCAATCCAAATTGCTTCTGATTTAGAGATGTTAAGCTTACAGCCAGAACTCTCAGAAAATGAACCAATAGTATCAAAAAGTGATTTAAACGAGTTTTGTGAACCGTCAATAAAACAAGTAGAGTCATCTGCTAGCAAAGAAATTTTCAAATCGTTTTCGCCCACTGGGATACCTTTAATATTTACGTTTTGTCTAATAGCAAGAGCCATAGACTCGATAACCAACAAAAACAGGTATGGGGATATAGGACACCCTTGGAAAATACCTCGTTCCATATTTATTGGTGTAGTCAAATGTCCATAATTTGAAACATAGCTTTTCCTACCTGAGTAAAATACCTTTATCCAATCAATAAATTTATCACTAAAATTAAACTTTCTCATTACCCGATACAAGTAATCATGCGAAACACTGTCAAAAGCTTTCTGAATATCAAGGAGAAGAATTGCTCCAGGAATTTGCTTTAAATCTGTATATTCTATTATATCAATAATTAAGCGAATGTTATTTCCAATATTCCTTCCTTTCAAAAAACCAGATTGATCTGGATGGATCAAATCCGAGAGACATTTTTTTAAACGATTTGCTAAAGTTTTGGCTAAAATTTTATAGTCTACTGTTAAAAGAGAAATTGGTCTGAAGTTTTTCAAAAAGGAATGATCTTTATCTTTTTTGGGAATCAAAGTAATGACTCCATTTCTTTGTGAACTAGACATTAGTCCATTCTGCAGGGAAAAATTAAACGAATCTAAAAGTAAATCAGAAATGTCTTTCCAAAACACGATATAAAATTCTATGGGTAGCCCATCCAAACCTGGTGACCTGTTATGTTTCATTGAGGTAATTGTATCATACAATTCCTTCTTTGAAAGTGGTTTATCAAGAAAATCCTTATCAACTTCATTTAATTGGGGAATTTCAATAGAATTTAAAAAAACGTCTTTTTCATCACCTAAATTGTTCTCACATTGTTTTGAGTATAAGAGCTCATAAAATGAATAAATTTCTTCCAATATAGTGTCCTGCTTAACAATAATCTCATCATCATCATTCTTTAATTTAAAAATACTTTTCTTCTCTCCTGACCTCTTTTCTAAATTACAAAAATATTTTGAACTTTTTTCCCCTTCTTCAATCCAACGAATGCGCGAGCGAATAATTAAACCTTTGGTTTCTTCATCCAAAATATCATTTAAGGCTTGGGTTAAAAAGTCCTTCTCATTAAGAAGCTCATCATCATTTAAGTCAACACTCAATTTTTTTTCTACCTCCTCTATTTCCCGCAGAAGTTCTCTTTTTACGAAATTCTTTTCTTTCTTTTTACGTGCACAGTATTCTATACAAATACCAGTAATGGTACATTTCAGCGCATCCCATAAAATATTTGGATTACAATTACTTTTAAAATTAATAAGTTTAAATTCTTCAATGTTGTCCCTAATGATTGTACAAAAATCTGAATCTTTGTGTAAATACTGACAGTTCAATTTCCAAAATCCTGGACCCCTTAGTGGTTGGGCACCTTTAAAATTTAATGTAACGAGGGAATGGTCAGATTGAATACCTGGACTTATTTTTGATTGCGAACAATTAGTAACAAAGTTATCAGAAACAAGAATATAATCAATCCTGGATAACACTTTAGGATTTTTTTGATGTCTGGTGTATTGTTTAAGGTTTGGATTAAAAGTACGCCAAATATCACAAAGATTAAATTCTTCCATAAGTGTTGTTAACATTTCGCTAGACTTGACATTAGAGTGGGTGTCCCTACCCCCTTGATAGTCCAGATGGCCCAAAACAGCATTAAAATCCCCAGCACATATAATAGAAGCGTATTTAAATTGGTCTACTTTGTTAAAGACTTCAAGAAAAAAATTGGGGTCATCATTATTTGGACCGTACAAATTTACTAAAACTAAAGGAACTTCATTAATACTAGCAGATATAATCAGGTATCTTCCATTAGGGTCAATGTAAGAAGAGTCAAGGACCAATGAAACCCTATTTCGAATTAGAATGGCTACACCTCTACTGTTTGAAGAATGGCTGGAAAACCATGATTTTTCACCCCATTGTTGCATCCAAAATTGTTCATCCGATTTTGAAGAGTGGGTTTCCTGAAGAAAAATTATATCACTCTCAATGGATCTTAAATAATGAAAAATTTTGCGTCTTTTTACATGATCTTGAATTCCCCTGCAATTAAATGTTGTAAGTTTTAAATCCATATTTGTAATGTGGGGAAAACAGTCCATTTCTTATTACCTTTATACAGGACTTTCAATAAGTTTGAGAGCAAGAGCACCTGAGACAAAATAACTGCCAACAAAATGAAATTATGAGATACAAAAACATACTGTATAATAATACTTGCGGCTGCTGCGAGATTAGAAAAAAGTGGTATGATTAAAAAAAGAAAAACAATTGGAAAAAAAAAACAAACAAAAGGATGGGTGCACAAGATAGGGTGGCACCGGGCCTCAAATTGTGAAACGGCCCGGGCCAAAAGTGCAACTTTTGGAGTGGCCTCAATGGCCACCGGCGCATGGGGGCGTAAACACATATCATAATCGTGCCCTTCATATTACATATGAATTGGTACAAAATAAAAATGAAATACAAAATATATCATATGAACAGTCAATACTACAATTCAGGTCCCCCCTCAAAGAAAAAAAAATATTTCCTTTTTTTTCTGCTAACAATATAATGGAATCCACATAAGTTATATTAATTACATGTCATTACTATTCCAAATAAAATAAAGATAAGTTTACCTTATTTAGTTTTCCACAGTAAAGATATCAACGGAAGAAAAAAAGGGGTAATTTACTTTAAAATACACCAATAAAATCTTTTACAACAAACTTGCATTATGAAGATCTTATTCTTAAAGATCAAAAATTTGAAAAAAAAATATTAAAATGATAATAATATTTGAAAAAATAATAAGAATCTATTATGAGTGTAATGTATAATCAATTGTATTGACTTCTTCTCTATTTAACCAGTACTAAACTAAAATAACAAAACACACCCATTATACAGGTTACTGACTACTATACCACTAATTCTACTTTGTATACAGTGAAACAAACGATATCAATTAAAACTCGATCAGAATGAAATAAAAAGCTTGCAAACAATAATACAGCCAAGTGCAGACAACATTACCAGAAAATGGAATAAAGTCTTGGAGTTTTCAAATCGGCTTCCTCTCCTTTTTCTCTCTCAAGAAGTAACATTGGTTCAAGTTATAAGTAATGCAAGTATATTCTGCAACAGTATATCAGTTATCAGTAGTTAATGTTGATATTCTTCTTGTGTACCAGATCTGCCACATGTCTCTAACTGGACTTCCATCCTGAGATGCCTTTATAATCACGAAAAACAGTTTAAAAAGCATACAACAGCGAATATGAAAAAAAAAAAAAATCCGATCTGGTGCTCCTGAAGCATGAAACAAGACACCTTGTTTAACTTCCTCTGGGAACGTCGGTATTTGCCGTTGGTGTTACGATCCTGCCCGAAGAATCTCTCGCCTTCAGAATGGCTGGGTAGATAAAAAAAGGCTTGAAACCTTTTTCCTTGAGAGCTTTGAACTTGGTCAGCTGAGCCTTTCTTTGGTCCAACACCCGCTTAGACATATCATCGTTGACAAAAATCTTTCTGCATCTCTGGTCTGGGCCTGAAACAAACTTTATCAGCTCCTTCTTGACTCGTTCTTTTACACGATAACTGTTGAACCCGATATGGATAGGGCGAGGGCGAGAGTTCTTCTGGTTGCTACGGTATGTAGGTGTGCGATGGATTCTGGAGGTCTCATCTTCAATGTTTATGCTGATCTTGGCCTCAGCAAGTAGGAGCTTCACTGATTTCAAACTCGCGCTGGCCTCATGGGCATCATCTCCTTCTGTTTCTGGCAGGTTGAAAATAACAATGTTAGATCTCCGCGAGCGGTTTTCTAGGTCGTCGATTTTTTCTTCTGCCTTAGCTAATGCAATTTCCAGTTTGCTTACTTTGTCAGATACCTCGCCAATCTCATGCTCGAGAAGGCCGTGGCTGTTTCGGCAATCCGCAGCCAGCTGCTCAAATCTAGCGTGCATACGGGCTTCGAACGCCCGGGCCCATGCCGGGGCTTGTTCTTCATCGTCCGGCATCGCTGTAGGTACACTCAAGTTTTCGTTTGGAATCACAGAAACATCAGAAAGTGTGCCTGTTTTTACCTTTTTCTTCGCCGGGCTGGAGGTTGGGTCCATTCTTGCGTTCACAACTGTCCACACGATGTGAAAAATAGCAGTATTAAGACTAAAATTGAAATGAATTCAGGGCACGAAAATCCACACGTGTTCACGCACTAGTGTGCGCCGCCATCTTTTCCATTCTGCCATTTTTTTTTAAAAGTGTTTAGCCGTTTCAGGCACACAGAAGTAGTATGCAGTAAGTGCCATTCATTCATGTTGTGTCCTTCCTGGCTGTACAGCATAAAAGATACAGAGTTGCATGTTCACGTCATAATATGTGACCCTGCATCACAAAACAAACAGAAAGTTGCCAGACATGAAATTTTAGTTAGTATAGAGTATATCCTGAAAGAGCAGACTCTAATAAGCTTTAAAATGATGCATAACTCAAATCAAATGGACTCTCCTATATCTAAATATTGGAAAGAAAGCACACACTCGGGGAAAAGTGTGAACTGAGAAAAGAGGCTCTGAAGTACAGTCTATTCAAGCGCTTAATCTTTACCAAGCCGTGAATGGGACAAAAAACAGGATGTAAACCACCGGAGTAACAACAATGAAATGATTATCAGATTTACTTGAAATTAAGCATGCCTTATTAACAAATTCAGTCCATAATTAATGCCAGCTTTCAAAGCAGCATTTTCCTTTCAAAAGTTATTACAGTTGAAAGTGAAGAGTGTGTACAAGGTTTTTTAAGAAATGAAAAGGGGACTCTAAAGACACACCTAATCACACAATTCTATCAAAAAATGTTCGAGATAAATTGCTAAAAAATTAACTTTCCTGCCCGTTTTATGGTCCCAAATTTTAGCATAATGTAGAGGAAGACTTGCTCTTCCAGAAAATATGAAAAAGTCAAGATCGGTTAGGTTGACCCATTTCACCCATTTTCAGTCCTCTCACAAAATCAGTGTGTGCAAATTTTTGTTCGTTTTGTGAAGCACGGTCACATATAATCCAAACTCAACCTTAACTCACTTGATTCTTTGTATCAGTTTGACACACTATTGACATGCTCTCTGTCTGTGCTTAAACCCGTTGAGGATGAGTCCCGAGTATACTCAGGCAGGTGTCTATTGGAAATGTGTGTTGTAGGAAAATCAGCCCATCCTTAATGGGTTAATGAGATGAAGATCCAATGAGTCTTTTTTCTCTGCTTTTGTTTCCACTGGACAGATTTAATTTGGACCCTCTTGGAGAGAAAAGTGATGATGAGATATGGCAGGCATTGGAGATTGCTCAGCTTAAGGCTGTCATCACTGGTCTGGAAAAGGGTTTAGGTGAGTTCAGCAGTCCAGAGCTAATCGATTATGAATCTACCATAAAGTTGGTGTTTCTGATCTGCAAACCTGCTGAGTGATAGACAGTCAGTTGGTGATTGCAAGGTTGATAAGGAACGAAAACAACAATCAAAAAGGGAAAAAGTACAGGGAAATGAGAGTTCCTTCACAGCCAATCAGAATCTTTCATTTAAATTGTCAGTGTCTAGTGTATTAAAGGGGGTTCTCAGATCAGTCAGCTGAAATGTCACTTTGAAATGTCCTTCAGGCATATTTAACACATGCCTTATGTTACGAGGCATGATTTAGGGAGTAATGACATTCTTTCCTCAAGTATGGCTTGCCAGTTTTGCTTTGTATCATTCTTTGATCAAAATTTTTGTATGTTTCCCTCTGCCGTTATGTGTTGCCAGATGCATCGTGTTTTGGGGTTGTCTATCCCTCCATCCGTCAGCCCCTAATTGATCTGCAATACCTGATATGAAGTTTTTCATATGAAACTTTTAGGCAGACCAGTACATGTATTACAAGAAAAAGATTCTGTGAGAGAAGTTTAGGCCGTTGGGTCAAAGATCAAGTGACAAAATTTACACAGGCATATAGATTATGATTATATTGATTATTCAAAATGATGAAAACAATCTTTTGGTTACTCTTTTGATTTACTCAGGCCTATTGATTATGCCTGTAGTATTTTGTGGAAGTACATGTAAATGCAGGACCCTAAAATTTTCTGTGTTGTGAAGTCTGTAGAGACTACTGACATGCTGTATGTGTACAAGGTTTTATGATAACTGATCAGCAATCTGCCAAGGAAGAGTTTGTACTGACAGTCTTTTACTGGACTTTTCCACCTGTATGACATACATGTACTCGATACTGTCTGCAGTCATAAACTGTGTTCATTCTGCTCAAGGGGATATGAAGGATCTGTGCAATGATGGCTCCTAATGTTTAAAAAGTCTGTCACACTTGGCTTTCATGAAGGTTTAACCAAGCTACTACCGGGCATATATTGCATCCCTCATACAACAATCAGGGAAGGATTGATGATCTGCCAGTCTGAGTGATTTCTCAAAAACTCGAAATAATTTCTGAGTGGAACATTCCACTTTAAAGAGAAATTGGCATGATGAGAGCATTTCTATTTTCATATTTACTTTTGCCCCATGTCTGTTACTTCTTTGTCTGTGTGAATAGATTCTGAAGTCTCTGAGGGCGGGGAGAATTTCAGCGTGGGTCAGCGGCAATTATTTTGTCTGGGACGAGCATTCCTGAGAAAGACAAAAATTCTCGTCATGGATGAAGCAACAGCATCTATCGACTTTGAAACAGTGAGCTCGATTTCTGTATCAGCATTTGGTCTTGTCAGCAAGTTGAGCTCAATGTGACTACTGTGTTCATATGGTTTAAGTGTCTGAAATTAGAGTAGTAGGCAGTAAGAGGAATTAGAACATTCACATAAAAATTGAAGTTGCAAGCATAAGGGCAGCTCCTTCAAGCTAACTGTTGAATTTCGTTCTTTTTTTTTCAATGAAATGTTTTGTCACTAATTTCTAGCATCTGAAGGTTTATTGATTAACTGGAAAAACTTTTCTCCAAAATGGCCAGTTTTGCTGATGATTTTCATTTAATAATAGTGGCAGTCTTGATTATGGTACACTTCTCTCAAAGTGGATCTTACTTTTAATAGGTAAGTGGAAATCATGTAATCCTGTAGTGTTGTTAGGATCTTGGAATAAGGAGATATTTACAGATTTGCAGAGATTTCCTTGCAGTAGCACATGTGAACTGGTGTTTATGATGTGAAAGAAGCAATCGCCATGGCAACATCTTCCTCATTTCTTTATTGGCAGGATTGCATCCTTCAGCAGGTAGTGGCTACAGCGTTCCAGGATAGGACAGTGCTGACTATAGCTGTGAGTTTATTTCATGCTTTCTTGTATGTCTAGCACAATACCATACTTGCCAACTAGTAAGATTTTATCAGATTCAGTAAGATTTTTTACGTTAAAATTAGCAAAATCAGATTTTCTGTCAGAGAAATCAGATTTTTAAAAAAATATTTAGATATACCTTTCATGTGTATTTTCTGAAGATTTGACCAAAAGTAAGATTTTTAACTTCAGTTTGCATATAAAATAAGATTTTTGCAATCCACGAGTAAGATATTTCATCTTGAAATGTTGGCAGGTATGCAATACAGAACCATTACTGGTGTATATCAAAAAAGCACTTTCATTATATTCACTGTGACTTCGAGCATCGCCCGACAGTTTACACATTGTGTTTGATCAAATGACGTGAAGAATCTTGCCTCGAACGAATATGAAATGTGTTTGAAGATGTCAAACCCCTGACTGTCAATATCATAAACTGGATTGTACGGTACCATAAGTCATTAATCAGTGTGTGCATTTGTGTTAAAGGCATAATTTACCATTTGCAGATGAAACAAAAACCCAGCATTAGTGCTTTGAAATGGTTCTAAAATGTGAGTTAGGGATAGAAACAACCAATGTACAAATTTGAATCCGTAAAATCGATGTTAAGTATTGTTAAATGCACAAAACGTGAACAATACTTATGATAAAAATGTTTCCAGAATAAACCGTGTACAGTTATGGTTTGTTGAGAAAAATACAGATACATGTGTATCTCCTTATATTTTAGGCTTTATTGCACAAATTTTATATGAAAGGACATTTTATGGCACAACAGACCTACACACATGCATTAAAGGGCCTGGGGAGGAGTGTTCGGTTGTGCAAAACATGCGAAAGAGATGGTGTTTTGGGTATAAAATGAAAGGTAGATATTTAACTTAACATGTGTCAAAATATCTTGGAAATCGAAATCTTCTCAAATGTTTTAAAAAGCGAAAAACAAAACATACTTTTCTGGAAAAAGATCCTTCGATACGATGGCGATACGTATTTGAATTGCGGAATACTGCTTGTTGACTGCGGACATCAAGCCAACTTACAGCGAAATCAAGCCAACATGCCGAGTGAGCTGCGGAACTGCTGTACTAGTAGTTAGAGCACGTTAGTTAGAGCAAGCTAGCTCTGACGCCGGCTGGCTGTGCCTATGGGCGCGGCCCCGGCGGCGAGCGCTGGCCGCATCACTTGCCATAACTCGCAGCAGTGCAAGCTCGAGAGCTAGCTAGCTTGCTGTACGATCTTGCATGCTGTGTACAAGTGTATGAGTTCGCGTTATGTTTTCATTTGATGAGAGCGCTAACCTAAAATCAAAGGACTCCTAGATCCTCCGATTCTGATTCACATGTCCTTCTTCCGAGATACTATGAGAGATAGTTCTATCGTCGGAAGACTCGGTAGGCTACGTGTCCTAAAAGCCATCAAACTCCATTACAAGATTCTTCATTGAGAAGTACGAGTACCGAAAGCGGGATAGGTGAACGCGGTACTACGTAGCCCGACCAGACGCCGGGCTATTATACAGCGATCGACTGGGCTGTGCCTGTGTAGCTGTACGTAGAAACTTTTCCGGGTAAGGACACAGCCCAGTACGCAGTTACAGTGGTACCGTGCTTGCTTCGCACGGCGTCTGGTGACCTAGTCGGGCTACGTAGAAAAAAAAAAAATCAACGAAATCTCAATTATTGATTACAATTACACGAAACACAAACGGGTTGTGTTATTACATGTACATGTAATTCAATACATATCTTAAACTTTTCATGCACATTGTCAAGAAATTCAATCTTCATGGCAAACCCATTTTTTTTTTTTTATAGTTCTTCAAAGATTTGAAACACAAGTAGGCTAGAGAAGTACCAGGTACCATGTTATATCTAAACTTGCATTGGATCTAACCAATAGTTCATTTTTATTACCGGTACAACTTCTCATGTATTCGTAATTTCAAATGTGACTTAGTTGTAACATTTATTGTGGATGATTTTCTTCACAAATGACACATGCACTGAATAGGTTAGAAAATTGGTCATTGGTATGGCTTAGGCCTACCTTTTTTCTGTATGAATACGGTTAATTTGAATTATTTCACAGATACACACAAAAATGTTGGGAATCAGATCATTTTCAGTCTTCTAGTAATAGTCTGTAATAGTCTAATAACTAATCCAGCAATTTCTGAGGCTACCTTACACATTTTCTTATTCATCATGCAATGCAACCACGCATGATGCAATATGTCTCATTCACCTACAAGAAAAAAACACAAGAAATAATCTGTTCAAGTCAATTATTTCCACATAGGCCAACAACATTCACTCAGTTTTATCTAGAACCCTGATTAGGTTTTTATCATCAGAACACATTTTTTTCTCAGTGGTAAATTGATGCTTAACAATTAGACCTACAGGTATAAATATCTTGTTCTGATATTTCAGTGAATAAAAATCTAACACATTTCTTATGTAAGGGTTCGGGTTCGCTTAGCTCTCTAGCACTCGTCACACTTAAAGCAAACTAGGGCAGCACACGTGTTACTTAGAAGGAGTCCCTTGGCTAACTAACTTGTAGCCAGTTTATTCTACACATAATTTGGCATGGGTTTACATGTAAATGTGGGTTGTAACAAATATTCATACACAAAATCAACATAACAAAACATGCAAATAAGGAAACAAAGGTTAAAACTAAATATTCATAATATGTAAATGGTGTGTAGGCGTGGGTGATTTAGGCATGATTTCAGTATTACAGGGAACAATGGGTGAGAAGTGAAAGAGTGGAAAATGTCATGTGATATGTGGTGTGTCTGTGATAGGTGGGATGCGTGGATGAATGTAAATGTGAATACTACTGTATGTGTGGGTTGACGTATTTATGTGTAGAGGGGTGGTACCTGTTATAACAGAAGGGGGATACATTTATAATAAATGGTTCAAAGTAAATCCCTACACTTACACTGTACGTTATACTACCATGCATACATATACAAATTTCATGTGTACATATGAATTGCATGTGTACATGGGACCTACATTAGAAGTTGTGTGTACCAGGGTACACTGACCTTACATTTTCTTTTATCTTTGCATGAAGATTTGCATTTGGTGTTGCATCATGAGCACAGGTTCTAATTGCAAATGTGCTACATGTAGAAACTGCTCTCACAGTAATGTGATGTGATATACAATGTACAGATAACAAATCTGTGCTGATGACTTGCATGTAGGCCTATATCTTTTAAATATGAAATGTCATAATAGAAATAGTTGTATGGCAAAGATTGCCAATTTACACAGGTAAGGTAGTCATTTGAAAAAAAAAAAAAACACTGCTCAGCATTCTGTCATTAGTCAATTTTGGCATCTACACATTATACTCCTATTATATTGAACAATTATGATAACAATAATATAACATGTAAATTAAAAAAAACCTAACAAATGCAACCACTTTCAAATAACTTGCACATTTGCAGGGAAAAAAAAATTAAGTGAAGGTCCAAGAATCAATGTCACATGGTTTAATGACTTCAAGTACAAAGAACACTATACTATTTCAGTGTGGAGACCTTCTACATATTGCATTGTCAAAACACATTCAGTTTAGGGTTTTAGCGTATACAATTATATCAGTAGAACTTCATGTAGGGACCTACCAAATGTATATTACAATGTATTTTTATATCTATGTGAATGAAAACTGAACATCTTGTTTGAAGTACTTCCAACACATTTGTTTATCAAAATTCATACCTATTTTTGGCTATAAAATATAGATGCAATGAATATTACAAGGGCACAAACTCCATTTACCACAAAAATATTGTCCTCATAATAATGTGATTTGATAGAGTTATCACAAAATTATGTGCTGAAAAGTGTCTTCCAAAATGCTGGACAATGCTACTGTGTAGGACCTGCTGTGCCACTTGAATGTAACACATGGCATATGATATCAGTGATCACATAAATGATGATGAGGATAATAATCATTATGAAGATGATAGTAATAAAAACATTAGCAATAACAACAATAGTAGTAGTAGTAATAATAATAATAACAATTAGAGCTAATGAAATGTGTGAAAGGTCCTTTCAGTGATGTACACTGCTGTGCATGACAGCCCTGCTTAAGTTCACTTTAAAACACTGATGCAATATTTTATCGTAACGGAGTAATTGTAGCTTTTCACCACTGAAACACCTGGGAAACACAGGGGGAAAAAAGACCAAATGAAAAAAATAAAAGGACAAAACACTTTGTGCCTGGATATTGCAGCCCTTTTAGTTTCCAGTAACAATTTAAGCACATGCAGTTTAGGAGTTTACAGGATTTATATTCCCTACTTGCCACATGGGGAAAGAACAAATTTTCTATGCAATCAATTCAATGTTTCATTCTGATTCACACATTTGAGTACTAACATGTTTGTTGTTACCTCACAGAAAAGACAGAAATAGAGAGTTCAGAAATATGAATGTAGTGTCATATCAGTTAGTATTGCCATCACATGAATGTAGGTCTATGATTGGAATTGATGTTATTCATGTTCAATGTGCATTTATCAGAATCCCCAACAATCCTGGTACAAAGGTGCAGCTTTTTCATTACTAACATGTCTTTTGCTATTATACACAATGAAGGCATATATTGACAGTAGGCCTACAGGAAGAGCTGGTGTCAGAGCTATTATCATTGCCATCACTTGGATGCACTCAACATAATTATGATATTGACGTCATCCAAGTTCAGTTTTCAAACATTTGCCAGCCACAAAGAAGAACATGAGAGGGGATGTCACTGGCTTCATGGAGCTACATGTAAGTAGCTGGGAGGGCTGGTTCTGATTAATGAGAGGGGATGTCACTGGTTTCACTGAGTTTGGTGGTAGAGAGGGCTGGTCTCCACTGGCGAGATGGATGTCACAGGTCTTGCTGAGCTGCGTAGCCTAGAAGAGGTAGTCTTATTTGGCGAGAGGGGGTGTCACTGCCTTCAACAACCTGGATATCTGGGATGGCACTTGGATGTGATGCTAGCTGTTCCACTGCAATAGAGGCCAACAAGCACATTCTATTGATCTCTCATCTAATGACTGAATGTTGGTAATATAGTAACTACTACACATTTACAATGAAAAATTATTTTACTACTCATATAGACTCAATTAACTATTCAGTATTACACGTAGTAAATAATTATTCTCTTTAATGACTAACATTCAAGCAATGGGGCAATTCCATGGTAACTGACGTTACACGTAAGGATTTTCATGAAATTGTTTACCTTGTAGTTTTGTGAATGAAAGCACCTTGGACTTGCAATTAGCATTGATGACTAAGTTCATGGGAATGAAGAAATTGGTGGAAAGTTTATCTCTCAAACTGCATTTCTTATCACATAGCAAGTGAAAATGTGTCGGTAACTGACGTTACGGAAAAAGGACATGGGAAATTATGGTGTAGATGTAAATGGAAATATCTCATGTCCCTGACTTTTAGCCTTTATGTGTTTAATATGGCAATACACCTAGGTTCTTAGGAACAGGTGTGCAAAATAATGTGCACTTTAGTCGTCTCCTTTTACCACCATGCCAATTTCAGTGAAGGCATGACGGTAACTGACGTTACGTAACTGACGTTACGCTTACATTTGCCATAGGGTTTACACATGCAAAATCATGATTGGGAATAGCTATGTGATATTTCATAATTCTGACCATTCAGAATGATTTGGTTGATATGGAGTCATACCTTGGTTCATCAGTCATAAATACACAATGAAATGAAACAGTAGTCCATTTTCTTTGTGTTCTATGAAAACTTAAAGGTAAACATGTCAGTAACTGACGTTACGTAACTGACGTTACGTAACTGACGTTACACATACTTTGCCGTGGGGTTTACAGAGAACTAATTTATTTAACAGGTTATTATACTGCTGCAATGTACCAGTGACAATCCCAGGCAACTACAGCAACAAATTAAAACAAAATCTAAAGACACAAATCTACATAGAGTGCTCCACCCATAATACCTTGTAGTACTACACAAAACATGGATATTTTTGTGCTTGAAAAAAAAAAATCAAAATATCTTCTAGGTCATGGAGGAAAAAACATGTATCAACTCATAAATATGCATAAATATGTATGAAATCTATTGTGATATATTTCTCCTTCTTTTCTATATTTTACTCCTGATGATCTCCATCATCAATTGATTTAAATGAAAAGTGTCGCACTTTTAATATTTCTCTGTGAAGAAGAAAAATAAATGCTTTTTTGGTCAAAAGAGCATTATTGTTTTATTCCTAGCTTGAAGTAATTTAACTGTTTTTCTTTTCCTTTTCACTGATATATCACAGCTTGCAAATACATTCGAGATACCAAGAAATCGGACTTTGCAATGAAAGAATACTAAAATCAATATAAAAAACTCTTCCTGTTCATAATTATCATGTGTTGTATTACAAAATGTCCCTGCATGAATGTAGTAATCAACAAATACACACTGTATGAACAATTTTTTAAAACCCTATAGAATCCTCTCTCACTGTGAGCAACATCAGTGTTAAGTTTCAAACAATAATGAGTACATGCCTTACGTACCATAATACAAGATGAGCCATGTTAACTACACCACACATTTAAAGTGCAAGAGAAGAAATATCTGTTTGTGCATTTGCCTTGAGGTAGAAACTTGAATAAGCTTCCTGAAAAAAAAAATGCCAGCGAAAGCAAACATTGGTGAAGATTGTTAAACTGTTGGTATACAGCTGTGCAGAAGTTTGGTTTTTTTTTAAATAGAAAATGTGGTTAACATGCAATCATGTCACTGATTAGGCCTACAAACTTTGGTAGCTTTATCATCCCGTAGGATTGGGAATGTACTAATTTGAGTACATATACTGCATGTGGCAAACCAAACTTCCAGATGATTTAACTTTAAACTTGTGCTGAATCAAAAATCGAAAGCTCAAGCCCCCCCCCCCCCAAAAAAAAGATAATCATAGTAAATGAATGAATAAATGAATTTAGAAATAAAATAAAATAAAATAAAAATATCCATGGACATACCATGGTAATGACATCACTTCCTATGAAAGGGATTGCTGCTCTTTGTTGTAAGTTGACTTCCCAGATGTATTGAAATGGCCAAAAGTCAAAAAATTTGCCTCAGTTATAATTACTGTCATGGTAACTGACGTTACATACTCGTGTATGACGTTTCGGTAACTGACGTTACACATTTTGTAGTGTTCATTTTGACTCTCCAGTATGCCAAGTATCCTTATTTCTGGTAATGAAATAAAGGCATATGGGCATACATTAGAAATCCCAAGTTACATCATACAGCTCACTTCCTTTGATGAATAAACTTAAAAATTCCTTGTTTTTGGTAACTGACGTTACATCCATCATTATCAAAGTAATTAACAGTTTTTATCAAATTCTTTAAAGCTACCAGCTTTTTTTTTCTATCGTGTGGTAAAAGACTTCTCTGGTAATTGCATACATATGAAAGATTGTTGTTTAGAGTACTAATAAAGTGGATGTACAGAGAGTAAGTTATGCGACAATACACTCTTTTCACCATTGAGTTATAGGCATATTTTGGCAGCCGTTTTGAAAATCAAAATGGCCGCTTTTATTGAAAAACATAATGATTCTTAAAACTTCAACTCAAGTACTGTCTGAAAATGTATGGTGTTTGAAACAAATATCATTTTGAATTTTTGGCACCTGTGTCCTAGTTACCGTGGAATTGCCCAATGACAAGTTTAGTACTGATGAAAGTAATTATGTTAGATGCTGAAAGTCCAATGAAAATACTTAGTAGCTCACTTTATTTATGATATTTACATAAAAATTCCTAAATATGCATGCCAAAGGGACGTCTTCATCATCTAACCTGTTATCTTCTAACATCTGCCCAGGCTCTGATAACATCAATATCTGTCAGCACTCTCACCAGGTTTTGATCCACTTCAATCTGACCCAAGTCCTTTCCTCAGAGTAGCATTTTCCTCCACAACTAATTGGAGAAGGCAACAGCATTCACGAACTTGTCCTTTTCCATTTCACAGGGGCATCTGGACAGGAGTTCATCTGTATATCAGTCAAAATGAAAGGCATTAACACTGACTTACAATTAGGATAGTCGCATTAGTTCTTCACCACTCTGTAAATTTAGTCACAGAACTTGCTATCCCTTTTATATCAGTGTAGAGTCTACCAGGTAGCTATATCTTGTAGTGCTCACATATATGCAACAGAGAAAACTCCATGAAATATGTTAGAAATAGACTGTCTACTGTAGAAGTTAAATAGCAAAAAGGAAAATAAGACCTACAGACCCTAGCCAAATTTTTGATGAGTTGACACTGCACATGACGTCGGGATGACCTCAGCCTCTCATTGTGCATCTACAAAGTAGGCCCTATGTATACAAGCTCATATAGGGCCTATGTCTTTAAATCCAGCCACATGCATGGGATTTGGGGGGTCTGTAATTCCACATACATGTACAATCATATAGGAGGCCTATATGTGGCTGCAATGTACAAACTATGTAATTTGTAACCCTAAAAGTAATGATCAAGACAACCATAATCTTATTAACCACTACCACAGCTATGGGTTAAAAAAAAAAAATGTTATCAATTATTACAGCAAGAATAATAACAGCATCGTTTGAGAACACAGAGTTAAATCGAACAATTTATTGATGTTTTGTTTACTAAATATCAACATTAATTTTCATTTGCAGGTTCAAAACAGTTGTTGGATCTAGGTGTATTATAATCAAAATGTACCAGGTAATTAAAGACAGTTTGTACAAACCTTTTGTACCAGTGCAAGGGCTGGTTTCAATGGGCAAGAGGGGATGACACTGGCTTCATCAAGCTGGGTAGCTGGGAGGGCTGGTCTCGACTGATGAGAGGGGACATCACTGGCTTCACCAAGCTGGGTATAGCTGGTCGAAACTGACGAGAGGGAATGTCACTGGCTTCATCAAGCTGGTTAGCTAGGAGGGCTGGTTTCAACTGATGAAAGGAGATGTCACTGGCTTCACCGAGCTGGGTAGCTGGTCGAAACTGACGAGAGGGAATTTCACCGGCTTCTGACATCAAGCTCGGTAGCTGGGAGGGCTGGTCTCAACTGACGAGAGGGGATGTCACTGGCTTCACTGAGCTGCCTAGTCAGGATGGTCCTTGAATGTGATGCTGGCTGTTGCCCTACAAAAGATACCCACATTTGCCACAATAATATCTGACAGACCTTTCTCAACAACTAGCACCTACTGTGTTACAAAGCATACACCATTAACCACTACACTAGGGACTGAGTGAACTGCGCTGCAATGCATATACGCCATTAGCCACTTATATACGCACAATAGATACACTTCAATCAACATTTTTGCAATGCCATGTGTACCGGAGACAATAATTAGGTACCTTACCAAACATGTGAATTCACGTTTTTGGTCCGCGATCATAGCTGCCGTGACAACATATACACGGTTGACTCTCTACAAACTATTTGTAAAAACCGAGAGTGACCAGATGATCACTCTACGCAGCTCTTCGCTGACACTTTCACTCATTCAGTGTCGTTTCGTAAAATTGGATTTCTCGCCTATCGCCGATTTGTAACAAACGGCAGTTCTGATGAGTGTCGTAACTTTCTTATTTCGAAATTTTGAGACCCATAATTTGACATGAAGGTAGAATAGGGCAACATAATCCAGAATATGGTAAAATAGGAATTCGCGTATTTACATGCAAAACACTTTAGCGTGCCATTTCTTAATGTGAACAGCGATTTTGTGCAATTGCCAGAAGCACATTTCAAAAAGGAGAACTGTTGAACCAAATTTGGGATATGTCATTACGCAGAAAAAAAAAAAATTCCAGTTATCTAATATATTGGCAGAGAAAAAGGGCCTCGGACTAGGAATGGTAGAACATTGGTATAGGATACCTACCATACTACCTCAATCGCATTCTGAATACCGGTACACCTTTGGCTTTGTGAATCTGCATGTGGCCTTTCTTCAAATGTGAGTAAAATTTCAGGCAAATTGTGATATATCTTTTAGTTTACCATAATAGAAACAAGTTAGGGTGTGGGGAAAGAGTTCCTTATGTCCCCCCCCCCCCCCCCGCCACACTAGTTTGCACAAATAATGGTTAGATAGGTTGCTGTTGTTTTTTGTTTTTTGTTTTGTTTTGTTTTTGTTTTGTTTTTTGCTAATGGTGGACTAAATAAAGGTATAATAATATGGGAAGTCTTCCCATAAATGGCATAACCATTATTTAGTTTATTATCGGTAAAAAGGAATGGTAGGCCTAACTTGTTAGTTTGTTTGTTTTGTGCAAGTTGGTGGGGGGGGGGGGGGGGGGACAAGGAACTCTTTCCGGGTGGGGCATAGGACACCGAACAAAACTACTAATCTAGGCCTACTCATAACAATAGTATAGTGTGTGTAGATCCTCTAAGTGACATCTCTATCAGCAATGTTACACTAACATTGTAGGTCCTAAACTGAAGTTAACTGTTACTCACACTGAACTGAATGAAGTCTTCCGAGTTTCACAAATTTATTACCGATCCAGCAGAAGTGAAATGACATCTCTGTCGTTCAGCCCCTAGTGTCTTGAGGGGAATTGGGATTGACTTCATTTTATTTTTCTGTCGCCATCTCCATACTCTGTCACTGGTTTTCATGGTCTTCCCCTTCTTGGAGACAGATCTCTCGCTCTCCTCCTGCGTCTCCATTGTTGTGTGGATGAAGTGGTATAGTACGGTAAGTAGGCCTATATATAATATATACGCAGCCAGCAGAGTTCGAGCGGACCCGTGCTAGCTAGCTGCCGGGCGGATGCCGGGAAATGCACCGATAACGCTCGCTAGCCAGTGAACAGGCACCCGGGTTTCGCCTCGCGATCGCGGCGCGTCGATGTACAGCTGTACACTCTATCTTGGGCTTGCTTTTCGCCGAGGAGAAGGCAACAAATCAACGCTGTGCCAAAATCGGACAAAAGAGGGAGGCAAAAACAACACTTGAACGGAGAGCCTCTAAGCCGACCCCCTGTGATTTTGACAAGCGTTACATGTAACGCTCTTCACAAAATCATAGATATCTTCATAATGCCGTATTTTTCATCGATTCTTTTTCATTGCTTAGTCCTTTCATAGGCATTGGCCCTTGTTTTTGCCTGTTTCACTTCATGAAATAGTACTTTTGCATTTTGGGCTTCAACACTCCTCCCCAGTCCCTTTAAATGTCATATCATGAAAATGTTTTAAATCACTGTTCCCAAAGGTAAACTGGACCTTCAACATAAACATATAGCTAGTTGTATCCCCCGGCATGTATGCCAGAGGATACTTTGGATTCAGCAGCCTTATGCTGCCAAACTCCACCTCAATCCCTCATAGCCCTTATCATTGTCATGTAAATGTCTCTGTACTCCTCTTACCTCCAGCACCGTGTGTCAACCATTATGGACTCGGACCGCATCCTGGTCCTGAACGAAGGCAAGGTGGCGGAATACGGAACACCGGAGGCCCTTCTGGCCAAGGAGAATGGCATCTTTGCCTCGCTGGTGGCTGACAACAAGTGAGGGGGCAATTTCACCCCCCTTCATCCTTAACATTTGGTGTCCCTAGCTGGTCATTAATCATCACATGAGCATGTGAACATCAAGAAATGAAGATGAGGAAGTGGTTCCTCTTACCATTTCTGAAAACACCTCACAAATGCAAATGTGTTATTTCTCTTTTGCAAAATAAAAATGACCTGTTTTTGAAGAGATCAAATCATATTCTGATCGAAATTGAATGGTAGGCCTACTCTAATGTGGTGTGTATTAAGTGGATGTATCTTATACAGGTTGTGGTCTGTAGGTTAATTGGCAATTGTATCAAGTACTTATGAAATCGACCACTGCAAACTGTGTCATTGGATGATAATGATCATGTAGTGAAGAAAAAAGAAAGCAATTGATGATTTGGGAGAGGTGTGGGCAGACTTACGTTTTCACGTTGAGAGGAAGTATTGACATTGTGTACATCTTTTTCATGAGTTATCCGTCAAAATAATTTGAAAATTGTCTTTCTGTATTGTACACCCAAATTTTCATGTAAAAGTGTACCAAAATTTAGACTGTTCAATGAACAGCACAAGGTTTATCCTGCAATGACAGGTGATGTTCAATTTGCAAGAATGTAATACTTCATCCATCTTTGTGTTGTTTTGTTAAAAGTGTGGTGTAATATTCTTTGCACATTGAACATCTAAAAGAGAGAATAAGTCAATATCATGTAGAAGTGTAGAAACCAAGATAACAGCAGCAATTTAGCTAGCGGTAAATTTTGGACATTACTGCTCATACTCCAGGGACCTCTAAGACAGACTATCTCATGGGCAGATGATAATTTGATTTTGGTTACATAAAAATTGAAACAGCATTTGAAGAGCTTTTTCAGGAACTAGTCCATATCCTAGATGAAGCATGTTATAGTTGTGGAATAACATAAGTGGATTGTTTTCTCACTGTTTTTAGGTGTACCAAGAGCACAATACCAGTAGTCAATGGTAGAACTGGATGAAATTGTAACTATGGAAACAGAAGAATAATTATCATTTTTTCTACATTCCGTCATATATGTTGTCGTGTTTTACCTTCATTCCATTCATGATCATTTACATCAGTGTGTGAAGTTGATTATGATGTACCGGTATATGTATTTGTGTATTTAGATCGGGATTGTGTTTGAAAGGGTATGATATAATATTTATCCTAATTTCATGTGTCTGTATTGGTTAGACTAATATGTTAGCCTTCTGTAACAAGAAGGTAGAAACTAAGTCAATTTTATGAATTTCCTCATGGCTGAAGATATAATGTATTCATATATTGTTTGTTTGTGAGTCATGGTTTTATCATCTACGTCATGGTTTGTAGTTCTGTGGTAACAGGGAAGTGTAAGCTAGGTGAATTCTGTGAACTTCCTGTGTATGCCTGAAGATTTTTTTTTTCCCTTGTGAGTCATGGTTTTATCATCTGTGTCAAGGTTTGTAGAGTTGATGTATGTGTGCATGTCACATTCATGTTGTGATCAGAGTTTATATTTTTGTGTGTTTTTAAATTCGGGAATAGCACCCGACTCACCAAATTTGAAAAATAGAGACCTCGCAAAATATTCAATAGATTTTGGGCAAAACCCTTCAAAGGTAAACTAACTGTGGTTGAAAATATGATAGTCCTTTTCAAGCTGTTATTTCATCTAGAAACGTTCAGTGGTGATATAATTTGGCAGAAATTTAGAAATAAAGACACTTATTCATACATGTATGTGACCCTGCATCACAAAACCAACAAAAAGTCACCAGACATGGATTTTTAGTTTAAGGGCAGATTCTGAGAGAGCAGACTCTGTGCTTTAAATTGATTTATAACTCAATTGAAATGGACTCTCCTAACCTATCTAAATATTGGAAAGAAAGCACACACTCTGGAAAAGTGTGAACCGAGAAAAGCAGCTCTGAAGTACAGGGTCTATCTGTCTATTCAAGCGCTTAATCTTTACCAAACTGTGCTAGCTGTGCAATGAATGGGACAAAAAACAGGACGTAAACCACTGGCACAACAACAATGAACAGATTATCAGATTCAGTTGAAATTGAAGATGCTGTATTAACACATTCTGTCCATGACTAATGCCAACTTTCAAAGCAGTAGCATTGTCCCTGCAAAAGTTATCAGACTTGAAAGTGAAGAGTGTGCAAGGGATAATCAAGAAATGAAAAGGGGCCTCTAAGACATACCTGATCTCAGTACTTTACAAAAAAAAAGGTTTGTAGAAAAGCTGCTGAAAATGCACTTTCCCATTCATTTTATGATCCCAAACTTAAGAATAATGTAGAAGAAGGGTAGCTCTTTTAGAAAATATGAAAAACTTAATATTGACTTGGCTGACCCATTTTACCTTTGAGTCCTCACAGTAGTAGAGTCAAAGGCCACCAAAGTTCAGGTAAAATGCCACTTTCTGACCACAATCCACTACGTAAGTCCAATTATAATTTTGTTTGGTGAATTGGTTTGAAATACAGTCAAACCTATCTATAGCGCCCATGCGGCCCCCCAATGGAGACGGAAAAAGTGGCTGCTGTAGAGAGATGGCTGCTATAGACAGGGTTTTCAACATGACTTTTCTATTTGGGGAATAGAGTTTTTGTCGTATGCAGCAGGTGGCTGCTAGAGACAGGTGGTCGCTATGGTAGGTTTGACTGTAAAGCACAAAATTTGCCCCATGTGCAAAGGTTGTGAAGGTCAAGCTTTGGTTAGTAGTCAAAAGCGACAAACTGTATAATAATGTAAATGATTGGCCGTGAACATGTATGGCACATGTAATTGATTGCGTGAGAAACCCAGAGATTGGAGATATTGCATTTTTTGTGGCATCTACATCACAGATATTTTGACAGCGATGGCAACTCGAGAAATCCATTTACATTGAGGAGACGTTGCCTGTCAGTGATAGGGTTATTACAAATCTAAATCATCATTTACAGCCAGAGATCTGGGGAGAACAGTTCTTGTCCTCTGACTGTTTTGCATTGCACCTCTGTGCACAGCAGATAGTTCTGAAATTTTTGGATTCATGTTTAGGATCTTCAGTGAAGCATGAATCATGGCCCTGCACTCTATCCAATATAATATCTTCAATCCTTCAGAGGACAATAATTGGACATGGCTGTAACAGATCTTCTCCATATTGTGTTCAGCTTTGCTGGGGGGGGGGGGGGGGGGGAAACACATTGTCTATTGCTTACAGTGAACTGGATGTGTCACCTCATTCTACCCCATAGATAATTTCTATTTCTGGGTGGTAAAGGGTTAAAAGAAGTATGTTCCTTTACTGGAACTTCTTTTTTCTTTTTTTCTTTAGTAAAGAGTTATATGAATTTTAATGTTTCTTGTAGCCTGCCTGGATTTCATAAGACATCAATAGAATGTTGCCCTCACTAGAATGACAGCTGCCCTCATATTGGACTTGAAATATTTTAGTTCAGGTTCGGGCAGGATCCTGTCCTTGCCATGGTCAGTAGCCGCAGTATATGTTATAGTGGCTTTCACAGATGTACGTGATGTGTTGTATTGCATGTATTTTTAATGTCTTAAACTCGGTATGATGCTTAAATGCGAGAGAGTGCTCTGATATAATTTGCCATTGTCTTTCCTGTCACATTTTCAAAGTCATAGTCATAGTTCACAAATGCTTAATTATTTTGTTTCGAGTGTGAAGTAAAGACTTCAGTGCTTGAGCAAGAATGAAAGCAAGCCTTGTGTCAAACATAAAAACAGTATTATCTTGCCTCTGTGTGCCTCAGTCTATGCATTTCTTGTAGCATTTTTAAAAGGACAGTAATTTCATAAAGCTATACAGTTACATCTTGTACCTCATCAGAGTCAGGGATAGATGTAATCTACCAACAGATACTGATGTATTTTCTTATGTGTCATTTTGCATACGTGCAATACTAAATGTTGAATACTTTGTCAGTCTTTCTTTGCATGATTTTTTTTTTTTATGATTGTCATTTTGCAATACAAAAGAAAAAACAACAGCACTAGTTGATGTCAATAGACAGAGCAGCAGACAAAGACCACTCCTGCTCTTGTGTCATTGTGCATTTGTGTTGTCACCTCTCTAGATTTTATAGATTCTTTTTATATGCAGGTTAATTGTGTAGTGAAACAACTGATGTAAAACAAAAAGCATCTTTTTCTTTTTTCTTTTTTTGTCTCTCTTTTTTTGTGGGGGGGGGGGGATTGTACGTAAAGATTTTGAAATTTAACTCAACACTTAGTAATGATACGATAACACAGATTGAAAAGTCTGTGAATGTCTGTTGCAGACCAGGAAGCAAATCCTGGCTTCTGTCGACACCACCTCCATCCCCACCCTCACCTGGAAGCTGGTCCCTTGGTGACACAAGGATATTTTTACTCCTTTCAGGTTCTGTAGACTGGTCGTGAGGTGATGGGGAATTCCTTGACATGAATTCCAGTCATGAAGCTTGTCCTGTGCATTACAGAAATGGTCTATTCTGCTTTCTGAGACATAACAATGAGACCTGCAGTGTTCTGCTTTTAGAGACATAACAGTGATGCAATAGCAGCCGAACAGATGTTTAGGAGTTCCAGTTACCTTTGTAGAATCCAAAAAGAGCTGAAGTGTTTCGAAAGATTATACTGGATCTGATTAATTTTGAAGCACTAAACTTGAGTTATGAATTCACAGATGATCAAAGAAGAAATACCATAAACCTGTATGATTCGTATAATTTGAATGCAGATGAAAATTGAGATAGGACTTATTGAATTGCGTTTATGCAGCCTCTGAGAGTACACAAAGCAAAAGGGTCTTCCCACTTCTTGTAGTAATCTCATTACAACCCTCTTTCATTGCCAAATTGCACTGACAGTACTATCTTTTACCATCTCCACTGCTTTGCTCTGCAGTTACAAAGCTTATCCTCTGCATAATTAAGTACTATTTCGTCATTTTTTTTAAACATATAATGGCAGATATGATTAATATTATATAAAGTGACTTTAGTTATTTCTTGGTAAAGCAACCTCATATTGACATCGGAGAAGGGAAGTGCATTGTATTACTGTTGGAATGGTATGCCTTTGGAAAAGTTTAAGGCACGAAACGTAAGACCATCGTTTATATCGTGAGCCAAGTGGGCCTCCTCACAGTGTTTTTTTTATTTAAAATGCATATTTTATTTATTTGTTTATTTTATTTTATCTCTTTTTTTTTTACTGTGGTTATGTACCAACTCTTTGATATTACTCTGCGGGTAAGAGGATTATGCTAACATTACTTTGACTTGATTGGTGCTTATTAAATTGGTATCTATTAACGCATGTTTCCGATTCATGAATTGTCACAGTGTGTTTCTTTTTGTGTGTGTGTGAGTTTATTTTGTATTGTCACATTAATCACATTTAAAGTGGGTATAGGACATTTATGCATGATTGTTGAGGCTGTACTTGTTTGATGGGAGTTTTTTGTGTGTATCAGTGCCTGTGTGTGTGTGCTTATGCTTTCGTGTTTGAATTGTTGTGTTTGTTGCTTTTTGAAGGTTCTGAGGCACAGATTAGCAAAGACCTCCTCCCCCCCCCCCCCCCCGAACGTCGTAATACAGTTATTAAATTATTCAGTTTTTCCGGCTTAGTAACCTTGCAGCCTCTATGAAACTTGCACCGTTTAAAATCTGGCGATTTTTCACTTTTAATTGCCCGCACGTGGTCCAGCCTTACATTATCCTGCTGATGCGAATCTGTTCAGAGAGTGCACCTCAGCAATTGACCGACTGATAGGTGTGAAAACTTGCTCATCCGTTACGGGATGCTGACGGCTGACCAATCACGTCATTTCGCAAACAGGATGTCAGAGATCAGAAAAGGGGGAAAAAAGAAGGACGTGACGACAAAGAACGGGAAAAGGGAGGAGAGGGAGAGAGCAAGATAGAGGTAGGGAGAAAGATGGGGGGGGGGGGAGATCGCTATTCCTTGGTATATATTAAAGAAATCTACGAATTTCATCAAATTACATTTTTTTAATGAAAAGTACACATGTTGTTACTGAAATGTTGTTACTATTACGACTTGTTACTGAAATATGTCAAGGGTAATATCATTCCCCCTGCTTTTTGGAAGGGGTAAGTCAGGTACTCTTTCATTATGCTAGAAAAGAGTACGAAAAAAATGAATTTCTTTTTTCGTGTCTTTTTATTGTGCATAGTGACGTCATGAAGTGTAATGGTTTCTCTATCCAGTGATGCCGGCACCGAAACTTTTAACATTGATTCAAACATTCATTACTTGTGAACGAATTGTCCGATTTTCCTCAAACTTTCACTGCTTTGTTGTTGTTGTACTGTACTAATATTGCTGCTTTCACTCACTCCCCGTTTATATTTGGGCTTCGATTTCGAGCCGGGAAGGAGGGGGGGGGGGTTACGCTTTAGGAGGATCGCTTCAGTGAATCCAACTGCAGTTACTTTACTTTTTTGATAAAGCAGCCGAAAAAAAAAAAAGTAATGTCATTACGGTCTCATTTGTACTTTAACAAATGTCAATGGACACCCCCTCCCCCCCCCCCAAAAAAAAAGAGAGAAAAATAACAACAAGCATATACATAAACATCCATGTCTCACAGTGTTTTCCATGCATGCAGCAAGAAATATTCAGTCAGTAGCGAAAATGACATTTACTTTACATAAATACAATAAGTTTATTTGGTAAAATATTTGTTAAAACCAATATCCACAAAAAGACTCGTTCACCTACTATTCTACAATTCATTACGACGCTCAACGATACATGATTTTGTTTTGAACAATATATATAATATGTACTTAAATAATCAAAACCCCAAATATATTGGTTACTTTTACCGACGGAAAGACGCGATAACGCTTGCATGTACGGGGTATTCCATCGTCCCATAACGAAGGTTAGAACGATCAACAGGAGAAAATAATGATGCCGCGTTTCTTTCTCTTTTTCAGCTCCTTCTTTTGGATGGCGTCGCAGAGCGCCGACGGTGGGGGTTGAGAAGAAAATATTAAATGACATTGAAAGCGATACTAAGACCGTATAACACCCAGCACAGCGAGCTCGTCGAAAGATCTGCAAAAACAGCATCATCTTTTCCCTGCACTAACTCTGTAGCTCCTAAAGTTCCTGAAATGCGTTTTAGAGCAGTGAAATGTGTTTTTCGTATAGAATAATTAAGATCCCTGATTTTTTTTTTTTTTTTTTTGGACAAACTTGTCATTGCTTTTGCATTATAAGTGGGTCTTGCTGTTATGTCACCATCTCCTCCCCCCTTTTTTTTACCCTTTTGCCTTTTGTGCAGGGCAGTTGAGAATGTCAACGCGTAGAAGGTAGGCCTATACTTCTTATTGCTTGTGTTGGAATATCACTGATCATTATTCGTGTGTTTTTAATTGACACACACGTACGCATTATTCAACAATCTGAGACTTCGTCAAAGCGCCAAGAGTAATTATTGATAACCACAATCTTAACTACTGCGCGATGTCCTGCACCAATGCTTTTGCAGTATGTATACTATACCACTATAATATGTAGGTGTAACGCTGGTCTAGTCTTCATTTGGTGGTATTTCTCTGTTTCCATCGTTCGTGTATATGCATGGTATATAGAGAGACTTTCTGATTGGCATCACCATACCGTCGCAGCCAAACGTAGCTTTCCACACAGATTTAATGTAAGGAGATCATTATGAAACACATTCTTTTATCTGGAAGCCTCCACCCCTAAGTTTGCTTTGTCGTAATTATTATTAAATTAACTATTAAGAAAAGAAGAAAAATCATATATAAACCACGGAAAAATTGTGTGTGTGTGTGGGGGGGGGGGGATTACGTCCTCACGTTGTGTTCATATCGGCACATTATAGATCGGAATACAGATGCAGCTGCATGCGATAATCATAATAGCGGAAATCAATTGTGAGGTCCCTAAATAGTCACGTATCAGCGCATTCGCGGGGGAATGATGTATGGGCATGACGGTCTTTTACAGAGTGCAGGGGTTGCCAATTTGAAGCTTCTTTTTCATGATAGCACCGAAAGAATATCAGGGAGAGCATGGAGCACTGGATTTTAGGCAAGCACCAGGCCTTACTCTCATTATCACTTTTCAATCTACAAGCTGAAATCTTCTCTTAAAATGAACAAAGATTTCTCTTCAGGAACACTTTTCCATGTTATTAGGGTGTCTGCTTTTGTCGTTTTATTTCTTGACACTTGCTGGCACTTGATCAATTCTTGGATCACTGTTCTACCACTTACTTTTGGATTTGTCATCATGAAAATGCTTACATACGCTTCCCAAAATGTATAAATGATTGTGGGAATATAATACATAATTTGATCATTCTAATACGAATACGAACGTAAATAGATAGTTACTGCTATATTATTTCCACTCCCAAATATATCGACCCATGTCGGAGAGATACAGTTGCTAAGACAGGAATAACTTAAAACACGGGTTGCTATGTGGAGGACAGTTCTCTAGCTAATCGCGTCCAAGCGCATCGGCTGCCTGTGACAGTGAATCCGTGGTTGTGCGCAGACTCTGTCCCTCTCGTTTCTTGACGACGATCGCGTCAAAACTTAGGCGCACAGTTACGCGCCCGTCCGCATGTTCCTCGCATGAATCAACCAGTCTCTTCATCAACCGCTCGCGGTCGGCGTTGGGGAGCGTTTGATAGACTTGCGCGGCGTTCGTCAGACAGATGAAGTCGAGTAGGAGTCGCCCGCTGTCGGACTTCTCGTCGAAACATTTGGTAATATCCAGGTGATAGGCGACGTTCTCCACGTCGTACTTCAGCCCGAGACGTCGCAGGACGCGTATGACATCGTCACTATAGCGTTTCTTGTTTTTCTGCTCTCGTTTTCCCCGCTTCGCCTCCAGGCCCTGGAATGACTTGTACAGTTCATTATTTTCTGCAAATCAAAGCAAAAACAGCAATCATAACGAGCAGTATGAAGTCGTTAACAGAAAATAGTAGTCCACAAAAAGTGTGAGATGGATAGACTGATGGAACACTTTGGTCAGCTGTAACCATGGTGACGTTAGCATAATCATCATCCACTCATGATCTCCACTATATTGGGACCTTGAAATAGACATACTGTGACACAGCTTATGAAGAAAACATTGAAGACTAAATAATATATTTCGGTGACTTTATAACCCTAGGATTGTATGACTTTTCGGGTGAGGGAGTGCGTGTGTAATGACACATACACAGTATTATTACTCTCGAAATGTCCATAGCAACGTGATGTCACGTGATAACAGTACGCTAGCATGGCCGAAAGTTTTATCGTGTATATCGTTTTCACTCGCCTTCTCTCAAATTTTCGAAGATTTTTGAGGGGACCTTTATCAGAATCAAAGAAACCCTAACCCAAAGACTAATGTGGATTGAGTGAAAGCGGCAACATTAGTTGAACATATCAGTGAATTTTGAGGAAAATCGGACAATTTAGATGCAAAAGTTATGAATTTTTCAAGTTTTGGTGTCATATCCACTGGATAAGGAGACTACTAGAGTTCATGACGTCAAGTGTGGACAACAATATAAAGAAAATATAAAGAGAATTCCACAAAAATTCATTTTTCAGGAAAATTACATATTCCATCAACTTGATACTGACTGGTTGAGGGTAATAATATTCCACCTGCTTTCTGAAAGCGGTTAGTCAAGTGCTCTTTCATTGCGCTAGAAAAGTAAAAGCATGTTGAATTTTCATTATTTTCTTTATTTATTATTGTCCACACAGTCTTGATGTTACAAACTCAAGAAGTCCCCTCATCTAGTGGTTCCAACGCCAAAACTTTAAAAATTCATAACTTTTGCATCGATTGTCCCATGTTCTTCAAACTTTCACTGATGTGTTCTACTAATGTTACTTCTTTCACTCAATCCACATTTCTCTTTGGGTTTTGGTTTCCTTTAACGTTGAATCGTAAGAAGTCAACGATAGGCTTTCTTCTAAATTTGAAACTTCCTCCGGTAATAAATTCGCACTGTACAGACTGAATCGCAAATCAACTGACTTCATGGCACATCAGATCATCGGAAACCAACTGTCAGCCAATCATAATTACACACGACTGACACATACGCGTCTTTGCCATGTCGGTGGTTATCAATCATATTAGGTTTTACCAAGGAACTTCAAGCTTAAAGGGGAAATCTAGTAAATAATAATAATAATAATACAGGTTAGTTCGATGAGAAAGAGTAAAATATTACGAGTTCAACAGTAAGATCATGATCGAAATAGGGTGAAAAGCAAAGAAGTTAGGACATAATATTGAAGTTTCGCTAATTTTTTTTTTTTAGGAAACAGTTCTTTAATGGTGAATTTGAATAGGCAAATGTAAAAGTGAGCGTGTTATCCCCTCACAACTTGCGATATACTTTATAGTTTGTACATTAATGATATTGATTGATTGATTGATTTCATTTCTGCCTTTTTCCAAATCACACATAACAAAAGAATACACATATTTAGAAATTAACGTTACACGACATTTAAGCAAGCATATACTGTCTTGCAAATTAATTCAAGGTACATATACACACACACTATGAACATGACAGTATCCAATTCGATGTATAAGACGTGTAGCATATCATTCAAAAAAAAAGTTCGGAGGCGAATCGTTAAATCACCACTTGTAGAGAATGTAAATAATAATTGATTATTCATTCGGAGTATATCACGTCGTTCATTAAACGAATTTTAGGGAAAAAAAAGAATATAACAGAGGGGATTTGAATAAATTGATTTTTAAAATTCAATATTTTTTGGTTATCATAATAACAGAAAAGCAGGAGACCGCGATCATAAGCAGCAGCTTGACATGGATCGAGGCCTCGGGGTAAAATTCGAGACTTAAAATTGATTTACATATCTGTATAAGACAAAAATTGTAATTAATGAAATGTAATTAATGAAATGTAATTAATGAAATTTCCCGTTTTTTATCTAAACGCAATTATGCCAGAGGTTCATACCCTGGTACTCGTGTATATCTAATTGATCACTATTTTGAAGTTATTCAACCAGGAAAACATCATGTTTCAGAGTTCAATTACAGAAACATTCAATTTTTGTCTTTTTTTTTGTACGTGATCAATGGAAAACTGTGAGGTTATGATAGCTCACTCATTTGCATACAATTATTCACATCCACTGTACAAGAATCGTTCTGCAGAGATAAGCAAAATTTCAAAATGTCAGAACTTTCTTATTTTCATCCGATTTCAGTCAAATTTTAACCGTTGAACTCGTAAGATTTTACTTTTTTTTCGGGGGGGGGGGGGGGGAGACTAACTTATATTTGGACTGGATTTCTCCTTTAAACTCTTTGGTTTCACAAGAATAGCCAAGCAGGTCAACGGATCTTGGTGGTATAAAGATGAGAATCAGATTGTTTGCCAATATGTTCAGTGCGTGGTTAGTCATCGAATGTAGCGATACCAGCCCCTCTGGTGTAACCCACAGGGCCCAGTTCTGACACATCTGACAATTCCAATCAACGTCAGGTGCGAGGCCGATAACAATCGCGTTTCAACATAGATTTCCTGTCTTTGCCGTTTCCTGCTGCTGTAGTGTTTTCTTTTCACCCTTTCCAATTGAGTATAAACGTGATCCCAAGCAGAAAATCGAATCATATTCATTTTGCTTGACGAAGTGACTTCAAAGAACCATAAAATCCCCATGATTGCAGTTGATTAAAGGTTAAATTTTGTAGTTTGTATGGGGACTCGATATCAGTAATTCCATCTTTCCTTTTTACCTACCCTGTCTAAAATGGGTCACCGAGTGTAAACCATCTGTGCCATTTAAAGGGACTTTTCATGAAAATAAAGCAATGTTTCATGATAGCCTTGTATCAAACCAAAATAGATTGTCCGTGATCTCCGTATACATATAGCTGGAGCAAATGTCAGGAGCCGACAACTTCCTGTGCGTTTCGTTCGTAGATTACAAACTATGATGTACATCGTATAGCTGTCAATCTCTGACTGTCGCAGGACAATCGCTCTACTTTATTTCTTCACCACCCCTCCATTAACCTTTTGCAGCCTGAAAAATGCCAGTAGGAACCATTTCTTGAGGAGAACGATAAGTGTCCTTTTCTTTGGACCTGAGTGACAGACTTTCTAAGCGTTCTTTTTTGTTGTTGTTTGTAGAATGATGATCATGATCAACATATGAAAAGTGTAATAAGGGGGATTGCTTCCTGACAGTAATGATGTCTCTCCTCGAGTCTTCAGTCATTACGCAACTATGACATTGCACGCAAACTAGCAAAGGCATAATAATGAAGATGACGAAAGCAGACGGAACAGAACGAAACAAAACCAAGGAAAACAATTACTTTTCGATGCGATTGTAATGAGCAGAGCGCCACCATCGTGAAGCACCCTGTAATAGTTCGCGATGGTTTTCTCCATGTCCCGTGCGTGATATAGCATCTGCAGCATGTGTACGAAGTGGACCCTTGGATACGACCCGTTCGCAGCCCGCTGGTTCATCGTGACCTGCACGTGTAGGAAAAAGACCGGGTATTTTGGTTTATACATTGACCTTGTTGCGCACAAGAGATTTTCCGTGTAAGTCAGCATTATGCCTATATCTTTTTCCTTGTCGCTCAGTACACATAGGCCCTATATGCCTAACTATATAGTTCCTTATATCTAACGTTGGTCAATGAGCATACAAAAAGTCTATGTCAGTTCAACAAAATTCAAAAATACGAAGACACAAAAATACACACACACACACTCACCTATAAACACAATGTTTGTTTTTTTTTAATAGCAAACAGGAGTCAACAGCCTGAGCTTTTGATCCTGGCAGAGTGTTCAGAATAATGCAAAATAAGAAGCAAAATTGGTCATTTTGCGTCTGACGAAGATTCTGCGAGCAAGGTTCGAAAGCTCAGGCTCCTTTTGATTCCATTTTTTTTTTCATCCCATTGGCTCGTCACTATTGGATAAGCAGTTTATTTCCCCCTTTTTGATTAATAAATCATATACGATCACTCGTCAAATATCATTTTTTTTTTCCTCGTAATCAATGGGAGTATAGACTAGAGGCGAAGGACAAACACTATAAAAGTATGGACTTTGTTCCTTCATCGTCATGAACACCCGTTTTTGATCAAGAAGAACTGCGATCTTTTCTTGAAATCAATATTTGCAAATTGCTAAGATTCTGTATGTGTGTGTGTGTGTGTGTGTGTAGTCAGAACGTACACAACTCTATCGAATGCAGAGCAAGCCGTCTTTATTCAACTGACCTTTTTTTTTTTTTTTTTATTGCATTGCAATCGGCATGACATCATCGTTACTGAAATGGACCGTGATGGACACGAGTGGGTGATATAGCAAAGACACGTAAGCGAGACGAAGGTACAAACAGGTAAAAACAACACCTACGCAGACATTCGCAAACAATATGCACAAATTGTACAACATATACATATTAGATGTGCACACAGAGTCATAAGCGTACGCCCACATACACGAACAAGAAAGATTGTTCACTTCAAAACGAAACATCCGCGCTTGAATGACTCCACCAGTAAAGATGAATAAAAAAAAAACAAAAAAAAAAAACACCGCATCCTCAAGCACTCCTGAGTACAGATCACGTAGGCAAACATAGCATGCATGCGTAGAACACCCTGAGTAAATTTGCAAGTCCTCGGCATTAGCCGGCTTGGACGGTAATACCCTTATTCATGTAATTCAATGATGACTAACAAACCCTCCACGCTCCGCCATAAAAGGCAAACCGAACGCACGGAAGAAAGAAAGAAAAATATGTTGTATTTGTTATTTCAAATATGAATGATAACTCAAGTATATAGCAAAGAACACAAAGGAGTGAAAATCGATATCCTTGTAGAATGGGTCAAATTCATGGAATTAATATTTTCCATACAGGAAAACACGATGAAGTCCTTGGTAAACATCAATGACAAAGCTACCAGATCGTCTCAAATAGTCGACCTTTGAGAGTCTGTTTATGCACAAATGTTTGCGGAGTCAGTACTAAAGTAATGAACACACACACACACACACACACACACACACACACGCAAAACCCTCAAGTAATGGCATCGGGTCTTCCAAAGGGTGCGAAGGCTTTTATAAGATGCTTAATTTGAGTTGAGATGGAGAGAGAGAGGGAGACCGGTCTTCGTTCTTACTGAATGAAAACAGCAAGTCATTGACATCATAACGAATGATATCGGGTCTACAAAATAATGCGAAGACCAAGATATTTCATTTGAGGTGAAAGAGAAAAGTTATTTTAAAAAAAAGGTTACAGAAAAGAAAGGGGTAAAACAGAATGACAGATCTGAATTCAGGCTGAAAAACATTGTGTCAATCTCTCATATTTTAAAGGGATGGTACAGTTTCGGTTGAGATGGTGCTTCAGGTTTCCAAAGTTTTTTGATGATGATTTTTCAGACAATGAGAAACCTCTTTGAAATATGAAAGAAGCTATAATTCTTAGAGGAATTCAAACTTTATTTGATAAAAATTAGTTTTCAAATGGCTGAGATATCCAAAACAAAGCGACCCTATTAGAAGGACTGTATGGTGGGACCCTTTTTTATTAGGGTCGCTTTGTTTTGCTTTATTTTTGGATATACCTCAGCCATTTCAAAATTGTTTTTCATCAAATAAACTTTGAATGCCACTTAGAATTGCGTGCTCTTTCATATTTCATGAAGTCATTTCTAAGTATCTCCCAAAAAGTTGCAAGTTGGATCCTCACCTAAACCAATACACCATCCCTTTCAGTGGTTTAATTGAACATAAAGATACAATGTATGTTCTTCTTTCTCTCCTGCTTTTCCAGCCCTCTCTGTCTCTTTATCTCTGTTACCATGGTTACTTGCTTCCTCCTTGTATCTTCTCCCTATATCACTGTACGATGTATGTATCCGTAGAGCTCTCTATTAGAGCTCTTTCTTCCTGTCCACCTGCGTTTCCTTAATTCTCTATCTTTAAGTCTCTGTCTTTGTCCGTGTCCTTGTCCCAGCTGTTCCTGTCCCAATGTCTGTCGTCATCTCTCAGAATCCGTACATTACTGCCTTATTATCACACTTATTCATACTAAGGACACGCTTGCCACAAGTTTTTATTTTCTTTTGCTTTAAAAGAGATGTGCCCCGGAGCATGAACAAAATCATCGCATTGTTATTCGAACTTCAATATGTTGCTTGCTGGCTGGAAACAAATGCCAATAAACTTTAACTTCTTTCTCTCAGTCTTACCTCACTCTGATCTTCTTGTGTTTTCATTTTATTATCTTTATTTTCTCTGTTTGTTATCATACGTCTACATTTATACCTCTTTCTTCTGCTTTTTTTTTTTTTTTTTTTGGTCATCAATAATATTCTACAGTTGCTCTTCTGTCGTTACTTCGACTTTTCTTGGCCGATATGATTGTGTTCGAGAGAGCTATTCATTACTTATTCTTGCTCGGAACGAGATGAAAATGTCATCTATTATACACAGTAATTATAAGTGTGATACCAAAAATGCATAAAATGTACTGTGCTATATTATACCCCTGCCTTACACTGTGTGTTCAGCGAGCGATTGAGCTGTATGTGGTATTGTGGAACGTATTTTGTTCGTTGCTGTATCTAAATTGATTAATTTTTGAGATGATGAATGATTTCCACCATAATCCTTTTGAAGTTTTAAGATTACTCTATCCTGTTCAAATTAAAAGATTTGTGATAAAGGGCTATCTACCATCAGGAATAAAAGGTCACCACGGGCACAAACCCAAGACGGAAAAAAAGATTAAGCTGTTTATACGATAGTAAACGCCCGACAAAAGTTGCAAAGAACGTCCGTACACAAATTGTTTACTAGTCTGGGAAATAATAAATTGGCGCCAAAAAGAGGAGATAGCATCGCGCCTGTTAACTGAGATGCGAATGATTAGATGTCGATTAGTTCAACCCTCTCTGTGAAAAGGAACCGGTTGCTTGATAGAAAAAAGAACAAATCGTAATGCTCATACAAGTAACGGCACAGTGGATATTTTGTAACTTTAAGTTTGTTTATTTCTTTCCCCGGTGTTTTAGGTGACGGTTATTAACTTGCAGCTCACTATCAATCAAGCAATTATTGCTGAGCGGCTCCAGCCCGCATCCATAAATTCTCGTCTTGTAATAGTCCTCTATCGTTTTATCTTCACACCACGTAATCAGTTGGAATTTTATGTCTTTTTGTTTCTTGATTCAGCTTCTTATGTATAACAGTACAGCACTCATAAATGTATATTTGTTGTATTACGTGAGGGGAATGCCTCCTACAAGCATTTCAAGTATTCCTTCCCATTTCCAGCATTTCTGTATTCATTCAATATTCTACAAACTTATAAATTTCTTTTATAATGAATTGTGATGTAATTTGTGCACTCAATTTCTGAAAAAATATTTGTAATGTTTCTGCTGGAAATGGAAAAGAACATAAATGGAAAAATGAATAGATAGATGAGCAAAGAAGTGTTTATCCGTATCTAAAGCGAAGTGAAACGTGTGTAAATGCATCAACGAATGAAGCCGTGTTTTGTTGAAAAGCGGGAGTCTTGTATGCGATAGAAATAATATTATATATTATATCACCTCCACCCCCTCCCCAACACTATAATACCCCTTTCATGCTTAGCAAATTTTACCGTGACTTCCCGGGGAACTCGCGGGTGACGCTGTAGCATGAAATGCATCGCCGGTAAACTCTCGGGTAAAATGCCGGGATGATACTTTTTATATAGAAATAGGCAAATGACGAAGCCTCAAAACATAAGAGCAAAATAAATAGGACGGTTATCAACAACAAGCAATAAAAGGTACACAATCCCAGACAATGAAGAGAGTATTAGGATATCATGCACTATACAGCTTTACGTTAACAACGCATTGTTTTCATAGATTATACTGTTACACAAAGCAGAAATGAACTTACACACACAATTTTTATACATACAGTATGAGTAAAGAGAGATTGATGAATGAAAAAGAGACGGGCAGACGGAGGAGAAAATTGAATAATTTCAGACGCGTCGCTGCACTATACTAATAAATGATTATGTCCATAAACTGTGTGCAATGATCAGTGATGATGCTGTTTAGTGATAGTTTGTTAAAGACAATGTTCTTGTTTATCGGTCGTTGATGATGAAATGCAATGAAACAACAAAAAGCTGCATCATTCTCCATCTACATTGACTGAAACACACACACATAAAAGCACACACACACGCGTACACACTCTCACACACATACACACACACGCACACACACGCATCTACTCGTGCATGGTATAAAGAGCTACTACAGAAAGGAGAGGAAAAAACTATCCATGATTTGTGTATACAAAAGACAGCACTGGATACACGAAAGGAAAACTGTTTGGGCTAGATTGATATCAGTCTTGTAATAACACGATCACGTCGTGAGTAATTTGTGAAGAATTAGTGCACTATAATAGAGGTGAAGGCTTTGGAATTCAAACGCTTTCTGGTTAGGATTTAAAAAAAAAAAAAGGTGAGTTCAGTTCCATGCCATGCCCTGAAGTTAACCACAAGAGCAATTCTCGGTCATATCACAGACATCTGCCAAAAGTCTAGATTGACATGATCAATGTCAGTATTTATTCTAAGGATTTGCGGTGCACCATAAATTGCCTGGCGCATTGTTATTTTTCGGTTAAGAATAAACAAGACATTTCATTTACTCAAGTGCCTTAAAGTACTGAGGATAATTACACAAAAGAGTCAAAGTTCTTTCGGGCAGGATTGACTCAAATCTGTCAGAGATTTATTTGACTATTTCTGGAATATGTTTTCCTTCTTTCCGCTTTGGAAATAAGTCTTAGGTCCCTTAACCTGATTTCTGTCTATTCTAGTAATTCTTTTTATTCGCTAAAGCGTTTCAGGAAAAAAAAAATTTAAAAGGAGTATACCGGTAAGACCATAGCAAGACACGAATGACTCGACAATCAATAAACAAAACAGTACTGATCATGGTGATCATAGTAAAGCCAAAATGATTACAGGAAACGCATTATATCAAGTGTTCTGATTTTTCTTTCTACTGTCATGATTGTTTTTCCTGTATATATTTTTGTTTTAATATCTTGAACTGACAATCATGATAGTGCGTCAACGTGATAGTAAATCTCATTATTCTCAAGTGAGCAAATTATCAGTATTTGTATGGAGACGATTGTTTTTGCAAAGACCATCTCTTACCTCAAACAATTCCGTGGTGGTCTGCGTCCAGTCTATCGATATTGATTTCAGTCCGTCGTCGCTTGCTATCCTCTCTTTAAAGCGAAAGAGCTCCGCTTGGTTCGGCTCGATCGCGGTCTGGTGTATATGGCTGCTCATTGCACACATCTCTCTGAGGATCTGGGTGTCCATTATACCTGTACCATGACGAGATTGCATTAAGTACTTATGTGTAAACTTTAAAATCACAATAATTTCTTATGACAAGGTGATATCGGCGGCAGTAATACATGTGCAAAACAGATGAGGCGAGGATAGCAACACCTCATTGCTCTCCCTTTGATAGTTTGATCTGGTGTTATTCTATATTCCTGGATTCCTTTGGTTTATATAGAAATATACAGGTACATAATGATAATAATAATAATAATAATAATAATAATAATAATAATAATAATAATAATGATAATAATAATAATAACGATTTGCCAAAGGCCAAAAAACAGAATAACGAGAGGAAGATGTTATTTCTTCAAGATTATACCAGCACTTCGAAAACAGAGACGTCGGCATTGCTTTAGGCGGCATCCGTATAATTATAATAATGCGCACCTCCATGAAATTCCAGCACAAGATCTCAAAGGCAGCTTCGTTCCGCATGTGTGAGTTATTATATAAAAAAAAACAAAGCAAAACAAAACAAAAGCAGACCAAAAGATGGGTCAAACTTTAGGCCAGCATTTATTGTAAAGCATCATCACTTTAAAAATAGGTGTCTGCATGTTGCTGTTTAAAAGCAATAAAAGCTTATCCAGGAGTACAATTATGTCATTGTGTTTTAACAAAAGCATGATTAAAGATACATAGGATACTGCCTCTTGCAAAATATATTGTTTCCTGTCAATTAGAATATATACCACCAAAGAAAGTGCTTATCAAAACGATTATGACTATGTGTCGAAGGAAAACAAATTATCGCGAAAGAGGGTTCCTGGTCTCCATGGAAACTAGGAATGATCCATTACAGAGTGGTATCGAAAGACAATTAGAGGGACATAATGTGGATACTGTAACATGTGTGTGTTGTTGTTTCTGTTGTTTTTCATTCCAAAAACGTGAGTTTGACCACACAGCATCTCAAACCTCAACGTTTGCGAAAGGCTGTTTCGTCCCATCTCTAAAGATACATAGGCCTTATACTTAATAATTCCAGTTGACTTACAGAGAAAAGTAAGGCCATGTACACAAACAGTAAAAGCTTCGTCAGGATTTGAAAAAAGAAAAATGTTTATGAATTCTTGAGTAGCTTAATACTGTCTTGTTACTGGTGACATCAGTCACAATCACAATTTATAAGTAAAAAGAATGCAGGTCTCCCATCGATGTGAACAAAAAAAAAGTGGAGAATTAGTCGTCAATTATCTAATCTATATATCAACTTCTTTTCCTCCCCTCTACAAACTATATCGTTGCTGAATAGTAAACGAAAATGAATAATATAGAATAACGAAATGATGTAAAACATATGATTTCCTTTTTCTTGAATTCATGTCAAAAAGATAGCTAATCAGTGAAGATTTGTGCTCAAGCGAATGGAAACTAATGGGACTATAAAATCATCTCATTTAAGTTGTTGTTTGGTGCTCTCGTTTTGTTTTGTTTTGTTTTCTTACTGTGACCGAGATAGACGAGATATTGATATATGAAAACACTTGGAATAGTACCATAACTTATTTGATATAACTTGATTTTAGGCGTCAATACGAAATGTTCATCGTTCTACTCGTTCTATTTGTTTGATAGTAGACGATTAATTTCCGTCAACGTAGCTTTTCACTGATTTAAGATTATTGTTCAATATTTTTTTTTCACTACTATCACTGTTGGTGTTGTTGTTTGTGTGGGGAGAGATGTCTGACAAACATAATTATTATGAAGTCACTTGATGATGTATTAGTGCACACGGAAACTTGTCATCAGTGACAACTGCCACATTTCTATGACAAATTTGCTCTCAGCCAATCAGATGCAAGGATTTCTGTAGCTTGTCACATCTATGACAACTTGTCACTGATGACAAGTTTTATGAAACAGGCCCCACCGTCATCAACAGTTATGTTGGAGGACATTACCGTTGCCGCATCCCACGCCGATGACTCGCACGGGGTTGGCCTTCGAGCTCTCGCCAATGGGTAGGACGTTGAGGATGTTTGGGCATCGATTCCGAATCCAGGACAGCATCACTTCCTCCTGGTCGCACCGGAGGATGAACTCGCCGAGAGCGGCGAGGTAGTGGCTTTCCTGGATCGTCGTCACGGCCGCGTCACGTCGGCTGGTCTGTCAGGATGGATCGTAAATTTAAGGCAGAAAGGACGAGACAGAGATGGAAACATCGAAAGAGAATGTGAAAATCATCATCATTATTATCACTGTGAGTTACAACACGGCGAAAACCATATTAAGGAGCTTTAGATTTTGACGCGCGGACGTTGAGAGAGAAAAAAAAAATGTTATGAGCATGCTCAGAAACGCGCGTCAAGTCGGATCTATTTTTAGCTTGCGTCGCCTGAGTTTTTCACCACGCGTTCTGGGCTATTTTTACGTCCGCACAGTTTGCAACGTAGAGAGCTACTTTATGCACCGATCATTTGGGGCGCGATTTTAGTTTTTGTACGTTGCGTCCCAGCGTAATCTAAAGCTACTTTTCAACGCGAAGCAGGGGAGAGGATAACGTCCAGCGCACTCGTCGTCTCAAACGTCCGCGCGTCAAAATCTAAAGCTCCCTACTATGTCTGCGTTGCATTCAAAGAAATAGCGTCACAAGGGAACAGACAGCCACAGGAAAATATAGATGAAGAGATCAACAGAGTTTACGTATATTTAACGCTGTGTGTTCCTCGGGTGGGACTCGAACGCACGACGTGTTTGAGCCCTCTTGAGTATTATGCCCGTGATTTTTGTTTTTAATCTTTTATCATGGCTATTACACAAACAACAAATAGCCGGTGTTTAATTCCGTTGAAAGGCGCTTTGTCAATCAGTGTTTTGATGAAGAAGAACAACAACAAAAAAAAAAGAAGAAAAACTCGACGAAAGAGTTATTAAAGGTATTACAATCGAGAGCAGTGATTTAACAAAATGTTTGAGTTATCACATGTGCATGTATAGGTCAGTTGTATCACAAAACATCCTAACATTTAAAGTTTCGCAATTAAGTATAAAACATAAGGGGATATCGATATTTTCTCAATAAGCCATAACTGTAGACGATTAAATAGTCTAGAAGCAATTCTATTATAACTATTGTTCACAATTTGTATATACTTAACATTAATTATACTGATTAACATTTTTACATTGGTTGTTTCTATCCCTTACTGCCATTTTAAAACTATTTTGAAGCACTACAATGCTGGGTCTTTGCTTAAAAATGCTTTTAATTAAATTTTAAAAAAAGGCAACAAGCTGTTGTCCTTGGACTTTGGCAGAGTAAAACTGGGTCCCGTATAGGCCTACACCAGAGGACTGGAGAAAGTCATTTAACAACAGAAAATGACACAATGATAGAGTAAGAGTGTCTCAAGTTTACACATAAGAAGAATGCATTTGGAAGGTATAGAATAGTTAATGTAAAGAGGAGGTCGGGCCACTTTTGCTTGACAAATACCGATGAATGTTTTTGTCCGAAAACAAATTGACGGCTGGCATTTTCATGGGGGACACCTTTGCAGCCTAACAACTCAAAACAAAATTTAGAAATCAAGAAAACACTAGAGGGAGAATAACCAAAGTACTCTCAGGGGAAACTAATATACGTATACGTAACCCTGTTTGCATACTTATATAAAAACGTTCGGATATAATATGAGTAAGCATTTCTTTTTGAAAGTGCGAATACAATAAGAAAAAAAAAATGTGCGAACATAACCTACTGGGAGAGTGTGTTCCTGACCAAAAAAAAAAAAAAAAAAAAAAAGAAGTAAGTTTTGGATCGTAGACATAATTGTGAAAGTATTTTCTCAGCGTATACCTCACATTACAAGTTACGTGGTTAACAGTGAGAAGAAAGAGGGCGGCTCCTGAATTTGTCGACACAGTTTTGAAAATTTTAGCGAGAAACAAGTGGTTTACCGTCGAACGTGTTGAAAAGGAATGTTAAACAAAGACACAAACACACAAAATTTAATGAATGAACAAACTTAGTATATCCGGACAAAATACACAAGGCGAGAAATATTCAAACTTATTCTTAATGGGCGTGAAGGTATGAAATTAAGAACCCACAACCCACAACCCACAAAAAGAGATGATAATAGTAAAAAAGCAGGGCTGGTATACGAACAAAAACAAACAAACCGAAGAATATTTTTTTGTGTTTCGTCTATAACACATCGTTTCCTAGACGTGTGTTCCCTATAGTAGTTATAATGCTTGTACTATGGATTTCCTATGAATAGGTTCTTGACACCTTCTGAGTCTTTACTGCTCATGAAATGTATAATTACTTCAAAAGGCTCAAGCCCATGGGGTACCGCCTGTTCACCTTGTCACACCTTTGACAGAGAACACCCAAGTTGCAGCAGCTGATGTTCCCCATGGTAAGCTGCACTCGGGATAACCCATTTGACCACGGCGAGTCACTGTACTAGTCGGGCCACATTTTTGATGGTTCTGTTTTCAACACAGATTCTCTCACTTTCGGGTTATCTGATCCAGGTTAAATGGGCTTCGATGTATACAGGCACACATGAAAATTTCATGCAACGATATACTAGTATCCATGTGTCATGTCACGCGCGCATCCATTGTTCCCATGGGGATGGAAGCACGCGCACCATGACATTGTGACATCACAAGCGCCTGTCCCACGCGGTCGCTCAGCAAGAGGAACATGGCTCGAGCTATGGACTTTCGGTTTTTGTCGTGCCCGAACTACTTAATATCTTAAAAGGAAGAAATATTATCTTTAAATTCGACTCACTAGTCTCCACTGACCTGCACTCATATTTTACTAGATAACAGCTTAAAAAAAAAAAAAAAATGTGTAGTGATGTCATAATAATGACTTTCCATTCCCCTTTATGGGGGGGGGGGGGCGGTTATAGTAATCAGATTATAGAATATAAAGCCTAATGTTTTAAGATTAAAATTTCGTGGCTTCTACATGGTCGCCGAAACAGGACGAAATTAAAGGTGATGTTCTATAATCTGAAATTGTGAAGATAAAGCACCGGCTTTTGCGGGTCTCATAATGGTGAATATTGCTATTGATATTAAACATTTGCATTATGTGCAATGGTAACAAGTTTTTGAAATAAAAGAAGCCGAGTATTGCAGTATATGGTAGGACTATAAATCTTGAATTTGCAATTTATATGTTCAGTTGTTTAAACAGTGGCGTAGAATGAGAACGATAATGACTTCCTGTGCAAATACGTACAGTCTTCTTTTGTAATTTCAAAGTAGAATTTAACTTATACTGATTACTGTTGCCCCAGACTGGTATAGACAATAATCATGGTAAATAGGATAATATCAACGAATTATACAAAATGAGGAGAACAGATCGTGGCAAGCAATTATTTAGTTTGTATAAAATGCAAACACTCTTCGAAACCTTATTTTTCACATAATCGAAATGATCATTCCATTGTAAATGTTTGTCTATTTGAATACCAAAAAAAAAAATTACGTGATTACATTTCTTCAATAACTTAAAATCAATAGTTAGAACAATATCACCTAAAACATCACAAATATTACTACATCTATTTTGACATGGAGCAAAATATGTTTTATCATAACTCACAAATAACTTATTGACTTTAAACCATTTTGTAACTTTACTCAATTTATATTCAACATTTTCTTTTAAATTTTTTACATCAGATTGGGTATAGAATAAAGTGATGTCATCAACATACAAAACAAATTCAATTCTTGGGGGGATTTTGTTATGTCATTAATATACAATGAAAATAAACGGGGACCCAAAATAGAACCTTGGGGCACACCATATACTTAATTTGGCTTTGATTTGAAGAGTGATTTGCAAAGAATGTGTATTGGGAACGCTTATTTAAATAACTAGTAAACCACTTGACAGCTGTACCACGAATCTCATAATGCTTCAATTTGTAAAGTAAAATCTTATGATCAACCATGTCGAAAGCTTTGGACAAATCCATAAACATTTCTAAGCCAAAATTATTCTTATCAATTGCTGATATGATTTTACCCTGTAAATCTATCAATGCATGGGTAGTGGAATGATTTCGTCAAAATCCGTACTGACTTTTTGATATCATTGTTACAAAAAAAGGAATATACACGATTAAATACACATTTTTCTATCAATTTTGAAAAACAAGGCAGGACAGAAATAGGACGATAATTTTGTGATATATGAGAGTTCCCCTCTTTATGAACAGGCACAACTTTTGCAATTTTTAGTTTGATGGGAACATTTCCTGTTTCAATAGATTTGTTAAGATATAAACTAATGGTTTAACAATCATTTTCTTCAAAATATCAACATTCAAATAATTAAAATCATAAGAGTACATTTCAATGATTTACATACAGGTATTTCAACGATTTCACATTCTTTAATAGGATTTAAAAAAAAGGGATTGCTGACAACAACCTGTGAAGAAACTATCAAAGGTGTGGTTACATGAATTTTCTAGTAGGAGCATTGATTCTAAAGCAGTCGCACAACAATTGTCAAAATATAGATTTAAATCATTTGCTATAACCTGTGGATCATCTACCTACTTTTCATCAAACATAAAAAAAACCTTGAAACACTCTTCTCTGATTTTTGTAAAACACTATATTGTTAATAACTTTCCAAGTATGTTTAACATCAATTTAAGATCAATTTCAATTTCAATTGAAATTGAAATTGAATCATTTTTAGATTCCCTATAAATATTACAATAATTTTTTTCTTTGCCTTACGCACTAACTTTGTAACCTTATTTCTATACCTTTTACATTTATTTCCATTAAAAAAAGATGTATCACGCAACATTTTTTAATACAATTTACTTTTTTTTTAATATACCGAAAAAGCTTTGGAGATAACCAATGTTTTCTAATTTTATTAACAAATACTTTACTCTTCTTAAAAGGTAAATGCTTATCCAACAAAAGCATAAACATAGACAAAAATGTATTATATGAATCATCACCATCAAGTGCAGAGTACATAGGGGACCAATCTGTATTACAAAGTTCATTATTCAGCGAGTTTATGCCCTCCGTTATTGCGACCGAGATTAGGTAATTTTTTTTTCTCTTCTCTGATAACTATACATTAGTTAACAAAAATATAGGGAGATGATCGGTAATATCCTCATATAAACACCCACAATCAAAATGAGTGTCTAAAACATTAGTAAATATATTGTCAATGAGTGTAGAGCTACTTGCAGTTAAACGGGTTAGAGAATTAATCCAAGGAAATAAACCAAAACATGAATTAATATCAATAAAATTGCTGGTATATTGATGTAATGAACGCTTTATCAAATCAATATTAAAATCACCTAACACATAAAGATTCCTACGTTCTCTAGATACAGTTGCAAGCATTCTATGACAAGCTTGGCTTTTTAGCAGTCCCCTCCATTTCCGATCTTTTCTCTGTTATGATTCAGTAACATTTTGTCCATGTATTTCTTCAACTAGTATGTTTATTGATTCATGTAAACAAATGACGTGTATCTAAATTTCATTTGAAAATGTAAAAGTTACATTGTACTTAATTTGTTTATATGAAATTTTCATATCATATGCTTTGGCCGGAAATGAAATAAAAATGAAATGAAATGAAATAATATTGAAAAAAAAGTATCATTATTACAACTTGGTTTTTTATAAATAACGCCAACTGAATATTTCATATTTTTATAAACAAAATCAATAAGCAAACTTTCACAACAATCTTTTTCCTCCTCTGTCTGAATAACATCAGTATCAATCATAACATCTATGTTATTAGATATAAATAAACCAACCCCATCCCCTCAATCACGGTATCTATTGACGTTTACAAAACTATATCCTGGTAATTTAAAAGGAATCAGTGGTGTTCCTGGAATCCAGGTTTCCGAGATGGCTACAATAGAAAATGAATGTTTAAATGATGATAAGAGTTCTTCAATTTCATCAAAAACTTTTTGAAGACTTCGGGCATTAAAATGAATCAAACTAAAACCGATGGGATTCACAAATTCAACATTAAACTCATTAGCAGTATAACAACTATATGAATGGGATGAATTAAACATATGTATATATCTGGGTCATCTACATAGAAAGAAACAGTACAAAGAATATTCCGGTTGCCCAGGAAGACGATTTCAACACCAACTGTAAATTAGACCAAATTCGAACAATAAGCTTTTATGATGGAAATTTTAGGATTTTTTTTTTAGTCACTATGATAAACAAAATATATTAACACTAAAGTTTGCCATGTAACTGATACTCGGCATAGGCATTCCTACATTTTACAAGAAAATGTCCATATATTTGTGTATAGTTTCCACATCACACATTTAGTATTGAAATCAGTCAGATTAAAAAGAATCACAACATTTTCACTCGATATTTATACAATTGCATCAGTTAAAATGCGCGCGTTTCACTGCAAGAAAGAAACTGGTCATCAAAGTATTAAACGGTGTTTCAATAGAGCTTTATACGAGAATTGTTTGCATACGGCTATCTCGTCAACACTTAGAGTGCTCTATGCACCCTAACGCCAGCACAGTTAACACATGACATTTTAGAAGCTATTTATGCTCTTGTCCCTTTGAGCCATTTGTCATTTTATTCAAATCACTTTTCTTCTATCAGAAGCTGGAAATGACTGCCTTTCTTTTTAATGTTCTATATGCACCGCGTTCGATGATGATAGACGCTATGCATAGTATCATCATTATCATTATTCAAATGAAGTAAAATCACAAAAAAAATTGTTTTTTTTTTTAGACTTAAGGTACAGTGCAATGCCATTCATTTGATGGAGCAAAACTAAACAAAAGTGTGAGAGAAAATTCCACAGAAATAAAAACAAGACAATTATGGGACTCCAGAGATCAATAATGTTTGCACAAAACAGTGATAGTGATACACATTTGTATTATATAATATATATATATATATATATATATATATATTCTCTCTGATGATGTCACTGCCTCACAAGATTTTAACTGACTTGAATGCAAATGCACAAAATTTACATAAAAATATCAAAAGGTGTATATTCATTGCAAATCATTTTTGTATGGTGTTGCGCTACCATATAACAGAAAATACGATATCAAGGAGGATTTGTTGTAATTGCTACATTAACGACCGATTAAAAAAATTGATATGTTTGTGTAAGAAAAGTATATTGCGAGTTCTTAAGTGATGAGATTATCCCCTCTTCTTCCTTTTTTTTTTTGCAGGTATTTGAGATAAGAAAATCGGTGTTTGGGAAAAACACAGAATACGTTGAAATTTGCAAATTTATTTTATTGATTGCCCGTATTTAGTAAAAATCCCATCATTTGGGTTGTTTGCTTTTGCTATGTTCTTATCGAAGTAAAACTGAGAGTGAAATCGCGCTTGAACCATACACCTTAAAATATACTCACTGCAGCTTCCTCTTTGATTTCAGTCATTGTTCATCCTCTGATGTACTGTCTGTTTACTCGTTGTAAACCCAAATGCACCATTGATATACCCAAAAGAATCGTCCCACATCTACTCAGTGTCCAACTCGGCCATCCCATTTGGTCATGCCGCCCTCGCCGGTTGTTTACTTGCCCTCATTTTGTTTATCTAATTCCTGTGACTTCACTACCAAAGAAGAAGCGCCAACCGATTTCCCCTGTCATGCAAGAATCCCAACTGTGAAGAAGCTGGATTTGAAGAAAGCACAACATCAAACAGCCTTGACTCGGCTTTTGCACGTTCCCCTGACTTTTAGTTTTTGTTTTCGTTTCGATTTCAATCTTTCTTCAGTTGAGAGAGCTTATAGGGGGAGAGAGAGAGGAAAAAAAAATAACTTAGAATTTTACAACTGCAAGATGTAAAAGAAAAAAAAAACCCGACCTACACATATAAGAAGGTAAATCGTACAATATGTACTCCGATGACAATAGAACAGTTTTTCTGGAATTTATCGGCTCAAAACAGAGGTTTTGTATTCATTTATTTTGGTTCTTGTATACCTGCGTTGACTTGACCCAGTTTGACTCAAGCAAGCCCGAAGGTTGCCGCATTACGAGATTCGGTATAGTCAATGGAATAACCGTCCGAGATCCTGGCGATAGTACTGTATTGCCACTATTAAGATAAAATATAATCAAAGGATAGTTATTGAAATATCATTGGGTACACTCCGACTGGAATGGCCTAATTTTGTTTACACCACCGAAATGAAGTTCTGTATCAAATTGAGAAGCTATTAGCCAGACGTTTTGATGTAATACAGGAATACATTTTATCAAATGCTGAGGTGATGAAGTGCGAGCTCTGCATATGAGGTCTCGGTTATATTACAATGTCATTCTTCACTGATAAATTAATAAGCAAATACATAATAACATGTAAGTTGCTACTAAATATGTATATAGATAAGAAGATCACACTATGGGGCGGGATTTATTCTAATTTTTGCATGCCCAACCGATGGAGTTAAAGAAAATGGGATTCTCTTTCCATGTAATTTATGTTTTGTTTGTACATTGATGGACTTCTTCATCATTGAAGGCACTTGGTAAAAGATGGTTCTTGGACCAAATGTTGAGTGGCGCTTTTTCATATGCCGACGATTTGATCTTTCTATTTACCCATCACAGTCATGTTTCAACTCTGAAGGAAAGGATTATCATTTTTCAAAAGCATGCTCTTTAGGTCGATTGAAAGTTTAATACTGATGAGGTCACTTTTGACTTTCGTATTATATAAAAATCAAAGCTTGACATTAATTTTTGTCAGATGATTTCATAAAACGCTAAAATTAACGCAATAAACCGTCATGATTATTTTGAAATTCTTGAGCAGGTATGATAAAGCCCTTGAAAATAATGTGTACTGTGACTAACAGGTAAGAAAGAAAAATATCAAGAATGGAATAATTTGACATAGAACATTTAACTAACCACTTGAAACCGTAATGATTAAGTCAAAAATTGACAGGTATGATAAAGGGCTTAAAATGTACCCAAAGGCCCTATAGCTTGTGACGTACTCTGTACACAGGTGACTCGCATTTTTAATGACCGCAACTCCTGCTGAATCAGAATTTGACCACTTTCATTGACAGAATGATGTCATCCATCCAGTGAGACATTCATTGTTTCTTCATGTGACACTCAAACTTGGAAAAGGGGCAATTTGTCATTGTTGTCTTTAAAGTTCATGTGCTCAGTCTAGCGTGACAGTTGCCAACATGATTAGGTACCAATGGAAAGAAGAAGAGTTCCTCTTTCCTCACAACTAACATTGTGCCCTCCATAGCTAATAATAAAAAAAAAAATGGTAGCCTTCCAAAGTTCGATTACTTTAAAAAAAAAAGATATATACGCACTGTAGGTGATTAAATACGATTAATAAATAGTACGTTTTCTTTAGACAGTTACAAAGATTTCAACAACAACAACAACAACAACAAAAAACTCAATTAATGGATTGCGTTATTTGGATGGATGGTGTTATCAGGAATATTGGGCAAATAGGGGGATGGATTTGTATCTTGGAATAACAAAGAATCTTCTCTTTAAGTTCCCAAGGATGAATGCGATTTATAATTTGTCTCCATTAGTTTGGCAGAACTGGAATTGAATACGCTATTACTCATCAATGAGGTGGAATGTATGGGTCGCTTTTTTTACAGTATGTGGCTGTAGTTTCATTTTTACATTATGACTGCTTTTTACATTATGACTGCTTAAAGGGGTAGATGTGGAATGTTATGCCACCTTTTGCGAATGGCCAACCCAATTGCATGTGTTTTTATTGATGTGTCACCTGTCGATGTGTCTGTGTCTCACCGTGTGTGTGTGTGTGTGTGTGTGTGTGATTATCTGCATTCATTATTATACAAATAATGAATGTTTATGAGTGCAATGGACAGAATATTTCATGAGGTGAAAGATGAAATAATCCATTCTGTCCATTGCACGAATGAAGCACATTTATTATTAGTTTTATATAATACCTAAAACAGATCCCTGTCATTTGATGTTTTATCAATTTAGAAACAAGAGAGAATCTGTGATCGAGAGAGTGCTCACTGAGCCCTTTACTACTCTAGCGCGCTGTCGCATACACACTGCAAACGCAAGTGTTTTACACGCGGAGTGTGCCGGGCTCTCGGCGAGTGTGCAACGGTGCAAATCGTAGATTGCACGATAAATGGAGCCACGATTGCACGGACGATGACGTCATAGTGAAATGGAACCAATGATCAATGTCAAGCAACCAATCAAATGTCAATTTGATCGGTCGTTATTTACTAGTATCTAAATTAACTATGACGTCACCGTGCATATGCTTGGATAATATCCATGTACGATTTGCAACATTGCACGCACGCCGAGTGCCCAGCACATTACGCGTCTAAAACGCTTGCGTTTGGAGTGTGAATGTATTGATTTTCGACAGAGGTATACCTGTACTAGTATGCGACAGCGCTAGCGTACACTCTCGATCTCAGATTTTCTCTAGATCTCGTTTCTAAATTAGTATAAAATCAAATGACAAGGATCTTCTTCAGGCGTTATATAAAACAAATAATAAATGTTTTTCTTTCGTGCGATGGATAACTCATTCGGTGAAAGATAGAATCTTCGATCCATACAACGAGGCTGCTTCGAAGATGGGGTTGGGTTGGAAAAATCATTCTAATTTTAAGGAAAATCAATATTTGTCCATATGCCTCCGGATTTTATAAGTGAGATACATTCTCAACACAGTATACGTGTTTTGATGAAAAAAGGACTTGTTTTAATGTGTCAAATATGTGCCTTAACATGAAGCCAAAATTGCCAAACAGGCATTCATGCATTCATACTACATATAAAGACTGCAGAAAGGTACAGTGTATACTCTTTGGTATGGGAGTACTGATTTCACATAATATACGTCACTTCGAAACATCAGACACACATACAACACACACTCCAACACGCATACAGCACACACTCCCACACACACACACACACACCCACAACAAACACACACACACAACAAACACACACATACGCACACACACGTACACACCAAACCACAATTTTTTTTTCAAATTGATTCCAACTCACATACACATACACACACACACACACAGGCACACAACACAGTGTGTTTTGTGTGTGTGTGTGTGTGTGTAGGAATTTGAAAAAAAAAATGTGGTTTGGTGTGTACATGACTGTGTGTGCGTATGTGTGTGGGTGTGTGTGGGAATGTGTGTTGTGTGTGGGAGTGTGTGTACTATGTGTGTCTGATGTTTCTAAGTGACATATATTATGTGAAATCAGTACTCCCATACCTAAGAGCATACACTGTACCTTTCTGCAATCTTGTCTATTATGTAGTATGAATGCATGAATGCCTGTTTGGCAAACACATTAGAGCAAGTCTTTTTTTTTCATCAAAACACGTATACTGTGTTGAGAATATATCTCTCTTATAAAATCCGGAGGCATATAGACAAATATTGATTTTCCTTAAAATTAGAATGATTTTTCCAACCCAACCCCATCTTCGAAACTGTACTTTACGTGTATTACTATAGGCACTTCCGGGTTCAGTCTTCTGGTACTAGTAGTCGACCTCTTTGAAAATGGCGGCGGGTCGTTCAGGGCCCCGCTTTCTGTATGCGATTGCGAGTGCCAAAGAGATTTCTCCTCCCCACTGGGGAAAATCCAAAGAGATTATAATCTCTTTGGGAAAATCTCTTTGGCGAGCGCGCGCTAGAACCTCTTTGCATGCACTGTATGTACTAGTATCCGTGCATCCACCGTACAGTGGCGATGTACGTACAGGCGCAAGCGTGGACGTACCGTACGTGATAGCGTAACTTCAGTAAGTAGACGTCTAACCACCTGACACGTGTACGTGCCTAGTACGTACACACAAATTGCCGAAACCATTCCATATTGACCGATTCTGTGACGCGCTATGTGTATTTTTGGCATGGGCAGCGCCATTACTGCGGTGTATCATCCGACCCCCCCTCCTCTCTCCCCACCCCTCTTACGCGCGCAGAATGAAAAACTGATGCATGGTTGTTTTAGCCAATGGGCATCTCGTACTGAGTGCGCGAATGCTTGCTTAGTGCGCGAACCTTTGTTACAAGTGCGCGATAAACATGTTGCCCGTGGGGTGGGGGAGAGCAGGGGGGGGGGGGGGGTCGGCTGAGACACCGCAATTTGAGCTCATGGCTGCGCCCAGTGCCATAAAATGTCTGCTGCCCTCAACGAACCCGAATCGGTCAATACGCCGCCGTCACTACCAGCAGTACATACACATATGCCTATTGACCGATTCGGGTTCGTTGAGGGCAGCAGACATTTTATGGCACTGGGCGCAGCCATGAGCTCAAATTGCGGTGTCTCAGCCGACCCCCCCCCCTGCTCTCCCCCACCCCACGGGCAACATGTTTATCGCGCACTTGTAACAAAGGTTCGCGCACTAAGCAAGCATTCGCGCACTCAGTACGAGATGCCCATTGGCTAAAACAACCATGCATCAGTTTTTCATTCTGCGCGCGTAAGAGGGGTGGGGAGAGAGGAGGGGGGGTCGGATGATACACCGCAGTAATGGCGCTGCCCATGCCAAAAATACACATAGCGCGTCACAGAATCGGTCAATACCGTCCTGATACCGGAAAAGATCCAAACACTTTTCTTCAAACGTCGTTTTTGTTGCCCCTCATTCGGCTCAGTAAGTCAAATACCATGCAAAGGAGAAATCGGTATTCACTTTACGAACTGTCATGTTGCTTTGTCAGGTCAGGCAAGATCAGAAGGCCTGTGAGATTGACTTTTCTCGCATTATTCCTTGCGAGTGTGTCACTTGTATTGCTGCTTACGTCATGCAACATGCAACTGAGCAGCTGCTGGATCCAACAAGGCACAGCAAAAGAGTTTTCTCTATTCCAGGACAAGGTTCAAATCAAGCCTGAGAATTCAAAGTACTTAAAGACAGGTAAGAAACTAGAAAATTCTAACTGTTAAAGCTCGTTTCTCTAACTTCTAAGACTTAGACTCTAAGAAGATAGATTTCTAACTAACATTTGTAAAAAGTTAGATTTAATTAGATTATCTAGCCTACGTAAAAAGTTAAAAGGCCTATCTGGACTGACTAGACACATTAACAATATAAAATTAAACAAAAATCTAACGTTAGCGCAGAGTAGGCATATTGTAAGGAATCTAACGTTAGATCGCCTAGGTCTAACGATAGTTAAGTTTTTTTTTTTCTAGGGTTAAAACTCTCACCTTGATAGTGATACTATAAACATTCAACGTTGAACCTATTAACGTTTGACTTAGATCTAGAAGTCTAGAAACAGAATCTAACGACTCAACGTTCGTGACATTTAGTGTACAAGTAGACACGTGTAGGGTAGGTCCTAGTTACCGTTAGAAATCTACCAGTCTAGTTAGGCCTAGGTCTAGGCCTAATGTCTGTTGTTACTAAATGTTAGATCGTTATAAAAACGTTAGGCCTAGCCCTAACGTTAGGCCTAGGCCTAGGCCTACTTAGACTTAGAGTTAGATTCAACGTTACGTTAGTCTCAACGTTAGCAATATAGCAAGGCTTCTCTAGTTCTGAATAGAACCTCTGAAGGCTCTAGACATCAAGTAGGCCTAGGCCTACGTCAGTACGTGCTGTTGGACTAGATGGTCTACAAACGTTCTCGGTATAGTCTAGTAGCCTACATACTCACTAGTGCCTACTCAAGAATTCCGTAGACCATAGGCCTAGACACTAGATTCTAGGATCTAGGTATGCCCTCCAAAGAGATCGTTCTTGGCCTAGAGGCCTACTAGTAAATGATTTGTACTAACATTACAATGTCTTTTAACACGTTAGAGAGTCGAATGTTAGACTCTAGACTAGTCTATAACTCGTTAGAATCTCTTGATCCTATTATAAGACTCTAAGAGTTCTAGTAATAACATTATGAAGTAAAATGTTAAATAGTCTATCTAGCCAGGGCCAACGAAGGTCGAAGGTTAGGCCCAATGTTTTTGTCATTAAAGTAAGATTAATGAATAGTTTCAATAGATACAGACACCTAACGTTTAATAATAGACACTGATGTTACACTTTAATACTTACACTGAGTCACAGATCTACCACCCACAGTGCAAACAGAAAACTTCGTATGAAGCTTTTCATGTAGGGGCCTAGTACCTACCCCGAGAATAAAAACAAAACAAAACATAACTTGTGTAGCGGTTTCTGACCTGACAGTTGCGCCAGCTTGTTTCTGGTTTTCAATGTGGACAGATTTTTTATTCTGCTGAACAATTTTTATTCCCTAGGCCTACTGGACCCTAGTGATGATTCATTCATCAATTCAATCCTCAACACAGCCAGCTACTATTATCTTCAAAACGTTTGTTGAATGTATTGATATGAAAATTTCACAGCTTGAGCACAGTCAGATTGACAGTTGGTGTCTTTTTAGCAATTTGATGTTGAAGAGCATAGCATCTGATATAACTACGAGAACTTTGACTTGGGTATCGTCCTGGGGCCGGCTGCGAGACGTTAGGCAGTGGGGCGGAAAAAAACAACCCCCCCCCCCCCCCCCCCCTCTTTTGCATCATGTCCTACTGTGGGCCACTTGAAAAATCGGGGAAACGCAGTCTTCGGGATGTGGAACGGGTAGATTTTTTTTTTTTTCCAGCTTGAAAGATCTGGGAAACGCAGTCTTCTGGATGTGGAACGGGTAGATTTTTTTTTTCCAGCTTGTTATAGATCACGCTGCCATACAAATGGCAGCTGGTATGGAGGATCTTACAAGGGCGTCGGTTATCATGTTGAACCATAGGGCGCAACTGAATGATTGTCACGCAGGGGATATGAAGGCTTTGCGTGATTTTCCAGCCGTTTCTATCATGTCAAGATTCAAGATTCAAATTTATTTACATTTCCATCAAATAAACAAAGAAATTATATACAATCAATAATGCAGATGGTATTTGTAATAATTGCAAAATGTGATTTAACAAAATACATATGAAAATCAGTAACAGATGAAGAAAACACAATATACAAAAAGCATATGATACAAGTCAGGTTATGGGATAACTTGATTACTAGTATCGTTCTGAACAACAAAAGCATGCAGATGATGGGAGTGCACTATATTCAACACCTAGAAGGGGTGGGGGAGTTGGTTCTGGTTTCTTCACTTGCAAGTACATGTACATGCATCAGACTTGTTTTGTGGATGTATCCAGTTTAGTTAACATCTCAGTGAAGAGAGAATTATTGACATCCCATATTCGCCAACTGTTTCCGCAAGTAGGGTACCTATGTAAAGCTTATAATGTCAGCTCATACTGACAGGAAACCCTTTCTAAAAATAATTCAAAATTCACATTTCACGCTCAACTTGCTGACCCTGTCCCCAAATTACAACCTTACCTTTCTCCGTCGAGTTTGAAAAGAGTTTGATATTATTTCCTTCATTTTTTTTTTCACGCGCTGAAAAGATTCGCATGAAGAGATCAAACACTTGGAAACGATTCGCTCAAACACTTTTGGTTTTTTTTTTTCCTTGACAGAAACATACTGTATAATGGATTATCTCCAGAGTGTAACTTTCTAAAGTGACGTTGAGATGAACCACTTTCCGTGGCCGAACAGCAGTGTCTCGTGCTGTTAGGGATGATTGCGTATGGGGAGCTATGGAGGTGCTGATCCACTAGAGCAGCAAAATACTTAATAGCGTGGCAGCGTGGCTTCATCTTAAAGAGGATGGCTAGTACCTGATCAGTGGGAATGCTGGGAGATGATTGTTCCAATCCTTGTGGGATTCATTTAAGAGTACATTTATATTATTGTTGTGTAAAAATTATTTGCTTAAGAATGGTCTCATATTCAACCAGGTTAGCACGGCCCGTTAACGATCGCCCCCGGCCGTCACTGTCATAAGGCGCAGGCATGCTAACCTGGAAACATTAAACTGCACATTACTTGAATACGAGACCATTCTGAAGCAAATAATTTTCACACAACAATAGATATATAAGTGAATCCCACAAGGATTGGAACAATCATCCCCCAGCATTCCCACTGATTCCCACTGATCAGTTACAGTACTGTACTAGCCATCCCCTTTAACATGACCTCGTTTTATTTCTTGATTTCAGATCAAGGACGTGTGTGTGTGGTGTGTGTGTGTGTGTGAGAGGGAGAGAGGGGGGGGGGGATAAACTAGGTACATCTGCCACCGAAAGTGCTCCTGACTTTAGTTTATTCCATGTTGCTTAATTGGTCATCCTCTTGTTCAACACTTGATAGAACTATAGGTACCCCATGGCCTGGCATCAAGGGGGTATATTTTCATGAAGCATTTTGTCCGACAAAGTTGTCGGACAACTTTGCTCTCAGCCAATCAGATACAAAGATTTCAGTAGCTTGTAACAGTTTTTCAGGAAAATATCCGACCACAGTGCTTAATGAAATGCCCCCCCCCCATGAGCTCGGTTTAGAATATCACGAGTGACGAAATACCTTGTGAAGATACAGAGTCGTCATTGTAGCCTGACCGCCGTGAAGATGACTTCAATTGAATGAATGAATGAATGAATGAATGAATTATGCCAGACGCTCTATACTCGAGAAAGATTCTGAGTGATTACCTTTGCAAACGCACCACTGTCATGACTGTCTTTCTCAAATTCTTTTAAAGACCTCGATGACTTCTGGGTCCCGTTCATGAAGTCTTTCCTCGACATTAATGTGTTGGACGGGGATAGAGCTGGACAAATAAGTGAAGTGTATACATCTCATTCATCAACAAACCAGAACATGGATAGCTTGTTAGCGTTGAGTGCTCCACTATTCCCCTTTTTCATGTTAAAGTTTGGCTGTATTAAAATACGATAAAAAGAAAGCCCTTCATATACCAAATTATCTGTTCATTCAAATGCAGTTCATATTCGTCGTTCTCTTATGGGGAAGTTTCCTGCTATGGTTCATTTCTTCACTACTACGATAAGATTAGTTTTGTTCTATATAACGTGTGCAAGAACGGGAGGGATAGGATGTGCTTATCTGTAGGCCCTCCTAACCCCTGTCGCTAAGGGCCGAATATGTGCTCAAAGCTAAGCAGTAGTTGAATTTTACTGAAAAAATTGACAAAGAATGACATCTTCAGCAGAGCAGAGGGTCTAGAGGGACAATGTTTGAAGTATAGAACAAATTTGAGTTATATTTTGTACGACCCATTTCCCATCACATGATTACTTGATACGCAATAGGCCTCTTGCAGACCGTGACAGGCGCGAAAGTGACAGCCTAAAATAAAATCCCTCATTCCAGCCCAGGTAGGCCCTATATTCTGTCATTTGTGTGTGTGTGTGTGCTATGGATCTTCGAATCATGATACGTAATAGACGTAACGAGATATAAATCAACACCTTCCGTTGAAGAAGAAAGAGTGGGTTTCTCATCCCCTCGACTATTAATTCTGAGAACGCACAGACATCTCGGTCTTCTACAAAAAAAAAAAAAAAAAAAAAAAAGACCGTAAAGCATCCCATTTTCCACTTCTTCTTTAGATGTAGATGAAAAAAATGTACTAGTATTCCGAATCAAGGTTCGCTATTCCGAAAACGAAATGAGTTTCGAAATTCCGAAAGTTTGTTATTACCCTTTTTTTTTTTTCATTTTCGGATTAACGAATCTCATTTCATCTTAAGATTAACAAACCTTCGGAAAAACGAACCTGATTTCATTTTTGGATTAACCAACCCCCAGAATACTATAACAAACATTTTCCATTTGATCTAATAGGCACATAGACTAGGTTTCAATCAGTTTATCATCCACCTTGTGCATGCACTGATTACATGACCTTCATTTTGGTCATCGTATGATTTCTACATAGTGCAATGAATAAGCGTGAAAAAGAATGGAAAATTACACAAACCAGATATAGACCAAAAAGAAGAGGAAGAAAAAAATCAATGACAATAATTATGAAGTTGGCGAAATGACGTTGGACATTTAGACAGATGGTCAATGGAAGTAATAATGATAAGCAATATTCCAAGTTACATGTATGTGGAAGTGTTTCCATTGCAGATTGTATGTACATGTAGTACTAATGTCGTGTTATGACTGGACTTTCCTTAGATGAAGGATACAAAGCTGTTCATATCGTAGCCGTGACTTATGACTTTATACATATAATACTACCAAAATATCGAAGTAAAATAGAGAACAGGCTCAGATACTAGGGATGCAGGGTTTTTGTACAGTGGCTGATTATACACATACTTATAGATAATGTTTGTCACATTGCAGAGCGGACAAGAAAAATGAAAGATAAACATATCGTAGCGAGAATATATTCGGAGAGTCAAAAGCAGAACGGCGTCTTTTACTGCAACGATTTATTCGATTCGATATCTAAACGATGTATACGATGTACTTGCTTGCTTTAAAGGGACTGTACAGTACTGGTTGAGGTGGGGATTCATGTTTTTAACATTCCTAAGTGAGATAGTGAGAAACCTCTTATGATATATGAAAGAGCATGTAATTTTAAGAAGGATTCAACGTTTATTTGATGAAAATTGGTTTTCAAATGGCCGAGATATCCAAAAAAGTGATAATAATAGGCGACAGGCCATGCCTTTTATTAGGATCTCTTTGTTTAACCTTGCTTTGGATATCTCAGCCATTTTAAAACCGACTTTTATCAAATAAACTTTTGATACCCCTTAGAATTGCATGCTCTTTGACATTTCATAGAGTGGTTTCTTAATATCTCGCAAGACGTTAAAAGCTAAATCCTCACCTCAACCAGAACTGTACACACCCTTTACCTCTTGATTCTTGTCTTACAGAAGATGGAGGACATGAGAAACCAGAAGACCAAACGAGAAGAAAGCTGTCATTGGGAGTAGCCGCTTTATCTGTGAGTATCGTTAATTGAAATGTTAACGAATTATCATCGTGATCGAAGAGACCGGCAACTGCTATAAAAGTTTCATGAACACAATATTTAATCAAACAGCAATGTATGCATTGCTATAGGCTTGTTATATATCATGATCCCACCATTTAAGATGTAGTATTATATTTTATGTGGTATTATGCCTTGAAATAGAAATTCATGAATCAATGATAATATACAGTTGGTTACGGAGCTTAACTTGAACTAGCGAACCATCATAACCACTCTCAAATAAGGTGTATGGTCGATGTCGGTCATCTTGTCGAACCTTTTATTTACATCTTCCTCCGCGGAACAATAAAGTACCCAGAAATGATAGTACAATGCACATGTATCTATAACAATATAGATTACATTATATATATAATGTAATTGCACAGATATATATTTATTACTATTTGCATTAGCACGGATTCCTCTGGGTTGGTAATGTAAGAATAAGAACATGGTTTTGTGTAATCTATTTCCCTGCAATGGTGGCATTGAAGGAGAACTCCGGATGATTTTCAGGCTTTTACGTTTGAACAACAATAAGTTGGTTATAACGGGTACAGACTTTCAGATTTCATAGTGATTGGGATGAAGAATAAAGAACGTTTTCAAAATACACTATGTAACAAATCACACGAGTGGGGGCTCAAGGAAGCAGAACAGAAGAAGAAAGCATGCATAATAAATTCAAAACAAGTGAACTTATCAAGGAAGCGGTATCGAAATGGAATTACACTGCTGCATTTCTGAATTATGTGTGCCTCCTACTAGTATTTCATCTTCCTTGTTTAGTGTGACAGTTTGTTTTGTGCTTTTCAGAGTATTGTTTTCTCTGCTCAAGGACCACACCGGGGGACCACAAGAAATTCCACAAATCTGTACACGGAGCCGTCGATTTATACATGGTGTAAAATTATTAAAATCGCCTGGAATTCCCCCTTAAAGAAATGAATTATGCAATATATGAGTACCGTGTAGGGTACCCAGAAGGTAGTCCAATACTCGGTACAATTAAATTCGTCTCCCTAAATTCCCGTCACCCTCCAGAAACACATACACACCTCTACAGGTTTTTGGATAGATAAGAGATTTGTTGATCAACATTGAATACTATACTAGTACCTGCTTTATTTCACGAGACTACGATGACTGTGTTAGAAGTATTATAGGCTGATGTTACCGTGATTCACTGTTCCTTTCACAACACTGGAATCGTCTCGGAAGATCCGTAGTCATGAAGTAGACGTGTGTAGTAAGCAATTGCTAACCGTAGTTCAAAATTCGCGAGCATATTTGTTAGCTTGCTTTTGAAAAAAGAAAAAGAAAAAGAAAAAGATACACCCCGCATGCATGGAGCCTTAACAATCATACATCGAAATAATCGCATTTTTCATGAATACAAGTATAACTATAGCGACGACCGACAAAGGACTGTTGCTTTCGCTACTTCAGAAAAAGCGTTTTGTTTTACGGAAACACGCCACTCCTCGACAAAGCGTAGATCTTGCTTATGTAATAATTGGTGCAGTTTCATCAAAGTCGGGCATAAAACATGAGTTATAAGGAAAGTTATACAATTTGTACGATTGTTTTACGGAGCGATGATATCGGTTTAAACGCATGTATGTATATTATTATAGGCCATTTAAACCTTGAATTGGTAGTTTAACAACTAACAACCCCCCCCCCCCAAAAAAAAACCCAACAACAACAACAAACAAACAAACAAACACACAAACAAACAAAACAAAACAAAACAATCAGGATAGTCGGGTACTTCTATTGATTAATTAAACTTCTTTGGATCTATTTGGTATACTCCAGTCTATCATTGATGCCAGCTTAGTAATACACATCAAGTAAAGTTTAGAAAAGGAACGTGAGCCACGAATCCTACCATCGTCGTTCACATTGCAAATTACAGTCTCATGGACATACCACGAAGGTATCTCTAGAAAAAAAAAAAGAGTATGCACGATCGAGGACAATGATTTTGTGTTCGTGTCTAAATGGGGGCAGCTGGTAGTCATTGTTAATTAGTTTGATAAGGTACTTTGTCCAGTTGAAGGCTTTGTGATATTCAAAAACTTTGGCTTTATAATAATTTTATGCTCCTTTTTCCTGTTATGCTCTGTTTCTGCATGCTCACCTTCACCGTCCATTTCAGCGGTCAAAGAAATGTCAGTGGGAGGCATATGAGGTTCATGCTCACATGCTATTTGGGCTGATGTGTGTGTGTGTGTGTGTGTGTAATTGGTGCACGTACGTAGTTTCCTGCTTCGCTGCATGAGTGCTTGTCTCAAGAGATGAAGATAAAGAGTGAATGACACTCTCGATCCTGTAAGCACCTTCACTTCGGTGGTCATGAAATATCCATTCTGATTGAATTACTTATTTGGTCTGTAGTTTATATTATGGTAAACGCAAAGAGTTTTAATCTTTACAGTTAATTGACAAGGTCAAGGAAATGAGATTAAAAAGCTAGACGAAAGTTCAAGAGGACTTTTGATAAATGTGTATATTGTAGTGACTATATGCCTAGGGGAGAGAGAGAGAGCGATCAGAGATTAGCTATTTGCGAATCGCTGAGAGAATAAAAGCTCTCTCATACACACACATTGCATAAAAATGACTGTATTCAACAAGGTAGCGTATGATAAGAATTCTTCCATTTTACATGTCTGTGAAAGGAAAAGGAGCCCTTGCTCTGAGAACAGACATTTCGATCTATTTGCACACAGCTGCCAACGCTTAGAAAAAGTGTTCGTAGCATGACTGCATATAAATCACAAAACTCTTCCATTTCAAGCAGTTTTCGAAAAAAAAAAACTTCATTAGTATTTCATATCTTGGAATTTGAAGTTAATAACCTTGCGATATATTAAATTTCAGGCAATGAAGCATTAGCAATAGCAAAACAGCTTTAAAAGAACGAAAACACTGTCTTATGTAGAGCGATGAAAACCTAACCGAGAATTATTAAAAAGAAGAAAATAAAAGTAATCATTATCTAACGCATATATTGATTAAAATAAAGAATCTAATCACTAATCAAAGTTTTGAAGGAATTGTAAGGATAGATCGAGAGTGAGTATAGGTTCTGTGCATATAGAATGTGTACATACACACTCGTGTATTATGTTTGCATCTTTTTTTTTTTTAACTTTCAGGTACTTATATTATCCCGGACATGATAAAGGGTCATTCGCCGAAAAAGTGTGCAATCAATTGACGGAAATTCGACATACAAGATTTAATTAAATTTTTATGAATTCTGAAACTTTAATCCCCGAGGAATACCAACGAAACATGAACAAATATTATGGAAACAATCTGGAGTCAGCCTTGATCTTAAAATAAAAATGGTCGTGATTTACAACGACCATGCATTTTTTTTTTTTTTTTTTGTAGGCATTACACTTGTGATAAAAAGACAAATGCCACGTAACATCTCTGCCAGATCAAATACTTTTGGACCGAAAGAAGAACAGTGTATGGTAACGCACCTGACGCATCAGAAGTTCCGTTGACATATACATAGATGATGATATGACTTCTGACCCTACACCAATCATGCCGATAAATGCATTCTAATTCATATGAACATTATCGCATAATATGGCTGTTTTCGTAAAAACACCGCACTTCTATAACAATGAAGAACGATCCCGCCATAGATACGTGAGTAGATAATTTCTTCACGTGACTTTCAGATACACGTAAAATCTGAGAAAAAAACAAACACAAACCCACAATGTTTCTCTAATAGTTCCAACATTTTGTAATTGTTGCACGGAAGACAGTAAAAATAAGTTGGAAAAGATTTTTATGCAAATATACACATAAATTAATTTTTCCATTGTTCCTGTCTGTGATGTCTCAAAAATATATAAAACGATGGTAACGTATAACTGACAAGGCATTTATGTTAATTGACACATTACACTACCGATTTACATCAATGCATATTTCTGTCATATTAATATGACTAATAAAACACATAAGGTGAGGGAACATGCAAGTTATGCTCGGTCTCGGGGAGGGTGCATTCCAATGTCTTTTGTTAATCACGTTAAAACTTCAGCAATGATTGACAGATGAGGTCACAACAAGAATCTTGGTTTGGAAGGTTTTTTTCTCTTTTTTTTTCTGGGCGTATCCAAGTAATCTGAAGAAAAATAAAATAAAAATTAGTTAAAATATACGGATTGTTTCTAGATCTTTGTTTCACCTCAGAAGTGATGTTAAGGGTATCATGAATTAACACAAAATAATCAACATGCATTTGTATGTCATAAAACCTTTAACTTTTTGCAAGATAATCGAAACCCACTTATGTGAAATATTAAAGAGCATACGATTCTAAGAGGAATTAAACGTTTATTTGATGAAAATTGGTTTTAAAATGGTTGAGATAGCCAGTATAAAGTAAAACAAAGAGGGCCTAATAAAAGTAGATGAGTCATCACATTTTGACGTTGTCGTCGGCGCTCTCTGAATAGAAATGTTGGATCATTTCTCTTTTTCCTCTCCCTATATTCTTATTGAATTTCTGCTCGCGTTTTCCCCATTTTCACTTACAAGAAGCAGAGAACAAGGTCATCAGATTAAATCCGCGCGCAAAAGCGTGTCGCGAATAACCTTGCTGTCCGATATACGTTTTATTAGAAACGTACGTATGATCGTAACGTATGTAATGTGCCGTTACCGTTCTCTAACTATATTCACACAAATAATTTTCTTTCTTCAAAAAAAGGAAATTTCTGTTGTGTGATTAAACATTACCTTAAGTATTCAGAAGTACCTGAGCTTTGCCGTCTATTTACAGCATGCTTTTTTCTTAATGAGCAACGTTTAAGTAATGTATCTGAAAGAAGTTCATCGTAACATTCGGTTTCAACAGCTTCGCATCTGTACATTGTATATGTTTTTGTAACGAGATTAAATGAATAAATTATGGTTTCATGTATGCGTGAGATTATTTTTTTTTTAACACATTGAAGTACACATCACTTTGATCTTAAAAAAGGAAAGAAAAAAGTCTCAAAAATGATAACGTATCTGACTGCGATTTGGCGATATGATCTTAAAAGTGATCTCCAAGAGAAATATCAAAACATCATTGCTTTATAATAGTATTTGTCATTTACTTATTTAGGTGCTTGAAGGGCAAATGGGATGAAATACATCAGATTTCATTTGAATGATATGTTAACATGTAAGTTATTGCTATGTGAGCACTTCCTTTTCTGGCGACATGGAGTATAGCGAGGATTATATCAAACTTTGGATTGTATTTCTAATATTATCCTGGGTGTCCCAATAGCTATTAAATCGATATATATTTTTAATAGAGGTTTAACCTTTCGGATGAATTAAACTAAACAGGTTGATTTGTAAGGGACAAAATAGCGAGTTAAACTGCATGAACATGCTGGCGACACGAAAAGTTTTGCACACTTTTTTTTTTTTTTTGCGAATGGCCCTTAACGTTCATTATATGGTTTGTTTGTTGAAAGAAAACGTAGTCATGCTTGAGGAATTCCTGATAGTGCACGTCGTAATAAATGTAATAGCAATACCTCGATGTACCGAAGTGTTATCTACAGTTCAGGCGTTACAATGGGGCAAGATGGAGTTTCCTCTAACACTATCAAAGCTATAGACAGACAAATGCGGCCATCCCGTTTGAGGGTTGTTGATTTTTTTTTCTTTTTTTCAGTATCAAAGGCTGCAATCGTTATAATTTTACAATAATCACCCGTAGCAAAACTTCAAAAATGTCATGCTCGTTTGTTTCTTTGTTTTTATCTTGTGTTACCTACCTGCTGCCCAAACATAGCATGCAATTACATAACCATTACACTTTCCAATGTTGTTGATTGTTCACAAACAATATCATAAAGTTACAATATCAATATGACACCAAATTTCCATTCTATGTAAAGACTTAATATTGTAGGGGCAAAAACAAACAAACGGCAACTGCTGTATGTATACGCGTGTATAGACGCTCAAAGTCGAATGACTTTACATGTATCTTTACTCTACTAGCCTGGTGAAATCAAAGTAAATTGTAACTTACGCATCTAAAGAAAAATAGAATGAGAACTGGATGATGTGTCAGCCGTCATTAGGATATAGTAAACCATTCACCCTAAATATGGCACGTGTATAGGCCTACACACTTTAATTTCTCCTGTAGCGGTATCTCTCGTGTTACACTTACAGTGCCCATTGTGGTTTACGGTCATCTCTCGTGTTGGGGCAACAGCTATAGAGTGCTTTAAGTTCACTCCAACGAAATGTAGTCAAATAGACCTCATGAACTCAGAAGTTACTAGTAATACATCATATGCGCTCCATTTGTTAAAAGAAAATAACGAAATGGATAAAAAAGAACCAAAACAAACAAACAAAACGTTATGGATCCATTTAGTAGTAAAAAATTATACTGTAATATAATTTACTTTGGTGTGTATTCTATGAACAAGATCAATATTAAACTGAAGTCACTGACATGTTTCCCTCAATTTTGGGGGATAAGATTGCTAGATGTCGCGAGTTAGTTGATGGAGCAAGTTAAAACGTTATATTAATTCAGTGCTATCTATATGGAACAATCTAGAAAATTAAATTATTCATCGACTCGTGTTAAGACAGAAAAGGTAAGTGTCATAACTAGACCGTTTCATTTAATTATATGGATTGCTAGTTGACTTAACTAAAAATTGATCACTGGGAATGACTGAAAGTGATCAATTCCCACGCCTAGCAATTCTGTACTGGTGCACTACGCCAAGCATAATAAACAGTAAGTTTAATTTATGCTATAAATAATTAATGTAATATTTGGACACAAACATCACACTTATGCAAAGAATTTCAATCTACAAGGCTTTTCCCCGTATTTGGAGACCATTTCACTCGCTTGAAAATGGGAGAAGTGGTTTGATCAGTAACATTTGCAACAGGCTGACCGACCACACACTGATTCCTATAACTCAAACTTCGTTTGGCGGGGTTAATATAGATGTAATTATTTTGTGCACTGAAATTTCATCTATTGTCTATATGTGAAATTCCACTTATGATGAAATAGATGAGGACAGGAATTTTCCAATCCGGCAGGCTATTACATGTTTGGTAATGTATTTTCGTGTGTGTGTGTGTGTGTGTGTGTGTGTTTACGATTTATGACTTTTTGTTGTTCCGTTATTTTTATACTTTTATTTTTTAATATCGGATCAGCAACCCTTGACGGCAGCCCTTTCCGCGCTCCCTCTTACGAACTCGTGGAATTGCAAGTCTTTTCCTTCCCTTGTTTAAAGTAGAGGTTTCAAGCTTTTAACATGTAAAAAACAAGTGTCATTTGTGAGTGCTTCTAGGTTTATATAATGAGCTTACTTCACAGCAATATATACATCAAACACGAAAAGGGGTCGAGGTTGATAACAAATCGAAATGGTGTACTTGTGATACTTACCGGCAGACTCAAGTCAGTAGAAGTTGGCATCTCGATCAAGCTCTGTATGAAAATGGCTGCAGGGTTTCGGAAAATTCAGTGGTCCAATGGAACTTCTGAGATAAGTGAGGGTGAATCCAGGGAAAAGAAATGGAGAAAGCAGCTGCAAAATGAAGAAGAAACAGGATCCATAAATGAAAAGTATTTCCAGCGAAAGACACTATATATATCGCACTTGTCATACTTCTGTCCAGATTTATGAATACGTTTACCAAATAGGTGCAGTTTCTCTTGAATCTTTTAAATGTCGATTCAAAGTTTAAAGTTATTCACCGCCCACTCCCAATGCCATTTGGTTTTGGAGAGGGAGCAAGGTACATTTATCCCTGTGGAGCAGTTTAATTATGACCAGTTTCGAGACGCCAGTCATCCCATTCATTCTGTCATTTACACAAACGCTCTCCACCTACAATATATTTGATTACCTGGGTACGCATTCACCCAGTGTCGAGTATCGTAGGACAATCTGTGTGAAGGACGCATGCGTGAGCTAGTGACTCCCGATTTCACTTTGTTCTTCTTTTTTTCTTCTTTTTTTTTGTGTGCTGAGCGTGCCCTAGAGCCCAGGCAACAGGATGACATTAAACAAATCCGAAAGTGCCCGGAAAAGGGGGCGGTATTCTTATCATCTCTCCCCTCCTCCCCCTCTTTGTGTGTGTGTGTGTGTGTGTGTATGTGTTGAACATAAGTTTATGAGTGCTGCTGACGTGCTATATCCTATTACCAGTTTCTGAATGAGGGGGCGAGCGGGAGAGAGATGGTTGAGCATATCGTATTGCGTAGCATACGATAAATTATTTTCCACTGATACCAGCTCACACTCTTGCCGAGAGAAGAGAGCATGGATATTGATATGTTTGTTCTATACCCTCTCATCAAGCACCTTTATCACATGTGAAAATATGCTTGCTAATCACTTTCAATGTCACTTTCAATTTCAGTTTCAGTTAACAGTTTATTGTGTTTTCATATTTCTAAATAATAAAGAATACATTGCGGTAATACAAAATAAAAAAAATAAAAAAAAATAAATGAAAAATATAAAATTTAAAAACACATTCAAAAGATGATATATGCAGTAGATCTCCTTTCTCAACAGTCATATTCTATAGACATGTTGACATTGTATTATTATGTAAAAGAACAGAGAGAGAAACATGAGGAAACCAACGAAGAAGAGCTTGTAAAAATAGCAAGTTTCCAGAGATAAGTATAGTTCTTAATATGAAGATGGAGATCGGAAACAATAAATATTAGTAATCAATAATAGTTTGATGTGTAAATTCCATAAGATTACCCCCTTTTTTGCTTCCGAATACATTTGCTTCTAAACACTTAACCGAAATTCAGGATGTTAATAAACCAAACGTAACTTTTTATACATGTATATTAGATGATATTAGATAATTTTTAAATAGAAAATATGTGTAGCAAAAAAAAAAAAAGCTGCTGAAAAATGCTTATCCAATAAAGGCGAGCCAATGAAGTAAAATGGAGTCAAAAGGGGCCTGAGCTTTCTATCCTAGCAGAATTTTCGTCAGAGGCAAAATGACAAACAAGCAGGGAAAGCAATCACATAATGTATAAGAACTTCACACAACAAGAGCAGTCAGGGACAGGCTGGGTACACAGAACAAAGAAAACAAAGGAGATGGTGGGAGGTCACGGGCAAGGAGCCCAACAGTTAAAGGGAGGGGGATTACAGCAGGAGGGTGGACAGACAAAAGGCAGAGGAGGGTCAGTAATGATCACGAGGATCATGGGGGCAACCATTGAAGGAAAAGGATAAATAGGGAGGCAACATCAAAGAAGATAAGGAACACCAGATGGATAAAGAAAGGGAAAGAGTGAAAAAGCAACAGCAAGGGGGGGGGGGGGGGGGGCTGAGCAAACAGTGAGCCCTGAAGGTCGTACCAGGAGGAGCCAACAAAATGAAAGTAATCAAACATGTTATCAAAGTATATAACACACACAGTGATGATAATGATAATTATCATAACAATAATGATAAAGATATTGTTAAAAGAAATAAAATAAAGCACACATGAAAAACAGGGGGGGGGGGAGGGGGAACAACATCCGAAGGAGAGAAAATTGCATACATTGTATGTTGATGAGCAGGCATAGGCATGATAAACACAAATAGAAAATGTATGAATTTATTTTTTATATGAAATGTTGATGGAAGTTCCTTTCTCTGGATTAAATTGCTAATTATCGCAAATGACCAAGGCAGGGCTCCATTCAATCTCATGAACAACAATCGACAACTCACGACAATAATCAAGAACTTACTCAAAAGAAAAAAAAATGTGTGCAATTTCTTTATTGTATAACAACACTACTATAAATGTAGAAGGAGATAACTATTAATTTGGCTTTGTTCTACTTTGTATTATAAAGATCTTAATGAACCCTGTTGCTGATTGGTGTCTTACAAGGTAATAGTGAAACAGCATGCAGGTTGATACCTTTTTACCTCCTTCAATAGATGAAACCTTTTTACCTCCTTCAATAGATGAAACCTACGGCCGGCGAAGGTTATGTTTTCGGTTACCTCTAAGTTTTGGGCCATGTGGTCAAGGTCAAAGGTCAAGTGAAAATGCTGAAATTTCACTGTTTTTTTTTTTTCTCCATGCCTCGGAAATGGCTCAATGTATTTTCATGAAAAGCAGACATATGCATGCATGTACTGCCTGGCAATGAGTCTCTTTTGAATTTTGGGTCTTGGGGTCAAAGGTCAAGGGTCAAAGGTCAGGTTGACATGCTAAAATTTTCTATTTAATGCTGCAATTGTGCTTTTTCTCCGTACTGTGAAGATTACTCAAAGTATAAACTTCACTGTATTTTGAGCGACTGCGCTCTTTGCCCTCTACATCATTGCCTTTGTCACTCGTAATGTCTTGAAAAAAGTTAATCCCAAATAATTTGCATTTATGTATGTATATACACGTATATTTACAATATATATTTGCACACATATTCAAAGTGGAGTTGAAGTTGCGGTTGAAATTATTGTAGTTGACTTTGCCACGTTCACTTATATCTCAAGTGCTCGCTTTTGAGGCAAATATACAGTACAATATTATGTACTAAGTTTCTCCTATCGCAAACGACTTTTTTCCAAATTTAGATATTCATCGAAATGTTCTATGTAGCTGTGTGTGTAAGTGTATAGGTGTTTTATACACGTGATCATTTAAAAAAGTATGCCACCTCATCACAGGAATGACTATACATAGTATAAAAAAAAAGAAGAAGAAGCCACGGGGTCTGTCGAAGCGATCGACCTTCAGTATAATTTGAGTGACTGCGCTCTTTCCACTCAACGTCATTGTCGACTCACTGTCACTCGCTCCTGAAAATACAGTTTAACCAAAATGGTATGCACTTATGTATGTATATATACGGATAAATATACTTCCACATATCCAAAATAAAGAGTTTAAAATTGCGGTTGAAATTGTTACACAATGTAGTTGCCTCTGCCTCTTTCACTTTTAGTAATCTAAATGTGTTTATATACTTTTATGACAAATACAGTACAAAGTTCTCCTATCGTAAATTGATTTTCTAAATTGAAATGTTCGTTAAAATGTTCTATATAACTGCTTGCGTGTGTGTGATTTTTTTTTTTTTTTTTTACACGTGATTACTTGTGTCAACTCATCATCAGGAAGAATCCAGTATACTAGTAAAACAAGAAAACAAAAATACATTATATATATACCAGGGGTCTGCCGAAGCGATCGACCTCCAGTATAATTTGAGTGACTGCACTCTTTCCCCTTTACATCATCGTAACTATCGCTCGCTCTTTATGTCTTGAAAATACAGTTCAAATTATGAAACAAGTTAAGAGCTGTAATTTTTGGCATCTCCGATTATACGTAAGATAATCTCTATCATTCTTAAATGTGAGCCGTATTTGGAAAAAAAAGTACAATGGGTGGCTAAATATTGACAATTATTTTCAAGAATTACCACATCTTTAATATCTGCGTGTATACGATTCTAGTTTCTGTATGTATAATGTCATTGATATATTTAAAAACAACCAAATAATACCTCCTCATCAACCTGCTCATACTGTTTACCCAGTGGTGAAGCTACCAGATCTTTTTGTGTTTACATGTTATGTCAAAACAAGAGCGAAAAATCCTGATTTGTAAAACTACGCGTGCAAGCTACATAGCTTAAGTGTTAGCAGTGTGCTGACCTTGCTAAAAATTGATGGAGAGTATTGAAGGCTATCGTTTGCTAATTTGGCCACTATATCTACCCGGTAAAGGTGTAATACCTCTAATTTACAAATTTGCCCCCATCCTCATTGCGGCTGTGACACATACCTGAAACCCTCAACCACTGTTTACGGCAAGTGAGGCAAAATCAATCACTGATCTCTCTGTGGGTGTTACAGTGACAGTTAAAGCGCTCTTTATGCATTTACAATGGATGACTTGATACGACATTCTTGAACAAACGACAAGGGTCAATTCGCTCTCCATGAATTATTAATAGAGTTAATCGATTGGCTTTAGATGTAACTCTGAGTTAATGGCCATTTTGAGGTTTCTGTGAATCGTTACCTTGAAATCTTACAGTGTCAACAGTTGTCGCTTCTGGGTGTTATGTGGCTTTGTCGCCTGATTTATTAAACAGAACACAAGTCACAGAAAATGTTAAACTTCTCCAGAATATTGGTGGTACAAACGTATTTTCACGTATCACGCAGTTTAACCAATCGCATTATATCACTTATGACTATCAATAGCAGCAATGGAGCAGCTTCCTATATTTTTGAGAGAAAAAGAAACTGTAATTTATGCGTCGCCAAATTAATATCATATATTTACCAATTACGTATTTTCGAAAATTCTTCAACGAAAAAGTAGAGCAAGAAGAGCTCAAAGTAATGAAATATTGTGTCTCTACTTTATGAACTACTGACAGTGAATAGTTAGTTTATGATAAAAATATACAGCATAAAACGCCAGAAATGTGATTAACTGACATATGGTGACTTTAATTTCACGTGAAAGAAAAAGCTCATCGTTCACATTATAACTCGGCATATTATGATGTACTGCACTATACTCAACACATGATTTTGGAGGGCACTTAAATTGCTAGCTTTCGCGAAAGCAATTATAACATTGGTTTAATCATTTACTAAGCTATAGCGTAATTATTTAGTACCATTCTTGCCAGCATTAAGGATACAAGTTCACACTTGGGTCGAGCATCCAAGGATGAACGAGCCAGACAAGAATCGAACGGGAGCAGAAAATCTTATGGAAATCCGCAGATCTCTCCACTTTTGACACCTCAGTGCTGAGTTGACCCTAATAATATTGATCGAAGAAAGTCGTTGATATTCATTGACGTCAGCTTTCTAATTTGGTATTAGTATTTATTTGATGATTTTTGTTTTAAATTTACTGTCATCTTTATAAATAAAGTCCCATTCAAGCCGCAAGGTCTACTTTCCAAGGGAGACTATAATAAATAGCTGCTGTAAACATTTCATATTCCAATATCTTACAATAATATTCATTACCAACGTGTATAAACACACAATGATACATTTCATAAAAGTGGAAACTTTAAGTAGACAGATAAAGGGAGAGAAAGAGAGAAAGAAAGATGACACGAAAAATACATGTATGCATCTTGAAAAGTAAGAAGAAGTCAACCAACCACTAGGGTGTAGCGGAAATTACTTCTAAAAAGGGTAGTGAGGCGGAGGATTTGATAGGTACGGGTTATAGTGAGTAAATTCGTTGTTGTTTATGAAAAACACTGCTTTTTGTACTCGGCCTTGGGTTTAGCTAGGTACAGTTGGTGCATATGGACTGATATTGTAGGATGTGGATTAGTTGCTGGGGGTAAAGATCGTCTTAAGTAACCAGAAGCAAGACCATTTAAAATTTTATACATAAGTACATGGTTATTATTTCAAACTGTGTTTAACGGATTGCAGCTTTGAAGAATCTAGCATAACTTGTCCCGGGTATCACTATGTCTAATACTAAACGACAATATTTGTTTTGACACCTCTGTAACCTCATTGAATTTTCTTTGACATGGAGCCCCACACAATTGAACAATAAACAATAAGGGAGTACCAATGCAATCAATATAAAGGAAGAAGAACTGATTTTGTCAGGCTTAATCATTCGCATGGACAAGAGAACTCATAATCTTTTAAATAATGTAGTCGACCTGAAAAGACCAATTCAAGTTCTGGTTTAGAATAACGCCTAAATACTTAAGCTTCATTCCTTTTGGTAGCAGTCTATTGTCTATTCTGATCTGTAATTTAAGGGGAATTTTCCCTCTATACTGTTCCACCGGAAAGTAACGTGACTTTAGTTGTATCTATAAAACAACTAATCCATTTTTATTTTACCATTCATGTAACTTTGTATATCATTCTGTAATTGCGTTTAAACAGTCTGTATACTTAATATCCCGAGGGGAAAACGGTTGTGTCGTCTGCGTACGAAGAATATTCGTACTAAAATTAAAAGGTAAATTATATCATTATAATGTACATACAAATAAAATAAATGTAATCAAACTAATATTGTTTGTTCGCGCTTGGAACGAAGTCAGAACGTGGTCAAGGAGCATAGGTGCAGTTTCAATTAATCCTAACTTCCCCAGGGCCCTGTTCTGAAATCGTAATTTTAAAGTCTCTGAATACTCAATTCTTATTGACTTATAACTGACTTATATACGTTTGATTTCCTGACCTATATTTAATTGCATTTTTTTTTATGCAACAGGGTCCTGGGTCATAAAAAAAAAAATCACCTGATCGGAATGTGGTCGAATTCGAGATTCCTACATCATGGGACAACGATAGGCCATGTAGGCAGTGGATGATGTCTCTTCGTCACTCTTACGCTGTTAACTATAGGACTACGATGATTGTGACAGAGCAAGTTACAAGCATTGATTATAAAACAATACGATTATATATATATATATATATATATATATATATATATATATAACCAAGGAGGTAAAAACCATGGTTTTGGTGTCTAGATATCAAGTACACAAGCACACAAATTTGATCTAATGTCGTAGTTGCATTCCTAATAAGGCATGCTGTCATCACCCCATTGTGGTAATGTCCAGTATTGTTACAGCACAAGATGAATGTTGCGTCGTCATGCTATCTCACCTACCTATGAAAAATCAAAGCTTCCACTTTCAAGACATTTACATCATTGGATTTCATCTCAGGCGGTTTATCTATAGGTGGGAAAAGATCACAACGAAGTGCTCACAGGGTTCCGCAAAGATTATTATCGTGACTCGTGTGGCGATGACTATGCTATACAACTAAAGCACTATTCATGCACCTTCGTGAGTGAGCTGTTCCGAGGCGCGCATGGATATAAGAAGCATACTGTCAAGTAGATAAAACAAAATTAGATAAATGCACATTTCAATCTATTTAAGCTAATCAATAAACATGGAGCAACAATGACTTCAGAGCTGCCTCAAAAAACATCGCGTGACTTTAAAATGGGTTTATACGAGAGCGTGGATTTCACAGAATAGGAAGGGTCAATGTGCTCCCTTCACAGAAGATAGTTATTATTTTCTTTGAGATTTTGACATTCTTTTTCGACACTTTTGTTCGAGAGGAAGATGGGAGATCTCTTCTCAGTACATGATCATAAATCGAAATGACTTGATGCTGTGTGGGAGGCACATTGACAACTGACGGCTTTCCGAAGTCAGAAGCATAATCTTTAATCTACCGTAGGTCTTTTATATACTTCAAGAATGAAATTCATGTGAGACAATGATTTTGAAGTCTGAAGTAGCTCTGAAATAGTAGTATTCTAACCTCTTTGGGTACATTGCAAGCAGAGTGAAGGTGACATTGGATAAACCAAGGCATTTTGAATGAAATATATGCCAAACTCCTCCCCTACCCTGTCACAGCAGAAATAAAGGAAAGGATCATTTAAATGACCACCCCCCATAGCGGTATGAATCAAGACAGAGCTGCGTTTCTCGAGCCATCAAATAAACAAGACAGAGAGCATATTTGACGTGCTAGACATTTACACAAATCCTGCATCATATCCGCTTTTCTAGGTATGGCCAGACAAACAGCATCCGAAGCACGTTTGACCGTTGTGTGGATTTTCTGTGATGTGAAGCAAGAAGCAACTAATAAAGATCAAAGTTTCAGCGCACGCAGAGTTAAACTTTTTCACGACGTCTATATTAAATTCTGATCTAATTAGATTTCCGCAACGTCTCGCCATGGCAAGCTGCTGGGAAGGTGGAAATTTTCGCGGTATGGAAAATTTCACGCATTTCATCCGGCAATTGTTATACAGTCAATGTAAACAGAAATTTCGAATTTGAGGCAAAGATATGAAAAAAAAAGAAGTATTGGCTGCCCAGGAGGACTATAGCCGGGGGGGGGGGAGGTTTATACAGAGCCATTATTTTACGTTATTTAGACAAAATCGTAAGAACGTGTATAAAGCAGACCAATATCTCGGTGAACGGAGTTCGATGACATCAACGTATATTACGTCAGTATGGAACACACCTTGAAATTCTGCCTAAAATCAACACAAACAAACCTGATGTTTACCAAAAATCTCGACACGTTCTGGTTGATTTATTCAACATCGAAATTACTAACCTATAAATCGAAATCCTTTAGTTCAAGACAGAGCTATACAGTGAAATGAAAAGATTTACAGAGAAATATAGGTGACGAAGTGCACGGACAGAGGCAAGTTGTCCTGAAACCACTCTTCGCGATAGAGAAGGAAAATGTTTCACATTATAAGATGATCATTCTTTAAGTTCGTTTACATACAATAATCATATTCAAACGACATCCGATCTTCCGAGCAAAATAATCTTTAAACACCTCACAATACCATTATTAGTATACTTTATAAAAAAAACAAAAAACAGTGACGCTTGGAGGCATTAGGGGATGATTATCATCTCTGCTTAACAAAATACAGTGGTTGTGACCGATAATAGTGTGTCCGTTAGTATTTGCCGCTTTGAACCCTGCTTGCTCCGATTTGTATCAAAGTTTAACCAATATGTCAAATTAGTATAACCCAACCCTTTGTAAACAACAATAACAACAACAACAAAAAGTCAACCCGAACTTTTGACTCAGTTTTCCCAACCCTGGATGCTTAGTGGCTGACTTCCAAGTAAAGCATTGAACAAGTATGGAAAACGTTAAACAAGAAGAAAACAAGAAGATCTCTTTGTTTGTAGGTACCTATACAGGCCTACCCATGTTGTAAACACCCAATCCATAATGAATTAAGGGAGTAATCGCAATATTGATGCTAGTTGTACAATTCGATCAAAATATTGTGCAGAGGGTGCATCCAGGCTTTTCATGTGTTTAAGTCATTGAATCGTTTTGCACATGTATGTCTCTGCGGTTTTCCTTTTTGCCGTTATGGTAGTACACTACAATTATTAATTGAGATTTTTTTTTTTTTTTAAATTGAAATCTTTTCATACCTTTTCCCTTTAGGGGGTTACCATCAAAGTATTACTAAAACAATTCAAGCCCACGTATCACATACTTTCGCCAGTAACAGGTAGTTTCTGCCAAGGAAAAAACAAATAAACGGCAAATTCGAGCATAATCCATACAGGCGAGATACCTCCCAAAGAGTCCTAAAGACCCGTTATACATGAACTTGATGAAATATAAAAAATGAGTGTGGCAACTCGTGAGAAAATGTTATCAGCGATTGTCGCGGGCTATCTGCTGCCACAATATTGGAAGGGGTGTAGATGTTAGCGGTTAAACGCCAAGTGGATGCTATAAATATGCGCAGTTACGGAAGTTCGATGACTGACTTTACCACAAATTTACCACAACGATGAGTCATGAAGTGTAAGCTAGTTTTGTTAAGCTCGTGATGCGAGCGCAATGGGAAGTTCGAAAAATAATATTGATAATAAAATGCCCCGCGCACCTGAGCAAAAAAGCTATACTTCAAAACGAGACAAGGGTTTGGGTTTCCAAAAGAAAGTGACGTGAGAGTTAATAGGAACTTTATTATAGGAAATATGTGCGAAGTGCTCATTTGAGTACCGAAGGAAAAAAAAAAGCAACAGCAACATTAAAGCATCTAAAAGATGCAGGAGCAAGGTCTTCTACTCTTTTGATTTTAATAGTAGACTCTGCATCCACAGAGATGCTCCATGATAAAGAAAACAAAATTGAATTAATAAATTTGATTGAGACCTGAACGTTATAATTTTTATTTTGGTCCCATTTCTGTCGTTCCTTCGTGTTTTCAGACTATTACAAAACAAAACAAAAAAGTGCGTTACGTTCACCAAATATAAATGTTAGAGACTGATTGGTAAACGTCTTGTGTTTTTTTTTTCAATATAGAAAATAATGTAAAACGTAGAAGCATAGGCCCTTTATACCGGTAGATTGTATAACTTGATCAGCATTAAGTGACATCTTAATTGATAATTAAACTCACACCACAGGTACATATCCTACAAAGGCTGGTCAAGTTCGAATATTGGCAAAGTCCAACAAGGTCAAAGGTCAAATGATTAATGAAATTTGCGTGTAAGTTATACTCGCCGTAATTCACAGTATTGTATAGTGTACTATCAATGATTTTTTCACAGCTCTGAGCTGTGACCACCAAGTTCAAAACACCGATATACATCACCTCAGAATGAGTTATCGTGTTAAGGTCAAAGGTCAGATCAGTACTAAAATTATACTATTTAATGTAGAAATTACTATTTTTCTCCATACCTTGGAGATAACTCATGTAATGCATATTAATCAAACTAGCTATATACATGTATTACTGCACGATTCTGTAGAGAATGATTTTGGCCATAGGGTAAAAGGTCAGTTGAAAATGTAAAAATGTATTGTCTTGAAAATGGATGTTATTAGTGATCATTAAAAGAATTGTTGGATATGGGGTCAAAGGGCAAGGGTTAACGGTCAAGTGAAAATGCTCAAATTCCCAAATACTTGCTCTCCTAAACAATTTAGTCATCGATCTAAATGAAATCAAGTTCAAGGAAAGCAAATACTCCGCACATTAATAGGGGCAAACATGCCATTTATTTTTTTTTCTGCCAATATAAATTATATGAAACTGTCGTCCCACGTTGTCCAGACGTAGTCTAGACCCACTGATACCATGCGATATGATGGCGCAGGCATACCAGTCGCTAAAGCGACAATTCATTTTTTTTTTTCAGTGTACTGACTCAGATGATTGACTTTATCATTTTAATAAACAGGAAATTTCAACCAAGATTCGTGACTGCACGCATAAGGAGAACGGATGTTGACTTTTGCCTCCTGCACAGAGCACCTTGACTCATAGATTTAAAGGGATCGAAAAACAATAATAGCAAAATGATTTCATCCCCCTAAAAAAAAGAGGTCATGATTGCTCGATTCCACTTGTTGAAACAAATTTATACTATTTCCTCGTTTTTATATCTGTATTAGGTCAATCGGAGACTAGCTTATTTTTTTTTTCTCTATAAGCACTGACACCAACAAGTACCTTATTACAATTGAAATGTGCTCATCGTTTCGTGAAATATTGGATTGCATAACTCTCCTTTTGTTTGTGTTCAATCTAAATGACGCTCTCGTTGTTTTGATTAACTCAACACCAATGTAGCATTTTTACCTGAAGGGTTACTTGCCTGATTTGAAGAAAGTGTGAAAGTGAATTATTCTTAATTGTCATTGTCATTATTATCAGAATGAGAATGTATGGTCCTATTTATACCAGGATACACTGATCAGGATTTTACTGCTCACCCGGAGGGTCCTGCCATTAACTTTACCCCAGCTGCACCGTCTTACTCGAGTGAACTCAGCTGAAATGAGGAGGAATGTTTAAAAACAAAGCAGAATTTAGAATAGGAAAGTTCCATTAGTATCAAACAAGTAACAAGAATGTTACGGGATTCATAATACAGTCTGTAAAATGAAACAGTGATGGCTCGCCTTGCTGATCTCCTATCACCTTGAAGACTCTCACAATTGCCGTTCCTTTAAATTGGCAATAATAATTATAGTAACCCCACCGACAAAAGTCGTCAGTTCCCCATGACAACCCGGAGAATGATCCATTCGAAGACATCTTTAAAGCAATTCTAGGGAAAATTTGAGTACAAGCCATCATCACCAAACTCAACATTGTGTGTGTAATCTCTCATTGTCTCAAACAGTACTGGTATCCCTATTACGTGTACGTGTGTGATTTTTTGTTGTTGTTTTGTTTAGTGTTACGAAACGTTCTCTGCTGTCGTTTTTTAATGTCCCTTTCAATAAAAGTAAATTGAACACGCCATGGAGTTTTTTATTCTTTAAACATTGTTATCCTTTTTTTTTTTTAACCGCATGACACCTCTTGCAAGGAAGCTGAATCATCAGACAGACTTTGGGGTATTTATGGCCACCTGCCAATAAAAATAACAACTACAACGAAAAAAAAAAAATCCTAAACACAGAGCACTATATATAGGCGCCCAAATGACCTAAGTGCCCTTGCCCTGGACATTGCTAATTACAAAACGTGCCAAAAGATACATTAACTACAGTTATTGTATGTCTTGGGTCCTTCCTGCCATCAAACTTGATACAAGTCTCGTGATGATTACTCGCATGTTTCCATATCGCTGATGTGATTAACAAAAGGAATTACACTGAAACATGCAAGTTAAGATCAGTCTACCGTCTATAATAGGGTAACCTATTTACCAATGTCCTTTGTTAATCATATCAGTAGTTGAACAGTAATTGACAAATGATATCGACAGAATCTTGATTTATAAGATATGTCTGTGTGTGTGTCTCTCTGTGTGTGTGGGCGTATATAAGTAATCTGAAGAAAAATTTAAAACATAATTACCCATTATCAGCTTATAGAACATAATAAATTATTTGACCACAAATCAGCAAAGTAAAAATATTATTTTGCAGTGTATAGTTCCTTTCAGGTTCCAAATGGAGGGGTGGGGAGAGTGGAAGTGACGAGTCACGATCTTCACTTGCTTCTTTGTTAACCTGCAAATACGATTCGTTTTTTTTTTTTTTTGGGGGGGGGGGGTTAAGTATAAGGTGATACAACATCTATTTTTTTCTCATACATACAATCATACACACCCACACAAACACAATGCACTCATATTGCGAACCATTAAAAAAAAAAAACCGCAAGGATTTGAGTAACAAGGGAAATCGCGTATTCGATGATAGGTGTACATTTTCTAGAAAGTTTCAGAAATTAAGAATACCATGAATTAACTGTTCTCACGGTATAAAGGAATTTTAACGTTTAAGTATGGTTTCTATTGTTTAGTATTTTCACATTCGTTTTCAGCTGTTTCCAAATTGGAAGTCAGAATGTCATTAACGGGTTTTGAGTTGTTTTTTTTTTTAACTGAACGAACTTTCCCTTTTGAGGAAAAGAAAAATCCAAAATGAAACAATTTTTCCGTCTATACGTACCTCTGTGAACTCTCACCAAATGCTGACAGTTTCCTTTACCTCAAAAAAAAAAAAAAAAAAAAAGGGGGGGGGGGGGTCTTATGTCTAATCGAAAATTCATACACTCTCCATAACCTGGTTTTCTAATCCATTCAATCTTAAGAACATTTTGCCTCAAGACCTTACTGTAATGAGGTATTCTATGCACCTTTGCCTGCAGTGTACTCAAATTAGAATACTTCCAATCCGGTCTGCATACATTGCTTTCATGTCGGACAAACTTGGGTAGACTTTGTTGGTGTCCCTGTCAGGAAACAATCTCTGTAATAAAGGTGAGCATACCAGTCATGTCTTGTCGACCAGTTCTGTATAAAATGTATTACATCATGGATTTTTATGCCTCCGCCACGAAGTGGTGCCGGAGGCATTACGTTTTCGGGTTGTCCGTCCGTCCGTCCGTCCGTCCGTACGTCCGTCCGCTTTCGTTTACGCGATAACTTGAGTAATATTTACTGGAATTTTACCAAACTTGGTCCAAGTATGAAGTATGATGGGGCAACGATTTGATAAGATTTTGGGTGAAATCGGCTAAAGGTCAAAGGTCAAGGTCAAGGTCAAATCATGAAATTGTATCCTTTTACGCGATAACTCAAGACTGTATGGAGCAAATTTCACCAAACTTTGTTGGAGGATGATGTATGATGGGACAATTACTTGATTAGTTTTTCAGTGAAATTGGACAGAGGTCAAAGGTCAAAGATCAAGGTCAAATCCTAAAATTTATCTGTTTATGTGATAACTCAAAACTGGATGAAGCAGCTTTCACCAAACTTGGTCCAAGGATGATGTATGATGGGACAATTAGTTGAGTAGATTCTAGTGACATTGACAAGAGGTCAAAGGTCAAAAGGTCAAGGTCAAATGCTAAAAATGTTGCTATTTCCCCCATATCTATGCAATGCCCGCAGTTATTTTCTTGAAATGTACTACTGCGTAAGGATTCTCCAGAGAGAGTTTCATGTCATAAGGTCAAAGGTCAAAAGGTGAAAGGTTAGGTGAAAATGTTGCAATATCACTTTTCTCGCAAATGGTTCAATGTATCTTCATGGAACATGGTACATATGCATGTACTGACTGGCAGGGATTATCTAGGGAATTTAGGGGTCATGGGTCAATAGTCAGGGGTTCAAAGGTCAAGGTCAACTCCTCAAAATGTTACTATTTCCCTCATACATGTATACTAGTATATGCAATGATTGCATTATTAGTTTTAAAAGTGTTTAATATATGTACATTTATTACTTGATGGAGATTCTCTTGGAAATTTCCAGCCAGAAGGTCAAAGGTCAAAGGTTAAGGGTCAAAGGTCAGGTTTAAATGAAAAAAAAAATATTTTGTACTGTAATTACACTCTTTCTTCATACCTTGAAAATTATACTCAATGCATAAACTTATAATAAGGTCGGTCAGAAGTCAAGTAAAATTTTTCAATTCCCCAAATATGTTAATCTGCACTCTTTAATAGACAATTATAGCAAACCCAGTTCGTGGAAAGTGAACATTCAAGATATTTCTGACAAACCTGTTATTTCGATATTTTGCCAGTTATGTGAAACTGTCATCACACATTGTCAAGACATTGTACTATACACCTATTTGGAGAATCATGCATTATGGCGGAGGCATCAGTCGCCGTAGCGACATTTCTAGTTTTTTTCTATTCAGCCTAGTAAAGAAGCATTTCATTCATCTGGACCCCGTTGCTAGAAACTTTGCGTTTAAACGCAACTTGCAACTGATTGTCACTGGCCAATCAAAATCATTGTTGCATGCATGTCTTCTTAATAGGGCAGACCCTGAGCCAATCAGAATGGTTGTTTCAAAATTAGCAATTATTTGCAATTGATTGCAACATTCTTGCAACGGGGCCCTGATCCCTCTAATTACGTTTCTAGGGCAGTAATTCATTTCGTTGTTGCTACTTCGGGCAAACCTCAGGCAAAGTTTGTGGTTGTTATGGGCAACTTGTGTGAACAAAACGTGCATAGAATTTGAGTATTAAGTATAGCGGAACGGTCCTCTCGGGAATAACCCCAGTTCGGGGTTCCAGTTTGAGCATGAGCAGAAAAAGGTCATTTGTACCGAGAGACATGTTGGTTTTTAATTTCACCTAGATAAGCATCTGTAATGCTATGATTATTCATGAATCCTTATAAATGGTGCCTGCCAGTACATCCACCTGACAGCAAGCCTGGTATTTGGCAATGTCAACAGTAAAAGTTTGTTAATGTATTCAAAACAGCACAATGAAATGGATGCTTCCCAAAGTGTTGATTGACGAACCATTCTGGTCACTTCATCTACACAGGTTCATTCTTTGTTAGAATACGAGTTCCATAAATTGCTATGTTGGGCAAGCTGCTACATTATGTCGCTTTGAATTGAGTGAAGTGCCTAACCAACTGAGAAAAATGAAAGGTCATTTGTACCCATGTGCACATGAGCTATCTCCGAATTGGCTTATTACACTGGCTGTGAATTGTGCGTAACGAACCTGAATGAAAAACGAATTCCAGCTGAAGAAAACTGGATGTAATAGAATGGATAACAAAAAAAAAAAAAAAGAAAACAAAACAAAAAACGGGTAAATGAACCACATGGAGCAGACAGTCAACATTATGTCGTCTGCATGAAGAACTGGGCGAGGTAACAGATTACTACTGCATCCGGTGCTATGGTCTGTCACGACTCTATACCCTTCTGCTTCGGAGACGTTTACCTTACCAAGGTTGGTGGGAGGTGGGGGGGGGGGGGGGGAGGGTTGAGGGGCAGTGGGAAGGAGGACTTTTATGGATGATTGCAATGCGAGTATTGCGACGTATTTTGATAAAAATTTACCCGATCAGTCTTTTAATCACCTTCTTAGGAAGATGATGATTTCGCATTTATGTGTCGATCATTTTTCAAATTTCTTTATTACAGATCACCATTTCCCCAGTTCCGACTTCAAAGAACTAGATAGGAATCATATCACTAAAGCTGTAATCTTATTAAGATTTGGGAGCCACTTACCAGTATGAGAGCGGGGGTGCACGAACGTGTGTCCAGACACAAAGCGTCCAGTCGGTATCCAATCCGACGTCTACAAGCCCCGAGTAACGTGTGTGTGACTACAAGTTGCCTCTCCCTTTAAATGCCATGATGGTTTCTTGGAGTGCGACATTCCCGAATGAGCAAACAAAAATGATGCCAGTGAGTGGGTTGGAGTCCTAAAATGCTGTAATCGTGTACACCTATTAACAGAATCAGCAGGACTACCGTATCGAGCTTATAGTCTCTCTCTATATTAAAGCGACTTGTTATATTCTATGCTGGCAAAATGAAAAAGGAGAACGAAGAGGAATGGTGTGAAGTCGAAATAAAAGACAAACTATTTACTTACGCATCCGGGAAGGCTTGATTCATTTCTCGTTTGGTAGCCCTTTGCTTCATGATTCCACCGCCAGTGTGTTGTCGGAAGGGATTACACGCGTGTAGGCTTATTGCCATGATGGGGCACTTCAGATACAGGTTAGCGTGTCACATACCTCTGTCCCTTGGGGGAATACATGCTTGATGTCGACAACACTCTCATGGTTCAAGACGGCAGCCTCGATTGCGATTCATTAACCCACATTCTTTTAGCATGTTGAGGTTTCCGTGAGTTGTGGTAATGAGAAATGTTAACTGTAAAGGGGTTCTGAAATAATGTCAGGGAATTTAAACACTTTTGTTTCCAGGACTTTAGTGATCGACGTCCTAAAAACAGTTTGTTTTTTATTCATTCATGCTGTACGCCGAACTTCAAAGGCATGACCGTGAATATTTCAGGCCACATTACGAAATTAGACTTTATACCAGGTTCAAGAGCTGGAATTCCGACTGGCTTTAATTATTCAAACACCTGTCAGTTCCCTAGCGATGAATAAAAGAATTCCTCAGGTGCAGTTATGCCTTTGATGAGCGGGGGTTCATACCGCCATCTTTCTAAGCATTCTGAAGCTTCATTTTGAATTCTAACATAAAGTCGGATTTGTTTGTCATTCATGAAATGGAGCGAAATTTTCACTAGTGAATGGTAAAACATGTAAAACAAAAGTCAATCCCGTCCAGAAATATGTATACAGAAGTGTAAACCAGAGTTGTATGTTGTCAAAGTGTTCAAAAGTGTACCCTCCTTGGAAATTTTTGCGACTTATTTCTGCAAAATGCAACCGTAATGTAACCGTAATGTGTAATCTTCATGTATATTTCTTTATGAATGTATATGTGAGATTAGTTTCTTGTCACGTCCAGTCGAGAAATGTTGATTTTCATTTCATCAATCCTTGCGTGATTTCTATTCGCGCATCCACGCGTGTCTTTACCATTATCTATCGCTCATCTTTTACAAGTAGGGGTGGCGAAGAGTCATTACCATCATAAAGATATATCTTCCTCAGAGTGGCTGCTCATTTTGCAATAAAACATGAATCAACTGTCTTCCTGTACTTTCAATACCACCCCCGCATTTTGAAATAAGAAGGCATATAACTAATACCCTCTGCGAATATGAAACTATAAACATAAGCAATTCTGTTAATTCGGCCAACTTCCTCATATTGAGGGAATATTTACCATATCATGTTAGCATTCAAAGAGATATCATTCTTGTGGATTTTCTTTCCTTAACATCATTTTATACGTACATAACAGAGGAAGGTAGTCATTTTTCTTCTTTTTTTTTTCTGGGGGAGAGGGGCAATGATGTGATCTAAGTATTTTTTCGTTTTGTTTTGAGGAAGATGAACATGTCGAAGTTATAGAATCATCTGTCAATTTCTTTAGGTGAATTTAAAGGCGGCACTATCTAAGATTGTTGCTGGTCTGGCTGCTGCTCGCCTTCTTCCTCTCTTTTGACAATTATAGTATTTTTCAATGACGCAGATGTCACGTTGTTACTATTTTCAATCTGTCACCCCGTGCCATCATCATTGTTTGTGGGTTGTGATCACCCTGCAGAAGTTAGGAAAACAAGTCAATGGTCAGTCGGGCCTTTTATGTGACCCTGCATTTTCCACAAAGATTCTTCTTTGGTCTGCGAATTTTCACATTGTTTTCTCTCATGACTTTCTGATACAGATGATACGAAGTCACACGTCGATGTTCATCTTCAAACATCCTATATTATATAAATAATTTGTGAGGTCATCTGACACGTATTTACACTTTACTGCTTCTTCGACAATAGTGTGACTCTACTCAAGGGAACCTACTCAGATGATCCTTAATCTTCTGTCATTTTATTTGGCCGAGGATTTTTGGCAACCCCCATGTTAGTCACCTTCAAGACTGCCTGTTTTCGTCTGTTTCTTTGCAGTGGCAGTACGCACTTGTCGTTCGGATAATAATGCCAAGGGCATTGTGAAACATTAATCGGCATACAGGTTCTGACTGCCCTTGGCACTTCCGCTTCGGCGAATTGTGTTGCAGTTTTTACCATTTCCTGCCACCACTTACTTCTTTGTTTCGTTGATGTATCTTGAGATGTACTGTACTCCCACTGCAATCGTAAGTTTTCCGTGGCAAAATACCCTTCTCTATTCGCGCATCCACGCGTGTCTTTACCATTATCTATCGCTCATCTTTTACAAGTAGGGGTGGCGAAGAGTCATTACCATCATAAAGGTATATCTTCCTCAGAGTGGCTGCTCATTTTGCAATAAAACATGAATCAACTCTCTTCCTGTGAGACAGATTCAGTTTTACACGGTGTGACGTCAAAACTAGTTCAAAAGGAATAAGACTGTCATGAGGCTCTATCTTTTGAAGCTTCTTGGAATTACAAAAATCATCACTACATGAACCACATTAGTTCTAAAGTTTATCCGCATCTTATGGCAACGTACTGATACGCCATTTGAATAGTTTACTATAATATTGAAATTCGTGATTGTGCCACTTCATGCCACCTGTTTCTATCAACTCGATGAGGCAATTTTATCCTAGTTGTTATCTTAAGGTGTGGAACCAAAATTGGTAACCGCAATCAAGCTTTGTGGTTGCAGTTGAAAATGCTTGACACCTATTAATCTCTTCATATACCCCCATATTCATATTCTTTTAGAAAGTAATTAGAAACGCAAACTTAAGAATTATTCTACCGAATTATTATCATTGTAATAAAGAGAATTATTTCTCTTTATTACAATGGCATATGTGTTTCATGGGAAAATTGATGTTCCAGACATGCACTTGAAATACCATCATGTGTTATTCGTTTCACAGCATGCAATTCTAAGCAAAATTGATAACCAAACGTATTTTCATGCATGTTCATTACAGCGTACCTGTCTTAAATAAGAAAATGTAACTGGAAGTTTTAACTTCATAAGTCTAAAAGTCTGATATTAATCGAATGCTGTATAATCCCTGTTTCACGTAATCGTGAGCAAGAAATGCAAATGCACTGTTAATGTTGCATATGGGGTGACAAAATGATAACAAAATTGCAACACCACAAATATATTCACCAGACGCAGAATGCTTAAAAGTGAGACCCCACAGAACAAAAGACTTCTATAAAATGACGATTGTCTTTATTGTGTGCTCACTCGTATGCACGAATCAAACCTCACTTTCACACAGAAGTAAGTCAAGTGAATATCCCTGCCAATACCCCTTCCTCAAAGATCCCGCACCCTCATTTTCACATAGAACATCTTGCAGAATGAAGTTATTACGTGTAGCAATACCCCTGCCTAATAATTTTGCTTAAAACTTTTTTCAGAAATAAAGGTATTATTTGATTACGGGAAGTTTTTCTGTTGCGTGTATATCACATGTCATGCCAGGTATGATTATGTTTGTGTAAAAATGTAGATACAAAGCAAAATAAATCAAGCTAAACCAAACCAACTTTCAATACCACCACCGCATTTTGAAATAAGAAGGCATATAACTAATACCCTCTGCGAATATGAAACTGTAAACATAAGCAATTCTGTTAATTCGGCCAACTTCCTTATATTGAGGGAAAATTTACCATTATCATGTTAGCATTCAAAGAGATATCATTCTTGTGGATTTTCTTTCCTTAAAATAATTTTATACGTATATATCAGGGGAAGGTACAGTCGTTTTTCTCTTTTTTTTTCTGGGGGAGAGGGACAATGATGTGATTTAATGTATTTTTTCCTTTTGTTTTGAGGAAGAGGAACACTCGTCGAAGTTAGAATCATCTGTCAATTTCTTTAGGTGAATTTAAAGGCGGCACTATCTAAGATTGTTGCTGGTCTGGCTGCTGCTCGCCTTCTTCCTCTCTTTTGACAATTATTGTAATACTAGTAGTATTTTTCAATGACGCAGATGTCACGTTGTCACTATTTTCAATCTGTCACCCCGTGCCATCATCATTGTTTGTGGGTTGTGATCACCCTGCAGAAGTTAGGAAAACAAGTCAATGGTCAGTCGGGCCTCTTATGTGACCCTGCATTTTTCACAAAGATTCTTCTTTGGTCTGCGAATTTTCACATTGTTTTCTCTCATGACTTTCTGATACAGATGATACGAAGTCACACGTCGATGTTCATCTTCAAACATCCTATATATATATATATATATATATATATATATATAATTTGTGAGGTCATCTGACACGTATTTACACTTACTGCTTCTTCGACAATAGTGTGATTCTACACAAGGGAACCTACTCAAATGATCCTTAATCTTCTGTCATTTTAATTGGCCGAGGATTTTTGGCAACCCCCATGTTAGTCACCTTCAAGAATGCCTGTTTTCGTCTGTTTCTTTGCAGTGGCAGTACGCACTTGTCGTTCGGATAATAATGCCAAGGGCATTGTGAAACATTAATCGGCATACAGGTTCTGACTGCCCTTGGCACTTCCGCGTCGGCGAATTGTGTTGCAGCTTTTACCATTTCCTGCCACCACTTACTTCTTTGTTACGTTGATGTATCTTGAGATGTACTGTACTCCCACTGCAATCGTAGGTTTTTCGTGGCAAAATACCCTTCTCTGATTTTTAATCTCTCTCGAATGTCACAGTCATCACGGTTAAGGTTTTTACAGATTTGTTGCATTTATCCTTTTTGGAGTATTTCCTTCCAGTGACAAATTTGTTTGATCTTTCGATAGAGTAAGATTCCCAACTGATTCGTTTTTCAGTGACAATGCTTTTTGTTTTTAACTTTGTGTGTGTGTGTGTGTGTGTGTGTGTGTGTGTGGGTGTGAGTGTTGTTGTTGATGATGATGATATCAGGTTGAGGGCTTACATCCACACCTGCAAACTCATCTATGACAAAATTTGTACATGTGACTCTAAGCTGATCTCATGAGTATATGCCACAAAATCATTTTGAAACTTAAAACCCTGACTCTCATTAAAGTGCTGAAAACACAAAAGAGCCTCACATCTAATGCAGGAGCAAAAATTCCATTGTTGCAGTCAAAACTATTACAAAATGCCTTTCACTGTATGTATCGTCCTCAGTGAGATCCTGGAATCACTAACTAAAGAACCGAAGTGATGATGTAATTATTTGAGTGAATTTCTATGCAATTTCTATGCAAAATATAAATCTAATGTGTTAAATGAGATGATTTTTGAAACATCCTAATCAATTATAAGTTCAGTAAACAGTAGTTTCAATAATAAGCTCAATAAACAGCAGTTTCCAAAGGAGCAACATTGCATAACCTTAATGTCAGGTAAGACTTGTCCTTGGCACGGTTAAGTCAAATGATAAAAGAGGAAACATCTGCAGTGATAATTAAAATGTTCATTACATATTTTACATGATTTAACTCACAATAACATTGATTATTAAAGAGATATAGGGCTTCTCGGGTCAATGATTTAACCAAAAAAAAAAAAAAAAAAATGTGTTCTGCTGGATGCAATGTAGTTCCGCAAGCTGGTTCTGAGATGTGCGAGGGTCAACCGGCTCTCTCTCAGATGTGTGAGGGTCAGGATGCTGGATCTGAGATGTGTGGAGATTAGCTGGCTCTCAGATGCGTGAGGGTCATCAGGCTGGATCAGAGATGTGTGGAGGTCAGTAGATTGGATCTCGGGTGTGTGATGGTAATTAGAGTGGATCAGAGATGTGTAGAGGTTTATAGCAGGGTATCTCTCAGATGTGTGACGGTCATCGTGCTTGATCAGAGATGTGTGAGTGTCAGCATGCTAGATCTCAGATGTGTGATGGTCAGCATGTTGAATCTAAGATGTGTGGAGGTCAGTAGGCTGGATCAGATGTGTGATGGTCATCAGACTAGATCAGAGATGTGTGGAGGTTTATAGCAGGCTATCTCTCAGATCTCTCAGATGTGTGACGGTCATCGGGCTTGATCAGATATGTGTGATGGTCATCAGGCTAGATCTCAGATGTGTGATGGTCAGCATTTTGGATCTAAGATGTGTGGAGGTCAGCAGGCTGTCTCAGATGTGTGATGGTCATCAGGCTGGCTCAGAGATGTGTGGAGGTTATCAGGCTGGATCAGAGATGTGTGATCATCAGGCTGGATTAGAGATGTGTGAAGGTTTATAGCAGGCACTATCACAGATGCGTGAGGGTCATCAGGCTGGATCAGAGATGTATGGAGGTTGATAGCAGGCACTCTCACAGATGCGTGAAGGTCATCAGGCTGGATCAGAGATGCGCAAGGATCATCGAGCTGGATCAGAGATGCGTGAGGGTCATCAGGCTTGATTAGAGATGTGTGAAGGTTTATAGCAGGCACTATCACAGATGCGTGAGAGTCATCAGGCTGGATCAGAGATGAGTGAGGGTCATCAGGCTGGATCAGAGATGTGTGAGAGTCATCAGGCTTGATCAGAGATATGTGATGGTCAGCATGTTGGATCTAAAATGTCAATTCAATTTTTTCAATTCAATTCAATTTATTTCACATCTTTGAAAAAAAACCCCACAGTGATAGACATATGTATAAAAAAAAAGAAAGACAGTGGAGAACATGGCAAGAATAAGATAGAGAAAAGCAATGACAAGATTTACATGTAATAAATTAAAAAGACAAATACAAACAAGCTAATGAGCTACAACAACAATAACAAACAATACATGAACAAACAACAGGCAATCAATAAAACTTAAAGATACCTCTTAATATATTACATATTATTTTTTATGTAATAAATAAAATTTATACTTCCTTTTAAAATCACTTAAAGTGGAACACTGTTTGAACTTATCTAACATATTATTCCAAAGTACAGGACCTTTGTAAGAAATCACTGTTCTTGAGAATTTATATCTATATAAAGGAATATGCATTTTATGGGAATTTCTAGTAACATACATATTCACATCAAAATTATAAATGAAATAATCATTAAAAGCATAAGGTAATAACTCTTTGGTGAAGGAATACATAAAAGAAGCAATATGAAATTCATTAATACTATAAATATCCAATAGTTGCAACTTTGAAGATAACTCTTTAGTGTGTGCCAAATAATGTGTTTTAGTTATTGTACGTATTGCACGTTTTTGGAGTTTAAAAAGTTTCTGTGTTAAAATACGTTGCACAATTACCCCATACAATATTACAATATGATAAATGTGATAAAATCATACTATTATATATATTCACTAATTTTTTCAAAGGCAATATATGCTTCAAATTATGCAGTACTCCAATTACTCTTAAAATTTTAAAAGAAATATGATTAATATGATCTTTCCAACTTAAGCATTCATCAATAATAACACCCAAAAATTTAATACTTTTGACTCTCAATATCAACATTATTAATCATAATATTGATTAAATTCGCATCAACATTTACATTCCGAGATTTAAAAATCATATAATTTGTCTTTGTATAATTAATCTGTAATTTGTTGGCGAAAAACCATGATTGCACTTTTTGCATTTTAGTATTGATAAGCTCATTAATCGTTACATCTTTTCGAGGTAAAAACAGGCTGGTGTCATCAGCAAATAAAATTACAGATAAAATATCACTTACATATTGCAAATCATTAATATACATTAAAATATTAGTGGTCAAAGATTTGATCCTTGTGGCACACCAACTGGAATATCTCTAGAATGTGAATTAACATTGGTTATACAAACATATTGCTTTCTCTCACTTAAATAACTCTGTAACCATTTCATTGCTATACCCCGTATACCATAAATACTAAGCTTATCAAATGAAATAGAATGATCTATACAATCAAAAGCTTTCGATAAATCCAAAAACACTCGACAACTACTATTGCTTTATCTTCAAAAGCTTTGGCAAGTTTACCTACTAAATCAATTATTGCATGTGATGTACTGCACCCTTTTCTAAAACCAAACTGTCTCCGATATAAAATGTCATGTTTTTGTATAAAACAGATCATTTTTTCATAAACTATTTTTCTTCTAATATTTTACTAAAAATTGATAAAAATAGAGACAGGTCTGTAATCATTTACAGACATTTCATTACCATTCTTAAAAACTGGTATCACTTTGGCGATCTTTAATGCACTTGGAAAAAATACCTTGTTCAATAGACGCATGAAAAATATTGCACAAAGGTGACACAATTGCATCAATAGAAGTTTTTACTACTTTTGTGTTAAATCCATCATACCCTGCTGCTTTATTTACATCTAATTTTAAAAACTACATTTAAAACATCTGAAACTGTTATAGGACTAAAAAACAAAGAATCAGTAACCTTTCCACACATATATTTTTTAAAAGAATCATTTTCAGATATGCTTAACTGTGCATTATCATGAATTTCTTTCCCAATTTTACTAAAGAAATCATTAAACACATTGCATTTATCTTTTTTATTTGTGATTACCTTACCATCAAACTCAATTTCATTTATCGACGCTTTCTCTTTTTTCTTACTCAATATCTCATTTATAACTCTCCAAGTGGTTTTTGCATCATTCATAGCGTGTTTGAATTTAAGATCATAATAATTTCGTTTTGCAGTTCTTATCATATTATTGTCCCCGCCGAACGAGTTCGAGCAGGGGACTATGAAACGGGCTCCGTACGTGTGTGTGTCCGTGTGTCCGTCCGTCCGTCCGTCCGTGTGTCCGTCCGTCCGTGTGTCCGTGTGTGCGTCCGTGTGTGATCAAAATCTTCAATTTGCTACTTCTCTGTCATTTATGAGCCAATTTTGATTCTGTTTGCTTTATATGATAGCACTACATGGGAGCTTTGAAACTTCTACACAGAATTTCAGTCGTGACCTTTGACCTTGACCTTTGACCTATATTGTACATTTTGCTACAAAATGCTACTCCTTCGCCATTTCTAACCCGATTTCGATTCCGTTTGCTTTATGTGATGGCACTAGGTGAGGGCTTCAAAAATTCTACACAGAATTTTGACCTTTGACTTCTTTGACCTTTGACCTTGATTTTTTGACCTATATTGTACATTTTGCTACAAAATGCTACACCTTCGCCATTTCTAACCCGATTTCGATTCCGTTTGCTTTATGTGATGGCACTAGGTGAGGGCTTCAAAACTTCTCCACAGAATTTTGACCTTTGACTTCTTTGACCTTTGACCTTGATTTTTGACCTATATTGTACATTTTGCTACGAAATGCTACTCCTTCGCCATTTTTAACCCGATTTCAATTCCGTTTGCTTTATATGATGGCACTAGTTGAGGGCTTCAAAACTTCTACACAGAATTTTGACCTTTGACTTCTTTGACCTTTGACCTTGATTTTTGACCTATATTGTGCATTTTGCTACAGAATGCTACTCCTTCGCCATTTCTAACCCGATTTCGATTCCGTTTGCTTTATGTGATAGCACTAGGTGAGGGCTTCAAAACTTCTACACAGAATTTTGACCTTTGTCTTCTTTGACCTTTGACCTTGATTTTTGACCTATATTGTACATTGGCTACAAAATGCTACTCCTTCGCCATTTCTAACCCAATTTCGATTCCATTTGCTTTATGTGATGGCACTAGGTGAGGGCTTCAAAACTTCTACACAGAATTTTGACCTTTGACTTCTTTGACCTTTGACCTTGATTTTTTACCTATATTGCACATTTTGTTACAAAATGCTACTTCCGGCGGGGACATATGTTACGCACCGCGTAATTTCTACTTTTCCTTGTTAGCTTTATTTCTATATTGTTTATACACTTTCCTTCTACTATCTATTGTGTTTCGTAAATAATTCTTAAACAAAACATATTTTCATTTACACAATTTTTTTATATCTGCAGTTAACCATGGCTTTCTTTGCATATGTTTTCTTTGTCTAACCTCTATTTCTAGAAAACATTCATTATACAATTCAGAATAAATGTCTATAAATCGGCTATATTTCTCATTTACATCATGTATATCATATAAGAATGTCCAATCAACTGCGTGTAATTTTGAACAAAATTTATACATTTTTTCATCATCTATTTCTCTCTTTTTTTTGTATTCTGCATGAAAGTCGTTCATAACTGCCTTAGAATTAATCAAAATAAATGGTGTCAGATGATCACTGACATCAGAATTATTCCACTCTTTTCTATTTTTTCAGAATAATCAAAATATATTATCCAATATAGTAGCTGAATGAGAAGTTATTCTAGTTGGTTTGAATATTTGAGGTAAATATGAATACGAAGTGAAATTATCTATAAAATCATTCACATACTGACAAACATTTATTTTCATTAAATCCACATTGAAATCTCCCATTATAATATTTTCTTTCCTCTCATTTGATATGGTATTTAAAGAAGCTTGGATATTTTCTACAAAATTTTCAACTGCTGAGGAGGTTTGTACATCACTTCAACAATATAATTTTTTATCTTATCATATACCTCAATAAAATACTTTCGACGACATCATTGCATATATCTAAATCTGTTCTTCTTTTAAATTTAATATTGTTTTGAATAAAAATTCCAGCTCCTCCTCTTTTTCCCTGTCGAGCATTACCAACAAAAGTATACTGTGGGAGAGAAATAAGCTCTTCCTCACCATCTCTCAACCATGTTTCAGTTACTCCTATGATTGACATATCTAACATTTCTACACAGTGACAAAAATTATCAAAATTGCGTTTTAAACTACGACAATTAAAATGAAACAAAGATAATATATTTGAATTCTCAGTTGATTTAACATAATCACAAAATTCGCTGCGAGTATAATAAGCTTTATGAGTTGCAACTTCACTATCAAAATCAGATATAATTATGTGAGTCACATTGTTGAATGTTTCTGTTACAAAGAAAACAATTATCACAATTTATGTTAGAATTTTGCCTGTTACACAAAACACAAACACAAGAAATCGACATTTAATATTCAAACCATGATATGTATACATTAACCAAAACAAAAAACAAAAAGCAAACAAACAAACAAACCTTTAGTTCAGTATAAAAAGGTAAGTTGTACACCAGGTAATGATCAAATATGAAATATAATGAGTGTTTATAAATCACATTGCAATATTTGTGATGGGGTTATGGATTTACAGTTTTTGCAAGTCAGTAATTGAATGTATCCTCTTTTTCACAGTGCCCCCATTCGTCGCTTTGAGCAGCACCAGGATCCTTCTGTCCGTCGACCAAGCTGCGATCACATTGCTGTTTGTTTTGACTAACTCATTTGCTTTTTGGAGCAGATTCCTGTTTGTTGCTGTCAGGTCCTCCTCGATGCCAATATGCTTCCCTTTCAGTCGCTTCCTGTTCCTGATGACAAGATGGCGAACACGGTAGGTAGCAAACTTGACGATGATTGGTCTAGGGGGCTTTGTCTTCTCTCCTCTCTTGACAGGACGTGGAGGACCAATGCGATGAGACCTGTCGATGTCCTCAGGCTTCAACTTCACATTCAGCTCTTTGCTGGCTAGGTCGAGCATCACTTCATCGGTGTCTTCATGATCCGACTCAGGAATGCCGTACAGCCGCAAGCAGTTCCTGCGCGAGTATTGCTCTGCATCGTTCAAGGTGCGCTGCAGATTGGCGATTTCGTCTTTGTTGCGTTCCTGTTCTTTCTGCATCGAAGATATGATGGTGGCTTTTGTCTTGATGTCATTTTCAAGGTCCATGACTCTACTCTCTGTCTGTTCGAGTTGGTCGCGGAGAGTTTGCAACTCCTTTGTCACAGCATCGACAAGAGCAGACTTGAGCAAGTCCCTGAATTGCTGGCTGCTGAAAAAGTCTCTCACTTCTTCACACATCTGTTCACCTAAATCCACTGGATCTGTTGAGTTGGAAGCTATTTTTCTTTCCTTTAGGGGGCATGGTTCAAGCCAACAGATACTGATGAAAAGAACTTGTTAGGAGGATCTGCTGTTGAGCGATCAGTCCACAAAGCTGACAGGTAAGAGGATTACACTATTCGACGGTGGTAGCGATGGAGTTGAACAATTGGTCCCTGGTACAGAAGGTTGCACAAGCACAATACAGGCCTATGGGTCTCAGTATGCACAGTCTGTAGGTAGGTCAGTTGTCAATCTACCAACACCAAAATGTACCTTTAGGACTATGAATCAAACTCTATGAAGTGTTGAGGCGAAGTAGTGTTTCAGAAATACACTCAAAATTCATCAATCACGAAATTTCCTGGTGTGACATACCTCCAAAGGTGTTCTACGCCATTAAAAAGACTCTGTCATCTGGGTATATCCGTTCAGATGTCACAAAATAGCAATTCATAGAGTATATTTTAACAGTTCCTCACAGCTCACAGCTCCTCACAGCTCACAGCTCCTCACAGCTCACAGCTCACCATGTGTCAAGTTCAACAGGCTGGATCTGATAAGTGTGGATTCAGTACTCTGACTGCAGCTATTTGGTTGAAGTTCCTTAGCTAATACTACAGTTGATGATGATTTAAAGGAGGAAATGACTGCTCAAGATACCAGATTATATTACATTTTACATTTTATTCCTAGCAGGAACATCAAATTTTAATCATGAATATGGTATAAGAATAAATGCACTTTCTCTTATGAAAAATAACGACGTTAAAGATTTTAATGTAAGATAATCATTATCTAAATTGTCTTTAACTGGACATAATACAGAATTGGAATTTCAAATAACTCCACTAAGACCTCTAGATCTTATCCATGGACAGTTTGGTTGCAAAGTTTGCATCTAAATGTATCAGAATTTAGTGGCATGTAGATGTTAGGTACCTATTTTTGCAAAAATCTAGAAATCGAAATACCGTATGTGATTTAAACATAAAAAAATAAAACAAAATTTCATCTGTCAGTATACTCTATGAACAAAAGATCATAATGAGATAATGTCGCTCCAGAACTCGAAACTCACTAAGTTTTCAAATCAATTTAAAAAAAAAGACGATATGATACCAGAAAGATCATGTCATGGCACATTCCTGGCGACGACGACAATGGGATAGCCAATTGGCCTATTATATGTCATCTCTAATGCCAGGTTGCAGACAGTTTGATGGCGTCCAGTATGCACGAACGAATAAAGCAGAAGGCATATATGAGATTGAATGAGAGTAAAAGAGGGGGGGGGGGGAGAGAAATTAGAAGTCAGGATATGAGGACGAGTCCAAATACCCTCCTACTCACGTATGAGCCTATGATACGGAACAAATAGACCGGCGGCGTAATCGCCGAACCCTTCGGTCGGATGCGTGAAGGCTTCATTACGTCAAGCAAAATGCTCCGTCACGCTAATATACCTGTCCATTTAAATGTATCTTCGCTTCAAAAAGGCCGCGATATTTCATTGTGCTCAACTAGAGGCACACGTGACATTCCATGCATATCACAATATGTTTGATTATAATGACGCTGGTGGGCGGAGGTTCCGTGTCTGAGCGGCAGCGGCATGACAATTAACGACCTCAGCGTTCTATATTCTCTGGCATATCCTTGTTTGGTGTTCATCGAATATTCGTGTGAGTGCATAAGCTTCACGCAAACATTTGACAGGGTCCCCCCACCCACCCCATTTAGTCTAGCAGCCAGAAAGGGTCCCCGTACACTCCCCCCCCCCCCCTAAAACAAAATTCTACGATATGTTCGAAGATCGTCAGAACCTGTATTTTCCGAATCCGGTTGTCGCCAGCGGAAAAAAAGGTTGCGCGCGCGTCTTATTTGCATATTTCTAAGATGGCCGCCGCCCGTTGCTAGGAGACGGATTATTTTTGAATAACTTTATTTAGGAATAACAAATTACCATAAAAATGGTATCATTTTGAAGAGAATTAAATTTCCTACAAGCTGATACCCCATTTGATGGGATAAATAGTTGTTGTCATGAAATATTAAGGAAGGAATTATGTTTTTTAGCATTTTTCTAAAAAGATACGGAATTTGGTTATAATGTTCTTTTCCATACATCTAATATGCATTTACAAATAACATTTGAAATTTCCTAAAATTATCCCCCAAACATAGCTATTATCATGTGAAAACGGCTTTCCAATACACCAATTCCTTTAAAAGTTACACGACATTAAAAGGGATAAGGTTCAATAGGTTTTACAGCAATATTTAAGGGTTATAATGTCTCCGCGCGCAATTGCGTAGGTTCTGTATGTGGGGTTTGTTGTAGATCACTGCTATCTATTGATCAAATCTCATCGAAATCGGCGAAGAAAGAAAGAAAAATTACACTTTCTATTCCTTATATGAAATAATTTTTTTTTTCTATTCTGTGTTACCAAACTCAATCCATTCAGCTTCCCATATGAACAGTTTCTTGTCTTTTGGATTCCCTCCAAAATCACAACTTATCTGATATTAAAAAGTTAAAGAAAAAAATTTGACGTGACAGTTTCCTCTTATTGGAAGATTAAAGTGAAAAAAAAAAGAAGAATCTTATGCTAAAAGCCCTAAGAAATAAAGAACTTGTTAAATGGCCTTTCAGAGTTTAAAATGAAACATGGCTATCTTATTTTTTCATAACAAAATGAAGGGAAGTATCTGTGTAGTTCATGTCGGCCCATACTGGGTAACTATTCTTCAGAAATGGTCCCCGTGCACCCCCCCCCAAAAAAAAATCTACGATGTGTTTGAAGATCGTCAGAACCTGTATTTTGCGAATCTGCTTGTCGCCAGCGGAAAAAAGGGTTGCGCGTGCGTCTAATTTGCATACTTCTAAGATGGCCGCCGCCCGTTGCTAGGATACGGATTATTTTTGAATAACTTTAGTTAAGAATATCAAATTACCATAAAAATGGTATCATATTAAAGAGAATTAGATTTCCTACAAGTTAATACCCCGTTTTATGTAATAAATAGTTGTTGTTATGAAATACTAAGGAAGGAAGGATTTTTTTTTTTACATTTTTCCCAAGAAATACAGATTTCAGTAATGTTTTTTCCATATACATTTAATTTCTGTTTACAAATAACATCGGAATTTTCCTTAAGTTAAACCCCATAAATAAGTATTATTCTGTGAAAGCGGCTATTCAATACACCAATTTCTCTAAAAGTTACACGACATTAACGGGAAAAGGTTCAATACGGTTATACAGAAATTTAAGGGTAATGTCGACGGCCGCACTTGCGTAACGCGTGTAGTACTGTAATAATCATTGCAAGTATGAGACCCTATCACTTCTTACATCCAAATTATTGATTAAATATCATTAAATCTTGTGGAATATGAAAACAAATTAAATTTTTTATTCGCTATCACCTTTGATCTACTCAGCTTCACTTTTAGTTTACGTCTTTTTTCATCAAATAGAATGAAGGCCTTACGAGAGGTGTAATTTCATGATGGCCGAAACGGGCTTACCTGGATACGGGTTTCCAACATATCGATATTAATCAAACTTCTCTTCATCAACTCTTATTCTTCTGATCATCTTCACACACATACTCACACCTCCAGTATCGCACACAGGCATTCATGCAGGGGAAATGAGCTCAGTCATGAATTTCGTGAATTTATTCAATACGCCATTAATGCATTCATGGAACATCAAACTCGAATGCTTTATTTAGATGTCGAAATAAGAGTTACATGTATACCGCACAAGCGAAATATTTCTCACCATGCTCTAGCATGAAATCAATTTATTTTTTGTAAGATAAGATCGCACATACGTGTTCTCATTCTTTGGTGGTTCGCCTGATGGTTTTTAAACATATTGCTCATACATTTATTATTGCCAAGAAACTAATAGATAGATTACAAATACCAAGGAATGGCATTGATAAAAACGAATAGTTGCAAGTCAAATCCAGTCGCTTTCAAATTCTGTGGGTTTTTTTTTTATAAGAAATGATTTCATGCACTTAACTTTATTACATGGGTTGATTTAAATGCAATACAACGTAAACTTGGTTGTTAAATCCGTTAGGAGTGACTAATAATCAATATTATACAAAAATGAGAGAGAGAGAGAGAGAGAAAAAAAATGTTATGGTTAAGTAGACCTTAATGCATGGATCTATAAAACATGAGGGAAATGTCTGAGGGAACATTAACTATGCATGCGTGTATGTATGTGTGCATGTATATACTATAACTATGTATATATAATATATCTATATATATATATATATATATATATATCACGTTTATATTTATGCAGGTTTGTATACTTTTGTGTTGTGTGTGTTTGTGTTCAAGGATGTATGTGTATGACTAATGTGTTAAACATTAGACATATTCAGAGTGTAAATGTTTAACCACAACGAATACAATATTTTCATGTTTTCCACAGAAATTAGTTGCTAAAATGATTTGAAGTGCATCTGCTATCGGCGCAGCTGACGTGCAATCCACTTTTAGAGCGCATGTAAATTCCGCTGGAATAACATTTTAACTCATGCATGAATTAAATACACCATCCAATGTTTTCAGATATCCATGCCCTACTCGTCCTTTTTAGATAGAGTAACTATAAATGTGCATTATCGATACCCAAAAGATTATTGACATTGCACGTTAAACCTTTCACTAGGTTGCCATTGTCGCGAGTCTCGATATGCTAATACATGTATACTATCTACCACAAATCGATTCTTAGTCTACGAGTGACCGTGGTGATCTTATCATGGCTTATCACATCTTGAGGTCTATGGTGGTAATCGTGTTGATCGTAGAAGAATTATTGGACTGTTCGAAAAATTACTACGATCAACACAATGTCTTTGACTGACATCAAGATTTGATTATCTGATGATCAGCACGATTAGTCCCCGAGTAAGACCACGATTTCGGGCGAATCGAGAAAGTGGACCCAGCTTAGTGAATTCCACGAGAGTGGTAACGTACCATAAGGATAATCAACACGACAGTTTCAATACCGTACATAATATTATCAATATTTACATATCTTCAAAGATTACTTCACCTATGTAATCTAGATTCTTTTGTATGCCTCCGCCAAGAAGTGGTGCCGGAGGCATTATGTTTTCGGGTTGTCCGTCCTTCCGTCCGTCCTTCTCTCCGTCCGTAATGAATTTTGCGGACAGCGTAACAAAAAAAAAAAAAAAAAAAAAAAAAAAAACCCTGAAATTTGGCATGTATGTGTATTGGGGGTGAAATTCTGCCTATCAACTTTTGGGTGCACATGCTCAAGGTCAAAAGTCAAAAGGTCGAGGTCAAATGCTTAAAATTTCACTATTTCCCTCATATCTCTGCAATGCCTAAAGATATTTTCTTGAAACTTAGTGTATACAGGTATTACCCAGTTAAAATTCACTGGTAAAAGTTTGGGGTGATAAGGTTAAGGTCAAATGTGAAAAGGTCAAGTGAAAATGTTAAAATTTTACTTTTTTTCTCTGTATCTTGGATATTGTTCAAGGTATCTTCATGGAACATAGTATATATTATGCATGTACTGACTGGAAGTGATTATCTAGGGAATTTGGGGTTCATGGGGTCAAAGGTCAAGGGCAACACTTCAAAATTTTACTATTTCCCTCATATTTATGCAATGCCAGCAGGACTTTTTTTAAAACTTGGTGTATGCATGTATAACCCAAAATAGAGATTCTCTGGCAATTTCTTTTTTTTTTTTGCCAAAAAGGTCAAAGATCAAAGATCAAGAGAAAGTGCTGAACTTGCTTCTTCCTCCATGTCTCGGAAGTGGCTCATGGCATCTTGAAACTTAGTACATATTTATGCATGTTCTGCCTGACAGTGATTCTCTTATGAATTTTAGGGTCAAAGGCCAGATGAAAATGGTAACAATTTATTACTCAATACAAAAATTGCACTTTTTCTCCATACCTTGAAAATTACTTAATGCATAAACTTATGAAAGGGCCAAAGTCAAGTTTAAGTCCTAAAATCCCCAAATACATGCTCTCTTATTCATCCAATTAGACCTAGGTCAAGGAAGGTGACCATTTTGAATTTTGAATGGAAACAATGTCATTATCGTTTTCAAATTCCCAGTAACAGGGCATTTAATCTTGTTGCTTTCGCGTGGCCTTTCTTTCTATAATATACAAGAAGTAAATTTGTTATTGCTTTCAGCAATAACAAATTTGGGCCCGTTTATCTATATCATGACGAACCTCCGGAATAACGAACCTTTGGGGAAAAAAATTAACCTTCGGAATAATAAACTGTGACCAATATTGTTATATTGTACAAGCTTTAACGCCGACATCTATTAACCTACTATATTACTACTTTCACTCTTTGAAAGGAAACAACCAACGACACAACAGGAATGGAAACAATGTCATTATCGTTTTCAAATTCCCAGTAACAGGGCATTTAATCTTGTTACTTTCGCGTGGCCTTTCTTTCTATAATATACAAGAAGTAAATTTATTATTGCTTTCAGCAATAACAAATTTGGGCCCGTTTATCTATATCATGACGAACCTCCGGAATAACGAACCTTTGGGGGAAAAAAATGAACCTTCGGAATAATAAACTGTGACCAATATTGTTATATTGTACAAGCTTTAACGCCGACATCTATTAACCTACTACTACTTTCACTCTTTGAAAGGAAACACGCCAACAACAAACGACAAAACAGGAATGGAAACAATATCATTATTGTTTTCAAATTCCCAGTAACAGAGCATTAATCTTGTTACTTTCGCGTGGCCATTCTTTCTATAATATACAAGAAGTAAATTTGTTATTGCTTTCAGCCGGCAGCATAGCTTTCGATGGTTTGTGATATCATTGGAATTAAAACATTGAGCTCTCCATAGCTGACAATTATATTGTAAAGTAGTAGCCCGCCAAAGTTGGATTACCTTTTTTTTTTTTTTGATACGCACTGTATAACCTGAAAAAAAACAAAACAGATTTATTGGGTTTTTATCAATTGTACATTATAGCCACTCATATAATGATGTATTGTTTGAGTTAGTCTTCGTACACCACTTAATTACCAACTGCTAATAATAGTCGTAATCTTCGTTGTAATATTAAACTAGAAATGTCGCTATGACGACTGGTATGCCTCCGCCATAATGCATGATTCTCCTAATAGGTCTATAGTACATGTGGACAATGTGTGATTACATTTTCACAAAACTGGCAAAATATTGTAATGGCATGTTTGTCACAAATGTGTTGAATGGTCACCTTCCTTGACCTAGGTTTAATTGGATGAATAGGAGAGCATGTATTTCACTTGATCTTTGACCTTTGACCTATCGTAGATTTTTTTTTTTTTTGGGGGGGGGGGGTGCACGGGGACCATTTCTGAAGAATTTATGATGTAACCCAGTATGGGCCGACATGAACTACACAGATACTTCCCTTCATTTTGTTATGAAAAAATAAGATAGCCATGTTTCATTTTAAACTCTGAAAGGCCATTTAACAAGTTCTTTATTTCTTAGGGCTTTTAGCATAAGATTCTTCTTTTTTTTTTTTCACTTTAATCTTCCAATAAGAGGAAACTGTCACGTAAATGTTTTTTCTTTAACTTTTTAATATCAGATAAGTTGTGATTAATTTCACGTTCTTGGAGGGAATCCAAAAAGACAAGAAACTGTTCATATGGGAAGCTGAATGGATTGAGTTTGGTAACACAGAATAGAAAAAAAAAAACATTTTTATTTCATATAAGGAATAGAAAGTGTAATTTTTCTTTCTTTCTTCGCCGATTTCGATGAGATTTGATCAATAGATAGCAGTGATCTACAACAAACCCCACATACAGAACCTACGCAATTGCGCGCGGAGACATTATAACCCTAAGATATTGCTGTAAAACCTATTGAACCATATCCCCTTTAATGTCGTGTAACTTTTAAAGGAATTGATGTATTGGAAAGCCGTTTTCACATGATAATAGCTATGTTTGGGGGATAATTATAGGAAAATTCAAATGTTATTTGTAAATACATATTAAATGTATGGAAGAGAACATTATAACCAAATTCCGGATCTTTTTAGAAAAATGCTAAAAAACATAATTCCTTCCTTAATATTTCATGACAACATCTATTTATCCCATCACATGGGGTATCAGCTAGTAGGAAATTTAATTCTCTTCAAAATTATACTATTTTTATGGTAATTTGTTATTCCTAACTAAAGTTATTCAAAAATAATCCGTCTCCTAGCAACGGGCGGCGCCCATCTTAGAAATATGCAAATTAGACGCGCGCGCAACCTTTTTTTTTCCACTGGCGACAACCGGATTCGGAACATACAGGTTCTGACGATCTTCGAACATATCGTAGAATTTTGTTTTAGGGGGGTGCACGGGGACCCTTTCTGGCTGCTAGACTAATTGATAATAACCCCAATTTCCCTATTCATTCTCCTACCCCCGCCTGAAATTTTGTATGAAAACGTTGCTGATATGATGCATTGTTATTTTCGATTGCTTCTTTAGATTGCTTTGTTCAAATATTAAGGTAATGCTGAGTTGTTTTCCGAAGTGAAAAGGCAAGCTTGTTCATTTCAATTTAAAGCAAGTGCACCTCTTACCCACAGTCCGATCACATTCCACTTATGTAAACGCATATGGAATTTTATACGATTAATCTACTTTAAGGCAACTTCTCATATTCCCAAGTGCAATTTACCAAGGACATGGTCATAATCACTGCTATTGAAATCCTTATTTTCCGTTATCATTCTCTCTATTTTCTTAGCGGAATCCACACTTTACAAACAAATCTATGGATAGGACTCGAGTTTTCACGAAAATTTCAATTTCATTTAGAAAGCGAGTTTATTTTAGATTGGGAATAAGGGCAAGAGGGTGGGGGCAACGATGGAGGACCACCTCAGCTCGTCCGCGTCCCCGTGCAGCCTCCTCTATTACTGGTTTACATTGCGTTGTTGCTTATAGGTATAGTGTATACCATTCGGAGCAATGATTTAAAGGGGATGGCTAGTAACTGATCATTGGGAATCAGTGGGAATGCTGGGGATGATTGTTCCAATCCCTGTGGGATTCATTTAAGAATATATTATATATCTGTTGTGTGAAAATTATTTGCTTCAGAATGGTCTCATATTCAAGTAATGTGCAGGTTAGCATGCCTTTACATAGTGTCGGGGCGATCGTTAACGATCGCCCCAACACTGTACAGGCATGCTAATCTGGAATTACTTAGATTTGTTGCAACAGGCATGCTAACCTGGAATCATTAGGCGTTTTCACATCAGCCTGATGTTTCGAAATAGCGCGCTATTTTCTGACTTGGGAAACTAACCCGATCACGAAATAGCGCGATATTTGATAATGTGAATACATCACCTAACGGGATAATTGTATCGCTCTGAACGAAAAAATTTCTCGAGTTCAACTCGGGAAATTTTGAAATAGCAGGATAATTAATGTTCGGGCTGATGTGAACAGGAAATGACATAGCGCGCTAATTTGCGATCGCGAAAAATATCTCGAGCTTGGATTTTTATCGGGCTGATGTGAAAACGCCTATTGAGATTTTTTGCAACCGTTCACACGCTCCAAATTAGCGGGATAGCGATCGCGCTTGGAATCTCGAGTTTTTTGCAACCGTTCATACGTAAAGAATTATCCCGCTAATTGCCGATTGAGATAACAGCCAAACCTGCAAACTGGGTCACACAGCGCCCTTCTCTATCACTGCTTGTGTATGTAGGACGGTTGTATCACAAAACATCTCATTACCCTATAAAATTTTGCAATAAAGTCTTCAATAGAAGGAGATATCACTATTTTTCTCACTACACCATAACTGTATATAGGCGGTTTAATCTAGAAACAATCTTATTATACCCCCACCACACGTAGTGTGAAGGGGGTATATAGGAATCACCGTGATGTTGGTCGGGCGGGCGGGCGGTCGGTCTGTCGGTCTGTTGCAAAATCTTGCGTCGCGAACTCCTACAGTTTTAAAGCAATTTGAATGAAACTTAGGGTAAATGATGATATTGAGGTATTAATGTGCAAGTCATGTTTTTTTTTTGTGTGTGTTTGTCGGACAATGCGTTGCCATGGTAACCATAATTTTACCAAAACCTTGTGGATTGAATAACTTCCATAGTATTTAAGCAATCAATTTCAAAATTGGTATCTATGATGATCTAAAGGTGTAGTTATGCAAGACACTCTTTGTGTTTGTACTTGAAAAAGCGTTGCCAGGGTAACCGCATGTTTTCTTCGAAATCTTGTGGAGTGAACAACTTCCACAGTTTTGAAGCAATTGAAATCAAATTTGGTAGCTATTATGGCCTTGAGGCATAGATGTGGGACACATAATGTTTGTGTTTGTCGGACAAAGCGTTGCCATGGTAACCATAAATTTTTACCAAAACCTTGTGGATTGAATAACTTCCACATCATTCAAGCAATTAAGGTCAAATTTAGTATGTATGATGATCGGGAGGTGTAGTTATGCAAGACACTCTTTGTTTTTGTACTTGAAAAAGCATTGCCATGGTAACCGCATGTTTTCTTCGAAATCTTGTGGAGTGAACAACTTCCACAGTTTTGAAGCAATTGAAATCAAATTTGGTAGCTATTATGGCCTTGAGGCATAGATGTGGGACACATAATGCTTGTGTTTGTCGGACAAAGCGTTGCCATGGTAACCATAATTTTTTACCAAAACCTTGTGGATTGAATAACTTCCACATCATTCAAGCAATTAAGGTCAAATTTAGTATGTATGATGATCGGGAGGTGTAGTTATGCAAGACACCAATGTGTTGATATAAGAAAAATGTGTTGCCATGGAAACCACTCATTTTTGTATCAAATTGAACCATTTAATCTACGAAGGTGAAATTTGGTGTATATGATGCTCTTTAAGTGTAGTTTTGCAAAATGCCCTTTGTATTTGTATCGGACAATGCGTTGCCATGGTAACCGCATTTTTTTAAAATCCTGTGGAGTGAACTTCTTCCACAGTTTTCAAGCAATTGAAACCAAAGTTGGTAGGCATTATGGCCCTGAGGTATAGATGTGGAACACATAATTTTTGTGATTGTCACACAAACCGTTGCCATGGTAACCACAATTTTACCAAAAACCTTGCAGATTGAATAACTTTTCCATCATTCAAGCAAAGTCAAATTTAGTATGTATCATGATCTAGAAGTGTAGTTTTGCAAGATACCAATGTGTTAGTTTAAGGAAAATGTGTTGCCATGGTAACCACTCATTTTTGTATCAAAATAATCCATTCAAGCTATGAAGGTCAAATATGGTGTGTATGATGGTCTTTAAGTGTAGTTAGGCAAAATGTACTTGTGTTTGTATCAGACAATGCATTACCATGGTAACCACACTTTTTACCCAAACCTTGAGGAACTCAGTGTCAACTCTGTAATTGTACAGTAAACTAAAATTCTGTTTCCAATTCGACAAGTGCACAAACTTGGTATTAACGTCATTGCCCTCATGACATCACATACTATAAAGCAACACTAGGGGCGGGGGTATTAATCACCTTCAGTGATAATTCTAGTTGTAACTATATAATTGTTCACATTTTGTATAATTAACAATACTTGCATTGATTATCCTGATTACAATTTTTACATTGACTGTTCTATCCGTATATTGTAGCTCACAATTTAGAACTATTCTGAAGCACTAAAGCTGGGTTTTTATTTCATCTGCAAATGGTAAATAATGCATTTCATGTATTGCTTTTATGTAGCCTTTAATCGTTTGTTTGTTTGTTTGTTTGTTCTGCGAGAGAGTAAAAATGCCATGGGCTGATACGATGCTCACACGTAAGACATCGGGAATAAGGGCAAGGGGGCCCAATCAATGGAAGAGGACCACCTGAGCCCGTCCCTATGCAGCCTCCTCTTTAACTGGTTTACTTATCATGCTTATAGTACACTCTGTTGTTGCTTAATCGAAATTCAAGACAGGTATATTCTTAAAAATGGAAAGGGAGCAGGATTGCGAATGTTTCAATATATGCCTCATATAATTCTCATATGAAATTCAATGAAGGTTCAATTCAATGAAGGTTTATTGACAATAAAAAAGAACATGCAGCTCAAAAGCTGAAATTGTTTGTGAAATTTGTGAAATTGGCTATCGATAGGAATCGAATTGACGGAAACACTGTACAAACGATATGACGGAAACCTGTACAAACAGATAAAACATTGATATTTAACCCGGCCTAAAATCCCTGAATTTTGAACCAAGGCCCTAAAATTCCCATGGGAATTATCAACAAACAGTACATGCACAAATATTTCCTTTTTCGCTGATTAAAACCTTTGACCGCTTAACCCTCAATAAAAATGCATGTATCAAAATCATCAATAATGGAGTACGAATACTGAAAAATATTGCACATGTAAAGAAACAAATGATTGCAAAAATCATTGAGCAACTGAACTGAGCAGGGAGTAATTAAATTTCTGAACAATAAAATAATTGGGCTTAATTATCGATATGCATCATAAACACAATCATATGAATGTAAGCAAACTCAAGGCGCCGTTATGGCACAACATGTGGTTCACAAAACAAGTCTAAAGCACATCTCAAATATAAAACAATATTTCAACGCAATTGACAAAACATTAAAAATACAGTGTATTTATCACAAAGGTATTGAGTGCTACCCACCCCCCACCCACTAAGTCCAAATCAATGAACATCCAAATTATTAAATAAAAAAATAAGTTATCTAAAAATCCAAAAAGTTTCAACTTACACCGAACCTATCACAAATCCATGCATCAAAACATAAGAGAAAAAAAATCAGCACCAAACAACAAACTTATAGCATCCAGCCTGACCCTTGACCCTTGACCTTTGACCCCACGCCCTCAAAACTCTCAAGAGAATCATTGATGGGCAGAGATATGCACTTCAAATTGACCTTGATCTTTTGGACATGACAAAATACGCATGAAATTTACTATCAAAAACACAAAGAGAATACTTTACAAAAGGTCAGGAATATTGCACATTGATGAGTAGAAAAGTCTACAAGCCATTGAGTAGCCTCACTAAGCAAGGGATTGTTGAGTTTCTGAAACGTTGTGTTCTGGTTCGGGGGATGTCGATATTTAACGAGTTCCTAAGGCTACGAGTTATGAGTTGGGAACGTTGAGGAGGAAGCATGTCACGGTGACGGGTAGAGCGAAGGAGGGATTTTCCAAAACTCGTGAGAAGGGAACTCCTTCTTTCAGATAATGACTCGATGTTCATATCGCGGAGAGCATCATTATAGGGGAGATATAAGGGGTAACTGATGAGGCGGAGAGCTCTCCTCTGCACCTTTTCCAACGCTTGTGACTGCTCCTGAGTCAGGTTGGTGCACCACACTGGGGCAGCAAATTCAAGAAGGGGGCGGATATACACGGTGTACACAAACAACAGATCATTATGGGTAACTCCGTTTCTCCTGAGTGAGCACAAAATGTAAAGTCTCCGAGAGGCGCGCGAGATCATTTCCCGTACTTGACTATCCCATCTCAGGTCTGATCGGATGGTAACGCCAAGAATGCGCATGGAGGATACGACTTCAATCGGGTTGTTTTCAATAGTAATGACCGGAGGGGGGACGTGATTACGCAAGAAGGTGAAGTGCATCAATTTGCATTTTTCAGGCTTGGGTTTCATGTAGTTAGCATTGCTCCATTCACAAACAGATTCAATATGAGATTGCAAATTGTTGTGGCCTGCTTTGTGAGAGATTTCGACTATGCTCAGGTCGTCGACATACTTCCATCTATTGTCCGCTGTCAGGGCGAGGTCATTGACCATGATCAGAAAGATAATCGGGCCAAGTTTTGTCCCTTGGGGGACTCCGCACGTTAGTGATTCCGAAGATGACGTAGTACCCTTGTAGAGCACTGTCTGCGAGCGATTGGACAGGAAGCTGCAGATTGTAGGAATAATCGATGGGTTCACTTCAAGATCGATCATCTTTCTGACAGCTGTCGTATGGTCAACTAAGTCGAAAGCTTTTGTAAAATCAATGGCACAAAGATCGGCGTAGTGACCTGGTTTGTCAAGGCCTTTGTAGATTGTATCAAGCATGCTTATCAGGTAATGGCATACTGAGCTGCCTTTCATGTTTCCAAACTGACGAGGATCGATTACATGCGCGATATCAGACATAACCCATTGCGCGAGGAAACCCTCAAAGATGCGAGCTATTATCGGAGTGATCGAGATAGGACGAAGTTGACTGAACTCAACAACTGGAGTTGTCTTAGGCACCGGGCATACGGATGCTGTTTTCCAGGTATCAGGAAAATACCCAGACGTAAGGCATTCGTTGAACAGATTGGTCAAAGGAATTGATAATTCGTAGGCAAATTCCTTCAGCAGGCGTGTGGGCAAGTCAGATGGATGGCCAGCCTTGGATGCATTCAGACGCCGAAGTCGGTTGTAGACATCTCGTCGCTCTATGGTTGGGGGAGGCCAAGCTGGGAGATAGGCCGGTAGCTCCGAGAAGTTGCAACTGGGAAGCTGTCTACAGATGTCGGCAAAGTAAGTGTTCAAACGATTGGCAGTTATAAGACGAGAGATATCAGGATCTATTTCAAACTGGGGTCGCTTTTTAAGGCCAGAAAGACTTCTGATCTGTTTATGCCATTTCCCTGGTTCGGTCTCTTTTAATTGTTGGACTTTTTTGCAGTAGAAAAGCCGTTTAGCTATTTTGATTTTCCTTTGGACATCGTTTCTCAAGTTCTTGTAGACTGACATGTCCCCACACTTGAAGGCAGAATTACGAGCTGAAATGAGGGAACGAATGGTGTTGGTCATCCATGCTTTATCAGCTACTCTACGTTTGACAGTCACTCTGTGGAAATGGGATCTATACTGGTCAGAGAGAAGTTGTCGGAAAAAGTCAATTTTGGTGTCGACATCAGGTAGGGTATTGATAACTGACCAGTCCATCTCAGTTACCCACTGTCCGAAGGATCTGACAGCGGAATCTCGGTAAGGTCGATAGGTAAATTGAACAGATTGGCGGCAGGCATGATCATGAATAGACTTGAGAGAAATAAGTGAGTGGTCACTGTTGGCAATAGGAGCACATATAACTGGTTCATGGTACTCACAGGCAATGTCAGTGAAGATCTTGTCCAGTATTGCAGTTCCCCTTGTTGGGTTCGTGACAATCTGGGCCAGTGCGGTATGTTGCTCCAAGGGTGACGCATCGAGATCGTTGAAATCACCGGTAATGAGTAACGAAGCACTGTCTGACATTGCTCTGATAGAATCAACAGTGTCAATCAGGTGGTTACAGAGCTCCTCTCTATGTTCCGATCGCGGCGGTGAGTACACAACAGCAACGTAGATGTGATTGCGCAACCGGAACTGACTGGAGGATTTTAGTTTGATCCATAGTACTTCAAGGTAGATAGGGACGCAATCAATGAAAACTTCTGTTGCAGATAGATCATTGCGAACATATAAACAAACTCCCCCACCAGGACGATCGGGGCGATCTCGATGAAACAGGTTGTATCCAGGGAGTTCACATGCAGATGCAGATTTGTCCATGGAAAACCATGTCTCAGTAACAGCTATTAACGGAACATCCTTGTGCTGAGATCGCAACGTGGCTTCAAGGTCATCGATCTTGTTATTGAGTGACCTGGCATTGAAGACAATCAGTGATGGCGATACCGGTGCCTGTATCGTTGCTGGTATAGGTTGACGTAAATTATGCATATTGACTCCCTGTCTGCCAAAGTGTAACTTTCTATCATGTTCAGGGGTAATGATGACACTTATCTTCCTTTGCTTCCTCTTACCTGCTCGCTTACCTCGATGTGTGCGTTTATTTGCATTTATTCCCAGTTCACATACAACATTCCATGCCTTTTCGGGTAGTGGTCCATATGGAATATGTGCATTCATTCCATTATGTGTCCAGAAGCTGACATCATTGACAGAAAGGTGGCATTTCAAAAGGTTATTCTGGTCATGGAGAGACGTACAGGAAAAAATACTCTGTCCACACTGTGTACTGACCAGCAAAGCATTCCTTTTGATGTCGCGTTTCTCAGCTGAGTTGGCAGGACCCGGGTTTTGCTCAATGTCACCACATTGTAAGATAAGTTGAAACGTTGATTCTGCGTTGGCGTAGTACAAAATACGAGATCCACAGATCTTGCGACTTGAATGCAGAAAGTTGTGTAGTGTGGGGTTGAGAATACCGTGATAGCCATCTAGGTCACTGCAGATTCCACCGCTAATAAATATTACTGTACACATTGTTACCCATTTTCATCCATGAAGCCATTATCGTTCATTGTTCAAACCCCTTCCAGCCCTTGTCATCAGCTGTTGTGATAGAGTTGAATTTTAATTATGTAAGCATTTATATCCATGCTGATCTGTATCTTGTCAAAGACGTGATTATTACAACGTAAAATGGAAAAGACTTGTTATCAATATGAGACTTGCATTTTGTATTTCTTGTATATAGGCTGGTTAACACATCAGTCTCCGTTTCCCCCTCCCATATAATGAATATATCACGATGTATTTAGCTGTGCAATCTTTAAACTAGCTTTTTTAGTTACCAGCGATGTCCCATATAAGAAAGGATGGGGGATCGGTATAATGTTATTTGCTGCAAATAATGTATTTCTATAAAGTGATATCCATCTTCTTGGGTTTCTTTTTTTTTTTCTGCGTCTATCACCCAGAAACTTCGGCAACAGCAGGCTGAGTTGTCTAGACACAACTACGGTTTCCTCAAAAACCCCAGTCTTCTTGACAAACAATACTACCCGTTCGACAGCATTCAAGAGCTGAGAAAATCAGTTCTGAAACGCCTATGTGACTCCCTCGACAGAGCGAACGCATTCGGACCTGACCAGCCGGAGCCTCCGGGTCACCTTCTCGTAGATGATGTCCACGACTTGATCTTTTGTCAGGCTAGTGAACATACTCCCCTCGACGTCCGTTCTTGCATTTTTTTTTTTTTTTTTTTTTTTTTTTACAAAATGACATGGGTGGTTATTAAATATTAATTTCTTCTTTAATCCTTACTGTACAGGGGTCCCTGTTTCTTTTTCTTTTCTTTTTTTTTTCTAGCTCAACGATAGTCTGTGGTTAAGTTGACTTCAATAACTAAAAAGGAAAATCAAACAGAACTGTGGAAGTTTCAATAAAATCTGTTTTCGCGGAACAGCGAGATTGGATGAAATAATAATGAAATTCCCATAAGCCTGAAATTGACTTGCATGATTATACAGGTTTTCTCTTGCATAATATTTCTACATTCAGTGAAATACGAAAGGTGTTAATTGTATCTCTCGCGTATCACATTTAAGACTTTAAAGAGCCGTTGAGTGTTTTCTTCTGCTAAAAATCCAAAATAAATAATATTTATTTGGCTATATTATGGCTATATTATAGCCATGTTTGCCCACTATACAAGAGCCGAGGTATGCGAAGAATGAAGGCGGATGTTAGGCCATCTGATCCCGAAGAGGACCGTTAGTTTTGAGGCAGGCATCATTTTCGTCGACAGGGTGGAAATATCGAGAGCTATCATTATGACTATGTAACTCTCCAGGCCCGTAGCCAGGGGGGGTGCGTCGGGTGCGTACGCACCCCCCCAAATTCTGAAAGGTCCACTTTTTCATAATAACGGTTTTTAGCAATTCTCAAGATAACAATCCAAATAAATATAAAGACACATTATTATGCTACATAAATGTGGAAGAGTACGTTTAACAATGTTAAAAATAATTGTACGAAACCCTTTGGTTGTATGAACCATCGGATCGTCCCCATGCACACAAACACAAATGTTATGTATCAATTTGTGCATTTTCTCATGTTGTGACAGTTCTATTGGTTCTCATTTTAAAGTGAGCCAAAACCTAAAAAAATTTTCACTTATAATTTCCAAAGAGTATTATACAGGCACGCAAACTCATTTTAGTTGTGTATTTCATTTAAATGTAATGGATAAGAGGGTATGAGAGAGAATGGAAAGTGCTGAGCTATGAAGTAAAATGGTAAAGTAAAAAGTTTGTCAGATAGTATTACAAAAGAAACTCATTCTTTTTTGTTTGTTTATTTTATCATTATTTACTTATCTCTCTTCTAACTTAAAGGTAGTGGATATCTTTGCATCCAGTGGCGTATCTAGGGGGGGGGGGCAAGGGGGGAACGTGCCCCGGGCGCCACTCCTTGGGGCGCAAAAAAACGAAAAAAAAAAAACGAAGAAGACGAAGAAAAAAAAAACGAAGAAGAAGAAGAAAAAAAGAAAAGAAAAAGAAGAAGAAGAAGAAGAAGAAAAAAAAAAAACTCGCCCGGAAGGGGGAGGGAGAATGGTAAGGGGGGGGGGGGGGGGGGCAGAAAACCAAATCAAGCAAGATAAAAACAAAACATGATGACGCGGACAAAACGACAATGTTTATTGTATTCACACAAACATTCTATGTTCTGTGAGCTGAAATACAAAAATTTTCGGCTCGCTCGCTGCGCTCGCTCGCCAAAATTTGTATAAAAAAGAAGGTAAGAACAAAACGTGATGATGACAAAATGGCAGTGTCTATTTTGTTCACACATGTCATTTTATATTTAGCAGGCAAAATGTTTCACGGAGCAGCGGCTGCAATTTCATTCCTTCTGAAGCGATCGCCCATTGGATCAAAAGAGGGCGTCAACGGTTTCGAACATACGGGGGGGGGGGCGCAAAAAACAATAACAAATCAAACTAGATAAGAGCAAAACGTGATGATGACGCGGAAATATACAAATTTCGGCTCACTCGCTCGTACTAATTTAGAGTATTTTTTCAAGTCCTCAGTTTGTTGGTATAAATCGTTATCTATAAGGCCGTCACTATATTTTGATTAGAATTGTAAGATTTAATAAGCAAAAAATGAGACAAGAGTTTCATGATTTGTAAGCTGAAATACAAAAATTTTCTGCTCGCTCGCTGCGCTCGCTCGCCAAAATTTGTATAAAAAAAAGAGAAGAAGATAAGAACAAAACGTGACGATGACGCGGACAAAATGATAATATCTATTGTGTTCACTCATGTCATTTTATATTTAGCAGGAAAAATATTACACGGAGCAGCGACTGCAATTTCATTCGTTCTGAAGCGATCGCCGATTGGATCAAAAGAGGACGCCAACGGTTTCGAACATACGGGGAAGGGGGGCGCAAGAAATAAATCAAAAAAGATAAGAAAAAAACGTAATGATGACGCAGAAATATACAAATTTCGGCTCACTCGCTCGTACTAATTTAGAGTATTTTTTCAAGTCCTCAGTTTGTTGGTATAAATCGTTATCTATAAGGTCGTCACTATAATTGTGAGATTTAATAAGCAAAAAATGACAAGAATTCCATGTTTTGTAAGCTGAAATACAAAAATTTTCGGCTCGCTCGCTGCGCTCGCTCGCCAAAATTTATATAAAAAAAAATATAAGAACAATACGTGATGATGACGAGGACATTTACAAATGTCAGCACACTCGCGCGCACTAATTTAGAGTATTTTTTTTAAGTCCTCAGTTCTTTTGGTATAAATCGATATCTATAAGGCTGTCACTATATCTTGATTAGAATTGTAAGATTTGGTAAGCAAAAAATGACAAAAATTCCATGTTTTGTAAGCTGATATACAAAAATTTTCGGCTCGCTCGCCAAAATCTATCAAAATTCATTACATTTAAATCACCCTCAAAAAGATCCCTTTTAAGTGCTTGAAAAGCATCATGCGGACTTTGTTTAAAGTCCCTACCGGGATGGGGTAGGGGTTGAACACTTTTTTTCAGAAATTAGGGGCGCAATTTTCGTGCTTGCCCCGGGCGCCGTTTTCCCTAGATACGCCACTGTTTGCAGCCCAAATTCGAAAATGCCCAGAGACAGCAGCTAGTAACCAAATAACCTACTATAATTTAATAGATAAGAAATAACCATTCCAGTATGTATCTTAGTGTGCACAGTAAGACAGATCAAATCAAATAGGAAAACATCTGAGCACTAAGCCTGAGGTCTGAATTTGCACTCAACTTCTTCCAATGGCTAACGGATGTTTAATTTTTGAATTTCACTGACCTCCAAATTTCACAAAGAAAACCTTCTTAGCATGATGATTATGGTTAATATGACATTTGACTGATATTGGAGATGTTTGCGAATCGGATCTACTACCTTTAATATTATTAATCTAAAATGATTATTTGAAAGTTCGGAGATGCTGGAAATATCCTACCACAAGGAGGCAAAATATAAATGGTTCACATTTACAATTCATTTTGTTTTAAAAATTTTCTTATTTATTTTCGTTTTTGACAAACTCGCATACCAGGCTTCAGGCCTGCTAACGCGGGTATACAATAGAAAAAATAAAAGTTAAAACAACACCAGGAAAACCACTATTTTCAATTTTGCGGCGCGCTACGCGCGCAGAGTCTCGAACACAATTAAACTTTGCAACTTCCTGGCAAAATGAGTTTTTACTATTTCCTAGATGAAATACCGTAACGCGATTGCATGCAACAGACAACAATACAAATTTCCTCGAGACTTTAAAACGTCATTAAAACAGTCAAAATTCACAATTTGCGGCGCGCTTCGCGCGCAAATTCTTATACAACTTTTGTAGTTCGGTCGTCCAAAGAATATACATATATATATATATATATATATATATATATATATATATAATAGTGTGTGTGTGTGTGTGTGTGTGTGTGTCATCATTGGTATTGGTACCGAAGGTCCGTTTTTTTTAGTGACCGCACCCCCCCTTGAAAAATCCTGGCTACGGGCCTGCTCTCATGTATCTTATATGACTTATGGATATTCGTAAGGTGCCATACCCGTCGAGTGATTCTCGGTCACACAGTCATAACTTGTTGCTTCCGCTGTTGTCTTCATTCTAAATTGCATTTAGCGGTCAAAAATAGTGAAAAAAGTAAACTGACTTTCGCGTAAAGAGATGGCAAACGAAGCAACCAAAATATGTCACTCGTTTATGTGTTGTACATTGTACTGAACGAGAGCAAGAGAGGTAGCTCCCAACCGTCGGTGGTAGGTATTTAGTCTTTACGATAATAGGTTTCCAGTTAAATGCCACAAATAGAGTCCTTTATGACTTCTACCTCAGGTGCGAAAAGTGGCTTCCATTACGTGGCGGAAGGTCCTGGACGAAGCGGTTGCTGGGGCGGGAGGCCAGAGGCTCCGTCGCCTGAGCTCATACACGGAAATGGAGAGGGCAATTCGACTGCGACACTATACAAAGGTGATGAGTGCACACAGAGCGATTAAAAATGTCGAGGTCATTTCGGAAGCATTTCATTTCCTTCATCCAGAATCATATAAATCGCATATCTTAGCAATCACCAAATTACAAGCGAAGCAGCAACTTCAAGCTCTTGCTTCGTTATGTTCACCATGAAATAAGTCGACAACCTCACTTCGACTTGTGTTCTATGAAACAAAGATGGCGCTGTTCATTTTGCTGTAAAACCCAGATCGGTGTTGGCTCATATTTCACATTGATACAATTTAAATACATGTAATGACATTTTTCAGTTGGTTAGACATTTCACTCGTTTTCAAAGCGACCGAATGCATGAGCTTGGACGCCGTGACATATAATGGAATTCACGTTCAGTCAAAAAATGAACTTGAGTAGACTAGATTATTAAAATGGTTCGTATGGCTGCCACTTCGGGAAGTAACCATTTGATTATTTTGTCATTGAATGCATCAACAAACTTTTTTATGCCTCCACCACCAAGTGGTGCCGGAGGCATTATGTTTTCGGGTTGTCCGTCCGTACGTACGTACGTCCGTACGTCCGTACGAACGTCCGTCCGCTTTCGTTTACGCGATAACTTCAGCAATATTTATTGGCATTTCACCAAACTTGGTCACAGTATGAAGTATGATGGGGCAATTATTTGATTAGATTTGGGGTGAAATCGGCTAAAGGTCAAAGGTCAAGGTCAAATCATGAAATTGTATCTGTTTACGCGATAACTCAAGACTGGATGGAGCAAATTTCACCAAACTTTGTTGGAGGATGATGTATGATGGGACAATGACTTGATTATTTTTTTCAGTGAAATCAGACAGGTCAAAGGTCAAAGATCAAGGTCAAACCCTAAAATTTATCTGTTTATGTGATAACTCAAAACTGGATGAAGCAGCTTTCACCAAACTTGGTGCAAGGATGATGTATGATGGGACAACTAGTTGAGTAGATTTTAGTGACATTGGCAAGAGGTCAAAGGTCAAAAGGTCAAGGTCAAATGTTGCAATTTCCCCATATCTATGCAATGCCCAAAGGTATTTTCTTGAAACTTGGTGTGGACATGTACTACTGCCTAAAGATTCTCCAGAGAGAGTTTCATGTCATAAGGTCAAAGGTCAAAAGGTCACAGGTTAGATGAAAATGTTGCAATATCACTTTTCTCGCAAATGGTTCAATGTATCTTCGTGGAACTTGGTACATACGCAAGTACTGACTGGCAGGGATTATCTAGGGAATTTAGGGGTCATGGGTCAATAGTCAGGGGGTCAAAGGTCAAGGTCAACTCCTCAAAATGTTACTATTTCCCTCATATACTAGTACATGTATGTGCAATGCTTGCATTATTAGTTTCAAAACTTGATACATGCATTACCTAATGGAGATTCTCCAGGAAATTTCGAGCCAGAAGGTCAAAGGTCAAAGGTTAATTGTCAAAGGCCAGGTTTCAATGCCCACCCCCCCCCCCCCCAAAAAAAAAAAATATATATATATATATTGTAGCGAACAACGGGGCCTTGGCACTTATGCAGACCGAGCCGACCGTCCGTTTGATCGAAATATACGATCACTCTATGAAGAGGATAAAACCTTAAGTTTCCCACCACTTGTACGTCACCAGTCTACACCTTGCACTTCACACTATCTGATTCAAAGGCACATTCTCACTTCTCACATCTAATTCACCCAACACACTGACCAGTGAATTTTCACTCTCACTCCCGACGTCGTTTCTAGAGTACGTCGTCCTCCGACGTTCGCCCTGGAAGTACGTCGTTTGTACTTTTCATTTCCAAAGTACTGTACTTCGTTCTCCGACGTCAGTTCTGGAAGTACGTCGGACGTACTTGTTTCTTCCAAAGTACTGAACTTCGTTGTCCGACGTCTGTTCTGGAAGTACGTCGGACGTACTTGTTCCTTCCAAAGTTCTGAACTTCGTTCTCCGACGTCTGTTCTGGAAGTACGTCGGACGTACTTGTTCCTTCCAAAGTTCTGAACTTCGTTCTCCGACGTCTGTTCTGGATACTCAGTTATCCCACGGTGCAGCAAAGCCCGCTCGAGAATGCTCGCAAAGGCTGCTGGATGAGTTGTCTTCTGCTGCAGAACCACCGGATGCCATCCTAGTCTCACCAGCATTCATTCCAACCAGTACTTATGTTATACTGAACACGAATGCATCACAATTTCAGAGGCGATGTACCGGAACACCAACTTGTTTATTTACAGGTATAGTGTGTACATACTCACGTTCACAACTCGTACCGAGCACAAGACAGAAAGACTCCACTATCCCAAAGACCAGTCTATCTACTCAACTGCTTAGCACAGAGAGAATGAGCAAAGTAGCGTGCGTGTCTTACAAGCATAAAGATGTTCCAAAAGTAATGAGGTAGCTAATAGTACCTGTGCTGCATTATTATAGGCATGGTTATCAATTTCCCCTAAAATTTCCTTTATTATTTCTTTATTTTTACACAGAGTTAAGCTATCCCTTTAAACTCTTCACAGTTTAATTGAAATCATTTTAATCAAACATCAACACCATATTCAGTCCCATAACTGATCATGTTTACTAATTAATCGACGTTAATTGTCTAAAATGTGTCATACGGCCAACCTGTATACATACGTATACACACACAATGCTAAATGTGTGTGTCAAACCTCTGTAACACAACTTTGAACTAACTGTAGGAATTATCGCTGCACTTATCATCCATACTTTTTATCACTATTTGAATCTCCACACAAACTACTAATTGACAAATAATCATCAATACAGAAGGCTGACTTAAAGGAATAATTCAAACACTCTTTTAGAATGCATAGCTTGTTACATGTATAAATCAGCACAAAGTAACTACGACTACATTGTGTAACTGAATATCTATGATCAAATTTTGCGCTAACAATGGTTTCGCACAAATTCCAAAAGAAATGCACTACACATTACACAAAATAAATATCATTTTGTTACAATATATATATTTATATTTTGTACTGTCATTTACACTCGTTCTTCATACCTTGGAAATTACCCAGTGAATAAACTTATATAAAGGTCCGTCAGAATGCAAGTAAAAATTCTCAATTCCCCAAATATGTGTGCCTGCACTCTTAGAAAATTATAACAAACCCACAAGACATTTCTGATAAACCTGTCATTTCAATACTTTGCCAGTTATGTGAAACTGTCATGGATCACACATTGTGAAGACATTGTACTATACGCCTATTGGGAGAATCATGCATTATGGCGGAGGCATCAGTCGCCAATGCGTCATTTCTAGTTTCTTATAAAATTGCCAAATAGGCCTACCACGCTACCTGCCAAGTGGATATCCTGGCAAACGCCATCTATAAGAATTACATAAATAATGTGCAGTTAAAAGCCAACATGCCTGAACTAGGTCATTTATAACCTTAGCTCCCATTTCGCGACACACACACACACACACACACACACACACACAGATTTAAAAAGGTGGGGGAGGGGGGGGGGGGAGAAGATGTAGATGCGTTCTGTCATTTTCCAGGACATTAACTGTGGATGCGGATCGAGATATTTATTTTACTGTTTGCCAAAAATTGTAGAGTGGTACTGTAGATGGTTCTTGTATCTATTTTTCAGTACAAGCATTAAATATGTATCGTTTTTATCAAAGTTTATGTGTGAGTGTACTATATCCCTGCTCGTTTTTGTCGAGTCCACCGGAGGTGAGAGGAGACTAAGGGATCGCCTGCGGCGTCTGTCCGTCCGTCGTCCGTCCGTCGTCCGTCCGTCGTCTGTCCGTAACGCTACAAAAACTTAGTAAATAACTCTTTACTCTGGGCTTCAATTGCAATCAAAATTCGAGGGAAAAGGGGTCATACTTGTTCAAAGTTTCACATTTTACCATATATGAAGGTCACCTCAAGGTCAAAGCTCACAGGCAGGGGTCAATGAACTTTAGGGCCCAATGTTAAGTTTTTATGGCGCGTTTCTATTATGTGTTATAACTTTTGATCCCTAACTCCATTTGTGCCCAAACTTAGATGGTAGATGTCCCTTGGGGAGTGGATGGTCACCACAAGGTCAATGGACACAAGAATGGGTCAAAGAACTTTTAGAGCCCAATGTTAAGTTTTTATGGCGCGTTTCTATTATGGGTCATAACTGTTGATCCATAGGTCCGTTTGTGACCAAACTTGGATGGTAGATGTCCCTTGGGGAGTGGATGGTCACCACAAGGTCAAAGGTCACAGGCAGGGGTCAACGAACTTTAAGGGCCCAATGTTAATTTTTTATGGCACTTTTTTTTTTGCCATAAATTTTTACCCTTTTATAACTCTTTTTATCTGTTATATCCCATTCGCGTACAATTTCTTGTACGCGAATGGGCGAGACACATTATGGCACTTGCCTTGTGATCAATTCTTTATACCTTTGTTGTAAACTATATTTCGAAATCATACAATTCAGTTTTAAGAGACTGATAACCAATAGTACAGCACAAAGCCACCAAGATCTTTATGATTATCATTCACATCATCTGTAAATATAAATACTTTTAAGAATTTACATGTTTTGATTTTCCGATGAAACATAGCCATCATTTCATCCCTGCAGGTTATGTTCGTGCGGGAGCCCATCTATCGGGCTGTGTCGGGTTGGCTCGACAAGTTTATCAGTCCTAATGGTCGCGACAGACAGGAGTACCTGATCAGGTACGGATGCGACATGGCCCGCCGCCAGAACAAGAACATCAGCATGATCAGGTCGTGTCGCTTCGTTGACGACGTGGGAAATGACAAGGACCACGGGGACCCCAGCGTCGACGATGATACCTACGAAGATGACGGGCAGCCTTTCTCGGAGGAGGAGCTGGCGAAGCTGCTTCCGTCCTTCGAGGATTTCGCGAGGTATCTTATCAACGGACCGCCCGCCCTCCGTAGCGACATGCACTGGGAATCGTATCACTCGCGCTGCCAGCCATGCATTGTAAGCCTATATACAGTAGTGACCCGGAAAGACACATATAGTTCGAGTACGAAAATTGAAAACAACAGCTATAACACTGTCGTTGAAATGATTAGGGTGTTTGTTTACATGATAATGATAATGATAAAATGAGACCGATGATATTCAAATATAATAAATTATAAGATATGTAAATTATTACAATCATATGAATAATTACAATTAATACATTGTATTTGATAATGGCATTGATGAACAATCATTATCATTACCATAGTTTGTCAATTCGTTCCCAAAGTGGGCGACAACTTGAAGGCAGGCCAAATTGTCATTATAATTATTGTCATTACATAAAACTATAACTATTTACATACACATTTTCCTATATTTACTCATTCATAATATGTTGTAGTCAGATGTAAAAACTGTAGAATCACATGTCTTTGTCACAGTGATTGAAACGGTGTGTGTGTGTGTGCTTGTTGGTACTTTGAAGATTGCAAATGTACTGGAAATTAATTCATCACCGATTAATATCTTATCACATTTGGCACACCTTAGAGTGTAAACTTTTTTATGATTATAGTTGTCTTCAAAATGTGAACATTATTTATGTTATTTTTTTATTTTTTTATTTTTTACAGAGAAGAAGAAATGGGGGATGTGGTGACAGGAGGGAAGGAAATTAACGGAGGTTTATAATCTTAGCTGCGGTCAAGATCAAGATTCGTTCGACATTTTCAGTCAATGGTGTACGCAGACTTCAGTAATCGTGTTGATACATATACATTTCATTTTCTAGAGGGTATATTGATTAATGCTCAGTTGGTGCATAAATGATCATCATCATCTACAAAACTGATTAACTATACACGTTAGCATGTACGTGTAAATCGAATGACGGCATAACCCCCCCCCCCCCCCCCCCCAACGCACGCACTAATCAAGCTCCATTCATCAATCGGCAATCAACCTTAAGCAAGAATATCAACATTCTCTTCTTTCACTTCTGTTTTGTGACTGGAATCCAATTTACATAATCATAAAAGACCTGAAATATGACGTTACACATTTTTAGAATTCACCGAGTTTTACAGGAGACCGTTCATTGAAAAAGAACAAGGAAAACATCGGCCGTCATAATTATGCACATAAAGGTTTATTACAAAGAAGTGGAACTGTAGTCTTGGCTACTACATCCAATACCAGTACTAGTATTTGATCGGAGAACATCTTTTTAATCTTGCGACACGTTCAGGTCAACTACGATTACATTGGGCACTACGAGACCTTAAGTATGGACGCTGACGAGATCATACGCCGCTTGGATCTCGGCAACGGGGCGACTTTGAGATTCCCTCGCAAGGAGTCGGCCTCCGAGGGCATCGCCCGGGAGATTCTCGGCGACGTGGACTCCTTGCTCCTGATGAGACTGTACGAGCTGTACGACCTGGACTGTCAACTCTTCGGTTACAGCTTCCAAAGAATGGAACAGTTGGTGAGCGGCAGCGACAGGTAAAAGTGAGAACACCCGATCTGATGACGATGGCTAGAGCCTGCTAGCAAGCGATGTATAAATGCTGTGATCTTCGCTCACGCCCGATTTTGCCTATTGAAGCCACCAGCATTGCCCTAACACACTACATGTATACGACTTTCGGTCTCACGACTGACTAACTTTGGATCCGAAATAAATCACAATAGACTCGGAATAAACACGCTTGTTTATTTCAAATCCAAAGTCGGTCAGTTGTGCAACCGAAAGTCGTATAATATGCGGTGACCTTTATGTGGCAAATTACACTATCGCCATCTTATTTCTCATTCCTCAGCGTCCACAAAGTTAGGCAAGTGCATTATTCTATAAAATCATGATAATGGTATGGGTGCATCTCGTAGATCTTATTCTAGAATATTTGCAACGTCATTGCCAGTATCTTGATGTGGTTGGGCTAATAAATACTACTTTCTCAGATACGAAAACATTTTTCTGTGGACTCACGTAGAAGCCAGATATAATTGTGGCCTAGTTTCCGAGAGCTCAAGCTGTGAACGGAAGCAATGTTTAAGCTAGTGTCACTACGTGTTCAACGAATTATGATTAACAATATATCATGAATCTTTCTTACTTCGTTATCATAACGTGAATTGTATTAATCTTCACGTATGCCTAACCCCCTTTAGGAGCTACACTGTATTTTGTTTAGAGCAGGGCCTACTTTTTGTGTGTTCTAAGCAGAACTTACTTTTTTGTGTGTTCTATGCAAAATTCTTGTACATTGTAGTCACTACCGTAACCTTTTGTCTTTTATTCTTCCGTAGCTTGCGATATTGCTTGTTCGAATTCACTTCAGGATATGATAGCTATCAATTTCATTCAAGATGAGAGTCATATACATAACATCCGTGTATTATGATATAAAGAACATGATCTCGAATGCACTATATCAGATACCATAAAAGGAGATGGATAAGTAAGCGAAGTGTAATTTTGGCAGATGTAAAAGAAAGCTGCATGAAGATTAATCATTCATTCAAAGTGTATAAAGTGTAGAATAAAGCTATGGGGTCGAAGTATGCAAAATATTATTGTAAATCGAGTTTATGTACTATACTGGTTTTGCGTGCATGAGTTCATGACACTATAAAAGTAATGTACATTTTTAACAATGCTTTCACGTGACGACAATTCAAGGGAGTACGTAATCATCTCATGAGTACAGGTGAAAAGGATCAACAAAGTCAATCTTGAGTTTTTCATATTTTCTGAAAGAGCTATTTTTCTTCTACATTATTCTTTAGTTTGGGATCATAACACGAATGGGAAAGTGTGTTTTCCGCAGTTTTTCTACAACCCCCTTTTGGGGGAGAGTAGAATGATCAGTTACTATTAGAGGCCCCTTTTCATTTCTTTAAATCCTTTTGTACACTCTTCACTTTCAAGTCTAATAACTTTTAGAAGGATAACGCTACTGCTTTGGAAGTTTACATTAATCATGGACAGAATTTGTCAATAGAACATCTTCAATTTCAGCTTAATCTGATAATCCCTTCATAGTTGTTGCTCTGGTGGTTGACATCCTGTGTTTCGTCCCTTTCATCGCACAGCTAGCACATCATTTTAAAGCTTAGAGTCTGCTCTTTCAGAATCAGTCCTGAACTAAAAATCCATGTCTGGCGATCTTTTTTTTTTTTTTTTTTTGGGGGGGGGGGGAGGGAGGGGGGGTTGTGATGCAGGGTCACATATCATCTGGGGGCGGCTCCAGGAATTCTGTTAAAGGACGGGGCGCACCCCACCCCCATTTTTACTTTAAAAACAAACAAACAAACAAAGAATAAATCCGCCATTGTATATACTGTTGGGCTTTTTTTTTCTGAACAGCTAAAGTCATAAATTATCCATAGGGATTCGTTTCATCAGTTTGATTCCATGAGCATTAACTATTATGTTAATATAGACATGCACTCTGTTTCACAACAACTCTTACCCGAATTTTACGATTGTATCATTGGAAGTTAAATGAGGGCTGGTTTTCATTTTTCATTGTTATCATCATTATTTGTAGGTGTGTGCAAATGAGTTTACCTTTTCTAATATTCCATGCAAACACATTCGAGTAGTAAGATAATTTTCTATAAATGTCTATCACCTTTATTTCACTTTGTATACCATGGCCGAAATCCCAACGCTCAGGCATAGTTGCGTAATCTCCTAGCAAAATAGAGCCATCACTCTGTTTTTGTCTTTTTTTTTTTCCGTTGTTAAGTGACACGTCATACTAGCGAATCGCCCGTTGTGCTTGTTAGGATTTCTTTTTTTTTACTTTTTTATTCCCCTTTCTTTGTGGAAAGTTTTGTGAGCACTATACATGTACCGGTATCTCGAAAATTCCATGACAACTAACGTGAAAATTTTCATGGCCATGCCACATGATCATGTCTACTAGTTCATCAGTTTCCACGTGGCCACACTGCAGTTGTTCTCTGTTACATGTACCAGTACCTAGATGTAGCAGTCGCAAGGAAAATTGTATTCAAAAGTACACGTAGTACCTAGCAATAGTTTAAGATACATACGGTAAGACGAGCTGAAAATGGGAAAGAAAAATTGAATAAAATACTCTATGCACTGAGATAAAGATTGTGTAAAACTAACGGTTATCATAATATATATACTTCAAAATATATTTCAGGATGTAAAATTTGTTTAGGTTAAGGCGCCGTACACGTGTCCCGAGAGTCGTCTCATGCATTTTATTCATTGCCTTGTACATACTTTGTTCAGGAAACTATTGACCACGTTCTGTCGAATCATCGGTGTTTTAGACGTGAATAAAACAGTAAGACAAAAGGAGGCAGCTTGCTTCAAGTCAGGAAGGCCACTTTGTCCAAAGCTCTGTTTGTGATCACCAATCTGTGTGTAATAGATGGCTTTCATATATATGACATGGTCATGGAGAACTCCGAATTGTAGGTATGTAAACGTAAGATGAATACGAAAGAGTAATTTCTCCAATTTACATATCAGAAATTTCTCAATTTTCTGTACTCCGTTAATGTAGGGTATTCTCTGAACGACATCTATTACAGAACTATCGTTACTCAAGATTAGCAAGCATGCTCATAACCTGCGCAGTTCTAAACACACTCTTAACAAAATACACAAAAAACAAAGAAAGAAAGAAAGAATAAAATAACATCGCGAGACCGAGCATTTGGCTGTGCACTACCAGCTCTCACTACAGTATCCGAAATCCCTAACCATGACTGTTACACATCATTTTTATGAAGAATCTATGAATACATCTTTGCTCTAATTATTCACCATTGTTTAAGCTTATCAGGAGCTCTTGCAGCGCTGATATACATGTAGGCCTGCACAGATTTTGCGCTTTATGAATTGACGACTACTTATTTATCCAAATCTATAAGACTATTGTACTTAAAAGAAATTACACATGAACAGATGAACGAAGTGGAAGATGTCATACCTTGGTATACGTAAGCAAGCAAAGCTATTTAACATGAGAGGAGCAGTTGCGGTTATAGGATATTATTTGGCTACACACACACATACGCACACCTACACACATACACGGATACAGGAAGATACTGTAGCGCTGCTGGAAGGTTAACACTTATTGCTTCCGTCCAACAGGGATCAAAGACCAGTTTTAGACGTAAAATCTGACAGTTCCTTGAAAACTAGGGGAAAAAACTAACATCAAGGTGGCAGTGTGAAAACACTGAAGCTATACCTCATTAAGTCATGTAAATGTATGTGGAGTCTCAAACACATCCGTGTAAGGATATCGCTGCTGGGCGCTGCTGGCTGTGATTACTCACTTTTGGTTCCCTGTCTCCCATTACGGGGCCTGGCCTTGTCTTTGATTGTCTTTGAAAACAAAAATACCTGAGAAAAGCCTGTCTTACTGTAAAAATACGCAATTGGATATTTAGGTGATCCGAGTATCCTCTCGGATCACCTATTGTATCTGTACTGAATCTTTCTTCTTTATTTCTTTCTCCTCAAATGTTGTGCAGCGTATAATTCAAAAAGTCTCTCACCTATCACTTTTAAACTTATACCATATATGTGTCACGTCATAAGGACGACAGATCTAGTGTATCATTGTGATCAGTCAACCATGACGTCACTATGACGTCATTATCTGAAATCACGTTCACATTCGTATCTCATTAATGTAAAGGAATTTCTCAATGAAATTTACATGTCATAGTTTGAGTCAAGTTCTATCGATATATCTCATAAAATTTGTTCACGATCCTGGTAAACGAGCGCGTACGCGCGCGTTGAATTTTTATCATGCTCCAATCGAGCTCAAAATTGTTTTGCACACGTTTCAGGTCATTTGGAGTATTTTAGAAAAAATCGACGTACGCGCGCGCGCATATACGCACGCAAAGCTCATATGCGATAAAAATATCCTGTTTTTTAACATTTATCGGATGCCTGAAATGTCAAGGAATATTTCCACCAAGTTTCAAGTCAATCCCACTCAATATGACGTCATACAGGCCCGTCAAAGTTGAAATTCCGCGCGCGCGTCAATGGCGATATACAGTGCAACTATGCCAAAAAACCGCCAATTTTAAATCGGATTTTACTCGTCAGGATGGTAGGTGACCCCCCATTTTCTTTACATATTTTGAAAGCTGATGAGTTGTACATATCATTTCATGGGGTGGCAATGCTGGCAAAATGATTAAAATATATCAAATTTCTTAATAAAGTTAAAAAAAATAAATTTTCAAAATGACGTCATCAAATTTCAAGTTCACTCGAGCGTATGTCACTTATCCTTTGCCGATTTTCTCCCAAATTTCAGTATGTAGTAGCTTATTAAATGGTTTTTCATAAATGTTTAACACAATTTTGATTGGATGACGGCATCACCTCGTTAAAATGGATTGAAAGTAACCTTGTCAAATTTGACCAGTTTACGTGTTATCTCTATGGGAGTGCAGTTTTTCTGGAAATGAAAATTGACATGACTATCTTTATCGAGTACTACCTCACTTATGCTTCGGTGAATTTCTCCCAGATTTCAATATGTTGTAGGTGAGACTTTGGGCTATCGTAAGTGTGCCCTTCGTTTTTTTATTCGATGTCGGAATCACGTCGAAAAACTTGGTTGAATTTAAAGCTTACCTTCGATGTATTTTCATATTTCTTTCTGCAACTTTCTTTGCAGTAACTGAAGTAAAACAGCCCTTATCACCCCCATATTTTGCACATGTTTGGTTCATGTCACGTACATTATTTCATAAAATAACAACTACTTGATTGGACGCCATCTTGGGTATGTAAATTAGGGTCAAAGGTCATAAATGTTTCATCCTGTATCTTGGTGAATACATGTCCTATCTTTCCTATATTTTGCACACGTAAAAACCATGTTACAAGGATCATTTCACAAAATAACCACGTTTTGCTCAGATGCCATCTTGTCTGTGCAAAGTGGTGTCAAAGGTCATGTGTACTTCTTTCTTTATCTTCGTTATGACGTGTTATCTCTATGGGTGGGAATTTTTCTAGATGTGAAAATTGACATGATTGTCTTTATCGAGGACTAGCTCACTTACCCTTCGGTGAATTTCTCCCAGATTTTAATATGTTGTAGCTTAGACTTTGCGCTATTGTTTGAGTGTCCACCTTTTTTTCATTTGATGTCAGGATCACGTTAAAAATTTTGGCTGAAATTAAAGCTTATCTTCGATGTATAATATCGAGATATATGTTTTTCTTTCTACAACTTTCTTTGCAATAACTCTGATAAAACAGCCCCTATCACCCCCATATTTTGCACATGTTTAGTTTATGTCACGTACATTATTTCATAAAATAACAACTACTTGATCGGAGACAATCTTGGGTATGTAAATTAGGATCAAAGGTCATAAATGTTTCATCCTGTATCTTCGTGAATACCTGTCCTATCTTTCCTATATTTTGCACACGTATAGATGATGTCGCAAGAATCATTTCACAAAATAACCACTTTTTCCTCACATGCCATCTTGGGAGTGCAAAGGTGGGTCGAAGGTCATGTACTTGTTGCTGTTTCTTCGTTATACTGTATACAGTATATTTATATATATATATATATATATATATATATATATACAATATATTTCTACCAAGTTTCAAGTCAATCCGACTCAATATGACGTCATACGGGCCCGTCAAAGTTGAAATTCCGCGCGCGCGTCAATGGCGATATACAGTGCAACTATGCCAAAAAACTGCCAATTTTAAATCCGAATTTACTCGTCAGGATGAACGGTGACCCCCCATTTTCTTTACATATTTTGAAAGCTGATGAGTTGTACGTGTCATTTCATGGGTTGGCAATGCTGACAAAATGATCAAAAGATATCAAATTTCTTAATAAAGTAAAAAAAAGTGAATTTTCCAAATGACGTCATCAAATTTCAAGTTTATTCGAGCATATCTCACTAGTTCTTTGTCAATTTTCACCCAGATTTCAGTATGTTGTAGCTTATTTAATGTTCTTACAAACATTGTTCTTACAAACATAAAATTACAAAGTTTTGATTGGATAACGGTATCACCTCGTAAAAATGGATTGAAAGTAATCTTGTCAAATTTGACCAGTTTACGTGTTATCTCTATGGGAGTGCAGTTTTTCTGGAAATGAAAATTGACATGACTATTTTTATCGAGCACTAGCTCACTTACCCTTCGGTAAATTTCTCCCAGATTTTAATATGTTGTAGCTGAGACTTAACGCTACCGTCAATGTGCCCTTCACGGTTCGGTGTAAAAATGGCAGAGGTAAAAATGGCAGGGGTAAAAATGGCAGGGGTAAAAATGGCAGAGGTAAAAATGGCAGAGGTAAAAATGGCAGAGGTAAAAATGGCAGAGGTAAAAATGGCAGGGGTAAAAATGGCAGGGGTAAAAATGGCAGAGGTAAAAATGGCAGAGGTAAAAATGGCAGAGGTAAAAATGGCAGAGGTAAAAATGGCAGGGGTAAAAATGGCAGAGGTAAAAACGGCAGAGGTAAAAATGGCATCGGTAAAAATGGCAGAGGTAAAGTTGTCAGTGGTCGAAATGTCAGTGGTCAAAATGCTAGAGATAAAAAATACCATTGATAAAAATTTAGTCGTTGAAATGCAAGAGGACGAGGTAAACGTGACAGAGATTTCTTTTTCTTCATGTTTCTGATACCTTTCTCGCAATACGCGCTTTTCGTGCCTTCTCCTGAAATAAAGCGCGGGGGAGACCGGGGAGAAATATGGGACACTCATAACTTGAAAAATGCTCGGCCAGTCAACAATCCAATTATATCAGTAAAAAGATGAGCCTCGGTACACCTAAAAATGGACATATTAACCATTATACAGCTCTACAGGTATCTTGTCAGTAAAATATCAAACTTACTTTAGATCTGGTATTTCCTATACTTAGTTAATAAGTATTTTAAAAAGTGTGCAAACTTCTGAAAATAAAATTGCTTGATAACAGACATGCAGGTATGAAAAATTGGCAGGGATCTTTTACTGTTTCTGTTACCACTGGGAGAAATTTAAAATGGCAGTGTTACATTTCTCCCCGCGGCACATGTAAAGAGAGTCTTGCAGAGCTTCAGCGATCCCTGTGTAAATTGAATCGCGATCATAGGCGGTGATTTCAATCTACCTGGATGGGGTTGGATTGGATTTTCTTACTGTTGTTGTATAGCGAGGGAACAACGTCATTTTCGGTGGCTGAATCTACCAATCTTTAGCAACACACCATGTTGATAACATAATGGAATCTGACTTTGGAGCAACAGCTAAGTTTGAAAGGCATCAAACATTTACATTTTTTTTTTCGCCTGCGGATTCATTCGACAATGATTGAAAGAAATCCCATGGCAAACTATCAGTTTTTACTCTCACTAGAACAGTTTATTGCTAAAGTTCGTCTCCAGTTTTAATAGGCATAAGTTTGAAAAGTGACTACATGTGTTCATTAAACTTCGAGATATTTGTTTTTGCGCCGTGTGATACTTGAACAATGTGATAAAATATTTTGCAAGAGCTAATTTGTTTTTGCGCCATGTGATACTTGAACAATGTAATAGAATATTTTGCAAGAGCTTGCTTATGTCTGCCGATACATCTGCTGTAGTTTATTTTTTGCGTTTTGTATTTTTACTTCTACATTATGTCGTGATCAGGCCTTGTGAGATAAATAGGCTCCTACGAAACCTGAATGTGAGAAAATGATATTGAACAGGTGAAAAATTAGCGGTTTGCTTCGACTATGTGTCCTTCACTTTTTTACACTAAACAGTTCAAAAAATGGACAGTAATGACAATATACTAGCCTGGACGTGAGCGGAATTCGTTTGTGTAAGAGTGTGTATGTGAGAGTATGTATATCTGCGTATATTATGTTTATACCAAAAGTGGGTTCGTGTGTGTGTGTGTGTGTGTGTGTGATAACTTCATTGGGCGAAACAACGTAGGATTATACTGTTTAAGGGCTTTGCAGCATTGTTGGAACCCCCATATAATGATAAATAATCATAATCATAATCATAATAATAATACTGAATAATGAAAATAATTTCCCATAGGCCTACTAGGCTCTTAGCTGGTTTATTATTTCTCTGCACACAGACAGATTACGCCACTGCACTTGAATCAAACTCAGAATAATGAGAGTGCTCTAATCTTTTTAAAACATAATTAAATCAATATTCTTCAAATCTGCAATTTGGATTTGTTAATTCGAGAAATACAGTTTGCTCTGACTAGGATATCATTCAAGACCTCTTCATACGTTTATATCTGACGAAATGGTAACAGCTCGTTTCAATATTCCGAAGGTTCTTTATTCCGAAGGCTCTTTAGTCCGAAGATTTGTTATTCCGAAGGTTCATTGTTCCGAATTTCATTTTCGGATGAACGATTCTTCGGAATAACGAACCTTCGGAATAACGCCACAAATGTTCGGATTAACGAACCCTTTTTCATTTTCGGATTAACGAACCTCTAGGTATAGGAAATTTGTGTGTTTCGGATTAACGACCCTTCGGAATAACGAACCTTCGGAATAGCGAACCTTCGGAATAACGAACAGCACCCGACGAAATCGCTCTCATTACTTCTGACATCTTACTTCTGCCATTTTCACCTCTGCCATTTTTACCTCTGCCATTTTTACCTCTGCCATTTTTACCTCTGCCATTTTTACCTCTGCCATTTTTACCCCTGCCATTTTTACCTCTGCCATTTTTACCTCTGCCATTTTTATCTCTGCCATTTTTACCTCTGCCATTTTTACCTCTGCCATTTTTACTCCTGCCATTTTTACCTCTGCCATTTTTACCTCTGCCATTTTTACCTCTGCCATTTTTACCTGTGCCATTTTTACCCCTGCCATTTTTACCTCTGCCATTTTTACCTCTGCCATTTTTACCTGGCACCATTTTTTCATACGCTGTCGGGATCACGTCAAAAATTTTGGTTGAAATTCAGGCTTGTCTTCGATGTATTGAGATATTTCTTTCTTTCTGCAAATTTCTTTGCAATAACTCAAGAAAAACGGCCTCTATCACTTCCATATTTTGCACATGTTTAGTTCATGTCACGTAAATTATTTCATAAAATAACAACTACTTGATCAGACACCATCTTGGGTATGTAAATTAGGGTCAAAGGTCATAAGTGTTTCATCCTGTATCTTAGTGAATACCTGTCCTATCTTTCCCATATTTTGCACACGCAAAGACCATGTTACAAGGATCATTTCACAAAATAACTACTTTTTACTCAGATGCCATCTTGTCTGTGCAAATTGAGGTCAAAGGTCATATGTACTTCTTTTTGTATCTTCGTTATGACGTGTTATCTCTATGGGAGGGAATTTTTTTAAATGTGAAAATTGACATGATTGTCTTTATCGAGCACTAGCTCACTTACCCTTCGGTGAATTTCTCCCAGATTTTGATATGTTGTAGCTGAGACTTTACGCTACTGGGAATGTGCCCTTCGTTTTTTCATACGTTGTCGACATCACGATAAAAAACTTGGTTGAAATTAAAGCTTATCTTCTATGTATTAAGATATTTCTTTCTTTCTGCAACTTTCTTTGCAATAACTCAAAAAAACAAGCCCTATCACCCCCATATTTTGCACATGTTTAGTTCATGTCACGTACATTATGTAATAAAATAACAACTACTGGATCGGACAACATCTTGGGTATGTAAATTAGGGTCAAAGGTCATAAATGTTTCATCTTGTATCTTGGTGAATACCTGTCCTATCTTTCCCATATTTTTCACACGTATAGACGATGTCGCGAGAATCATTTCACAAAATAACCACTATTTCATCAGATGCAATCTTGGGAGTGCAAAGGTGGGTCGAAGGTCATGTACTTGTTGCTGTTTCTTCGTTATACTGTATACAGAATTTGGTACCAAACATGGCAGATATGACTCCCTTTGCTAAATGAGAATGCAAACATCACACGGCCAATGTCTCTAAACACAGATGAAACTTGTATGGTTATGCCTATTGCAATCAGGACTCGAATCATTGATTAAAAAAAAAATCGGATCACCTTAATTTGTCAGTGATGACAAATTACAATCTCTAGTTCTTCTTTATTAGGTGATCCGAGTATCCTCTCGGATCACCTTATGTATCTGTACTGATTCTTTCTTTATATCTCCTCAAATGTTGTGCAGAGGTTAACTCAAAAAGTCCTTCGCCTATCACATTCAAACTTATACCATGTATGTATCATGTCATAAGGACGACAGATCTAATGCATCATTGTGATCAGTCAACCGTGACGTCATTATGACGTCATTATCTAAAATCACGTTTACATATATATCTCATTAACGGAATGGAATTTGCCAATGAATTTTACATATCATATAGTTCAAGTCAAGCTCTATTGATATATTTCATAAAATGTACTCACGTTCATATTAAACGAGCGCGTACGCGCGCGTTGAAGTTTTAACATGCTCCAATCAAGCTCAAAATTGTTTTGCACACGTTTCAGGTCATTTAAAGTATTTCAAATAAAAAATAGACGGATGCGTACGTGCGCGCACATATACGCACGCACAGCTCATATACAATGGAAATTTCCCGTTTTTTATATTTCTACCAAGTTTATATATTATTTCATAAAATAACAACTACTTGACCGGACAACATCTTGGGTATGTAAATTAGGGTCAAAGGTCACAAATGTTTCATCCTGTATCTTGGTGAATACATGTCTTATCTTTCCCATATTTTGCACACGCAAAGATCATGTTACAAGAATCATTTCACAAAATAACCACTTTTTGCTCAGATGCCATCTAGGTTGTGCAAAGTGGGGGGTCAAAGGTCATATGTACTTGTTGTTGTATCTTCGTTATAGTGTATACAGATTTGGTACCAAAGATAGCAGATATGACTTCCTTTTCTAAATGAGAATCCAAACATCACACGGCCAATGTCTCTGACCACAGATGAAACCTGCATGGTCATGCCTACTGCGATCAGGACTTGAATCATTGATTAAAAAAAAAAATCGGATCACCTTAATTTGTCAGTGATGACAAATTACAATCTCTAGTTTATTTCTTTATTTCTCCCCAAAAGTTGTGCAGAGGTTAGCTCAGAAAGTACTCTGCCTATCAATGTCAAAATTATACCATGTATGCATCATGTCCTAAAGACAACAAATCTAATGTATCATTGTGATCAGTCGACCGTGACGTAACTATGACGTCATTATATGAAAACACATTCTCAATCATATCTAATTAATGGAATGGAATTTTTCAATGAAATTTGCGTCACATTTATTTCAAGTTATGCGCATTCTACTCATATTCTCAAAATTCATATTTTCACTAAAAACGTTCGCATACGCGCGCGTTGAAATATTTGCATACTCTAATCGAGCTCAAATTTTTTTTGCACACGTTTCAGACCATTTAGAGCATTTTTTGAAAAATTGAAAAAATTGGACGGACGCGTACGCGCGCGCGCATGTGCGCACGCACAGCTCATATGTCATAGAAATTTCCCGTTTTTTCACTCTTATCGGATGCCTGAAATGTCAAGGAATATTTCTGCCAAGTTTCAAGTCAATCCGATTCAATATGACGTCATACGGGCCCGTCAAAGTTGAAATTCCGCGCGCGCGTCAATGGCGATATACAGTGCAACTATACAAAAAAAAAAAAAAAACGCCAATGTTAAATCCGATTTTACTCGTCAGGATAGACGATGACCCCCCATTTTCTTTACATATTCTGAAAGCTCATGACATGTACATGTCATTTTATGGGTTGGCAATGATGGCAAAATGATTAAAAGATAAAATAAAAAAAGTTAATTTTCAAAATGACGTCATCAAATTTCAAGTTCACTCGAACGTATCTCACTTTATCCTTCGCCAATTTTCACCCAGATTTCAGTATGTAGTAGCTTATTAAATGTTCTTTCATTAATGTAATAACATTTTGATTGGATGACGGCATCACCTCGTGAAAATGGATTGAAAGTAATCTTGTCAAATTTGACCAATTTACGTGTTATCTCTATGGGAGTGCAGTTTTTCTGGAAATGAAAATTGACACGACTATCTTTTTCGAGCACTAGCTCACTTACGCTTCGGTGAATTTCTCCCAGATTTTCATATGTTGTAGCTAAGACTTTGGGCTATCGCTGGTGTGCCCTCCATTTTTTCATACGACGTCAGCATCACGTCGAAAAACTTGGCTAAATTTCACACGACGTCAGCATCACGTCGAAAAACGTGGCTAAAATTGGCACTTGGCTTCGATGCAGCGTCATTTTGCTTAATACACGGGGCCTATGGAGGATGAAATAGGTCAGTGCATAGCGAATCCGACTCGTAATCCTAAGGTCCCCGGTTCGAGGCTCACCCCTGCCAATATTTTTTCTAACTTTTTTTAAACATTTTTTTCCTTCCTTTTCTTTAGTTAGTCTTATTCTCCCTTCCTAACTTTATCTTTTTCTGATTTTTTTTATGCTTCTTCAAATTTCTATAAAATAACTTCATTTTTTCTTTATTTTTCTTTCTTAAGTCTACTTTCTGAGCAATAGATTAAAGGTAGGGTCAAAGGTCATAAATGTTTCATCCTGTATCTTGGTGAATACATGTCCTATCTTTCCCATATTTTGCACACGTATAGACAATGTCACAAGAATTATTTCACAAAATAACCACTTTTTCCTCAGATGCCATCTTGGGAGTGATGACAAATTACAATCTCTAGTTGATTTGTCGTTTTGTCTGTACGGGAAATAAACAACTATAGCATCTATTGTCAACACTCTGTTGGTGACATGTTTTGAAGTTTAAGTAAATGCGACCGTTAAAAATGCTTTGATGCGAGGCGGTGCTTACTTGGGGTGATGTGGGGGGGGGGGGGGAAGGGGACGTCACACACAGTCATGTCATGTGTTTCAGGAGCAATCACGTGTGTCTTCCGGTATAGCGAAAACGCCTTTGTCACTATCATTCCCTACCATGTACTACTTGGAAATTTACAGGATGTTCGTGGCAACAGATTCCAATTCCATTGTCCATACTTTTCCCAGACTGGTATTTCACAAAAATGGTATGTTCCTTCCAATTTTGACGTATTTTCCGTCAGATTGTTATAAGTGCAAAATATCAAGAGGCCATATTGGCGGAATGGTTCCTCACTGTTTTCCATCGCAGCCTCATTTCTGCTCACTTGCAACAAGCAAGACAGAAATTGATCAAAGGAAGTTGCACTTGAGGTAATCATATCCATCCAAAGAGACTGGCATTAATAGGAAATACATCTGTTTGCTTGGTATATTATGATACACGTGCAATATTCAGTGTATCTGTATAACCGGGATGGAAGTGAAAGACTCAGTTCACAGTGCGATTCTGTTCCAAGAAACGACATTTCGGTAAGTGAAAGGAGCCGTCCTCTATGCCAATTGCGGTTTTCTGGAATCTTATAAACTTGCTTTCCGAACGTCACTCTGCTGCATTGGAGTGTCTGCCATCGTTGTTGCAGTGTCTGCATATTCTTTTGCTCGTATCATCAAAGTATCAGAAGCGTGTCTTATTGCATGGGTTTGACCCTATGACTTTCATCGTATTTTTGATACATCTCAAAAGCGATATGAAAACTGCTCTCGGGGCCTTTGTGTTCCTTGCGATAATTATCCAAGGAAAACACATTTGTGATGGGGAGATCACAGCAAAAAATCTGGTGATCGGGACCTCCGAAACAATTTCATTGAGTTGTGCTGTGAAAATAAATGAAAGCGTTGGTGTGGTTCAGTGGTGTAGAGCGGTCAATCGTCTAACATCTGAGAACCATGTCTGTATAGGCTACCGTAACTCGTTGTCTCCACACGGTCAACTCTACCGCAAATTTATGATGGATAACCGTTTTGCGTTATATTTTGAAGGAAATATGTTCAAACTTGATATTTCGAATGCGACAACGAACGATTCCTTTGATTACACATGTGTTAACGGTAATAATCTCATCGTAGCATATGATGTTAAAGTTGTTTCCTGCTTATGCGATGAAATGCTCTCCCTGACTGATGGTGAAAACGAGAAGACGCGCTACCAGTGCACACTTGATGGATCAATGAATGCAACAGAAACCATGAACGTGACCGTGTATCCCGTCAAACATCTCACGTCGACAGGACTGATTGAGACTGACTCGTCGCATTATCTTCTGGAAAACAACCGTGCTGGAGAGAATCTTCTCGTGAGCTTTTCTCCATCTTGGCACGACGAATCAACTAATGTGTCCTGCCAACTACCTAAGGACAGTTTAACAAGCATTTATGCATCGACTACATCCCCATCGAAACCTTTCGGCTCACCCACTATGGCAACCAAACAGTGGCAGCGGGGGTTCTACATACATTTTATCTGGGCAGCTATTCTGGCAGTTGCAATCCTAGTAGTGATCGCGCTTTCACGTAACAAACTACGGCAACGGATAGCTGGGTTGGCTGGAAGTTGGAAAAAGAAAGCATCAGACACCAGAATGGATGATGAGTCGTCATATGCCACCATAGCCGACGCTTTCCCCAGCTATAAGTTTATGCCTACCATGAATCCCTTCCCCGTAGTTCAGTGGACAAACGACAACAGTGGGCCGAATGACGAGATCTTTGTCGACAATATCTTGTACAAAGGTAGTGGTGGCGGAATGCTTGGCGGACTTGACGCGTCCAGTGGTCTGGCGCCAGTAGTGTCGTCTGATTCTTTGAAGGAATAGCACCTGCGAAATAACCTCCGTAGTGACTTCATTGTGCTAAATCCGTGTTTTGGATTCAATGGCTTGCAACCAGCAGTTGCAATCTTGTTTTTAGCTAGCGTTTTACATATCAAATATAAATCATGAATGTATGAAGAAAGAGACACAGAGATTGGAGTCATTGACAGGGAGAGTTTATGATGACTGAATGTCGACGTACATCACCTGTACATGTTGGGTTTCTACACTTCGAATTTCATGGTACCTTTATTAAAATAATGCTGGTGACAAATGCATTAAGTTATTCTTTAGATATAAGAAAAAAAATCATCTAAAACATGAGAAAAGTTCTCAACTAAAGCACAAAATTTGTACACGATATTATGAAAAGACAATCGTAGTTCTCTAACATGTAATACTGCATTTTACTATCCCGAAGGTCATGAAGGTCAGCAGTCAATGTCCAGGAACAAATATGCGAACGATGTCATGGATGTTAAAAGCACAATGAATATATCTGGCTACTGCGAATCAAATTGTGCGATAAAATATCTCACTTAATTGAAGAATTCGATGAAAAAAAAAAACACAATATAAAAAAAAGATGTCGACATCAATGAATCACTAGTATACAAGAATAGATGAAAGTTTATTTCAAAGAAATGGGATATATCTCTCAATGTACAAAAAAAGGCCTAAAGTTATTCATATACATGTATGTACATTGCGCTCGATGTCGCGCATACTTTTGCTTTAGTCATTTGTCGTTTTTTTATATCTTTTATCTGTTTATTATGTATGTAGAATGATCAATTACATAACTTAAATCAAAAATGTCAAAGGAGGGAACTAATAAACTGTGCCATAGATATCATAGGCGTGTCATCTCTCGGCATCGTCTCGAGATTAATAACCTCTCCTACATAGCAGTTTACACAATGGTTGCAAGGGTTAAAACAATTCTGTAAGTATCCGACATTAGAAATCACCGTCGGTTGAAATAGCATTGTTATAACCCCCTCCCCCCGCCCCACACACACACACACAAAGAAAAGTGTGCATGGGATATAAATATTGTGGGAATCACTCTGAGGTCGGATGGCCTGGCGGTTGGTCGCTCAGCCATTACGTTGCGTCATTCATCATCATCATTTTGGGGCATTTAACCAAAAAGTTGGCATGTGTGACCGCTTTCATAAGTAGACAAAAAAATGCAATTTTTGTAAGTATCAGGTAATGTGTTGCCATCGTAACGTCAAGTTTTCATGAAAACCATACAGAATGTTGTCGATCAACCTACCACTTTCACAGCAATTGTTATGTGTATTGTTATTTCATTTTCATCACTTCAGTTTTCATGTTAGTGTATACTCTTCTCAGTTACTTTGTTTTTTGTTATGTAACCTCATTTTCTGTTACTTAATAAAGTGAAATGTCTGTGATCTCGTCGAGAAATGACATAGTATTTGAATTGAATTTAATAAAAACTGCCTGTTTTTTTTTTTGTATTTAGAGATTTTAGTTGCGCGTATAATAGGCAAAAAATGAAATAAAGAAAATAACAACAACTAAAAACCAACTCAAATCCCATTTCATTTCTTCCGTCTTTCCTGACTCTGCCATCCTGCCTAAAACAAACAAACAAAAGAAAAAAAAAATCAAAAGACTTGGAAGTCACGTCAGTTGATATTGAGACCACCTGGCACCGATGTAAAATTTCACCTTCAATTCGTTGTAAATATCCTGTTTTCACAAAAGACGGATATAGAGTCTACAAGCTACTTATAACACTGTTACTCAAACTTCCTTCAGACAGAACTTTTAGTAGTTCATTTTCTGTCGGAGCTGCACTAAAAGAAGGGAATGTCAACGTTATTCTCCTCTCCTGATCTTGTTTGTATTATGTTCGTTGATCAAATTTGACAAAATGGCTGAGGCTTGGGGAAAGTTGCTGAGTCGTCTACTCATTGTTGCGTCTCTGCTGTTAGCACTGGCAGGCTTATCCACAGAAGATACTGAAATATCATCGGCCAGAGTAGGAAGCAGTATAAACCTCGACTGCATACTTACTGAAAATTACTCTTTCGCTTACTGGTTCACAAGGAAAAGTACGACCGAAGCGTACATTGCACAGTCATCAAACAGTGGATGTGATCTAATTAGTCCATTTCAACGTAAAGGTAAATTCTCAACGATATATATGCCATTCACAATCTTCGTTTCGTCTCTATATCTAACGTTATCCTGTCCGACACAGGTACCTACGACTGTATAGTTGACAGAACTACTAGGAAGACATATGACATTCACGTGTACGATTGTGATTGCTTTGTGGGAAGCGTCCAGGGTGCAGGTTATCGACAGATCGACTGTTATGTAAGCAGTAATGACGCCTGGTCAGACTCGAGAGTAACCATCTATGTAAACGTCGGAACAGAAAGCTGGCAAGTGTCCGGTAATATATACACCTATAAAGAACAGCAACCCTATAGTTCATTAATGATATTTCAAGTACAACAATTATACTGGAACACTGAGCTTTCTGCGGAATTCAATCATCCAACCCAGTCTTTCAACATTTCTTGCCGTGTACCAGCCCTGCCATCTCAATCACTGACATCAAGTGCGGCGTCAGACATCTCTGCGGGGGTGACTGCTGCAACCAGCTCCACTTCCACCACCGAAGGAGTCGCGACTGGCGCATTTCATTTGAGAGAAGACACTGTGTGTAAGAAGCTCGTCATCATCTTTGTAGCAGCTTTAAGCTTATTGGTTATTCTAGTGATCCCAACGTTATATCTCATAATTATTAAACGTCGTCGCAGGCAAACTCGACCACCATCGTCGAGCACATCAAGAGCTGAAATCCGCAGTTAAAGTGAGGGCGTATCATCATGCGTGTACTACAGCAACACAGAGATTGTGTCTATCCTTTGTAGGACGTCCAAGACTAGCAGGTGGACGACTACAGGTAAGCATTTGATTACCACATGCAACGAATTGGACTGGAAAGCTGATCTGCGGAGGAAGGAGTGGTGGAAACATACATTATAGGGGCCTTTTCACATAACGAGGTCAAAATGAAGGTACCAGAACGAGGATTAGGCCAGAGTCACCTTGTAGGCGTTGAATCGCCACCCTACTGGTTTCACGACGGACTCTGGTTGTAACCCATCCCCTTGCAGAGAAGAATCCAAATGCATGTCGTTCTTAAAGCTAAATTTAAATGTTAGGAATATGATCTTTAAAACACCTAGTGCCATTGGTTTTACTCATGTCAAACATCCCTTACCCCTTGTTTTGTGCCTGAAGGAACACTGCTTCGACTGTCGTAAACGTTTGTATATAGAATGCGGGCAGCTGATCATTTCATGTGACAGCCATGACAAAGGGACCTTGATACATGACCATTTAAAGGGTTTCGAAAATCAAAATTATGCTCATAGGTGATATCTTATCTGTGAAATTTATAGGTGAAAATGGCCCTTGAAACGCCTAGTGAATTGCCACAGTTGGATATTTGCCAATGCGGAAATCATCCAGTTAACACAATAACTATAGTAACTGAGCTTTTAACACCCTCACACAAACACCCACCCACACGCAATTTCCCTTTGATTTGTATCTCAAAAACAATCTATCAACAATTTAATCTAATATGCATTTTTGTTGTGTGTGTGTGTGTTTTTTTTTTTTTTTTTTTGTATTATACATGTAGCAAAGTAGGCCATTATAGGCAGTTTCCCTTTGTTTTGTATTTGGGGAAATATTGCTTGGACTGACGTAAACTGGTATGGAATTCATAACATTATATTGTAATATGTCACAGATGTAAAGGACCTATGTAATGAAAAGTGTTGAAATTGTAGAAACTAACTATAATATGTATCGTATCTGTATATATCATGTTTGATTGTATTGATACAAAAGAATTGTAAATGATGCCATACAGAGAACAAATCCAATCTAATCAAATCACATTATATCATATCAAATCAAACTTAAGGATAGACATAGAACATGACCAGAGGAGCATTATGGTAATGGGAAGCTCATACATGGCCATTCTTGTTTTACAAAATTAGGGTTAAAAGTCTTTTTATGACAGATACGATTGCATTTCGCCTTCATAAAATTGGAATTATTAGAGCAAAATCAAGTATTACAGAGTAGCAATACAAGTAATAACAAATGAATGAAAAAAAAAAACTTGAAAGAACGACACTATGCCACGCAGCTACAAGCAATATCCGAATATCCGAGAGTTACAGGGGACACGCCGTGGCTTAAAGACACTTGAAGGAGACCTTCGAATAATTTTCAGATTTTACATTTGAACAACTATGAATTAGTTATTATGAGGACAGGTCGAGTTTCAGGATTTATGATAACTTGGTTGAAGAATAAGTATATTGTCAAAATTTATAACAAATTGAAATGAACAAGGGTGATGACATGGCAGGGTCACCATAAGAATGCATGAGTTGGGGCTCAAGAAAGCAGAAAAAAAAAGGCATGCATAGATTATACAGGTGAACTCGCAAGCAAGCGGTATTGTAATGGAATTACACGGCTACATTTCTGAAATATTTGAGCCTCCTATGTCATCATCCTTGTTCAGTGTAATTTGCTTAAGGTTTTTTAAAGTATTGTTTCTCTGTTCAGGAACCACAATAAATCCCATATAATATACATGGAACTGTTGAGTTATGTACTATATACATGACGTGAAATTATGTAAATCGTCTGGAATGCCCCATTAAAGGATATGCGAGTGTCGGGAATGTGAAAGACTGCATTGCGTGTTTCTCGCACCATGTCAGTTCGATGAAAACGACTTGGCAAAATCAATGACAGCGTTGTCGTGGAGCCTAATCTAATGACAATAGTATAATATACCTTATAAATGCAATTGTATGTCGTTACTCATTATCACATGTATCTTGTTGATGTACGTTTATCGAAATTACTACAAATTTGTTTTGTTTATGCATTGAATATAATTTCTCCTGTTTATTTAATGGAAATGAAAATAAAGTTGAACTTGAACTTGAACTTGACAAATAAGCATTGAATTGCACTAAGCTGCAATTCTCGTTTAAAGAAAAGAAAGTATCAAACAGGAATGTCATTCCAAATTAAGTGTTCTGTAGAAGAAAATGCGTTTTAAGCAAAAGAGTCAATTACAATAGAGGTGTTTAGATTTTAGCGAATAAATTCTTCTTATTGGGCCTGTCAATTTCGATGACAACTTTTGATGATAATTGCCATGATTGAAAATTCATCCCAGATTTCAAGCTTATATGAATTATCAATAACATTGTACATTGTATATTGCATAGGTTTCTCAAAGTACCCCGGGAATCGTTAGCATAATTATTGTTACTAAATATTTGAAAAAAAGAATAAGCAATTTAAGTAACGCACGTACATTGGTCCTTGTCCTTTGCATCATTCGGCATGTATAACATTAGCACGTCAACTGCGCTTAGTACACCAATCTCGACCTCATTCTGTAAGCATTTTGATGGTTACATGAATTGACAAGCAATGATCAGGATAATAGACACACACACACACACGCGCGCGCACACACACACACACACACACACACAACTACAACCACAAGCATGTCGGTGTAAATTCAGTAATTATTGTATATAGTTGTATGCTTGTTTTCGCTAATTTGAAATGATGTGTTAGGATTTTTGTTGGCGCTATTAGCAGGTGAGCAGGTGATATCATTGTCATGAATTACATTGCGTCCACATTGTGTTTCCATGTGTAATTTTTTCATTGTGCTTTATTTTTTACCGCATCTGAAACAGATGCCATAATGGACTCAGTTGAGTAAACCACACTGAAATTAACGAATGTTTCTGGACTTGGAAAACTTAAACATTCAAAATAGAATAGATTTACACAGTAACGAAAACTCTATTTTCAATAGAATTGATAACGTACTTCAGGTGCTGGTCGACTTGAGAAAGTAGTTTTAGATTTAATAGAAATACAAGCTTTTAACACGATTAGATCATGTAGAAACTCTTCAAAAACGGCTATAGCATCGAAAACATTGAATTAGATACATAAATATTGTGTATACATGTATGATGTTAAACGATACTTGGAAAAAATAGATAAAAATGCAAAGTAATGACGAACATAGTAAATTGATTTAAGGAAAGGACGAAGGTGATCTAGAAAACATTGTGACACTGAACTAAGTTGATTTGTGTTTATGATACGATTTATTATGTACTTGAAAGAAGACTTTGATGATGTCGTGAGTGTCAATCGAATCAGCTGTGGCCTTGTCGTTCTCTTTAAGGTCTCTCTCTCTCTATATATGGCCTACATATATGTGTGTGTATGTATATACATATATATACATGTATACACACACACACACGTTTTAGGCTTTTATGTATGTGCGTGTGTATGTGTATGTGTGTGTGTGTGTGTGTGTGTGTTCATACTCGCTGTTATGTGTTATATTTGGTTTGAGTTAGTTTCCTGCTACTCTTGTTGGCTTTTACCCATATGTTATATTTCATGGTGGAAACTTACTACGTGTTTGGCTCATACTTAGTACTTTAAATCAAATTTGTAATCACAACTGCTATAGCCCAGACACTTAAAAACAAAGGAATCGTTAAAAACGACAAGTCCTTCTTGAATTTCAGGGAAAGTGGCGAGTGGCGACTACTCGCATAATTTAAAAAAATCCTCATAATGATTAAAGAGATCAATTTTTGAATTTGGAGGTCTATACCAATTAAAAAATGATATTGGTTTGGAGTTTTTCAGACAGATCTTGATGCACAATGCTTGCAGGTTGACAAGTAAACCATGGGTAATCAGGGTGAAAGGAATAGATTCATGAACATAGACTGCGACACCGCCTCCATTTCTGTCTCTGTCTCTCCGAATTAAAGAATTATGGGGAATACCGATTTCACTGTCTGAAAAAAAGAGTCAAGTCTAGTTTCATTCAAGGCAAATACATGTGTTTCATTCTCAGTCATGATTTGCTTAATTTCCTCATGATATTTCACAAGGCTAACTATATTCAAATGAACAAACTTAATTCCCTTCTCAGAAAGTTGTTCATACCTAAGGGATGGATCTCTCTTTTCACCAGAGTTTGCAGACTTATCTAATAAATTGCTGTCTGGGACAGTTTCCGAGTTAAGTTCAGTAAAATTGGGAAGATGTTGTAAAGAACATCTGTTACACTCCCAGTTTAAGAATAGTTCATTGGGATCATTGTATCTACTCACGGGGATTCCTGAACATGATATATGCACCCATTTCTGACATGAATTACATCGGAGTGCTTTCTGGTTATTTTTAACACATCTTGTACAAAGAACACATGGAAATAATTGTACCATTTGAAAACGTACACAAAAATATGAATGCAGTACCAAACCAAGATCTAAAGGAAAGAAAAAATGTAAAGAAATAAAGAGAAAAAAAAACTTCAGTCAAAAAGGTACACACAGAGAAATTACGGTTCTAATTTGCACCCTAGAGGGTGCATATCGTTGTAACACCAGCGGCTCCATTTAGGGTTCTATTTTTGGGGGTGCTTATTTAGCACCCTATATTTAACACCATATATGGTGCATATTTGCACCCCTCCATTGGGTTCCCTTTTGCACCCAATAGGGTTCATATCGTTGTAACACCAGCGGCTCCATTTAGGGTTCTATTTTTGGGGGTGCTTATTTAGCACCCTATATTTAACACCAGATATGGTGCATATTTGCACCCCTCCATTGGGTTCCCTTTCTGCACCCCATAGGGTGAACAAAAATTCAGTTGCAAATTTGCACCCTTTCTGGTTCATATCGTTGTAACACCAGCGGCTCCATTTAGGGTTCTATTTTGGGGGGTTCTTATTTAGCACCCTATATTCAACACCCTATAAGGTGCAAATATGGACCTCTATACAGGGTTCCCCTTCTGCACCTCATACCTGCACCCACTATGGTTCATACTGTTATTGTTGTAATTTTGCACCCTATGGGGTGATAAAGTCACCGCAATATAGGATGCAATACAATTTGCACACGTCTCTATTTAGGGTTGCCTTTCTGCACCCCATATGGTGAAAATTATAACCTTTTTTTTTAAACCAAAATAATCATATACTGGATGCATTCACTGACTTCACAAACAATTACCTAAGGTAACACTCCAGACATGAAGCAAAAATAGCATGCACAGATTTACACACAGTTTCTCAGTCAATTAAATCCACAATCTTTCGAAAACTGAAGTCAGAGACTTCAATTCAACAACAAATAGAACATAAACATGATGAATACAGTGCATACTTACATATAAATTATTAACATTTTATTATATGTCTCATGGAAGAGGGACAAGTTAACAGCAATTTTCTTTTTCATGGTTTACTTTAAAATGAACATCAAATATACATTGTATTTCTACAAATTCTCATACGAGATGCATATTTTGTCATAAAAAGGGCAATGTAAATAAAAAAATGTATGAAATTTGGTCAGTACATTGAATAAGAAGAAAAAAATATTCGTTCTTTCCATCAAATGATTACTTTTTCTTCTTTTAAAGGAAGTTACCACATTGACAAAAAGCACTAATTCTTTTTATACAAAAAATCCCTGAAGCTTGTGCAGAGTAATAGTAAACTATGTGACAAATATCTTTCACATTGTCCTTTTACTTCTAGAATGGATCATAGATATGTACCTTGAATTTACCGGTACATCTTACGGTAATCAAAAGCACCTTTATGACGCTCTTAGACATTAACAGCGATATGTCAACTCTGATTTCTCGTACACAAGTTATTGCCAAAACAATGAAGGGTATGGCAAAGTTCTGTCATATATGAAACTCACTACTTGTACTGACATATTCCATCCAATTCCAAGCTTGAGAGCTTGCGAATGTGCCCCATTATACAATTAGTATACTTCACATTTTGTTTTTCATATACAATTACACCAATGATAAGGTGAAAAAAGAATCAAAAAATGAAGAATGCACATCTAAATTTGGTTACTTTTTTATGCACACAGCTAAAGATATGTCCCAGTTATAAATCTCGGGCAGAATAGCACATCTGAAAACACCTTTCATTGCATCAAATTAACATTAACAATTCCACAGAAAATGTTACCTCAGAAAGGGAAAATAAGGTTAACCAATCAGTGGTATGACAAACTGGACATAAAGAGGAAGGAATATGTCTTCAGTGAGACAAGTTTAAAAACAATTTTTTTTTTGATACATTGTTTGTTTGTTTTTCTCCAAGCGATGGAAACAAGAAGCTCATTGTACTCAGTAGACCATAAATGTAATTACACAATGTATGCAGTTTAGCCCCAACATTCAAAATATTGTAAAGAGCAGTCGATTTTTCACATTTATAAAGCAGGTATTGGTATTGGCACCATCACAAGCATAATGATCAGGAGCAAAATATATTATTATTACTATTATCATCATTATTATTCCTATCATTATTATCATCATTATTATCATTATTACTAGTACCATCAATATTTTACAGAGATTTATGATCATGCATGAGAAATACCTCGTGTTGATGTTACAGTCTCACAACTCTCCCAATCATTTTAACACTTAATTTTCACCAAACCTTACACAAATATATCAGCACTTTATACAACCTACTTAAAGAAAGCTTGAAATTATAATCAGAGTTAGAGGGCAAGTCCACCTTCATATAGACCTACATGTGGATTGAGTGAATGCGCAGCAATAAGCCAGTCCGGAGATAGCTCATGTGCACATAGGTACAAATGACCTTTCATTTTTCTCAACTGGTTAGGCACTTCACTCAATGCAAAGTGACATAATGCAGCAGCTTGCCCACCATAGCCATTTATGGAACTCATATTCAAACAAAGAATGAACCTAACCAGTGTAGATGAAGTGACCAGTATGGTTCGTCAATCAACACTTACGGAATCATCTATTTTATTAAGTGCTGTCTTGAATATGTTAACAAACTTTTTTTGTGTGTTAACATTGCCAAATACCAGGCTTGCTGTCAAGTGGATGTACTGGCAGGCACCATTTATAAGGATTCCATGAATAATCCTAGCATTACACATGCTTATCTCAGTGAAATTAAAAAAACCAACCTGTCTCTCGGTACAAATAACCTTTTTCTGCACATGCTCAAACTGGTACTCCAAACTGGCTTATACTATTAGAACACATCAGAAAAAATTTGAAAAGCGGACATTCAGTTCAAAAGTTAATAATCTTTAAATCACTTGTGCAGTCGCAGCAGAGTGAGAAGAGTTTATGATGTCACATGCGTAGAACAATCTAAGGAAAACCTAAAAAGAATTTCAATTGTTTTTTCTTTTAGGAAAAACATGCACATTTACTTGACAAGTCACTGACGTATGTAAGGAATTGATAATAGTTTCTGCCTTCTTAAAGAGTGAAGTCCAGTGTTCTTTTATATGCAAAAAAAGTAGATATGATATGTTGAGCTTTCTCAGGTTTTGGAACAAACTCTATTTTTTTAATCCTTATATACATAAAGGGTTTGTGAGAAAATCATGCTTTTGTCAAGTGTCACAAAGCTACTCCCTTATGACATTGCATTGCCAGAGATTGCCCAAAATTGACATACATTGTGTGGCTGTCTACTACAAAAAACAGCAGGCGACTTATTTTTTTGTGTTCCCTACTTAAACAATCAATTCAAAGTGTGCATGTGTTGTTGAAGCACTGAGGCTATCGATGGTGAAGAAATAACTAAAATATGAACAATACAAACTAACCCCATCTAGTATGAAATATAATGGAAAGCATACTTTGAGTATTTCATATCCATTAGCAGATTCATATTTTCATCCATAATCCACCCTCCCCCCCCCCCAAAAAAAAAAAGATAAAAGTGAATAGAAGTCAAGTTCTTTTTAGACTGTGTTTAAATTTGTAATTTGCTAGTTTGTTCTCTTGTATTTTTCTATTATATAACAGGGCTGCACACTAACCCATTTTTTCTGCCGGTCCAACCTGTCTCTGTCGGACCGGTAAATGCCCCGTTTTACCATTTTTTGCCGGTCCGAACAGAAAATTTACCGGTCAACAACAACAACCTAAAAAAACATTAAATGACTTGCAAACTTATTTTCTTGTTTTTTATGGACGAACACCCCCCCCCCCCCCCATCCATGTACATTTTACAGATTGATATTTTTTCTTAAACTTGCATTATTTATTGCACAAAAGAATAAAAAAAAAGATAGGAAAAAATAGAATGTTTGTTTGTGAATTACAGTGTAAAATGATAATGAACAAAATCAGATTGTATCAAATGCGTTTGTGACTTTTTCTAAACATCGGCACACGAACTTGCTGAGTAACCTGCTCTTGGTGGTCAGTTGGATTGCGACGATTTAATGAATTATTTTAGCTGCGATATTTTCTGATGCACGCGCTACAAGGGGTTCTTTATTTTTCTCCCGATAATCTATTCGCATTTGTGCATGCGTTCTTGAAAGGTACACGACATGCAGGGCCGAATTCGCGATCCTTTTTGCGCCCATTTCCACCTCAAATATTAGCGGGATTGTGACGATTTCATAAATTACTTCGGCTGTAATATTTTCTGATGCAAGCGCCAAAAGAGGTTGAAAATGTGTCCTTTATTTTTTCCCGACAAACTCTTCGAATTTCCTATGTAAGTGCGTTCTTAAAAAGATGCACCACATGGCCGAATTCATGATACTTTTTTTGCCTATTTCTACCTCAAATATCAGCGGGATTGATTACGATTTCATAAATTACTTTGGCTGTAATGTTTTATGATGCACGCGCCAAAAGGGGTTGAAAATGTGTCCTTTATTTTTTCCCAATAAACTCTTCGAATTTCGTAAGTGCGTTCTTACAGATGTTCCACACAGCCGAATTCATGATACTTTTTGCGCCTATTTCTACCTCAAATATCAGCGGAATTGTGGCGATTTCACGTATTACTTCGGATGTAACTTTTTGTGATGCATGCACCGGCAAGAATGGTTGAAAATGCGTTCTTTATTTTTCTCCCCATAATCTCTTCGCATTCCGTACATGCGTTCTACGACACGGCCGACTTCACGATCATTTTTGCGCCTATTTCTACCTCAAAGGCAAATATCAGCGGGATTGCGATGATTTCATGAATAACTTCGGCAGTAATCTTTTATGATAAACGCGCCAAAATGGGTTGAAAAAGTGTCCTTTATTTTTCCCGGATAAACTCTTCGCATTTCGTAATGCGTTCTAAACAGATATACGACACGGCCAAAAATCATGATTCTTTTTGCGCCTATTGTTTCCTCAAACTTCAACGGGATTGCGATGATTTCATGAATTATTATTCGGCCGTAATCTTTATGATGCACGGGCCAAAAGGGGTTGAAAATGTGTCCTGTATTTTCTCCCAATAATCTCTTCGCATTTCGTACATGCGTACACGACACGGCCGAATTCATGATCCTTTTATCGCCTATTTCTACATTAAATATCAGACGAATTGTGGCAATTTCATGAATTAATTCAGATGTAATCTTTTGTGATGCACGCACCAGTTAAAATGGTTGAAAATGCGTTCTTTATTTTTCTCCCCATAATCTCTTTGCATTCCGTATACATGCGTTCTTGAAAGGTATACGACATGGCCGAATTCACGATCCTTTATTTGCGCCTATTTCTACCTCAAATATCAGCGGGATTGCGATGAGTTCATGTATGACTTCGGATGCAATCTTTTATGATACACGCGCCAAAAGGGGTTGAAAATGTGTCCTTTATTTTTTCCCAATAAACTCTTCGAATTTCGTAAGTGCGTTCTTACAGATGTTCCACACAGCCGAATTCATGATACTTTTTGCGCCTATTTCTACCTCAAATATCAGCGGAATTGTGGCGATTTCACGTATTACTTCGGATGTAACTTTTTGTGATGCATGCACCGGCAAGAATGGTTGAAAATGCGTTCTTTATTTTTCTCCCCATAATCTCTTCGCATTCCGTACATGCGTTCTACGACACGGCCGACTTCACGATCATTTTTGCGCCTATTTCTACCTCAAAGGCAAATATCAGCGGGATTGCGATGATTTCATGAATAACTTCGGCAGTAATCTTTTATGATAAACGCGCCAAAATGGGTTGAAAAAGTGTCCTTTATTTTTCCCGGATAAACTCTTCGCATTTCGTAATGCGTTCTAAACAGATATACGACACGGCCAAAAATCATGATTCTTTTTGCGCCTATTGTTTCCTCAAACTTCAACGGGATTGCGATGATTTCATGAATTATTATTCGGCCGTAATCTTTATGATGCACGGGCCAAAAGGGGTTGAAAATGTGTCCTTTATTTTTCCCCGATAAACTCTTCGCATTAACTTTGTAAATGCGTTCTTAAAAGATACACGACACGGCCAAAAATCATGATTCTTTTGCGCCTATCGTTTCCTCAAACTTCAACGGGATTGAGATGATTTTATGAATTATCACTCGGATCTATTATCTTTATGATGCACGGGCCAAAAGGGGTTGAAAATGTGTGCTGCATTTTTCACCCAATAATCACTTCGCATTGCGTACATGCCTATACGTCAAGGCCGAATTCACGGTCCTTTTAGCGCCTATTTCTACATCAAATATCAGCGGGGTTGCGATATGTCATTAATTATTTCGGCTGTAATCTTTTGTGATACATTCACCAGAAGGGTTGAAAATGCGTTCTTTATTTTTCTCCCGATAATTTCTTCGTATTTGGCGTTTTCAAAATTATACATTGCATGCAGGGCCGAATTCGATATTCTTTTTGCGCCTATTATTGTTTACTCAAATTCCAACGGGATTGCGAAATTTTCATGAATTACTATTCGGCTGTAATTTATATGATGCAAGCGCCAAAAGGGGTGAAAATGTGTCCTTTATTTTTCTCCCGCTAATCTTTTCCCATTTCGTACATGCGTTCTTATCTACATTGTACAAGGTATACCACAAGAAGGCCGAATTCACGATCCTTTTTGCGCCTATTTCTACCTCAAATATCAGCGGGATTGTGGCGATTTCTTGAATTACTTCGGATGTAATCTTTTGTAATACACGCACCAGAAGGGTAAAAATGTCTTTTTTATTTTTCTCCCGATATTAAATCTCGTCGCATTTGTGTATGCGTTTTTGATAACCAAGACGACATGCAGGACTGAATTCAAGATCCTTTTTTTGCGCCTATTATTTCCTCAAATTTCAAGGGGATTGCGTTGATTTCATGAATTGTTATTCGGCTGTAATCGTTTATGATGCACTCACCAAAATGTGTCCTTTATTTTTTTTCTTTTTCTCCTCTATAATCTTTTCGCATTTCGTACATAATCTTTTGGAAGATATACGACGCGGCCGGTCGATCCTTTTTGGGACGATTTCTACCGGAATATGTAAGCGGGACTGCCATGATTTCATGATTTTTTTTTCTTCCTATAAGTATTATCTCTTCACATTTTGTGCATGCGTTCTTGAAAAGTTCACGGAAAGGCCGATTTCGTGATCCTTTTTGCGCCTATCTTCGTTATGAGAACATTCTGAGCGAATGAAAATATTAATTTGTGAAATGACTGCTCAAAATGAAAATAAACGCAATCAGATCCATTTACTGTATCGCTGAATATCGAGTGTGTTTTTAGTTTTTCTAAAAATCGACACAAGTAAATTAGTTCTACATAACTGCCACGCTGCTGCGAACCCGGGATCGGATCGATCTTGCGTTAAAAAATCATGAGTAAAATGACCCAGAAATCTATGCGTGCGCTTCTTTCAATGCTTCTTGTCTGGCATGACCGCCGATCGCAAGCAAACGAGAAGCAGTTACACTGTACATGCTTTGCATCGTTTGCTTTGCATGTATTGCATTGCATGGCAGTGCGTGAGCAGCGCCAAATGCGCAAGCGAGCGCGAATGTAACTGGTCGACTGCTAGTGCTCAAAACTATGTTTACTGTACAAATTGCACCGCTAGACATAAACGAAAACTTGCGTAAAACTTGTTGAACAGTGCGATATCTTGCATTCTGTTTCTCCCTGATCGGGGCTGCTCTTTTCCTTTCTACTGACCCCACCAATGTTTTTTTTTTTTTTTTTTTTACTGGTCATGTCGGACCGGTAACTTGTGGATTTCCTGAAAAGTTACCGGTCCGACAGTGACTTTTACCGGTCTTTGACCGTCGGACCGGCGCCAGTGTGCAGCCCTGTATATAATTCTTTAGAGTATTCATGTTAATATTCAAGGCCAGTGCATTCTAAGAAAGGGAATAACCTGACAACAGTTTAGAAGACAGAATAAATAGTTACTGTTATCTATGAAATTAGACATTTTCACATATATTTTGCAAAAAAAAAAATGCTAATCTTCATTTCATGGAGTGGCTTTATTCTCACCCTCGGCTAAAAACAGGGAGGTGATTACTTTCTGGATTAAAATGGAAAGATGTTTCTAGAGCCGTGGTGTTTAGCAATTCTAATGGGGGGGGGGGAATTCAATGTGGCCCGTCTCAAATTTTATATGGTTTAAACATACATGACATATAGGAGTCTCATTATTATGCCTCCATCCTGAATGGTGCCGGAGGCATATGTTTTCAGGTTGCCTGTCTGTCTCCCGGTCTGTACGGATGTATCTACGGAAAAATTGATGGGCTTTCATCAAACCTGGTTCAAGGATACTACATGATGCTGATGATCTTATTGGCTTTTGCACTATATCTACTAAAAGTCAAAGAAAATTTGAAAATAACTTTTTTGCTACTTCTCTAGTCAGGGAAATCGGTGCACTCGTGTTGGTTGGCACATTCAGTTGGGTACAGCAAGGTTTCATCCTCTGCTTTCACAGGAAAGCCGACTCCCAACTTCTTGTTCTCGTAGTCAAGGTATATCTGCTCCTCTGCTTCAGCAAAATGCAGCATGGTCTTCATAGCTAATCTCATCTTACGCTGCATAAGTCGAAACTCCTCAAGCTCTAGTTTTTGATGCGTTTCTATAGCATCTGCTTCAGCTGCCAAATAGTATGCCCTTCTGGCCATCACTCTCAGAAGAACTGGCATGGCTTCCACACTGACTCAACGAGGAACCAGGATTGACATCCTGAACATCTTCCATCTCCAGCTCTGGCATCATATATGGCTCACCAGTCTCTCGAGGTTGACCTGCATCACTCATCCTGAAGACCATCATTGAACTTCATGCATAGTGAACTCGATGATAAATAATCAATCAAACACAGGTCCCTTTGGCCCAGTATGAGACCAAGCTAACACCATGCATCAGCATGGATCAGCAAGGTTCAACCTGTAATTGAATAAAACAAAGTTCAACATACAATCAATATCGGAATATCTACCTGCTAAAGTATGGGATCAAGTATTTGTACTTCTGAAGTGATTTACCGTTTACATACCTTGTTTGTGTGACTTATTTTATGTCATGTCTAGCACATGCAACTTCTCCAGTGGATATTATCTAAATTCACATATCGTGTATCATTGCTTACGCTCTGTGATAACAGACATTTTATGTTTATAACACACATTCTATTTTCATTGATAGACAACAAGGAGTCAAGGCCAACCTAAATTTTCTGACTTCAATCTTCATACATGTCTTAAATTCTCCTAAATGAACCAGGAACACTATTTTTCTTCATTAGGCACATCATACATGCCTACATCGTTCTTTCTGTCAACTTCACAGAAACCAATATCCAACTGAGCCTCAACTCGGCTCAAACGTAATAATTCCCATTAACGAAAATGATGCGACTATATCCGGTCACCTATTTACGTACGTACCTTGGTAACTGCGTCCAGCAGCCCCATACGCATAGCGTAATTACGCTATGCATATGGGGCTGTTGGTCGTAGTTAGTACCTTGGTTGAGGCTTTCCGTATTAACGTGCACTTTCATTGACTTATTCGCTATGCTTTACTGTATGTATGATCGCACTTCTGACATGTTAGTACACATGTACCTCGATACAACTCTTTCGCATCAGTTTTCACCACTCAGCATTCTATGAGCATAATTCACACATATCATCGATTACTGTGAAATATTTTCAACGGAATTACAGTACAATTATCTACTCACAACGTTTGGCTCATCAAAAAGATTAATTCATCATCCAAACCTCACGGTCGTCTGTCCATTCCAAACGAGGAACGTCAGTAGTATGCACGTACGTATACGATATACCGCGCGACCTACGGCGTGGCGTGCGCATGCGATTTTAGCTTTGCCATTGACCAAGTGCTCAACGGTCCACGCGTGCACGCATAATACGTGTACTTGTACTCGTTTGCTTTCTCTCTATGATAAGGTAATTGAAATGATATTCTTGATCCCGGTGCGAGAAGAAAAAACAAATGTTTAATTCAAGTAGTATTTTTTTAGTACAGTATTACTGATGACACTGTCACTCTTTAACAACGTGTAGTTATATTTTCAAATAAAAATATACGATAATATCCAAAAATAGTGTGGCATTTTAAGCAAACACCATTCAACACCCACATGTCAGCTTTCGGGAAAGACTATGGAATGGTTCCAAATTCGAACCCTTAAGACTTGGCTCCCTTTAGGGTTCGGATTTGCACCTCTACATCCATCCCGAACCCTATAAGGTGCCACTTAGTTAGATTTGCTCGTAGGGTGCAAATAAGAACCCTAATAGAACCCTAATTTCTCTGTGTGTATAGGAATGATATATAACTGCAATCACAGCACTATTCCAAGATTACTAAAAACAATTCATTTTCTTGGTACATTGTGTGTGGTTATAACGTATGAATGTTACATGAAATGTGGATGCCAAAATCCCTTGGGGTCAAAAGTCACTGAACTCTGGCTAAAAAATAACAATTATGGTATCATTTCGTCTAAGAATGTCTCGGGGTCATATACATATTTTCCATGAAATTGTCATTTCGTCTACGAATAACTAGGGGTCATGTAGTTTCCATGAAATTGTCATTTCATCTAAGAATGGCTAGAGGTCATATGCGCAATTCCCATGAAATTGCCATTTCCTCTAAGAATGATTAGGGGTCACACATAGTTTCCATGAAATTGTCATTTCGACTAAGAATAGCTAGGGGTCATACGTAGTTTCCATAAAATTGTAATTTCGTCTAAGAATGGCTAGGGGTCATACGCAGCTTCCATGCATGAAATTGGCATTTAGATGATAGGAATGTCCGGTGGCAATGTAAGAATTCAAAGTCGAAGTAAGTTGGTATTGTTTTGTTTTGTTTTTTTCTTTTTTGCATGAACAAGTTAGTACGTGTCGCAGAAACATGAGTAAAAACTAGTTACCAGAAATGACAGGTACATTGACAAAGGCCATCAAATATTACATAACAATGTAATTTCCTGGCCAAAGATAAATTGAAAGTGCAATCGGTAAAATATTTCCTCGGTGATTAAAAAGGCAAGTAAGGGGTCAATTCTTGGTCAGTGGTTCAATCTGCATGAGCAATATGATACGGAATTCACCCGACATTGCCCGAGTTTTGTTTTACCGAGGCTGCAGGTCGAGGTGAAATAAAACTACACGAAGCATTGAAGGTCAATGCTTGAGTCATAGAGCCCATGAGTCAAAAAGCCCATGAGTCATTCAGTTCTGGAGCTCGGCATTTCGTAAAAAGAGGTCCATATGTGCTAACACTAGGTAATTAAGGTCCATGAGTCCGACACCAGGCAAAAAATACCTATGAGTCCAACAATAGACAAACAAAAGACCCTCGAGTCCAACACTACGCAAAAATGGCACAAGAGGCCGACACTAGGTAAAAATGGCCCACGAGTCCAACACCAGGCAAAATGACTCACAAAACCGACACTATATATACATCATACATCATTTTTTTTTTTTGTTGTTGTTGTTGCTTTCGTGTCGCTCTTGTGGGTTTTGTTGGCCAAGGTTGGACTCGTTGGCTTTATTAGTCTGCTGTCGAGCATGGGTAACCGCATAGCTCGTGAGCCTATACATTGTATGTTACTTGATATCGACCTGATGGGCCTTGTTCACTTGAATAGTGCCTCTACCTCGTGTGCTGTATGGTTCATGGGCTGTATGACTCTTGGGTGTCGAACTCGTTACGTGCACTCATTCAGCGTACTGCCATATGGTATACACAAACATTGTACTATATACAGTGTACTATGTTTATTTATACAACATGGCAGTGCGCTGACTTGCAAAGTTTATCCATCGTTGTGACAGGTTACGTATCTACTCAAGAATCAGAAAAATCACCCTCGCGCAAGAATTTGTAGGGCAACTGCTCAAGAGACTTTTTTCTGATCTGAGCTTAATGTTTGTTTCCATATGTCCTTGCTACAGTTGTGTGGTCTTGAATGGCAATCAGAAAATGCAAAATAAAAGCAAATAAGCAAAAGCACAGACAAAATATATTGGTCTTTGATCAATCAATATGCATGTCAAGCTAACACAATCAACACTCAATTTATCAAGGCTTTAAAGTGCCTTACCAGAAGCTACTAGAATATCTTGAGCCCATTTTCTGGTAATTTGATGTTCGCTGCATTGTGGAGACCGTTAACAAAACCATCAGAAAGAAGAGGATTGGTATGTATATTCCATATTCAATCTTTAAAGACAACAAACACACGATTGCATACAAAACTTTTTTCCGTAATAGGCCTACTTGATGATTGTCTGAACTGAAGTCAGTCATCAAACAGTCGCGTTGCCGATCATTTATATCGATGCGATAAAGGAGAATGATGTTTGGGACGCCGTTTAATTCATTTCTGGGAGTCCCCCGAATCCATTTCTGAATAGGGCAGATTGGATAAAAGATTATAAAACCTGACTGTATACACTTACTTCATTCTCACGATAAGGCATGTTTCTTAACGCATAGATTGGGCTAATATGTTGATTGATTGACGATCTAGGAAAGGACTGGCAAGGATCCATGAGCTGACGATCTTTAATTACCAATAACAAGATGATAGAATTACCTGATTTGTAAAGTGAAAAAAAAATAAAGCTCAAACCTTTCACTGTCCTGTTTCATTCTCTCTATACTTTCTTTTGTTCAAACCCTGCTCTTCTGTTATTTGATACCGCTTGATACCGACGCAAAGTTTCTCTATGGACAAAAGACGAATACACAAGTCCCTTCGATATTACTCAAACTATCTACAGACAGAATGTTTCCTTGCTCATTTTCAGTTAGAGCTGAGAAGTAGATATTCTCCTCTCCTGGGCTTGACTGCATCATGTTCTGGGATGAACATTAAGAAAATGGCTGTGTCTATTAGAAAGGGGAAGTCACTGCATCGTCTATTCATTGTTGCTTTTCTGCTTTTAGCACTGGCAGGCTTATCCACTGAAGATACTGTAATATTAACCGCCAGAATAGGAGACAGCATAAACCTTGACTGCACGCTTTCTGAAAACTTTTTCTCCGCTTACTGGTACACAAACAAAGGTAATTCTGATGAGTACATTGCACAGAAGTCAAATGACTACTGTGGTCTAATTATTCAATTTCACAATGGTGGTAGATTCTCAACATGTCATTCCCAATCTCCGTTTCGTCTCTCCATAGCCGACGTTAAGCTACACGACACTGGCATGTATGACTGTATTGTTGACAGAATTACTAAAAGAACGTATGACGTTCACGTGTATGGCTGCGGCTGCTTTGTAAGGAGGGCCCAGGGTGCAAGTAATCGACTGATCTACTGTTCTTTACACAGTAATGACTCCTGGCCAGAAGCGGAAATACTTGTCCATGTACTAGCTGGAAAAGCAGGCTTTACTGCATCCGATAATATTTACATCAATAGAAGACGGCAACGACATAGTGAATATGATTTTACATTTCAAATACAACAATCATACTGGAAGACTGAGCTTTTCCTGGAATTCAGTCATCCCACTCAGCCCTTCAACATTTTTTGTCGTGTACCAGCCCTGCCATCTCCATCATCGACATCAGAGACTGTGGCGTCAGACATCTATTCTGGGGCGTCTGTCGCAACCATCACCTCAAGCTCAGCCAGAAGGCCGGCTACAGCACCACCCTCGCTGATTACTCCGTCAGTATCATTTCCCGCCTCTTCAACCTCCGTCCGGAAACCATCCACATCACCATCCTTTCAGGGTTCATCATTTCCCGTTTCTTCAAACTCAGCCCAGAAGCCATCCACACCACCACCCCTACTCGTTTCTCCATCACTATCATCTCCCGTCTCTTCAACCTTAACCCGGAGGTCATCCACAGCACGACCCTTACTGGTTTCTCCATCGGCATCATTAGCCGTCTCTTCCAGCTCAGCCCGGAAGCTCGCTACATCACCACCTTGGCTCGTTTCTCCGTCAGCATCATTTTCTGTTTCTTCCATCTCATCCCGGAGGCCGGCCACAACAACACCCTTGCTCGTTTCTCCATCCCTATCATTTTCTGCCTCATCTTACACTGTCGAAGACGTCGCAACTTGTGCATTTCCTTTGATAGAGGACACCCTTTGCAGGAAACTCGTCACCATTATTGCACCAGCTGTAGGATTACTGGCTTTTCTCGTGATCTCAACGTCATGTCTAATAATCATACGTCATCAGCAAACTCGATCACCATCGTCAAGCACAAGGGTTGAAATCCCTGCTTAAAGTGAGGACATCATCAGTGCACTACAGCAACACAGAGTTTGTGACAGCTTCCAAGTAGTCTTGCAGGACGTTCAAGATTTTTTAAGCGGATTATTATTGTCAAGTATTGCCGTACTAAACTGGCCTTGATCGCTGGTCTGCAGAGTGTAGAGTGGTAGATAAGGATTTATGTACCTCCAATTTTACAGGGTCCCTTCACATAGCGAGACAAAAGCGCCAGAGAGGTCCCAGAACAGTTATGAGGATTCTTCGTTGATATTAGAAGACAACTCCTCTGGTTTTAGGATGGACTCCTGTTACCCATCACCTTGCAGAGAGAATCGCAAAGCGATGCCCAATACCCTTTTGAATTTGTACAAAAATTTATATCTTAAAAGTTGAATTCATAGGTGAATATGGTTTTTTTTTTCCACGTTTGTTTCATGTCAAATACCCACGCACCCACACACCCAAATTTCCTTTGTTTTCGTGTCTAAAGGAGCACTGCTCCGACAGGCATTAACTTTTGTATGCACACAGAACGTGACCATTTAGCTTATCATATCATGACAGTGGGTAGTTGATAGGTAGCAATTTAATTTGCAATGCAAATTGTGATCAAAGCTCATGTTTTGATAGTAAAATGTAAAAGTCAAATTTTTTGTTTAAGTAATAGAGATACCGGTATAGTTTTTAATAACACAAGCATACACACCAACGCGCAATTCTCCCTTGATTACACCTCAGGAAAAGTTGGTACGAATGAGCATTGTGTGTGTGTGTGTGTGTGTGTGTGTGTGTGTGTGTGTGCGTGTGCATGTAGAACTTGACCAGACAAACACAGTGTCATCTCGAGATATCTTTAAGTCTACATGTGGCTCTCTTGGTCATGCAAATGAGTCAATATTATCATAAGAGTGTCCAACCCATCGCACAAACAATAGGCCTTTCCTTAGTCGTATTATCAACTGCGCAATTTACTTTGTTTTCATCTGCTTACTAACACCGAAATTTAATTCACTCGCCATGTGTCATTGGCTTTAAAATTTGTGGAAAACACTGAAGTGTTTTCAGTGCTAATCAGCACTCAAGGCACACAAAGGTAAAAAAGAAGGCATAGAGAAAAAAGATATGATCGTGCAAAATATGAAGGATAATTAAAGAAAAAAAACACATGTTCCCCCCAAAAAAATCCCCCTACAGACAGAATGAATGTGTTTAGTTTTGATAGAACTGGGACCTAAGAGCTCAATAGATATTTGATTATGTATAAAGAGCAGCTTTGAAAGGAATGACAAACGGAAAATGAACACTTTCATGGCAAACAAGTAGAAAAAATGGCAGTACTATGCAACATACAGCCCTGCAAACAATCTTGGGGAGAGGACACATCCTGACTAACAAGAACACGTGAGGAATAATCTATAGTGTAGATACAGAGGTGAAAGCAAGAGAGAGACAAAAATGTGAAATGATATACAGTATCTATCTACTCGTTAAATTCCCACACCAAGTTACGGAGATTTGAATTAGGTCTATGAAGACTACTTGGCAAAATCAATAGCTATTTTGCAATGGAGACTAAGCATATAAAAATCAAATGACAAATAGAACATTCGATTACATTGGTTCAATTCTCGATCACAAACGTTTATGAAACAGGTAGGCCATTTCAAAATGAGGGTTTTGTAAAATCAATTCTGATTAAAGGAACCATGCAGAGAGGTGGAGCAACAGAGTTTATATCAAAAGAGAGGTTTACAGAATTCATCAAATTACTTCTTCTTATTTGGCGGTTTCAATTTCAGTGACAATACCTTTATGCTTTTATGCTTTAAAAAAAATCATTCAGTTCTTTACCGAGAATTATCTATGCAATTGTACATTGTAAATTCCATGGACAAGTCAAAGAACTCTGAGCACCGTTTAAATGTCACATAGGAGACAAAGGAAGCAATTTGAGCAACACAGGTAACATTGGTCTTTTTACTTACTTTATACTAATCTTGATCTTATTCTGCATGCTTTATACATGTATAATATCCCAGATGATAATGATCATGATGTCAGCACACAAGTACAAACATACTATATGAAGACGTACACAAGTATATGTGTATAGAACGAGGTGAGTGTAATATTAAATCAAGAACACTTGAGAAAAGGCGAATCGCTCGAAATTTTTTGTACAGAAATATGCTGTCGGTAATGACAGCTTGAACTTGGTTTCTGTTTTTATTCTTTATATTAATGATTTGAATATTTTCAGGATATTACATTTGATGCATATGACACTGTGTAGGTCCGTCGTACCACAAAACATCCTACTATATAAAATGTTGGCAATAAAGCCTAAAATATAAGGAGATATCAGTGTTTTTCTCAGTAAACCATAACTGTAGACAGTTTAGTTTCGAAACATTTCTGTTGTAACTATTGTTCACATTTCGTGCATTTAACAATACTTAAAATCGATAATACAAATTCAATTTTTTACAGTGGTTATTTCTATCCTTAACTCACATTTTAGAACTATTTTAGTGTACTAATGCTGTGGTTATGTTTCTTCTGCAAGTGTGTATGCCTTGAAACTATTATATATACTTGGAATTGGTACTACATGTGGGATGTAAGTTTGATGTTTATGTTCTTTCCTGTTTATGTTGACGAGAATAAATAATTGTGAAAGAGTGAACGAAGGCTTTGATGATGTGTAAAAATCAATTCAGATGTGTCTTTGCCCTTTGTCTCTTTTAAGGAATCGTGTCAATCCCCTTACTGTCGTTCCTGTGTAATTCATCAGCATTCGCCGCCTCCATGTGATAGTAACGAGCAACGAGTTCAACTGGTATTGCGTTTGAGGAAGTAGCTCTCTTTGCATCTTTGCTTGTTGCCAAAACAAAAGCGTTGTGCATTAAATTATGATTCTGTACATGTATACACACACATACACACACACACACACACACATACACACACACACCTTCACACGCAGGCAAGATAATACGTATATATTGTAATGTATGCACAATGTGCATTATGTATCACAAGTCCACAATTATGCTGCCACTTAGTTGCGTTTGCCTACTTCGCGATGGAAAGTAGACAGCGTGTTTGGCTCCTACTTGGTACTAGAAACTAACTGTCATGAATGTGTAATCAAAACGTCACGCCCCCACACTTAAACCCTCAAAGGAGTAGCTAAAAGGACGTTCTCACAATCTTTTATTCCAAGGAAAGCGGGTTTTGTTTCTTTGTCTATGAGTTGCCTATGTTTGTGTGGGGACCGGTATGGTGCATCGTTTACAAAAGAAACGCTTAGCACCGTCAAATGCTTCCTGTATCATGTGATTCATGAAATGATGCTCTCACTCTCACTTTATTTCCGGAGAAAAGAAGTAGGGCGTATTCCTTAAGAAATTTATGAAACGAATTGAGAACTCGTTACAAAAGAAAATGAATTCTCACAATATTCACCAATTGATCTGAGGAAAGGAAGTGGCAATAGAGCCACTGTAATATTGAACTGGTTTGTTCGTGTTAATTACTATTAATTTGACACCTACACAGACAGGCAGGCACACAGACAGACAGACAGACACACACACATACACACATAAGATTATAGTACACATATATTTATACCATACACCCTCATTTCAGTATATGTGACCGTGCACCTCAAAACGAACATAAAGTCGCACACACTGAAAATAACTGAAATGGGTCAACCTAGCCGAACTTGACTTTTTCATATTTTCTGAAAGAGCGGGTCTTCTTTTACATTATGCTAAAATTTGGTAGCATATAACGGGCAGGAAAGTGTGATTTTTCAAAGCAGTCTATCTCGAACATTTTTGGCAGAATAGTGTGATTAGGTGTGTCTTTAGAATCCCTTTTTCATTTCTGAAAAACCTTGTCGACACTCTTCACTTTCAACTCTAATAACTTTTGAAAGGATAGTGCTACTGCTTTGAAAGTTGGCATTAATTATGTACAGAATGTGTTAATGAGGCATGCTTCATTTCAGTTTAATTTGATAATCCCTTCATTGTTGTTACTCTGGTGGTTTACTTCCTATTTTTTGTCCCATTCATCGCACAGCCAGCACGGTTTGGTAAAGATTAAGCGCTTGAATAGACACTGTACTTCAGAACCTCTTTTCTCAGTTCACTCTTTTCCTGAGTTTGTGCTTTCTTTCCAATATCTAAATAGGTTAGGAGAGTCCTTTGATTTGAGTTATACATCATTTTAAAGCTTAAAGTCTGCTCTTTCAGAATATGGTCTTAACTAAAAATTCATATCTGACGACTTTTTGTTTGTTTTGAGGTGCAGGGTCATATATGTTCAATTCCATGTGCTTTTACTTAGGGCCTAGTTGGCTTTCTCCTACCTCATGATGGAAACTATACTTGGCACTAAAAACCAAATTTGTGATCAAAACCTCTATTTTAAATACCTCCATTAGAATGACCGACTGTATGTTCTCATAATATCTCTTTGAAGTCCAGGGAAAAACGAGTTTAGTTTCATTGTCTGTGGCTGGCGTGTCTTTGTGTGCAATCTGTATTAAAATATATGTATATACAATAATCATTATGTACTCATGCATTACCGATACGGTAGGTCGTACTCAAAAGAAACGCTTTACGAACTGATCATGTTCCTGTGACATTGTGAGCCAAGAAACGACATTCTTCATTTCCTGTAGAAAACAAGTACTTTACCCCAAGTATCATAAACAAAATCAGAACTCGTGAAAAAAATAACTGAATTCTTAAAAGTTACACACCTAAATTCTTGTCATTGAGTCGTTTTCTTTCTTTTAAGTACCTCTGGGTTACGTTTTCCGATTCCAATTTCATTTTGTCTGTCCTACAACTCTTTATTGCGATTTAGAAAAATAAACAGCTGAGTGAGTTTTATGGTATCTGGTCCAAGTATGCTATACATGTCGATGCGCTCATTAGGTTTTGGGGAAAATCCTTTGATGTCGCATTTCAATGAAGTCTGGCTAACAAGTACTATTAACAATGACTAAGGTGTCACTTTGTCTAGGAATGTCTTTGGGTTTTACATAACCTCCATGAAATGAATGTGATAGAAGGTGAAAGGTCTCTGTGCTGGGGGATTCATTCTTTACTTCAGCTAATGGAATGTTCCACGAGTTATGATTTACGCTAGTGTAGAGGGTTAAAATGAATTTCTTCTTTTTATACACGTGCAGTATACATGTATATGGGTCAGAATTTTGAACGATGTACAATTGAGCCAAAACAAGGCAAAATTGAAAAAGTAGGAAATTCTCCAAATCATTTATCTTACCTGAAAGAGTATAAATCAAGCTTTAATATGAACCCAATTGTACTAGGATTTTCCCAGAGGAACAAGTTTTTATTCACAGCGGAAGTTTACCATGTCCAGAGCAGCGAACATCCGTGAGGAATAGTACTGCACATACATTTGAATACCATTTAACATAGTTTCCAAAGATCTGATTCAGTTCAAAATCGTAACGAAATATCTTAAGGGACATGTGTACGTGTTGGCAGAATATTAAGCTTGTACTCTTAACCTGTACGTAATGGTAGACAACTGATGATTTAAGCAAATTCGTCATTTCTGTTGAAATATTGCTCTTCCGCTAAACACTTTCTCCACTTTACACGCATTTTACAGAAACTCAATATTTTGACCTCTTATTTCACTGTCCCACACTTTAATCCTCACTCCAAAAAAATAACATACCTTTTTAAGATGTATCTGATCTAGGCAGTCTCTATAACCCAACAAACATAGCATAGTTTTCATCACGGAGGTTCGCATTATTATAGTTCACGGACGTTCGGAACAAACAAGACATTGAACAATGCAGCTCTCTTGAGTTGGAAACGCATCCTACTCACAACAAACAACAATTTCATGTCGAGAAGAAACTCCTCTACAAAATCCTGAATAGATATTACCAATTCTCAATTATAAAAGCTTGTTTATCTTCTCATACTGAGGAATCAAAGAAACAATTTTTACATCTCGTAAATGAACGTACAAACGTACGTGTAATCTCAGTGACGTAAGCCATCCTTGAGAACGAATATATTTTTCAAAATTTCGTTATCACGAAGTAAAGATTCATTTCCTAAATTTGTTATCTAAAGTCTACAATGCAAAATTTGCTTATAACGAAGATGGTCACAGCTAAATATGACAAAGAATTAACACAAAAAAACAAAAGAAATGTACTCCGTTACAGAAATACGAAGTTTAGCTGGGGAGGTCAAACGAATACGTTAGGAATAATAATAATAATAATAATAGTCAGTTCTTAGAAACGCATAATACCATAAGATAGTCTCTATGCGTGTACAAAATAATGAAACAAAATCTATCACATATTTCTCTAATTCAAACATGTAATCAACAATTGTCAAAAAGGTGAGTTTTTAACACAGATTTGAATTTATCAAAATCTGTAATGCATCTAACACTGAGAGGGAGATTATTCCATAAAGAGGGTGCCATTTTTCCAAAAGACCTATCATCATATGTCTTAGATTTGACACTTATTTCAGAGAGGAGATTTTTTGATTTTGAGCGCAGATTACGACCAGGATGATATGGCTTGATGAGTTCACTGAGATATGCAGGGGCATTTCCATGAAAACATTTGAATACAAGGGTCAAAATCTTAAACCTGATACGAGCTCTTATGGGCAACCAATGAAGACTACGAAGAATGGGAGTTATATGATCAAATTTCCTTTTGCGTGTCACAAGCCTTGCGGCTGAATTTTGTATCCGTTGGATTCCTTTCAGGTGAGAGTCTGGAACTCCAATGAGCAAACCATTATTATTATCCAAATGACTAAAAATAAACGCATGAACCAGTTTTTCTGTAGTTGTTTTATCGAGAAAGTGTCTCAATTTTCCAATCCTGTGTAGACCTATGGCTGCAGATTTGCATATGTTATTGATGTGAGTTTTCATACTAAGATCATCTTGGATAATGACACCAAGGTCACGTGCCTTAGAAATTGGCAGCACAGGAGTATCGCAAACATTAACGGACAAAGTTGTTGAGGACTTGTTACGAGATCTTACATGCACAACTTCAGTTAGGAAGAAATCCCTCTGCGTTTGCTCCTTGTGTTACACACTGTTACCGAGGAGAATGTTTGTTATCATATTAGTCAGAAATGATTATCATGTTCGATACTGCGAAGTTTCGTCATAACAAGACACAATAAGTAAATACAACTTGGATGGATGTTTGTGACTTCGATATTATACAATATGGTTTGTTATAACAAACATTTTGTAGCGCGTCATTTCGGAGGCTCGTTATTCATACAGTTTGTCAATCCGAAAATTGATAGAGTTCGTATAATCATGAAGCTTTTTTATTCGGTAAATGATAGGAATCTCCGAAGGTTAATCGAAAGGTTTAATCATTGGAACATGAAAAATCAGGTTCGCTTATGCAAATGTTGAGAAACAAGTTAACAACCAAATCCTCCACATTTCAAAACCTCATGATAACCGTTTTCACCTAAACGAATATCAGGCCCATTCCACTTTTAGAAGAACGGACCTAAAATAATCAACCTTAATATTTGATTTTCGGTCTAACAAACTTTCGGAATAAGAAACCTCCTGAGTTAACTACGAACATTTTTTTTTTTTTTCATTTTCGGAATAACAAACCTTTGGACATTCGGAGTAACGAATCTTTGGAAGAGCGAACGTAAAGTGCAACCTTAAACGTATTCTTAATCATTACTTTTTTAGCATGTGTTTTCAAAGTAAGCACAAAAAAATTATTGACGATCTCTCTGTCTCTTAAATGTAAAATGAAAAAAAAAAATCTTGCAAAGAATTACAAATCAACATTGCTTTTCATTGATGAGTATAAAAAAAAACACCATGTCATGATAAGCGGAGGATTTGCGTGTTTTCATCAGAAAATAATTGTATACTGCATTATTTTGGTTCGCTTGTGACGGCATTTCGATGAATAAAAAAATAAACAAACAAAAAAAAAAAACTTCTCCAGAGGAATTTGGTATAACGGGAGTGCACTGGCAATTCTTTTCTCTGTGTGTTGGAGCTCGATCCCTTTTCTGTTTCTTCTCATTTTCATTCAACTGCTTCCACGTCCTTATGAAACTTTTCCGTTTCTTCTTCCACACATGCCCATTACAGACTTCTACCGTCATTATCCTGAATGTGATTGCGTAGCACTTTTCGGATTTGTTTTGTTTTGTTTTGTTTTGTTTTTGTTTTCTGTTTGGTCGCAGCATGTTCAAGCTACTTAGGGAATGAGAGAAAAATCGTCGTGAAGAGAAAAATAAGAAAGAATTAAGGCATTTAATATCATAACAATTACAGCGAACGTCCGTTATGGAGACCAAAACTGGATGTGTTCTGTTTGAGACGGCAGCTACCATACTCAAAAGATAAACACTTGGAGCATCTGTCACTAAAAAGTGGCACTGTTCTTCTTTCTCCTACTATGTAATCCATTGACTTATTCTACCAACGAACATCCGTGACCAACACGTTTTCCGTTTGTTATTACAGGTAAATTGAGTGCTGAACGTTATTCACTTTTGGGTATGAGCGACTCGGTGATTTGGTAATATTTTCAAGTAACATTAACTTAACGTGCAGTGATATATTTGTAATTATCAGAAATTTCCTTTCTCGGACAGAACGTCCGTGAGCGAAACTTTCAGAACCTGTAACAGTACAAATTGTCTCCAGAACCTCATTAGAGAGAAATTTAAATGCACAGAAATTACAGATTATGCAAAATTCCATTTTCCTATAACTTTGTTTTCAATGTTAAGTTGTTTTTGTATAATTAGAGGGAAAACAAGCGTCAAATTGTGAGTAAATTTTCAACTGTGTGTTCATCATGATCACATAACGCCTTAAAAATTCTGAAACTACTGCTCTAAACTCATTGTTTACTTTGTAAAACTTTATTTGTCGCTATTGGAGCCAAAAGTTTTAAAGAATACAGGACACTTTCGGGACAAGTTATGCCTATCGGCGGGATTGCATGCGTCACGGACGTTCGCTGGAATTTTCACGGACGTTCGTTCTACTACTATAGGGTCATGTTCCAGAACGGATAACTAATCGGCAGAGAGTAACCTGGCCTTCCTAACTCTTTCAAAAATTTTAAAAGGTATTGTCAATGCAAATTATAAGATATTTGACATCCTTACAACATATGTATTGCTCAGAGGGGGATCAGGAGGTGAATTTTCAGAGAAAATATTAATTATTTGCTTGGTTTTCGGTAAACTGCATGGTCCAAAAACTGCGGACGAGCCTCAGTCCGCTCCGAAAATGACATGCGGCTCCTCGGCTAGAAAGCCAAAGGTAAAATGTACCTTCGCCATCAAAGCAAGATGGTGTCCCACTCGAAAACGTTTTAATCATCACGGACGTTCTTTTTTTCTCGGAGGTTCGTCTAAAAATATAATTTCGGTTCATATTTCACAAAGGATGGACAGAAACTCAAAACAAACATATCATTGTGTGGCTAGATCTTGATTACGACTCAGAACAATATCGCCAATAACGTTTAGTGGGCAACGATCTTTATTAGAAAATAGCGGAAGCACGTCCGTGACGAAAACTGAGTATAATTTTGCATAAAAGAATGTTACGTCCCATGTACGGCCAGCAGACGTACAATTTTTGCAGGATACGTTCATTAGGTGGAACACCAAATTTTCGTATACATTACAGTTGGGACAACAAAGTAGAATTTGCAGCAGCGATAGAAATAAAAGCATCACGGACGTTCGTATGTTTAGGGCTTTGATATTTCAGTTGTTTTCTGTAATTTCATACGTGCTCATAAAGTTCTTATAATTTTGTGGTACATACCCATGATATGTCAGATGCAGAACATGGTCAGATATTAGATGCCACGTACCATAAAAAAGGCACATCATTTATAGTTTGAAAAACAAGAATTATTGGGAAAATAGCGTTTTTACCGTATTTTTAAGCTTTAAGTCCTTGTCAAATGAAAAATATCAGGCAAAAGTCAACCAAACCATACATTTTCTGAAAGGAAATTTACCAATCTTTGAGATGACATGAAAAAATCTGGTTTCTTAGATCATCCTGACGTGTTCTAAGGGAAGAATGTCATAAGGTGCGAAAATTAGCAGTTGTACATCGTTCAAAATTCTCACCCATATATACATACACTCTATTTGAAAGGAGACTTCAATAAGAGTGTGTTTGTTTGTTTTGTTTTTTTGTTCTATCCTAAGTCTGCGTCAATGTGCGCTTGATTGGATACATAAATGTGTGATTGTGAATGACAATCAGAAAAAGACAAATATAAAAAAAATCAGGAAAAGCCCAGACAAAACATCAATGTTGGTTTACATAAATATCCACGACCATGTCAGGCTCATTACAATCCGCTTTTAACAAGCTACTGGAATATTCTGAGTCCATCTTCTGGTAAGTATGATATCATCATCGGAGTGACAATCATTAACAAGAAAGTCATCGCCAAAGACGCTTGGATGTCTCTGTGCTTCCTGAGGCTGCTACCTCGGCGTCAATACCAAATAGCGGCCAGGTAAGTGAGTGCCCGGAAGACAATAGACAACGCCATGTCACTGAGTTACCAGATGTTGTCATCGTAGGGGACTCTATGATAAAGCACATCGACGGCCGTCTTCTGAGCCGAAGACGCAAAGTGTTCTGCCATCCACACCCGGGTGCGAAGGTGGCAGATATCTCCGCTAAGAAGGTTACCGAGGGTGTAAAGGCGAAAGGAGACGTCATTCTACATATCGGGTCAAACAACGTTTCGCACCCCTCGCATGGCAATGGAAGTACATCCACCGCAGATGACATCATAGCCTTAGCAGACGGGATTTCAAATGAAGGATGTGAAGTTGCCTTATCTAGTATCGTGCATCGTAGATGGGAATCAGCTCATCAGAGGCGCCTCGTCGATGGGGTGAATGAGCGTCTGCATACCGCTGCCCGTGAACGGAGCTGGGGTTTCATTGACAACAGCAGCATCGGTGATAGGCATCTTGGGCGAGATGGGGTTCACATCAACAAGGCTGGGCAAGCTGTTCTTGCTTCGAATATGCGAAATTTCATCAGGCGACCCAGAGAGCAACCCACTGCATCTTCTCAACAGAGATCGTATGCTGAAGTGGTGGGATCCTCAACACCGAATTTCAGGATGATTCCACCTCGAGGGCGGCTGAAATCGACCCCTACCCACCCGTGGCTTCCACTGACAAAAGCTCAACAGGGGTGGCACGAGCATCTACGTCTCGTGACGGCAACATGCTGTTAACCTCCCGCTCTAACTTTGGTGAACACTGTGCGGGTTCTCGTTTATTGAAGTCAAAATCACAACCAATTTCTAACAGTGCTTTGAAAGTTTGTACCGAAAATTTGAATTGCAATGATAATGTTAACACTGGCGAAGCACAAAATGCTCTTCAGAAGCGACCACATGAACTAATCAAAAGTAAAATTAATCATTTGATGAATGGTTCAATTCCTCCGCTCAGAAAGAGGGGTCTAAAATTTGCCCATTTGGATATTCGTAGTTTAATTTCTAAAATTGATGAACTTAGATTACTTCTGAGACATACATCACTTGATGTCATTGGTTTGAATGAGACATTTTGTGATTCCATGATTGATGATTCTGAATTGCATATCGATGATTATGTCCTATTACGTAGAGATCGTACAAGACATGGTGGCGGTGTGGCTGTATATATTTCCAAAAGATTCAACTATAAAATAAGAGACGAGTTGAATACATCTACTTTAGAATGCCTTTGGTTTGAATTGCATTATCCAAATAAGCCTTCCATCCTTGTAGGGGAATTTTACAGACCTCCGAATTCTCACGTCGATTTCTTTGACGAATTAGACAGGACTTTGGACTCTGCTCTCTCGGAACATATGAGTTGTATTATATTAGGTGATTTCAATTGTAATTATATGCCACACCAATATGATCTGAATGCCGAAAAAGTTATGTTTTATACAAATATGTACGGACTAAGTCAGTTAATTGATACTGCCACAAGAGTTACAAATACTGCTTCTACTTTAATTGATTTGATATTTGTATCAGACAAAGAACTTTACAGTGAATGGGGAATATTTGAGACTAGCATTAGCGATCATTATTTGGTATATGCTATTCGGGACTTCAGTGCAAAGATCCATCAAAAATCTGAATGTGCGGAATTTCGCTCATTCAAAAATCTTAATGAGGAGGAATTTTATAGTGATTTGAGAAGTGCTCCGTGGCAGGTCATAAAAGATATAGACGACGTTGATGATGCGTGGGATATGTGGTTGACTCTTTTCAATGATGTAATCAACAAGCACATACCTTTGCGCAAAAAGCGGATAAGAAAACATGCATGTCCATGGATATCTGATGAGATTGTTAAGCTCATGACGGAACGTGATAAAGTTCTCAAAGCTGCTAAATCTAGCAATAGTGATGATCTTTGGAATACCTATAAATATCTAAAAAACAAAGTTACTCATCTCATGAGAATAAGAAAAAAACAGTATAACACTGACCAAATTTTACAAAATCGTAACAACAGTAAGAAAATGTGGAAGAGCTTGAGGGAACTTACGCCTAAATCATCACCCATTTCTCCCAATACCATAAAGGTTGATGATGCAGAAGTATCGGACAACGCAAGTATTGCTGAAGCATTCTACAATTTTTTCATATCTAATGCTACTAAAGTTACAAAAGACCTGCAGAGGAATACTTCTCAAATGATATTTGATGAGGACAAAGGCTTTGCTCCTTCTCATTCTCAATTTAATTTAAGTATGATAACGAGAGATTTTGTATTGAGACAGATTGAGCTTCTTGGCAGAGATAAAGCAACCGGAGAAGATCACATCGGCTGCAAACTTTTAAAGATGACAAAGAATGTTATTGCAGAATCTCTTTGCGATATTATCAACAAATCCCTGTCTACGGGAGTTGTTCCACGTGAATGGAAAAAGGCTCGGGTAGTACCGATATTCAAAGCAGGAGATATTTCTTCGTTGAATAACTACCGCCCCATCTCAATCTTACCAACAGTGAGTAAAATTATCGAAAGGGCCGTACATCAACAACTGAGCGAATTCATGAATGCGAATGATTTACTACACCCTAATCAATCTGGTTTTAGACCATTTCATTCCACATCAACTGCTCTTGCAAAACTTGTGAATCAGTGGTCTTTATAGATAATAATCAAATTTCTGGAGTTGCCTTCATAGATCTTCGGAAGGCATTTGACACTGTAGATCATGACCTACTTTTACATAAATTAAAGTGTATAGGGTGTAGTAAGACGACTGTAGATTGGTTTAAATCCTATTTAAGTGACAGACAGCAAGTGACGCAATTCAAAGGAGCCAAGTCCCACCCTTCAACTATTAAATTGGGTGTACCTCAAGGGTCAATTCTTGGTCCCCTTTTATTTTCAATATATGTCAACAGTCTACCCGAGTGTACTTCAGAAGGTGTTATAGATATGTATGCTGACGATACGACCCTCACTGTCAGTGCTAATGATGCAACAGTTTTAGAAGAAAAGATAACTGTTGCACTAAATAAAGTAATGGGGTGGATTAAGAAAAATCGGCTCGTCCTTAACACTGACAAAACTTCTGTCATGATTATCGGCTCCCGTGCTAATCTCGGGAAAATTGAAAATTTCAGTATTTCATTAGATGGTAGTTGGATTAAAAGAGTTCAGTTCACTAAATGTTTAGGTGTTTTAATAGATGAAGAACTGAAATGGTCTAAACAAATCGAAAATGTATGCAAACGTACCCAAAAAAGTGTCTGCATGATAAAGAGAGCGAAGGCCTTTTTGCCCCAACAATCCCTAAAATTACTTTATAATAGTCTAGTGTTACCACAATTTGATTACTGTTCTGTTGTTTGGTCAAACAGATTTCAATACCATACAACTAAGCTACAAAAATTCAAAAGAGGGCAGCAAGAATAATTTTGGACAAAACATATGACACACCGTCGGCTGATTTATTCAAAAGTCTTAAATGGATGACATTAGACAAGCGTTTTGATTTCAGCCGTGTTATGATGATATATAAATGCGTCCATAACTTAGCACCTTCGTACCTTCAGGTGCACTTAGTTAAGCCTAGTGATGTACATGAACATCATACAAGGCTAATAGACAGTGGAAATCTATGTGTGCCAAGATTTCGCTCTGATTGTCACAAGTGCAGCCCAATCGTATCCTCTGTACTTGAATGGAACAGGCTAGATCATTCAATTAGATCAGCTTCTTCCATATATTCATTTAAGAGATTGTTTAAGCAAAGTTGCTATTTGTAATTAACACACGAAATTCATTCTGGGCTTTATCATTCCTGTATAATAGCGTTTTTAATTGTTATTTCGGCATTCTGGTGAACTCTTGCTGTGGCATGTACTTTTCATGTTACTTTGCAATGTACAGTATGCTGGTATGTATCTACACTGTATTATGTCATCTTCTGTATATACGTTTTGCTATTTAATGTACATATGTTCATCAATATTATTCAGGGCTCCATGGAAGACCACTATTTATTGGTGAATGGACTACCCTGACAAAAGATTAGAAATAAATAAATAAATAAACAATATCATCACCACTGGCATTTTAAATCCCCAGATATACGCGCAACACACACACACACACACACACACACGCACACAGAAAAAAAAAGTCCTACGTCGCACTGTCAGTGATTACTTCCCATTCGAAAGGCTAAATCACGAACATTGTGTGATTAAGGAGAATGATCATGTTATTTTGAAACGTTTGGTTTAAATGCTGGGAATTCCCCGAATCCATGTTGGTATCGAGCACATAGACTGAAATAGTAAACCCGACTTAACAAATCGTTACTTCACTTTCACAATAAGGTATCCTACATCACGCATAACTCAGACTTATTGCTTGATCAATGATATAAGGAAAAATGGACAATGATCACGTGACGTCGAGCTTATACAGGGACCATCTGAGCACTCCCCCCCCCCCCCCCCCCCTCCACCATGAAAATATCGGGAGCGGGGAGGGGGGTGTCAGAAAACATATTCTTTTACCTGAATATAACTCCAAAGACGTTAACATTTTCTTTTCCTTTTTTCTTTTTCTTTTTTTTTATAGAAAATTGTGAGAATGTTTCACCCAAAGTGTACACCAGATCGTTGAATTTCAGTTGTAAAATGCAAATCTCCCTTCCATGGGAGGGGGACAGCCCCTCAAACACTCTTCCCCTCTAATTTCGATTTCCGGAGACTTGTAAGTACACTTTTGTAACTGGCAAATTTCCATATAAATTTACAGGGCTGTATTTCGTCAGTAAGGGGAACCCTATCTGTCACTTCAACTCATAAAAAATGCAGGGGTTACTTATAGCGTGTGGGAGGGGAGTATCCCCATCAATGCACCCTCCCAATCCCCATCTCTCTCCAGAGATTTAATACTTTTTGTGATGGACAATTTCCATGATATTCCATGTAGGACGTAGCCAATAAAAAAGAAAGCTTCCATCCTGCACTGTCCTGTTTAAGTTTACACTACGTTTTTCCCCCAACGCTGCGCTCTTGCCGTTGAGTATCACGTAGTACCAAGGCAATGTTTCCATTTTGACGAAAGAGGGATAGGTCCCTACTCAAGCCACTTGTAATGATACTCAACTTTCCTTGAGAGAGAACGTTTTCCTGGTTCATTTCCTGTTGGAGCTCCACCAAGAGAAGTAGTTTATTATATTCTCCTCTTCTAAGCTTGTTTGCATTATGTCCGTTGATCAGCACGAGTATGGCTGAGGCTACGAGAATGTCGCTGCGTCGTCTATCTGTTGATGCGTCTCTGCTGTTAGCACTGGTAGGCCTGGCCACTGGCGGTATTACGCAAACATTGCTCGCCAAGAAAGGAGGCACCGTAGAACTCGACTGCATAGGCTTAGGGATACTTAATGAAAACTGCCCTGTCGTTTACTGGTACACATACGAAGGTAACTCTACAGTGTACATTGCACATAAGTCAAATAACCATTGCGGTCTATATAGTCCATTCGGCCATTATGGCAGATTTTCTTCAACATGCCATTCAGAGCATCCGTTTCGTCTCTCCATAGCCAATGTTACCCTGTCCGACACAGGGAACTACGAGTGTATAGTTGACAACATAACTAAGATGACATATGCCATTCAAGTGTATAATTGCGACTGCATTGTACAAGGAGAGCAGCGTGCAGTTTTTCGACAGATAGACTGTTATTTATACAGTTATGACACCTGGACAGAAGCGAAAGTAACAGTTTATGTACAAGCGGGAACAGAAGTCTTCTTTATATCTGGTAATATATCCACCGATGGAGGACGGCAACCCTACATAACATTTCAAATACCACAATCATATTTGAACACTGAGCTTTCCGCGACATTCAGTCATCCCAAATATTATAATTCCGATGTTTCCTGCCTTGTACCAGCCATGCCACCTCCATCATCGGCGTTGACTTCGGCACCAAGCACGATATCATCAATTTCAAACATCTCGCCAAGATCGACTGCTGCAGTAAGCTCCTCAAGCTCAGCCCGGAGGGCGGCTACAGCACCACCCTCACCCGTTTCCCAAACAAACTCAGTGCGGAAGCTGGCTACAGCACCACCCTTACTGGCTACTCAGTCAGCATCATTACCGGTCTCTTCGACCACAGCCCGGAGCCCATCCACAGCACCACCCACACTGGTTTCTCCGTCAGTGGCATTACCGTTCACTTCAACCCAGCCGTCCACAGCACAACCCACACTGATTTCTTCGTCAACATCATCACCCGTCTCTTCAAACTCAAGCCGGAGGCCATCCACAGCACCATCCTTGCTCGTTTCTCCATCACTATCATTTTCCGTGTCGTCTCACTCTTCCGACGATGTCGCGACTGATGCATATCATTTGAAAGAAGAGTGTCTGTCTCGAAAACTAATAATAATTTTATGTGTGGCAGTTTCCTTCTCGTTGGCACTTTTCATAATCCCAGCGTCGTGTTTATTTATCAAATATCGCTGCAGACGAACTCGACCACCATCCTCGAGCACAAAAATCCATGGGCAGAAATCCTCCCTCAAAGGGAGCACAGCATCTGCGTACTACAGCAACGCCGTGGTTATGATAGCTTCCAAAGTTCCATCGCAGGACAATCCAGATTTGCAATTGGACGACTATTGTCAAGCATCTCCACACCAAACTGGCCTTGATCGCTGGTCTGCAGAAGAAGTAGTGGTGGACAACGACCTATATACCTCCAGCGGGAAGTTTTATAGGGGCCCTGCACATAACGAGGCCAAAGCGTCGGAGAGGTCCCACAACAGCAGGGATTCCTCTTTGACATTGGATCGTCACTCATCTGATTTCTTGGTGACTTCTTGTTACCCGTTCCCTAGCAGAGAAGAATCCAAAGGGATGTCAAACGATCATGCTTCAAATATGTACGAAAATTTGCAGGTCCAAAACTCTACGAGTGGTCGCGGTGCCAACGCAACGCCAGTGTACGAGATGGTTGACTAACCAGAAACAGGTCAATACAGTCCACTGGAGAACATGAAGGTAACCCACTCTTCCAGTCCGAGGGATGCCGGCCATTCCTCACATGACGTCAGCCTCCTTTACGCTCAAGTGGACATGAGTAAAAAGGGAAAGTAAGAAAAGTTTAATATGTTCGACTGCTTGAATCGATAAAGTTTCATAAAGACTTGAAAAGTTGTATTGAGTGATAGTCAACATCATGACAATGAAAAGAGGCTGCACACATTATCGAAATATTTTCAGTCGTTTTCATCTTTAATACATTCGAGAAGGTAACCACAGCATGAAACAGATCGATACGTTGATAATAAAAATGTTGACTAACGCACATATGTATTTATAATAGGTGCAGGAGGAAATAATGACATTTATTGCTGATGTTTTGAAATCTTGGAGTTTAATTAATTTGATAAATGAAGTCCTTTTTATTAAACAGAAGGCGAGTTAAGCCACGAGGCCTGTTTGTAATTAGTATTAGTGCATTCAAAGGCCGAAAAAGGGATTAGCTATACGTTGATATATCCTCTCCTAATATTGCATCTTGGTCAAGAAAAACCAAGGTTTTGAACCAATCTGTTTTATTTCGATGCGAGCACCTGAAAAACGATAAGAAACTGATCTGAGATGTGAAATGGATGCGAAGAGGCATCAGTAAAGGTATCGTGCGTCCTCATTGCATTTTAGGGAAGTGGATCGACAAAGGTCCGAGAAAATTGGTTGAATATGTTGAAAATTGTGAAATTTTCCGCTGCATTTCATCTTCTTCCTCCACATCGAACCGGCATCAAAGTGACACCGAAATTAAAGATTGATTACACATCATAGGAAATTCAAAAGGGTTGCGGATCTGTCGAGAAGGCTTCAGTGCTGTACTGAAAGTATTGTCTGTTCTAGAGACGCCGAAGCTAAAACGTATAATGCGAACAAAATAAAAAATATATTATTGTAGGGGAGAGTTGTGTGAAAAAGTCATGCAACTGAACACCGAGAAAGGAAATGACAACGAAAAGAAAAAAGATCTGGTGCGACCTAGGTGACGTCACGATCTGAACTGAAAGTAAACAAATAATTTTAACGCAAAACTTTCTAATTGTTGTCGCAATCACACAGCTCGTTTTAAATTTTCATTTGACATGCTGCTGTTATGTTCTAATTATCTTTTTGTTCTTTTTTCTTGTGATTTGTATGCGTGTACATAGCAAAACATGAAACTTTATAGTAAACATAATATTCTCTATACATTTTACACATTAAAAAATGTTCCACTTTGCACCTGACTGGTCTGAAAGATGCAATATAGATATGAAATATAATGAGAATGAGGTAAACATAATATTCTGTATATAAATTGTACACGTTAAGAAATGTTCCACTTTGCACCTGTCTGGTCTGAAAGATGCAATATAGATATGAAATATAATAATGACACACCCCTTTTAATTCATACTTACATATGTCATGCAAAGGTGAGACATGACAAACAATGTGACTAAGCCTAAACATTCCTTTGTGTTATTTCGCATTGCCTCTTGTCTTCGTTCGCCGGATCGACGTATGATTCAGCCTATGGTTAGATTGAGCTTGAATATCCCTGAAACCCCCTATCAATTATAATGTGTGCTACGTCGTTGGACTGATGTTTATTCAAGAAAAACCCAGTCTTCAGTATATACATCTCATGCCATGTAAACCATATAACAAGGATTTAACCTCCCCCCCCCCCCCAATCACACACATAGAAAGCAATGAAGTGAAAGAACGAAAAGCAAAAAAAAACCTGGACCAACATAATATATCAACAGATTTTTTACAGCATATTTGGTACAGTGCCCCTCACAGAGTGCGTGCGTGAAGCGCACGGCAAATTTCGAAAATGGCGATTTTATTAGACGTTATTAGAGAAAAACTGGTCTTAGGTTGTACTTCATTATGTATTTAATCTTTCCCCCTCTTTTTAGGGGGGGGGGATTGAGGACAGGTGGTAGGCAACAACAACAACAACAAACGCATTTAGCCCCATTTTCTGACAACAAAAGAATCAAATCTGAATCTGCCTTGTAACCATGATATCATACATTATTATGGATTAGAATTGTTAAATGCTCCTCATAATCAACTCAACCTTATTTATCAAGCATAATTGCACTCTGTGCTAAAAGGGAGACCAGCCCAAGTCTCATTCATATTACCTAAAGATAACAGCCTATACAAAACGCGCATAAAAACTGCATATGTTTTTAGAACTCTGAAACATTCGCTGACTCTCGTTCGCACTCTTAATCAGCTCGATCCCTCACCCCTCCCCCCCCCCCCCCCCCCCTCTCCTCGGCCGTATTTACGTTTACGTTTAGTAGTCGATATACTGCACTGATAAGTTAAGCACGCCTCACTATCGAGTAAAGTGTCAGATGGTAATGATCTCTTGCAACTTTTTGGGTCATCTACGAATTATATCTAGCCATGTATAATGTTCTTTTGAAAGATTATGAAATAGAATTTAATCACCTTTCACACACACACAAAAAAAAAAATTAATGGATCGCAATGAGAGTAAATAGAATTACACCTTCTTTCATTCCCTTTTCATTATGTATGGAAATAGGTAGGCCCTGTATTTTTAAAGTTCGTTTTATTTAAGATACATGTATAAAGAATCAAAATCGCATCAAAATGCTTTCTCCTGTTGATGGACTGATTTCTATCTTTTTTAAAGAAAAACAAACAAACAAACAAACACACAAACACACAAAGTGCTAGTATCAACACCAGGAAGTTTACGTACCAGTATCTGTGCAATAAATTTGCTGACAATAATGATTGTGCCTCGCTCTTTGATTTTTTTTAATCAAGTGAAGACATGTAAGGTGCAGAAAAGAGTGATTTCCGTACCCTGCCTATCGGTACATACAAAGACACATGCACACAAGAAGCTCCTCTCTCTCTCTCTCTCTCTTTATGTATGTATATACTGTAAAGTATACATAATCACACATTACGGTCACATGCTGCTACTTTCGCAGAACTTTGTCTTTTACCTACTTCATGATCGAAACTAACTGTCTGTTCGGCTTTCCATTTGGTACTAGAGGCCACTGGTGCATGTTATCAAGACTTAAGCCCTGACACTTAGACCCTCTCGAGAGTAGACAAAGGGATGTTTTCACAATCCTTGAATTCACTGGCCGGGAAAGTTGGCTTTCTCTAATTGTCTGTGTGTTAACGTGTATTGGTGAGGGTATGTGTGCATTACCGATAGACGGTGCACCGTTTTCAAACGTTTTCAAATGTTTTTACAACGGAATGTTTCTTGCATCCTCTCTCTCTTCATTTCCTTTGGGCAATAGTACGCCATCAGAGGCTTCTGAAACAAACTGAGAACTCATGAAAAAAAAACACGATACTGTAACTTGAACTCTTACTAGTCACCTAAGTAATCTACGGAAGTGAAAATGGTAAAAGAGACACTGTGGCATTGGACTAATTTGAGTTGTGACTGATTACTATTATGTACTCGGGATAGGGTACTTTGATGTGGGATGTCACGTTGATATAAGTGTTCTCTCTTGTTTATTTTGACGAGTATGAATTATGTAAGAGCATTGAAAGTAAAGGAATACTCGCGGTGTGCGTTGCGTCATGATCTCAAGACTGCTGAAGTTTCGGATGTACATACATGGCAAACATTGATATTCATGTATAAACCGAATATACTAACAATCAGCTCCCTGAAATGTTAAGGGATATATATATTTCAAATTTTAATATCCATTCACATTCTACCAGTCACGCAACAGATTATCATTTGGAAAGTAATTAACTTATTACATGTATAGCTCAAAAGTCCATAAGGGACCATGGTCCAGATATATGGAACTCATTGACTGATGATCTTAGACGCAGTTCTTCTTTACAATTTTTAAATCACCCTTTGAAAGAAAAAAAATCTCCCCCAATGTACCACTCAAATAAGAAATTGCGCACTTGAACACTGTATACTGTCGTTTTTCTTTCCTTTACTTTTCTCCTCTTTACGTTTCCTATTCTGGTACCCCTTATTCTTGTCTCTTATTCGCGCGTTAAGGTCTTTTTATAATATTGCACCTTGTGTTGTCCTTTTCTGTCAAATGTCAGTTAAAATGATTACAAGTTTTACGCCGTAATGTTTAGAGGCTGTTGTCGGAGTCAAGCGATTTGCTTTAATAATGACAACGGTCTCCTCCACCTGTACACCTAAAGATTTGTCGTGAAATATATGTAGTACTTCACATGATTTTGTACTGAGAACTCCTGTTTATATTTTCCGAACTTATGAAAATGTTTGGTATTGTTATACTTAGTTTGATTATATACAAGTGGAGAAATAAAACTTGTTGAAACTAAAGAATTGATTATGTTTCTTTTTTCAATAGGCGTTATGTGTCTTCACTGTTTTCTGTTGAGGAATCGTGTCTCAAGAGAATTCCTTATCATTCCTATTAATTATACATACCTATTGGAGTTTAAGGAATTCATATATTATTTTGTGTTTGCATTTTGCAGGATTTTGTGCAGGCCTCCTTTGTTACTGGTTCCTTTTTTAATTATTTCTGGTTTGATTTGAAGTATCCCATAGTTGATAATGATTTTTGAAATTATATCAGTTTTACTGTTTGTATGTAATTTTGAATGTGTTGATGGTTACATTCAAATCTATGTAGATGGAATTATCCTTCTTAATATCAATGTACACTTTTGTGTGTTGTACATCTATGTAATGCAATCTTTCGTCGCCAATTAGTTTTTTTTTTTTATTTAGACCTTTTCAATTCAATTAAATTCAATTCGATTCAATTCAATTCAATTAAATTCAATCCATGCGTTCAATTTCAAATGCAAATTCAAACAAATCTATTTCCATGTAAAGTAATACAAAGTAAAAAAATACATATCGCTTGTATGAGTAACGATTTTTTAAAAGAATTTCAAAACACACAAGCTTCAGCAATACATTGCATACAATTACAATATATCCTAGCCAATTTCGTAAAAATGTCATTTATTTTAAATTCATATGCATTCAGATTCTATGTTTGAAGCGGTGCAGTGACTTTGATCAAACGATTTCACGTTTAATGCTTTCAAAATCGTTTTAGGCACCCATATTTCATTTCATGTATTTCATTCTATCAGAAAATATAATATAAGCATGTATTCGACTTTACATGATAGATAATGGTTAACAAATAAAAATCATACATGCATACCGGCAAAATACAAAGTTATGTTTGGAGAAAAAAAAGGAATTGAGAGGTCCACTGAAAAGCACGCTTGTAAACTGTGAATCACTCAAAGAATTCTTGTGAACATATTTGTATACAAAGACAGGACGGAACAAGACAGGACAGAACAAGACAGGAGAAACACAACAACATGACATGACTTGACAGAAGGGTGTACCATTGAAAGGAATTAGTCACAACAAAATAATGGAAAGAAAGAAAGGAAAAACCCACACGCTGAACATTGGAATCGGAAGAGGGAATTGAGGTGCTTCAAAGCTCAAGCAGCTGAGGAAAGTTTGTACAAAGAAGATAATGTAAAAATTATACAATGATGACTTCAATGATTAACGATGAAGCCTTACGTTGTACAATTGTAGAGACCAACTAGCTAATGAATAGTATATACCTTAGTATGCATTAAAAAGAAAGTTTAAAATTGCGCTTAAACTAATACAATTCAAAGATAGAGAATTTTTTATATCACAGCTTAAAGAATGCCAGAATCTGGGGCCGGTGTATAATAGATGTATTATGAGCCAATAAAAGTTGTCAGGAGGTATCAATGAAACTCATTAAATCGCCTGGTGGGATAATTATGAAACGACTGATTTCATGGAAACATTGAATCAAAAATGCTGGAAAGTGCATTTGTGTTATATTTAGACATACAATGACCTAGTTGAAAGAAAAACGAATCTTTATATTTTCAATCTTATATTCAACAAATAATGGATCTGCATGGGAACGTGGTGAAACGCCACAAATAATACGAAGTGCCTTTTTTGTAATAACAATAGTTTATCTAATAAAGTTTGATGGGCACTACCTCGTGCTAAAATTCCATGATAAAAATAAGGCATTAGTAATGAAAAATACAACGCCAAAAAAGAAGACAAAGGACATAAGATTTATTAAGTCTATTAATAATAATAAAAGTAAGCGAAATTATTCTACTAACATTAATAATATGAGGCTTCCACGAAAGTTTATAGTCCACTATGATATCGAGAAACTTTATGTGAGATGCACGTTCTAAATGAAAGTCATCAAAAATAATATCTCTGCGTAAAACTTTCCAAAAAAAAAGTATACTTAGTTTTCTGAAGATTAAGTAATGATTTATTGACTTTTGGCCACTGAGTCACTTTTTTAAAATTCAGAATATCAAGAGTAATTGGATTTTGGTGGGAGAAGAAAATATTTGAATCATCAGCAAAAAGTATATGAGAGAATATGTCGGGTGATCTGCAAAAGTCATTCATGTAAAGGATGAATCAGTAAAGGTCATAATATACTACCCTGAGGGACGCCACATTTAATGGCTTCGAAACTAGAGTTGTTCTTGTTCAAAGATACATATTGATTTCGGTTTTGTAGGTAACTCCTGGCCCAATCCAAGCCCCCTGTTGCGACACGGATTGTCGCCCCTACACGGATTGTCGCCTCCTGCTCGGGGCGACAATCCGTGACGGGCGCTGGCGGCACGGATTGTCGCCCCCGTCACGGATTGTCGCCTGGCGACAATCCGTGACGCTTGTGCAGTTCCCAGATTTTGACCTCGAAGGCGACAATCCGTGTTGGCAAAAAAATTGTTGCGACACGGATTGTCGCCCCGTCACAGATTGTCGCCCCGGGCTCGGGGTGGTTCCTCCGGTGTTAAGCTTTGGTGGGATGGGTATGACTGGTAAGTTATGCGTATGTGTGTGTGTGTGTGTGTGTGTGTATTGTGAGCTGCATGATATGTGATGTGTATGATTTGTTGTGTGTGTGTGTGTGTGTGTGTGTGTGTGTGTAAATGTGTGTATGTGTGTGTGTGTGTTTGGAGTATGATAATACAATATGTAGAAACTGTGCATGTGTGGTGGTCACAGTGGTAGTGGTTTGTTTGTCTGTGTGTATACGTGTGCCTGTATGATTACGTGTGTATGTGGAATATAGTGGCGCTACTGTGGCAATACAAACGCCTTCAGAGTGTATGAGCACGTGTTTAAAAAATTCACACCAGCGTTGATCTAAAAATAGTATGGGTGTGTGAACCAATATCAGCGGTGAGGCGGGCTAGGCGAGAGAGAGACCGGGAGAAAATACATACGAGGGAGGTACCCTCCCCAAATGTTATTTGTCTTTGTTCATTTTTCACTGCAGTCATTTTCTTCCATCAGTCTTATAAACTAGAACGTCCATACCACTATTCTTTGTCCCAGAATAGGTTTGGCATGCTTTATGCATGAGCGAATAATTTCCACACGCCGAAAAAAATTTGTCAATCGTTAGTTGATTTTAGCACAAACGAACTGCCATTGCACACCGCTAATACATACGTAATACAAACAAACACCAACAAACACTCAAACAAATCCTCATAATGCAAATAAACCAACTCAACACTTTTTTTTATATTCATTGATTTCATTCAAATCATTCATAAATCGACTCATTCTGGGTGTAAATGAAAAAAAAAGTTACAAATGGCAATTCGAAACAGAAACAAATCCATTTGTCAATTTATACCACAAATAATCTCACTTCAACATAGATAACTCGATTATAGACCAACCCTACTAACAATTTCTTCACGAGAAAGTTTTGACATGTAGGGCCGTACCAAACCTATATTCCTTGAATACATTGGTTTGGATCATGTAACACCTTCTTACTCACAAGGGCATATACATTAAAAAAAAAAACACAAATACATTACACGAATCTAGAATGAAATCAGTCATAAAAAACCCGACCACCCCCTCCCCTCCCCATCCGAAACAAATCTAGGGCCTACATCTATCCTAAATATTAAATCCTACCAACATCTGTCATACCATTTGTAACTATCCTTCTTCAAATCCAATCCCCAACCCACCAACCCCTGATTAAACAAAACCTAAATCATCCCACACCCACATACACACACACACACACGAAGGTTCCGTTATTCCGAAGTTTCGTTTTTTCCGAGGCTTCATTTATCCGAAACACACACTTCCCTATACCTAGAGGTTCGTTGATCCAAAAATGAAATTCGGAATAACGAACCTTCGGAATAATGAGATTTCGGACGAATGAGCCTTCGGACGAATGAGCCTTCAGAGTAACAAACTTTTGCAATAACGAAATGTAACCCCCTTCCCACATACCGACGCACACCCGAACCGATACCACATTCCTTCCTGATGAAACGATTTCCCAATGTTGATAAATAAGACATAATGGACCGTATGCAGAAAAGCAGCATCTGCCCGCACGCAAGCTCCACTCCGAATTCATAATTATACAAATCTGCCAAACAAACTCATCAAATTCAAAGCTGCTGATAAAATCAATATCAACGTTTATGCCAGCAACAGCTTACTAGGTATCCCTCCCCACGCGCAGCTAAAAAACACATACGCAAAAAACTGACATAATAAACACATTCTTCCATCACACACACACACAAACGGACACTAAATAATCATGTGCACGCGCACATACACACTTCCTTGAAACCTCACCATGACTTTTTACATGGCATGTTTGCATGGATGTAGCCATGTAAGTTATGTGTTAGTATTTCAATGATTATGTCCAGAACGATATTACCCAGCAAAATGTGCTTCGAGGGCGGGCGACAATCCGTGTAGGGGGCGACAATCCGTGCCGCCAACGCCCGTCACGGATTGTCGCCCCGAGCAGGAGGCGACAATCCGTGTAGGGGCGACAATCCGTGTCGCAACACCCCCCCCCCCCCCCCCGTATACCATAATGAGACACTTTATGAAGTAAAATTTCATGATTAATTGTATTGAAGACCTAGGAGAAGTCCATGAAGATACCAACAAGATAAGAATAATCATCTATAGTATGCGTGGTAATAAACTTCAAAAGAGCATTATTACAATGGTGCTGTGTTTCTGACGAAATTGGGAATTCGTACAAACATTATAATCATTAAGAAATTTAATCGTTCATGTAAATACCAATTTGTCGAAAACTTTAGATAAGGATGAAAGTAAAGAAATTGGTCTATCATTACTATATAAAAAATGTCTCCTTTTTTAAACAAAGGGAAAACCTTAGCAATTTTCAAATAATCAGGAAAAACAATATGTAAAATGGAAATATAATTCCCTTTATAATGAAGTTACTTATATCATCATAAGCGGCACTTAGTTTGTTATCTATTGCAGCAACAATGTCCATTATTTCATATTTCGTATATAGTTGGAGCAAAGAAGATAGAACTGGAATGTTACAAAAATAAGATTTAATAATAAAATTTTGAAGATCCTGGTGATAGCAACCTATTTCCAGGTAATCAAAAATGTCACTTTTACTTTTTGTATTGTATTTTTTCCATTATTATGATCAGCATTTCTTTTATATTTGAACATCCAGATTGTTTTCTTTTGCTACACATGTTACATGTATGTAAACTTCAAAACGAAATCTTTATTTCTTCATGTCATCTCATGGCTGTCTTAACTCTAATTTCCAGATTTTTCACATTATGTTTGCAATCTTCATATCAAATCTTTCTCTTAATTTTGATCATCATCACACAGTTTTCTGATTTCCATCTTCAATATACTTATTTGCATTATCATGTGTGATCCACATGTAGACGCTTTTTTCAACAACAAATTTAAAGCGCAAGAACAAGGAGACTGGATATTATACAGGTTTAATTGGAATGCTCATTTTATGAACTTATTTGCCCATATCCGAATTGAACACCAGGAAAGAGCTGGTGACAGTTGGGGACATAAGTTGAATAACCATTGCCGAACATGTATGCCCATTCAATGAATTGGAATGCGCAAATGCGAAATCGGTTGCCAAGTTAGTCAATTTGGACGAAGAAAAACGATTTTGAATGGCCGTATTTTGATGCCTGACCAAATTCTACGGAAAGGAAAGCTTCTAATATGAAACTGAATGAGAAAATAATGAAATTGGCCGGGAAAACCTATCATCTATGTTTTTCGATTATCAATAAATGAACAACTACAATGTTATTCTATTTTTAACTATACAGTATGTCCAAAAAAAAAAATTACAACGGGGCCCTCTGCAATGATATCTTTAAAAATAGTGAATCAATCTAAATACAAATTCAGGGTATGAAACTATAACTCATTTCCCACATCTTACAGAAAATCCCATTCGATTTGCTTCAGTGGTCAAAGAGAAATGAGGAATTTTGTAGAGGATGTCGGGAATCTCTTCTGTCCAAATTCTGTCTATTATTCACACACAAGAGCATTGAATTGCTAAAATTGGAAGAATGAGACTCATGACATGCTTTAGAACAATCCACATTTCTCTGTGACCGCTTAACCAAATTGATTGGGGTTTTCTGCAAAATAGAGCTAAGATGTTATATTCTAAGACCCTGAAGTAGCACTTAGACAGGTTGATCATATTGAGTGCTATCAATTCGAAAATCTGATTGTAATTTTTGGGGCGACTTACTGCAGTATGTCCCCCAAAAAATTACAATCAGATTTTCTCATTGATAACTCCCAATATGATTGGATTTCTAAATGCTACTTCAGGGTATTAAAATGTCACATTTCAGCTCTATTTTGCAGAAATCCCCGTTCGATTTGACTAAGCTGTCACAGAGAAATGTGGATTGTTGTAAAGCATGTCATGAATCGGATTCTTCCGAGTTTAGCATTTTGATGATCTTGTGTGTTAATAATAGACAGAACTTGGACAGAAGAGATTCCCGACATCCTCTACAAAATTCTGTATTTCTCTTTGACTACTGAAGCAAATCGAGTGGGGTTTTCTGTGCAATGAGTTATAGTTTCATACCCTGAATTTGTATTTAGATTGATTCACTATTCTTAAAGATATCATTGCGGAGGCCCCCGTTGTAATTATTTTTGGGACATACTGTATAGTTATGGAAAACTGGATTCACAAGAAAATCATAGCTTGCAAATTGTGTGAATTACTCAAGGAGATAAGGGCATCTAAAGATTCGTCAAGGAATCCATGTATAGACATTTTGACATCATGACGTCAGAAAGGAAGAACTATGGCAGGTACAAGAAGGAAAACGAGGACCAAACAGGCGAAAAAAACTAAAAATAGACATAATAAAGAAATAATAGGAAATAAAAAGCAAGTGGTCTATATATATATATATATATATATATATATATATTTTTTTTTTTTTTTTTTTTTTTTTTTTTTTACAAGGGCGATAAGGTTTGGGTAGAAACTCGAAATTCAATGAAAAAATATTCAGTTGGGGTTAGGTGCACCTAATAAGTCGAATGTTTCTTTCCGACTGTTGAACATTCCGCGATGATTTTAACAAATGGAAGAGAACTACTCATTAAAGTTATCAGTTTATATCAAAATGACTTCTTACAGATTACAGTACCCTATTTAATTTTTGAAATCTTACAAATAATTTCAGATATATACATCACATCTTAAGTGACTTTTCATGTGTTGTTCGTGTCATGTTTATATAAATGAAGTTGAGTAGTATAACAAAGTATCTAAATCTTGTTTGCTCACTCGAATACGCCGCCTTCATACAAGAATGAGGCCATGATGTATTTGAAAGGATATTATGTGGGGAAACTTTCTAGACATAGCAGAAAAAGGCATTCATATATGCATACACAGACACAGACAGACAGACAGACACACACACACACACAAACACACACACAAACACACACTTTTCTTTTTAAATTACATTATCTCTATTATCCCTCCGCCACTGAGGCTGCGCTTTTCAACTTTCCCCTGTTTAAACGGCTTTCGATAGCCCTTTCGAAAGCCCTTTCCACAGCCCTTTCGAGAGCCCTTTCCAAAGCCCTGACTGCCTGTACTATTAATGTGCCGCTTGTTTTCTAAGAAGGGACGGCGAAAAGCAATTACCATCATAAAGACATATCTTCCTTTGAGAGTGACGAGTCATGATGCAATGCCACATGAATCAATTGTCTTCCTATCTGTTAGGCAGCTCCAGTTTAGCACATATACTTCAAATATTTCTCAGTGGCGGCATGAGACTTTGGCTGCGTTTATCAACTTTCCCCTGTTTAAACGGCTTTCGATAGCCCTTTCCAAAGCCCTTTAGAAACGGCTTTCAAAATAGTCGCGTTTATCAACTCTCTTCGCGAACACGATTTTTTAACTGGCCTGTCACTGCACAGCTGCATTGCGCTATTCGACCCGAGGAGAAGTACAAGTACTGAAGTACAAGACTACAAAGCCGTTTCAAAACAGCTTTGCGTTTATCAACTTCCAAAAGGCTTTTACAAACAGGTTTCTGAAAACCTTTTTAGGAAACCTGTTTGGATAGCCACAAATTTGGGGCTTTCAAAAAGGCTTTCCTAAAGGGCTTTCAAAACAGCTTTGCGTTTATCAACTCGTAAAAATTCCTTGAAAGCTGTTTGGATAATCTGTTTCTGCCGAGAAAGGAGAGTTGATAAATGCACCCTTTCGTAAAGGCTTTCCTAAAGGGCTTTCAAAACAGCTTTGCATTTATCAACTCGTAAGAATTCCTTGAAAGCTGTTTGGATAACCTGTTTCTGCCGAGAAAAGGAGTTGATAAACGCATCCATAGTGTCGCCAGAGCCATAATAGGCTGTATGCATAAACGGTGGCTCTTGCTTGCAGACAATTAGTTCAAGCACAAGCCCAAGCTCATCAAGCAAATGATCGAGCTCTACCAATTTCTTAATTCGACTGGGAATAACCTTTGCTCGTACGTAAACCTCTTGTACAAACCTTTGTACAAATTCCGGCCCTACAAACTTTCGTCTTTAATAGCATTCTCGTCACAGATCTAAAGCGCGCTACTGAGTACCTAGTGGTACATGTACTGATGCACAGTTTCACTTTTACAAAAGACGGATACGCAAGCCACTTATAATGCCACTCAAATGTCTTCAGACAAAACTTTTCCTGGTTCATTTTCTGTTGGAGCTGCATCAAGAGAAGTGGATGATATTCTCCTCTCTTGGGCATGTTTGCATTAAGTGCGCTGATCAGCATGAACAAAATGGCTTGGGCTACGAGCAAGTCGCCGTGGCGCTTCTTTATCATTGCACCTCTGCTGTTTGCATCGGCAGGCTCAACCATTGAAGAGACTTTTCTATCATATGATAATATATCTGTTATATCCGCCAGAGTAGGAGAAGATATACATCTCAACTGCTTACATACTGAAAGCTTTTCTCCCGCTTACTGGTGCAGGCGCACGAGTACCTCTCAAGAGTACATTGCACAGGCGTCAGACAATCGCTGTTGGTTGTACGATTCATTTCAACGTGATGGTAGATTCTCAACAACATGCTCTTCAGAGTCTCCGCTTCGTCTCTCCATAGTCAACGTTACCCTGTTTGACACAGGTAGATACTACTGTACACTCGCTAACAGCAGTTATGCTAAGAGGACATATGACGTTCAGGTGTATGGTTGCGATTGCTTTGTGCGAAGAGCCCCAGGTGCCAGTTATCGACAGATCTACTGTAATTTACAAAGAAGTGATTCCTTGCCAGAAGCGGAAGTAACAATTTCTGTACAAGCTGGAACAAAAACCTTTTATACATCTGGTAATATATGCGTTGATGGAGGACGACAACCCTATGCAACATTTCTCATAAAACAATCATATTGGAACACTGAGCTCTCCGCGGAATTCAGTCATCCCACGCAGTCTTTCCACCTTTCATGCCGTGTACCAGCCCTGCCACCTCCATCATCGATGTCGAGTACGACACCAAGCACGATATCATTGATTACACAAAATTCGGTGAGGTCACCAGCCGCAGACAGCTACTCCTCAAGCTCAGCCCGGAGGCCGGCAACAGCCTGTGCACCCTTACTGGTTTCTTCGTCAGCATCATATGTACCCGTCTCTTCGTACTCTTCCGACGATGTCTCAACTGATCCATATCCTCCGACAGAAGAGTCTCTTTCACGGAAACTAACAATTATTTTAAGTGCAGCAGTTTTCGGCTCGTTAGCTCTTCTCGTGATCCCGACGTCATGTCTTATCATCAAACGTCGCTGTCGGTCTATTCGACCGCCATCTTCGAGTACTAAAATCCAGAGGCGGAAGTCCTATCATAAAGAGAATACATCATCAGTGTATTACAGCAAATCTGTATTTAAGATAGCCTCTAAATTGCCATCGCAGAACATTCCAGATTTGCAAATGGACGACTATCGTCAAGAATCATCACGCCAAAGTAGCCTCGATGGCAAACCTGCAGAAGTAGTTATGGACAACCAGCTATCCACCTCCAGCGGTGAGTTTTATGGGGGACCTGCACATAACGAGCCCAAAGCGTCGGAGAGGTCCCAGAATAGTAGATCAGATTCGTCGTTGGCGTTGGACCTCCACTCATCTGGTTATGCGACGGACTCTGGTTACTCATCGCCTTGCAGAGAAGACTCCAAAGGGATGCCGAATGCTGCTACGGATTTCTACGAAAATTTGAAGGTCGAAAAGTCTACGAGAGGTCGCGGTGCCAGCGCAACGCCTGAGTACGAAATGGTTGACGAATCCAAAGGGATATTGAACCCTGCTGCGAATCTCTACCAAAATTTGCAGATCGAAAGCTCTACGGGTGGTCGCGGTGCCAGCGCAGTGCCTGAATACGAAATTGTTGACGAATCCAACGGGATGTCGAACCCTAATGCTGCGAATCTGTACGAAAATTTACAGGTCCTAAAGTCTACGAGTGGTCACGATGCAAACGCAACTCCTATGTACGAAATGGTTGTCGAACCAGGAACATATCAGAACAGTCCACAAGAGGACGTGGATCGAGTTAACCAAATCTACCAGAATGAGGAATGCCGGCTATCCATTTAAAGATGTAAGCCGCCTCTAGCATGTCTAGGCTCGAATGAGCATTAGTCAAAACGGAAAGTTAGAGAAACTTGACATATTGAAGTGTTTGACTGGATAAAGTTTCATATACGATTGAAAAATATCCGTTCTCCATATAATTATATACCTATGACTTCGGGAACCACCAGTTTTGCAAGCGTTAAAGCTTTTATGTAGGCCCCATCATATTTTTGATACTTGTGACATCTTCATGTGATATGACCATGTACATTTGTGTCAAGTAGTCCTATGGTGGTTTTTTTTTCTTCTTCAATCAGGATTGTATATATTTTGTATTCTTGTTTTATCGTCAATCATTTTGTAATTTCATCATTGAGAAAGTGGAAACATGAAATAAATTTGAACTGAACCGAAAAAGGTTACGTTGAATTTTGGTCGACATCACGAAAAGAGGCAAGTCAAACTGAAACAATATCGCGCCAATTTGTTAAGACAGCCATTTTCTATTAAAACTTGACGAAAAGCCTCGATCCATGGAGACTACGACCTCCGGACCTACGCCACTCGAGTGTCGACCAGGGATCAGCCCAATGAAAGCTGCAAGACACAGGGAAGGCGCGGGGCGTCAATTAAATCAAATACCAATGGAATGAAATCCTCGGGGCTTCTTTCATTATATCGAAATTTAGTTATAACCGAACAATTAAACAATAAACAAACATAGAGTGGATAGTGTTGCAGCTTGAATTTTTATTTCGTTGTAATCAGAATTTCTTTATAGCCATGTTCCTTATAACGAGAGTGCACTGTGGTGAAATAGAACCCATCTCCTATCCTCCGTCACCAACCATAATCCTTAGCCACGTACGGTGACTTGTAAACAAAATGAACCGACTTCGGTCGCTCGTAATGTATGATTATGAGTATGAAAATTCTAGCTTGATATGTGTCATGGAAACTTGGCTATGTTTACATAATTTTAATAACATTGAGATCCCTGTCTTTGACGCTGTCAGACTTTGTCGTTTATATTAATGAAATAAATCGAAAAGCGGGGTATATTTCGTATTCAACAAACAGTAGTGCAGTAAATTCGCACAGCGATCATTCTGTTTGTTGCAAGGACATTGAACTTTATATCATCACACTGTTCATCTTCGACATTGTATTGGGGTGAAAACTCAACTAAGCTGTTACAGACATCATTTAAGATCACAAACTGGGAAATGTTTCGAAATATTTTGAAATGCCTGTGATGATATTCAGGTACTTACTAATACAATCACTAGTGATATCGTATATTTATAATCATAAGTAATCATATCATCGCAAAGTTATTCCGTGAGAATGTGAACATTATGTCTGAATCGATTGCCAAGCTCGCGAACAGAAAGCCATGAATGATAAAGGAGATTCTAAACGAAGTGAAGGTTGGGTTCAGAGACGGACATAACGACTTGGTTGAAGAACTGAATGTCAGATTGAAAACAAAATCAAACGGATCTTACTTCTCTTTCTATTATTCATTTCGTAATAGATTCTTTCTATTAGAAAACAAAACAAAACAAAAAGCTGTTTTCATCCGAACAATAGAAAAGATGCTGGAAAAGCTAACGACGGATTATTCCTATGATAAGAGAATGCGTTCGTTCATGAAGTAAGTACAAAGCAACGCGCCGATTAACTAAACGCAATCTTTAACCGGGTTTGGTTGCGACAACTTCCAATAACTAGCTGAAGAGAAAATTAATGGCAGATATTCTTGCTTCCGAGGATCCGCCTATCACAATCAAAAAGTTTGAGGTCCGGTCACGCTTGGATGTGATTAACCCCAGAACAGCAAGCGGACCCGACGGTGACGGCGGGTACGTCCTGAGAAGCTGCGCGTCGCAGTTTGCCATCCCGTGTCGCATGATATTCAGATGTCTATCAACGAAATAACTTTCACCGACTCTATTCATAATGATTATGTTCAAAAAGGATTCCTTATTACACGCTTCTTAATATGCTCATGACACTGTAATCATTGGTCTGATCACTCTGAAGAAAACGAAGATGCATATAAAAGACACATTGCATTTGACATTATTGGTGTAAATAAAGTTAATCATTATGTGAATTCAAAGAAAATTCAGGAAATTATCTGTGATTTTAAAATGGAGAAAGATTTTGAACCTCACTTTTTTCCAGGTGTATTTGATGGGGATCAGATTAAAAAGGACAAAGTTTTAGATATCTATGTCCTGAATCACCGAGTCGATGATCAGTTAAGCTTGGGCGAACAGACAAAAGCTGTGATTCTTAAAACATATTTCCAGAAACTGCACTTTCTGCGCAGACTAGAAATTTAATTTAGTGCGAATGAAAAAAAAAACCAACAAAAATCTTTGACTTTTATCATTCAGAACACAATTACATATGACAGTGTAGTGTGGTTCAACTATGCGAAGCAAATGGATTTAGCAAAAGTGCACAAAATAACCAAAACCAGACTTAATCTAAACAAAGTTTGTAAAGATAAGGGTGTGGACACCAACCCACTGCATGACCAATACAACATGTTTGGGAGTTGGAGGAGATTGAAATCCATCAAAGTAAAGAACAGCATGTTACCTGATCTCTTACGTACCTTACTCCATCCTCCTATCAAAATAATGATTTATAAGATTGCTTTATTGTACCCTCACGACCTGGAAATAAATCACCGTTACAGTTCAGTATTATTAGTTCAGTTCAGAGTTATCAGGTGCTTTCACAATCTACGAAATATTAATACCAATATGCATGTTGATATTCAATTATCTACGTCGATGTAAGATATCATGCTAAATGACAATGACAATGACTGTTGACAAAACTGATGTTCTTCAAATGCTATACATGTCTTATGAATGTTGTTTGTGCAATAATATTGTATATATTCTTTAGCATGTAAACAAAACAAAGTATACACTGCAAAAAGTCCGGTGTTAAATAGTGAACACCGATCTGGTGTTAAATTTTCGGTGCTCATTTATTCATTAAAAGGTCTTTATTCAAATAAAATCTGAGTCGGCGACTAAAAGTCGAATTACACAGATGTACAGAGATTATACAGCAAAACAGATGAAATAATAACATAGTCATAATACATTAAAAAAGAAAAAATTACATTACATTCAAACATTCTGTATACACAACTAATACATTTTTAACACTAGAGATTGTCATATAAATACAAAAAGAAAAAAAAATGAATGCACATTTTATAAACAGTGGCGGTACACTCCTTATTTTTTCTCACAGAAAAAAAGGAAAGAAGAAAGAAACACTCAGGACTACACAACTCATTGTCGGAAAAAAAAATGTAAGCTCTTCTACAGATGCAAAAGGGAGTACAGGAGTTTGCAGTGTGGTTGGAAAGACGCGTCAACAACCTACACTATACATTCCACAAATACTTGCAGTAACACTATTTGGTTGGTGAGGTAATCATCCCTCTCCCCCGTAATGTACACACTTTCACTGCACACACATGTCTAAAGCATTTCTCACTGGCATACTCTCTCTCTCTCTCTCTCTCTCTCTCACACACACACACACACACACACATGCACACATACAATACTGTACATTGATCTGTAGATCGCATATCTGTCTAACACCCACAAACGCGCATTAGCATAAAGACAGTGCACATGCTCAATATGTACACACTCACATTCACGCGCACACATTTAGATACATATACGTACACACAGGGAAAACACACACACACATATTGCAGCTACAAACACACACACACATACATTAACTCACACACACACACAAGCACCGTTATACCCACACGACCACACCCAGCACACGCCCATACAATGTACCTGTGCTAAGTGCACGTTTAAAAACAGACCCACCTATTGTACATTGTGTGAATGTCTAACAACTATCCCAAAAACTAAAAAATGCAATATATCGCCTCATTACCTCTGTAAACAGAAAATCTGCATTCTTTACAGCCGGGTATACCTTAAAATGCAGCAGCCTTTGAACAAATAATATAACTACAAAAAAATTACCCACAATAAATTTGACTTTGAGTGCGGTGTGGAAAAAGTGGGGTTTCCTAGCATGCATAAAATATATAAAAATTTCCTAATCAAATGTATCATTTGTCATCCCTACCCACCACGCTGCAAACTCCTATACATATAACTATAAGACTAAATTTACCAACACATTAGACAGCACTGAGAATAAAAAACTCTACTAAGAGTCATTGCAATAATAATCATTCAGTATATCAATAAAATACGGTATTGCACTTTTCTTAAACCGATCAGTTTTACAATGCAGTTGAGAATATTTTGTAGCATTTCTTAAATTGATTTTAACATCTCTTTGATCCGGTAACCACAATGAATGATTGGGATGCTTTTCTAACTGCAGAGCAAAATCTAAACACAATTTCCTTCTCCTTTCTTTTAAAGATAATAAATTGCACACTTGTAAGGCCACATCATATGTAATATAATTACAACCTAATATGATTTTCAATACACGTTTTTGAATCTTTTCTATTTCCTCTGTGTGTTTTTTTGTCAGACTCGAATGAAAAAGTGGGGCACAATATTCTAAAATTGGTCTGATATATCCTGTATACACTGTAATAAGATCAACTATTGATAAATTAAAATGTTTCAATTTGCGTAACATAAACAATTTCCTATTGCATCTTTTCACCATTTCAGAAACATGTGCATCCCATTTGAGATTCTGCTGAAAATACACCCCTAAAATCTTAACAGTGCTTGTTTCTTTCAGAAAAATTTCGTTGATACACAAACTTTGTTGAATTGATTGCTTCATGAAAGAAATTGTCATAAAGACACATTTCTGAGGATTAAGTTTCATGTTATTCAACAATGACCAACTTGCCAGTGCATTAATTTCTCTGTGTATTTGAGATGGCTGATTTCTATTCCTAGCCTCTACAATAGTCAAATCATCAACATATTTATAAAATGAAAAAGGGCAATCTTTACAAGCATCATTTATCATAATCAAAAACAAGATCGGTCCAAGTTTTGTTCCCTGCGGAACCCCTGCGTTGCATTCTCTAATATCAGAGATACTGCCATTGTATTTAACAACCTGTTGTCTGCAATATAAAAAATCCACAACTAATGAAATAACAAATGGGCGCACATTCATAAATACCAATTTATGAATCAGGATATTATGATCAATTCGATCAAATGCTTTCGAAAAATCTGTTAAAACCATAGTTGATACATTACTTTGCTTTTCAGCATTTTTATACAGGTTATGAAGCATTGCAATCAAATAATGACAAGTTGAAAGACCAGGGCGGTTACCAAACTGATTGATATCGATTTGGTCCCTAATGTCTTCTAACAGCCATTTAACTATAAAAGACTCAGCAATCTTAGCAAAATAAGAGGTCAGAGCTATTGGTCTTAACTCAGATACTACTGGGGGAAAACATTTGGGAATTGGAATAATTTCAGCATATTTCCACATTTTTGGGAAAGTACCCTGCTTAAAAGCAATATTGATAATATGACATAAAGGAAAACATATCTCATAAGCAAATTCACGGATTATTCTCACTTGCAAATCATAAGACACCGTTGATTTTCGTAAACTCAACTTACGTAACTTATTGAACACATCATGTGGTTGTATGCCTGGGCATTCATAAGGTGAGGGCAGATATGCAGGTAACTGTGATCTGTCCAGCTTATAAAAATCGGTTGTTACAGATAAAAACAATTCATTAATATAATTTGCTACATACTCAGAATTGTGACGTTCTCTTCATTAATATCAGGTACATCAATCTGCATTTGACATTGAACTCCATAAGTCATCAATTTGATATGTTTGTACCAATCAGCAGGGTTGTTAATTTTCAACCTTTGTATTCTTTCATTATAAAATTTATCCTTGGCTACTTTTACTGCTCTTTGCACTTTGTTCCTCAAATATTTCCATAATTTAACATTCTTATCAATAAATGCTTTTTGTCTTTTTTTCATCAATATTTTAATTTCACAGTTTATCCATGATTTATCATTCTCATGAATACTTATTTCTTCTACAGGTAAAAACTTATCTATTCGGTGCTTTAAAACCTGCTAAAACATATTACATATTTCAGAAACATCAGTGGTAATGTAAAGTTCTTCCCAAGTGTGCTGTGTTATCCAGCTGCCAAACTCACGAATACCACTATCAGTTAAAGGTCGAACAATTCTTTTTTTCTTCCTATTACCTGAATTGTCAAACTTATATTGTTGGTGTAAGGGACACAAAAAGATACAATTGTGATCACTCATCCCAAGGGGTGATAAAATCTCAACTGAATCATAACCATGACTAATATTAGTGATAATCTTATCTAAAATATTCTGACCTCTTGCGGGTTTATTCACAACTTGCTTAAAATTCTCTAATAAAAGTATTTGAGTAACATCCAAATCATTAAAATCTCCAGCTATAACAAAGCCTGCATTTGGGTACTTTGTGGCTAAAAAATCCAAACTAGTTAAAATATGGTCAATATATAATTCAGCATTTGGGTTTTTGGGAGGAAAATATACTGTACACAAAATAATACTTGAAATTGACCGAGGGAGACGAGGAGGTCGCATATAAATCCAAATGATTTCTATACCAACAGGGACTGAAACAGAGAGACATCTCGGTTGAAAATTTTGTTTTATATATGCTGCGATTCCACCACCCTTTTTGTTTATACGTGATTGAGAAAAAGAAATAAAACCAGAAAGGGGAAAATACTCAATCGGTGTACTTTCATCAAGCCATGTTTCAGTCAAAACCAGGGTATGAACATCATATTTTTTTACTGTAACAGCTATCTCATCAAATTTGTTTCTAAGAGAACGTACATTTGCTAAATAAACATTTGGCAGATCATATCTTACCTCTTTATTCAACAGTGAAACCGGTTTTATAACAATCAAATTTTTTGTTCCATAACTTGGTCTTTCCTTTCTAAAAATCACACGTGTTGTTGATGATAACACTGGTATTGGTTGGACAATCAGCTTTCGCGAATTACCTGTAGTACAGATTCTGTTGAATTTATTTGTTTTCCTTCCATTTCCTTTGCTTCCCCGGTGGGTCTTTCTTTTTCGTGATATTCCTAGATCATGAATTCGCTTCCACACTGTATATTGTAGTTTGGGCAAATGCTGAGGAATGCGTGGAGTTTGGCGACATCTTAAAACCAGCGAGGCACGTTGTCTGTTGAGATATTGATGAGGGAGTGTTGAATTCAAGTATGGCGAAGAGGTACACGTATGGAGTCCTAGGCACTCATGCACATGAAGCTGATGACTGGAAGTTGTGGAATTCCACCCATGCTTGGTCGAAACACCGTTTGCGGACGGCCAATTATAGGAAGCAGTTATACGACTACGATGACTGATGTTTTGACGTTGAGGTCCTGGGTTTGGTTCTATGTCTTCACAGATGGTAAGAGACAGTTGAAATGTTGCTCTTGTGTTTGCATAGTATTCTATGCGAGCCCCTAGAAATTTCAAACGTTTCAGCTGACATTGCGGTAACTTTGATTTTGTGTTGAAGTTGCTGTCAGTACTTGTGTGTGCACAAACAGATAACAGAAGAAATAATACGATGGGCCAAGTTCGAAACATCGGTGAGTGCGGCACAACAGATCCCACTCTACGGTACTAATAGTAATACTTGAAGTGGGTGGGTTCAGACAAAGCTCACCTCAGACCCAGTGCCAGTGCAGTGGCATGATGCAATGCTGAGTTATGGTGTTAAATTAACACCTCCGGGTGTCATTTACAAATTTTAAACTGATTTTTAAAGAGTTTCTTAGTAACTGCACTTCTTGCTGATTTTTAATTTAAAAAAGACGATCAAGAATTTTACATTAAAATACTAGATTTTTGAAAAAATGTGAAAATAAATTTACACCACAGTAACACCAGCTGGTGTGGTCTCTTATTGAAGCTGGACGGGTGTTAAACCATTGATATTAACACCAACAAATATCAAATCAACACCATGTGGTGTCATTTTTGAATTAACACCAGTACAGTGTCAAAATAACACCAGGTACAGTGTCAAATTAACACCACGAAGTGTCAGGTGAACACTTTTCAACACCATCACAGTGCATTTTCTACACCTGTGGGTGTGGTCCTCTATTGAAGTTTGATCGGTTTAGATTTAACACCCGTGGTGTTAAATCTAACACCGATGTTTTTACAGTGTAACTTTATGTTGATATGGACAATAATGATTGAATGGACTGATAATGTTGTATGGCTTGATAATGTAAATTAAAATGATGTGGTTTAAAAAAGAATTGTTGGGTACACAGGGAAAAAGTGAAGTTGATTTAAACGAAGTTTGTAAAGATACGCTTATCGATAAAGCTCCATCCATTGTAGCCAACGATACCGACCCATTCCATGACCAATGCAACATGTCGAGAAGTTGGAGGAGATTGAAACTGAACAGAGTAAGAACAATGTATGATTTTTATTCCTTTTTCCGGTAATTTAATGATTTTTAGAATTTATATATACATCACTTCATTTTACCTTGGAAGCACGAAAATGAATCACCCCTATCAGGTTTGTTCAGTGTTATACGAAGCTGCATTCAAAAAGATCTGACCACATCACTCCACTTCTTCAATCCCTCAACTGGCTCCCCATATCAATGTATCACCTTTAAAATCCTTCCCATTGTTATAAGATGTGTAACAATATTGCCCCATTTTATCTCAAAGACTTCTGAAAGACTCAAAGATTTCGTCCATTCTCGTCCATTTCAAACCGATCTCTCCGTTCTGCCTCTACTCTACAATTACATTAACATCCTCGCACTAATACCCGTCAAGGTGACAGGACACTTTCTGTCATTCTTACACCTCTTTGGAACAAATTCACTTCTTGTACATTTAGAGCGCTGACAGTGTAGGTAAGTTTAAATCATTGCTTGAAACTTATCTATATTCATTATTATTTTTTATTTATTATCTATTTATTATAAGTTTTGTATGAAAATTACATTCTCGGTAATGATAGGCTGTATTTGAATATAAGGTGTGTTTTTCTTTTTCGTATTAATGCGCTCAGAAACGCCAGTGTTAAGCGTTATATAATTGTTATTTATTAAGAGTATCATTATCATCATTATTAAAAGTTTACATAAAGTAGTCGTTTGATTATTGATGTTGATATAAGATTATGTTGAATATTTCGTGGGTTTTATACTCTTGACAAAGGTGATATTTTTCTAAAAAATGTTTTACATGTTATACGAATGTTGTTCATGTGATGCATAGTTTATTTTTTTTTTACAAAGCACGCAAACAAAGCAAATATCCTGATATTGATGATCAATGATTGAATTGAATGCAAGTAGTATAAGTATATACATTCGAAGGCCGAAAGAAGGATAAGCTACGTTGATATCCTCCGCTAATGTATTGTACCTTGGTCATGACAAACCAAAGATGCTGAACCAATGCGTTTCCTTTTCAAAGCAAATAGTGAGAAACGAGAGGAACTTGATATATTTTAAATGGATGCAAAGAGGCATCAATGAAAGTATCATGCGTCCCAATGTGTTTAAGGGAAACTGATCGACAACATGGAGACCAGAAAATTTGATAATGTTGAAAATTTCGAAACTTCCCGCCGCGTTTTCTCTTTCCTTCCCCACATCTAACTGGCATCTAAGTGATACTGAAATGAAAATGCCTACGCAGAGGAAACGGGTCTGTTGATAAGTATAGGTTATCATTTCTACTTGCATTCCTTATCCGTTCGAGAGACGCCGAAATTCAAATGTATAATGCAAACCAAAAATACATTATAATGCAGAATGAGAATGCATGCAGTTCAATATCAAATAACTAAAAGGCCCGGGCATCGAAAGGAGAAAGCTTTGGTGTGACGTATTACTTGTGATATTCCAATCTGATGTAGACGTTGGTTAGCAAAGGATTTCAACACCAAACTTTCGTCTTTTCACAATCATTTAGTTCGTTTTAAGTGGCCATTATACAATCTGGTATATCTTCTCTTTTTGATAGTTCCTCCTATTAAATTGTGATTATAGGGTATGCGTGTACATGGCAAAACGTGGAAACTTAGTATAAGTATAATATACGATCTTAGATAGATAGGGTCAACTCTGGACCTTTCATCCAGTGTCACAATGGGACCATCTTTAAAAATACTTCCATTGTTACACTGGTAAAGATGCAAACTTGAAACTAGATTTCTTAGAGTGTACATGCATGATGGTATATTATGTCTCACCATATATGGGCAAGCGTACAAAAAAAAATGGTTACTTACTTTATGTATGCATATTTTTTCGATTTTTATGCCTCCGCCACGAAGTGGTGCCGGAGGCATTATGTTTTCGGGTTATCCGTCCGTCCGTCCTGCCGTCCGTCCGTCCTTCCGTATGTCCGTCCGTCCGTCCTTCCGTCCGTCCTTCCGTCCGTCCGTAATGAATTTTGTGGACGGGGTAACTATCAAAACCTTTTGAAGTATCCTAATGAAACTTGGCATGTATGTGTATTAGGGGGTGAAGTTGTGCCTACCAACATTTGGGTGCACATGCTCAAGGTCAAAGGTCAAAAGGTCAAGGTCAAATACATAAGATTTCACTATTCCCACCATATCTATGCAATGCCTGAAGATATTTTCTTGAAACTTAGTGTATACATGAATTACCCAATCAAGATTCTCTGGTGAAAGTTTGGGTCATGAGGTCAAAGGTCAAAGGTCAAAAGGTCAAGTAAAAATATTAAAACTTCACCTTTTTTCTCTGTACCTTGGAAATTGTTCAAGGTATCTTCATGGAACATAGTATATATACTTGTACTGACTGACAGTGATTATCTAGAAAATTTAGAGTTCATGGGGTCAAAGGTCAAGAGAAACACTTCAAAATTTTACTATTTCCGTCATGTTTATGCAATGCTGGCAGGATTATTTTTTTTAACTTGGTGTATGCATGCATAACCTAATAGAGATTCTCTGGAATTTTTTTCTTTTGTTTTTGCCTCAAAGGTCAAAAGGTCAAAGATCAAGTGAAAGTGCTGAACTAAACTTCCATATCTCGGAAGCGGCTCAAGTTATCTTGAAACGTACTACATATTTATGCATGTTCTGCCTGACAGTGATTATTAATAATTAATAATAATAATTGATATGATTTATATAGCGCCAAATCCACTCTGCAGAGTGCTCTAGGCGCGGAAGGAAGAGAAAGTGAAGGAGATAAAGGACATACAAATATCAAGTACATGTAATAAGTAGTCAAATTGAGGCTTTAAACAAGTGAGTTTTTAGACTGCTTTTAAAGGAGTCTGATGAAGAACAATTTCTTACTTATTTTATGAATTTTAGGGTCAAAGGCCAGATGAAAATGGTAACAATTTACTATTCAATACAGAAATTGCACTTTTGCTCCGTACCTTGAAAATAACTCAATGCATAAATATATGAATGGATCAAAGTCAAGTTAAAGTCCTTAACTCCCAAAGACATGCTCTCCTATTCATCCAATTAAACCTAGGTCAAGGAAGGTGAACATTTAACACATTTGTGACAAACTTGTCGTTTTAATATATATATATATATATGTATATATATATATATATATATATATATATATATCACCATACGTGAGAGAGATATAAAGATAGTACCGTGCTTTTTGTGAAAATGTAATCACACATTGTCCACACGTACTATCTGGACCTATTAGGAAAATCATGCATTATGGCGGAGGCATACCAGTCGCCATAGCGACATTTCTAGTTAAAATATAAACCATGAAAATTCACTTTTGAAGGTAGAAGTGACACGTGATATTATTTTTCCCCAGTTAATCTAATTCTGTTTAGAATTGAGTGGAAACTGGCCGTTTATTCAAATTTTAACATTTATGAATAAAATGCATTGCATGATTGAAAAAAAATACTGCGTATATCAAACCTTTATGTCTATCCAAAACAAATGTCTAATATCGTGAGAGAGAATATCACTGAATTGTTCTACTGCATTGCTGCATTCACTGGATCCACGTTTAAATTTGGAGAAACTTCCCCTTTAAATCCAAATGAGGAGGAAAATGTTGTGTCTAAAAACACTATTTGAATCCAGATAGCCTCCTTCCGCCACATGATATTTGTATGGGAACAAGGAATATTCTTCAAGTAGAGTTATGCCAAGAGCCACATGACTCCATTCAGGGCATGACTGTTTTCCCTGAAATGATACCTGTTAGGTTTTAGGACAATCGCACAATCTGTTCAAATGATAAAGTTATGATTTTTGACATGACGATTGTTTGGTGCCACATTCGCTGGATAAGAAATCTGCAACAGTTCTTGGTCACTGCATTACAAGGACAATGATATGAAGGAAACATGAAGAGAAATCCAACAAACTTAATTGTTCCCTTTCCTAAGAAAAAAAAAAAGAGAAGAAAAACCGCTAACATTTGCATACCTACTTATAATATAGTGGCAAACCATTGCCCGCCATGAATTCGATCCCGTCAAAGGATCGAAAGCCCACCCTGCTCCGGGTCATTAGTTTCACAACAATACACGCTACATGCTGTGAAATGCACTTAATCCATAATGTAAGTTATGTTGTGTGATCCTGTTTAGACTGTCACAAATGTACACACAAGTAGTTATGTACATGGGGGCTTGTCACAAATGTACACACAAGTAGTTATGTACATGTATCAAGGCTGTGTGCATGGTTGTTTTAATGTGTATGTACACGGGGTGACCAGATTAATGGGGAACATTCTATATGATATTAGATATAGTACATACAGGCTGACCAGATCAGTGGAGAATTTTCTATGTGGTATACCATGTAGCTACAGTACATGTATGCATGTGACAGGAAATACATTATAGCTCACTCAATCTAGAATGATTTAACCCATTCCAGAAAATTCTAGGAAGTGCTGGCTGAGTGAGGCACTGCCCTTGTAGCCCAATGTGATTGGTAGTTAATTTTGGCAATGATGTTATGCACATAGTTAGGCAGTGAGTCATCCAGGATTCCTGGAATTTGGACTTGCTAGTATGTTCAGGTATGTGGCCCCAGGTTGGAGAAAATTACAGAATGTACTAGAAAGGGGTGAATGGATAGTATATAAGCCGGAGAAATTCTGAGGTAGGCAGAGTACCCAACACCTCTGCTCTGAGAGTTACGTCACTTCTGGCTCTGAAGCGACTTGTTATAGTCAGTCCTGTGTTACCTGCTGACCTGCTATACAAACTGTGTTTGTGGAGATAAGGCCTGGGAGACATTTTGCCTGCAGAGAATTAATTTGCCTACATTGGAGATAGACTCCATATTTTAATGTCAACGGACATTGTTACGGCAAAGCTGTGACGGGCTGGATTCCTCGCTGGACATTATAAAGTGAATCGTTATTCAACGCATCAACTGGACGTGGTCGTCATAACGTCTGGATTTTATACGTTTCGCTGTGAACATTATACCGTGGACATCTATCGTGGATTTTACCCCGGATTTATACTGTGGATTAATGCAACCTGTGCCTTTGGAGTTACGTCGGAGGAATCATTCATCTGTACGTCAAGGATCATTCATCGGTGCATCGAACATCGTATCTGAACATTTTCAAAGGATTACTTGATAACAAACTATGTAAGTGATTCCATTACCGATTTGTAAGTGTTTCTATTGATCATTATTGTACTGATGTGAAAACCGATTACGAGTCTGTACCCACAATATCACTGTTAATAAACCGCCTGAACATTAGTTGATTGTTTCTTTTGTGCGATCATTCTCAGAGTGATTTTGGTCGTAACAAAATTGGGGGCTTGTCCGGGAAGTGAATTTAAAGCCAAAACTTAGAATTTGGAACATTCCGGAATTCAGAATATTGGTGCAGATATAATATCAGTTGAGTTGATTGTTCAATTGTACATTGTGTGTAATACATGTGACAATGTCAATCAGTACAATGGATGTTCAGGCATTTGTTCAGAGGACAGATTTGTCCCTCAAAGATTTGCAAAGGTTACGCAAATGTGATTTGACTGCTGTTGCACAGCATTTAAATGTTGATGTTCCACAAGGTGTAAGAAAGACAGAAATTCTTGACTTAGTAGCTGGTCACATGGAGCTCAAAGGAGAAATTGACACTCCAGATCAAGCTCAAATTTCGGATCAAACACGGCTTGAGCTTGCTAAATTGCAAATGAAGGAGAGAGAAATGGAAATGAAGGAGAGAGAAAGAACAAGGGAACTAGAACTGGAAAAAGAGAAGATGAGATTAGAAATAGAAGAGATCAAAGGGCTAGAGAAATGGAATTGAGAGAAAAGGAACTGGAAATGAAGAAAATTGAAGTGGAGCAACAATTGAAATTGCGTGAGATGGAATTGACTCATGCACAGACTGTTGGAAATCGTGAAAGGGCTCCCTCTGAATTTGATTTGGCCAAGAACATTCGATTGGTGCCAAAGTTTGAGGAAAACAGAGTTGATGCATACTTTGTGTCATTTGAGAAGGTGGCTAACAGTTTGAACTGGCCACAGGAATTTTGGCCCTTGCTCCTTCAAAGTGTGTTTGTCGGCAAAGCAGCTGATGTGTACTCATCTCTCTCTGAAGAGCAATCACGTGACTATGCTACAGTCAAGAAAGCAGTGTTGAATGCTTATGAGTTGGTTCCAGAGGCTTACAGACATAAGTTCAGAAATTCGTACCGCAAACAAGGCCAGACACATGTTGAGTTTGCTCGTGAAAAAGAAATGACGTTTGATAGGTGGTATAGATCCCTGAAAGTGGATCAGGATTTTGATAACCTACGTGAGGTTGTTATCTTGGAAGAATTCAAAAAGAGTGTTGCTTTCAGTGTGAGGTTGCACCTGGACGATCTCAAAGTGACAAGTTTGCATAAAGCAGCCTTCATGGCTGATGAGTATGAGTTGACTCACAGTGTACTCAAGCAGGAAGGAAGACCTACATCACACTGTGACTTTTAACTTCCCTCCCAACCGGCTCAGTCGTTGTATGGGAACACCGATGTGATGTTGAACGGGCTTGTGACGCGCTTGGGGATTCCCCGAATCCTCTCCTGAAAGGGGCAGATGGGTTGCAAGCGTAACCCGACTTGATAATCATCCCACTTTCAAGATAAGGTATTTAACTTAACGCATAGTTTAAGGCTCATTCCTTCCTCACCACACAAACAAAACTGATAAGGATCCATGAGCCATGAGCATCCATACTAAAAAAAAAAAAAAAAAAAAGGATCCATGAGCTGTCTGTAAGATGACTGATAGTGATAAAAACAATTCCGTGTGACCTAAAAAAAAAAAAAGCTCCCTGATATTTTTTGAATAAATGTAGTAGCCTGTTCGTAGGCGCACACACACACAAAAAAAGAGCACGCTCACATCCCTTTCTGCTTCCTCTTTCTTTCCTGACTTTCCATCCTGTCTACCAAACTGGGACAGTCACGCCAGCTGACACTGAGTACCACGTGGTACCAATATAAAATGTAACTTTTAAACAAAGACGGATATACAATCCACTTGCTCAAACTTCCTTCACAGAGAGCTAATTGTTTCCTCGCTCATATTTTCCGTTGGAGCTGCACCAAGAGGAGGAAACCTAGATATTCTCCTCTCCTTGACTTGTTTGCATCATATGCGTTAATCAGCATGAATAAAATGGCTGAGGCTATGGGAAAGTCGCTGCGTCGCTCATTTACTATTGTGCCTCTGCTGTTTGCACTGATATGCTCGACTACTGAAGAACCCGTTGTAGCATCAGCCAGGGTAGGACAAGACATACATCTCGACTGCGTAGGCCTACGTGGGCCTACTGAAAGCTTTTCTTCCGCTTACTGGTACAGACCCACGAGTAACTCTCAAGGAGACTACATTGCATATGCAACGGGCCATAGCTGTGGACTGTACGGTTCATTTCATGGTAGATTTTCAGTAACATGTCCTTCACAGTCTCTGTTTCGTCTCTTCATAGCTGACCCTATCCTGTCCGACACAGGTAGCTACGACTGTATAGTTAACGGAATTACGAGGACATATGACATTCACGTGTATAGTTGCGACTGCTATGTGGGAAGCGTCGAGGGTGCAGAATATCGACAGATCGAATGTCATGTAAGCAGTTATGACGCCTGGTCAGACTCGAAAGTAAACATCTATGTAAATATCGGAACAGAAAGCTTGCAAGTGGTCGGTAGTATAAGCACCTATAATGGACATGAACCCTATAGTCCATTAGTAACATTTCAAATACAACAATTATACTGGGACACTGAGCTTTCAGCGAGATTAAATCATCCTACTAAGTCCTTCTACGTTTTGTGCCCAGTGTCAGCCCTTCCACCTCCATCATCGACGTCAAGTAGGGCGCCAAGCACGATATCATCAATTTCACACGAACCGGTGAAGTCGACTACTACAGCAATTAGCTCCTCCTCAAGCTTAGCTCAGAGGCCGTCCACAGCACCACTTTTACTGGTTTCTCATTCATCAGTTCTTGTCTCTTCTCACTCTTCCGAAGACGTCGCGACTGGTGCAGATCCTTTGACAGAAGAGTCCCTGTCACGGAAACTAACAATCATTTTATGTGCAGCAGCTTTCGGCTTCTTGGCACTGCTCGTCATCCCTATATCATGTCTAATATTTAAACGTCGTCACAGGAGAACTCAATCACCATCCCCGAGCACGAAAACAAAAGGGTCTAAATCCACCGATAAAGTGAAGGCATCATCAGTGTACTACAGCAACACATCGGCTGTGACAGAATCCAAACGTCCTTCGCAGGACGTTCGAAATTTGCAGGTGGTCGACTATTGTCAAGCATCGCCACCCCAAACTGGCCGTGACGACTGGTCTGCGGAGGAAGGAATGGTGGTTAACGAGTTATACACCTCCAGCGGTGAGTTTCACAGGGATCCTCCACATAGCGAGGCAATAAAAGCGTTAGAGGGGTTCCAGAACGGTAGGGATTCCTTGGATCACCACTCAACTGGTTACACGACGGACTTTTGTTACCCATCGCCTTGCAGAGAAGAAGAAGTCAAAGGGATGTCGAATGGCGCTGCGAATCTGTATGAAAATTTGCAGGTTGAAAACTCTACGAGTCGTAGCGGTGCCACCTCAACTTCTGTGTACGAAATGGTTGACGAACAAGGAATAGATCAGAACAGTCCACAAGAGGACTTGGAGCTAACCCAATCTTCCAATCCGAGGGATGTCAGCAATTCCTTACATGACTTCAGTCTCCTTTACGCTCAAGTGGACATGAGTAAAAAGGGAAAGTAAGAAAAGTCTGAAATGTACAACTATATAAATCGATTTGATTTCATACAGATTTCAGTGAAGTGTTAACTCAAGATATGCTATGTAATTACAATACTGTGAATCAATGTAAAGATGCATATAATAGTTTTTATGAAGATATATTTTGTTTGTTCCATTTAAATGTTAGGAGTTTGAATAAACATTTTGATGAGTTAAAATTATTTTTGTTAGAGACTAATGCAAATCAGTCATTTTCTGTTATTAGTTAAAGTGAAACCTGGTTAAATTCCAATTCTGAAAATTATTTTGCTATTCACGGTCATTTTGACGGTTACAATATGTTTGTTAATAACAGGCCCGATTATAGTGGTGGAGGTGTTGCACTGTATTACATCGCGTACTTTTGAATGTGTTGTTCATGATGATATTTCGAAAATGGATGATATTGCTGAATCTCTTTTTTTTTTTTATTTATATCCCAGGGATTAGGAATATTGTGGTAGGCATTATGTACAGACCACCCAACTCCAATATCAAGGATTTCGTAACTTACCTTTCAGATTAGGTAACATCCCCACTTTCAAAAAAAAAAAAAAAGATTGTTTCTTCCTTGGCGACTTCAATATTTACCTACTTAAATCTGAAAATGATAATGTCGCCGATGAGTTTCTTCAAACATTTTGTCCTCTTTTTTTTCTTCCGTTTATTTTGAACCTACTCGTGTCACATATCACTCTACTAACCCTGATCGATAATTGGTTTTGTAATACCCACCCCTTACTGATTCCTACGTAATGCTTTCAGATATGAGCGATCATTATCCAATTCTGGCTTATTTCACTCTTAAAACTTCAGTTAAAAATGCTAAATCTTTTTTTTCCATTTCCTTTATTTAGTCGTAGAGTTTCGCCTGAAAAGTTAGCTAGTCTTGGTGCAGTTCTTGAAAATGCTGACTGGTCAAGAGTATTCGGAAGTGATGATATTAATTTGTCTTTTGATTATTCTATGGAAACATTTAATCATCATTTGGATAATGTAATTCCAAAACAAACCAAAAATAAATCACATTACAAAAAGACACCTAGGTTACCGTGGATACGAAATCAATTCTTCGTTCAATTAACAGGAAAAAGTCGCTGTATTATAGATAAAAATTGGGAGAAAAAAAATGAGCGATCAAAACATAAATACACTTCATATATTAATACTTTGACTATGAATACTAAACAAAAAATATAAAGTTGATATGAAAAATACTTTGAATGGCTGAAAACAAGCTATGAATTTTTCGAGTAAAAATTTAGGTATTAATATATAATATCAAGTTGCCAGATGAAACCATCATTGACCCTGTTTATATTGCAAATATTTTCAATTCTTATTTTTCTCAGATAGGTGAAAATTACGCTCAAAATTTCCCTGTATCAGAGAATCATTTTATTGAATATTTAGGTCAGCGCAATTTTAATTCTGTCTATTTTACTCTAACTAATAGACTTGGTTAAGAGATTATTGATATTGTATTTTCTTTAAAGAACAAGAGAAAATCGGGTTATGATGACATAGATAATTTTATTCTTCAAGGTGTTATATCCTCAGTCCCTGACCCACTTGCTGATATTCTTAATATGTCAATTTTTAACAGTGTATTTCCTTATACGATGAAACTGACCAAAGTAATTCCATTATTTCAGGATGACAAACCTGAAGTCAGTAATTATCGTCAAATTTCATTACTGTCATCGTTGTCAATCTTTTTGAGAAACTCTATAAGAAAATTGAAGTTGCACAAAATTTTCACATAATTCTCAATTTGGTTTACGACAGAAGCATAGTAAAACTCATGCTCTTTTATATTTTGTTGATATAGTAGCTCACGTATCGACAATCATTCTCATTTAATTAGTATTTTCTTGGACTTTTCCAAGGCATTCCACACAATTGATCACGATGGTTTACCCACAAGTTATCACAATATGGAATACGAGTTATTTAGGAAATAGAAGACAATTTGCTACAATCAAAGACAATTATTCAATAATAAGAGAAGTAAAATGTGTCGTTCCACAGGGAAGGATATTGGGGCCATTATTAATTGTTTATATTCATGGCATTTGTCAGGCATCTGAAGTACTTTTCTTTATTCACTTCGCTGACGATGCCAATGTATTTTTGCCCACAATGATATTAATTTTCTTGTTCAATTTATTTACATGAACAGCAAGAACTCACCACCGTCCATTTTTTATTCTGTGTTTCGAAGAAATCAATCAGTCCATGAGTATCCCACTTGACGTTCCAGTGAATTTTCTTTACCTCTTTTACAAACGCTTCTTGCTAAGGACACACTTATCTATACTGGCCCATATTATTGGAATTTTCCCAGCCTTTTTTCCCCTTTGTGCATCAGTTTATTTTTCTATTTGACATTCTGTACCTGAGGGGCCCACATTCTATAAGCTTTGTCTTTTTAGTGGGTCCCTCCATTTTTCGATGTCTGCGTATCGTTATTTTATCTTTATCACTTCAGTTCTCATGACAACGTGTTGTTACTCCAAGGTTGCACAATAATTGTAATTTTCTCAATTTACTTTGTTTTGATTATGCAACATTATTCTCTATTACCAAAGAAAGTGAAATGTCTATGTTCTTTTTGAAAATAAAGTTTGAATTGAATTGAATTGAATTTAAAAAAAATACTGTTTTGAATTTTAGTCTTTATCACGAAACGACTGTAGACAAACGAACGAAATGTCGTCTGTGTTTTTGTCTTAATTTCAAGTTTCTACATGAGAAAGTTAACTAATAAGTATCAAACAGATCGACGCAAGAGAGACAAGTAAAGTATGTCTCTCTAAAGTCACCTCGTTTCACAGTGTTTGAACTACTTTTAATGTGGTTGATTATTTGATGCTTGTACGTACTGCTTGTACCCACCAGTCTTAACCAATAAAACAGCAGCCCCCTCCCCCCTCCACCCCCAAAAAGCCAACTATCATGTTAAAGGTTGCTATTTACAGATAAAGCAAAACCCCAGCATTAGTGCTTTAAAATAGTCTTAAAATGTGAGTTAGGGATAGAAAGATCCACTGTAAAAATTTGAATAGGTAAAATCGATGTTAAGTATTGCTAAATACATTGTATACAAAATGTGAACAATAGTTATTATAATGAGAATGTTTCCAGATTAAACCGTCTACAGTTAGAAAAAATACAGATATCTCCTTATATTTTTGGCTTTATCGCGAACATTTTATATGACATATGTTTTGTGGTACAACAGACCTACACATATGTATTAAATGTCACATATTGATTTCTTTTACATCTCTGTCCCCAAAGGCGGACAGAACCATTAAGTAATCTAAACGAAAATTACTTTAAATTGGTAGGTGTCTCTCCTTCAGAGTAATTAATTCGTTTATCGCGTCAAATTAACCTGTTAATCTGTAACATTTAGCAAGGCCGGCGGCGGAGCGTTTTCAAAAGGGGGGCACTTCCGGGTTTCATGAGCTAGCAAAAAAAAAAAATTAAAAATGCCCTATCTCGAAAGAGCTAGCGAATAACATCGCATATTTTTTTTTTCTTTTCATAGTGTATAACTGGCAAGTCTTACTGAGTTTCGTTACATTATGTAGGCCTACTAGTCGGTATACTTAGGACCGCAGAAAATATTTCGACTTGCGCAAATGTCGACTTGGTATTGCGTTTGTTTGTGTGTTTGTTTCATTTCCATCTGATAAGATGGCTTGATAAATCATTTTCAGCTGCAATATAGCCGGTCTTCCATGGGGTCAAGCATTAACAACGTGTTAGTGCCATCATTAAGTCTCCTTTAGCTCTTGAACACACAGAAGGCTGCAGGGTGATATCACATTTACTGCTGGAGTTGTAATCATGCTTTACCATCTAGGCATCTACTCTGATGTGACGTCCTTTGAAATAAACAGAAAGGCAAGTTCAGCTATGAGTCTCGTAGGTTTGTAGGTAAATGATACTAACTAGTGTCGTTTTCAAAGGCCGGAAGCTTGATGAGCTATCATGTTGACATTCTTTCGTAATACATTGTACCAAGGTCATGCAAAATTAAACGTGCAGAATTGATGCATTTAAAGTTCAAGTCCATATTTATTTTCGCTTTTACACAGTAACATGATATACATCTCATTTTCTACAGTGACAGATATAATGCATGTGAATTAAAAAGAGTAAACATCAATAATTGAAACCATACAGTACACGCTTTGCCTCCTTTATGTCGACAAAAGAAAAAATGACTCTGCATGGTAACCACGAGTACCATGCAAATGTATTAGAATTAGTAAATAGTTATGATCAAGTCACCCTATTTATAAATTTTTAACATGATAGTACTTTGTGCTAGAATCGAGACCAGCCAAAATATCATTCCTATTACCAAAAGAAAGAAAGAAACTTTCACAAAAACGTACAATAAAAACTACATACATGTACATCATTGCTCTCTACCGTACTTGAACATCCAGATCTCCCATTTCCCACTCTCCTTGGCTGTGTTTACGTGTATGTTTGTCGTCCATAATAATTATGCTACACTGATTAGTTTAATCAGGCTTCCGTCACTATCAACCAAAGCTTCAGATGTTTTGCAGTCCATTGCAACATTCTACGTCATTTACGAATCATATCTATCCCTATTCCTTTTTTTTTCAAGATTGTGAAATATTTATGCATTACAAAGAGGAATTCAGGTGTTCAGAAGAGTGCATTCAGGTAGAATCACAGCTTGTATCATTCCATTTCATTATATAGAAATAGTTATACTATTATGTTTGTTTCATGTTAAAAAAAAAGGTATATAAAAATCAACTCCCATCAGGATATTGTCTTTCGGTGGTGGATAATTTGGGTCTTTCTTTACAAAAATGAAATACCCATCCCCACCCCCTTTCCCACCCCCCCACCCCCCCCCCCCCCCAAAAAAAAAAAAAAAACTCAAACAACTATTCCGTAAACAAACTTCTAGTGACGCACTTGCTTGCCACGCTTCAGGATCCGACAGCCTACCCTGCTCCAGGTTCTTGGTTGTAAAGCAATACAGTCTATATTGCTATGAAATGCACTTAATCCATACTGGAAATTCTGTAGTAATAGGCAATAGGCCTACTGATTAGGCACTCTATTTGAAAAAAGAGTCAACATTGAATAAGATGAGATCACTGAAATTAGATTTAAAAAAAAAAAAACAAACAAACTTATAGAACAGAGCCAAATTGGGAATGATTGTGATCTCTCCCTCTCTCTCTCTCTCTCTCTCTCTCTCTCTTCACTCCCTTTCTCTACCTCCATGTTTTGTTCGATCCCTGCCCCATTCTGTGGCATCTCATGAAGTGTTTTGCCAGTTTTTCATTTTTGACAAACTGTTATAAGCTACCGAAAATCCTTGCACCTGAACTGCTGAGAGCTAATATGTCAGTAAAGACATCCAGCCAAACGCTTCATGAAAAAAAAAAAATGGGCCCTTGTTTCTCTATCTGGGTTTAACGTTTTCCAAGCTCAGGCAGAATCCAAGAATTCAAGTCTTCTATACACGTTATTTACATTAGAAAATTAATTTTACAGTCTAAAGACCACTGGGAAGATTTACGTATCGGTAACTGTACACTCGGTTTGTTGAGAATAAGTGTGCATCGCTCATCGCTTTTCTTTGTTGATTCAGCATCAACTCTCCAATTTCATATCATGTCATTAGTATTAGGGAACAGCGATTTCCATTTCCTGTTCTCCGCACACACACACACACACACACGCATGCAAACGCGCGCACACACAAGAACTGTGTTTGTGCATAAAGATGTACATCTATAGTATACATATCATATGTATATTATAATCATATACAATTGAACATGCATATGTATGTATGTTATATGTATACAGTGTATATAGACAATAATAATGTTTATACGGTATATATAAAATATATACATATATTAATAAATATATATATATATATATATATATATATATATATATATATATATATATTTATAAAGAGACACAAAGAGAGGAAGGGAGAGAGAGAGAGAGAGAGAAAGGGAGGGAGGGAAGAGAGAGAGAGGGAGAGAGAGCTGGGGTCCCGACCGTGTTGTTGTATATCATATTTCTTATGACCAATAATGCGCGGATGTTCAACCCAATATCATTATTCCTTTATAAAATGTAACCTATAATGATGAAGTGATTAATTTCATAGTATCGTTGCATTTTGTGATATAGCAACTTTGAACCTATTGATAAAATGGCCCTTACAGATACACGCTAGACTTTACGGGTGCAGCCATGGTGTTATGTATACCAGTGAGTCATCTTATGTATTACTTCTGTAGAGCCCTGATGGAGGTTCAAAGAAAAGACCGACAGCTTGGCAACAAGCCACGTTGAACTATAGCCAGACTGATAGCTACGTCCGTTGAAAGCTTAATTTTCCATTTTCTCGCACTATAATAATGATAATAATAATAATAATAATAATGATAATAATAATAGTGAGACTCTTATAAAGCGCTCATTTCTTCCAAAAATAAAATACTCAAGGTGCTATATAATTTATATATACATATGTTTATAGACTACATATATATGCATTATGTACATATATTTCATACTTCGATGTAGTTCAGGCGATTTGCATTGATACGTTCTTCCTCTGGAGACACCGTCTGCTCATGAGACCTTTGAGATGGAGTTAACCCCCGGAAGGAAGTGAGCGGCAAAGACGCGGTGTTTGTATCACTGGCATCATATTGATGGTGATGAGTAGGCCTATGTCGCGGCAAAATGCTAACATTATACACAAACAAACATGGGGGGGGGGGGACTATACGTCGCACTGTCACTTTTAAGTTCGCTCTCAAGGTGCTCAAACACTGTGAACACTAACGTGATGAATGCAAAACGTTTGTGGCGCATTATTATGTTGGTTAATTGCTGGGGATTTCCCGGATCCTTGACTAAAAGGGGGAGTAGATGCGGATCTCATGCATTAAGGTTTCCTGTACCAAACCTAGACTTATTTCCTGATCTCCCTATATATAACCAAAACGAACTGATGAGGATTCATGAGCTGCTTGTAAGATGACTCGTACTGACAGAACAATCCAGTGACCTCAGAAGATAAAACTATTTCGGAAAGGATTGTACTTTGACGTAGAAAAAATATATAAACACACACACACACACACACACACTCACATCCCCTTTCATTTCCTCTTTTTTTTTCTCTCTCTCTCACACTGCCATTCTGTCTACAAAACAGGGACAGTCACATCAGCCGACACTGAGTATCAGGTGGTACCGATGTAAGGTTCCTCTTTTGACAAAAGACGGATATACAAGCAACTTGTTTAAATATTACTCAGTCTTCGTTCAGACAGAATGTTTCCTGGCCCATTTTCAGTTGGAGCTGCACCAAGAGAGGTACATATTCTCCTTCCATGGGTTAGTTTGCAGTATATATTCGTTGATCAGCACAAATAAAATGGTTAAGGCTACGGGAAAGTCACTGCGTCGTCTATTTGTTATTGCGTTTTTGCTGTTAGCGCTGGCAGGTTTATCCACAGAAGATACTGTAATATCATCCGCCAGAATAGGAGACAACATAAACCTCGACTGCATACTGACTGAAAACTATTTTTCAGCTTACTGGTACAAAAGGACAAGTACCACTCAACCGTACATTGCACATTCATCATCAAACAGAGGCTGTGGTCTAATTAGTCCATTTCAACGCGGTGGTAGATTCTCAACAACATGTCATTCCCAGTCTCCGTTTCGTCTCTCCATAGCCGACATTAACCTGTCCGACGCAAGTCACTACGAGTGTATAGTTGACAGAATTACAAAAATGACATATGACGTTCATGTGTATAGTTGCGATTGCTTTGTAGGAAGACTTCATGGTGCAGATTATCGACAGATCTTTTGTTATTTAGAAAGTAATGACGCCTGGCAAGAAGCGGAAGTAGCAGTTTATGTACAAGCGGGAACAAACAGCATTTATGTATCTGGTAATATATACATCACTGAAAATCGGCAGCCATATGTAACTTTTCAAATACAATTATCATACTCGAACACTGAGCTTACAGCGGCGTTCAATCATCCAACTCATCCTTTCTATCTTTATTGTCAAGTACCTACCCTGCCTTCACCATCATCGACATCAAGTACGGCGACAAGCACGATATCATCAATTTTAGACATTTCGGTGAGGTCGACTGCCGCATCCAACTCCTCCTCAAGCTTAGAGGTTGTAATCCACAGCATCACCATCACCGGTTTCTCCATCATTACCAGTCCCCGTGTCTTCCAACTCTTCTGACGACGTCGCGACTGGTACAGATCCTTTGTCAGAAGATTCCCTATCGCGGAAACACACCATCATTTTATGTGGAGCAGCTTTCGGATCGTTAGTTCTTCTCGTGATCCCAACGTTATTGTCTAATTATCAAACGTCGCCGAAGGCGAACTCGACCATCATCCTCGAGCACGAAAATCCAAATGCAGGAATCTGCTGATAAGGACAGAGCCTCATCAGGGTACTACAGCAGCACATCGATTGTGACAGCTTCCAAACGTCATATGCAGGATGTACGAGATTTGGATGTGGACGACTATTATTGTCAAGCATCGCCACGCCAATCCGGCCTTGATCGCTGGTCTGCGGAGGAAGGAGTGGTGGATAACGAGTTATACATCTCAAGCGGTGAGTTCTATAGGGACCATTCATCTGAAGAGGCCAAAGCGTCAGAGAGGTCCAAGAACGGTAGGGATTCCTCGCTGGCATTGAATCGCCACTCTGCTGGTTTCTCGACGGACTCTTGTTTATACACATCGCCTTGCAGAGAAGAATCCACAGTAATGTCAAACATTGCTGCGAATTTTTACGAAAATTTGCAGGTCGAAAACTCTACGAGTGGTCGCGATGCAAACGCAACTTCTGTGTACCAAATGGTCGACGAACCAGGAAAAGATCAGAACAGTTCACAAGAGGACAAGGAGTTCACCAAATCTTCCAGCCCGAGGGATGCCGGCCATTCCTCTTATGACATCAGCCTTCTCTACGCTCAGGTGGACATGAGTCGAAAGGGAAAGTAAGAGAAGTCTGACGGGTATAACTATAATAGTCCATCGATTTGATTTCATAAAAAAACTGAAAATTTGTACTGAGTTATATATCGAATCAACATCAAAAGACAAGACGAGACAATCGATCAAACAGCGATCAGCTGTTTTCCTCTTAATGTTAAGTTTCAGAGAATATAACTATCACGTATACTAATACATACAAACGCTGTCAGAACTCTGCTAGAGTTCGTTTTATTGCGTCGAATTATCCTGTAACTTAGTGTGCCATAGATACAAATGTAGTATGTTGCACGTGGATCGTAGAAACCTGATCCCTGAGACAGCCCCCGTTCTTATATAAAATTCAGTCACTATAATACCCACGGCGAAGTATGCCTGAAATTGTCATAATATCACTCCTCGGTTGATACTATCAACTATCATTATACCGTGTCCGTTCTACCTGTGCAAACACAGCAGTCGTTATTTTGTATTTTACTTTGATTGTTTCATCACTGTTCTAATCAGACAGGAGTGGTGACTGTGATAATCAGAGTTTTCCCTTCTCTTAGACTGCCTTGAATTTTGTAAGGTGAAACGGCGTCATTTCTATCTTGACAGATTGTGTTGTCTTACAGTTTGCCATAACGGTTGAGCCAAACTTTGACAGAACAAGGCAAGAGGCGCATTTCATGTTTTTGTTTTATTATGTGTTACAGTTCATGTTTTGGCAAGTTTGCCGGAGTTTCGTTGAATACTGTAAATCTTGCGTAAATTCGGCATAATTTGGACCGGAGCAACTTTATGTCGACCTACCCTAACGTCGACTTAGACGTGTTTCACACACTGTAAGGCGTTAGCAGTAACGTCTCCTTTTATATCTGGTCATGAACACATACGGCTGCAGGGCGATATGACAGTAACTGTTGGAGCTATAGATGTGAACCTTTTAAGTTAATTGATGCTTTTCTTAAAATTTTACTCTAATAGCGTCCTTTGAAATAAACACAAAGGCAAGTTTAGCCAGGAGTCCCGCATAAAGTAAATGATATCAGTGCAGACCTCCCAACCTTGCCGACTAAATAAAAGGATGATCTGGCTCATAAGTACGAATGATAGAGCAGTTAAAATACGAGTGTGTAATAAAGTTATAGAGAAATATCGGAAACTCATATTGGAACAAGAGATGGGAATGGTCAAAATTTAGATTCTTTCCTCCATAAATTCAGAAAATTTGGGAGGTCTATTTAGTGTATTCAAAGACCAAAACTATGATCAGCTATGATCAGTTGACATCCTATCATTTCATAATACAATACTGGACCTTGGTCATGCAAAATTAAATGTGTGTAAAAACATGAAAAACAACAAGACATTGGTCTGGGATTTGAAATGGACATGATGGATGCGAGGTGGCTCGGGTCTCCATTACGTTTCAGGGAAATGGATCGACAACACAAAAACCTGAAGAAAAAAAAATCGGATTGTTAAAAATATCGAAATTTCCCGCTCGGTCTCTTTTTCTTCTTCCACATAGAACCGGTTTTGATGAAAGTGATCTTGAAATTGAAAATGGTTACACAGAGGAAACTCGAAAGGGCAACGAATCTATCGATAAGGCATTCGAATAAAACTTTCAAATCAAACTATTCGAATCAAACGTTACATTAAAGGACAAGTTCACCTTCATAGACATGTGGGTTGAGTGAATGCAGCAATATTAGTAGAACACATCAGTGAGAGTTTGAGCAAAATCGGACAATCCGTTCAAAAGTTATGAATTTTTTAAGTTTCTGCTCAGTCACGGCTGGATGAAAAGACTACTATAGCTTGTGATGTCACATGAGTACAATGATATAAAGAAAGAATAAAGAAAATTCAACATATTTTCATTTTTCTCGCATAACAAAAGAACACTCGACCTCTCTCTTTCAGAAGGCAGGGGGAATAGTATTACCCTTATCATACGTCAGTAGCAAGTCGAAGAAATGTGCACCCTATTAAAAAAGTAAAGTTTTGTGAAATTCTCTTTTTATTTTCCTTATTGTATAGTCGTAGTCATGTGACATCATACACTGTAGTAGTCTTCGCTTCCAGCAGTGACTGCGCAGATACTTAAAATATTCGTAACTTTTGAATGGATTGTCGGATTTTCTTCAAACTTTCACTGATGTGTTCTACTAATATTGCTGCATTCTCTCAATCCTTGTGTATATGAAGGTGGACTTGTCCTTTAATAGGACAGAATTTTATGAGAAACGCATGCAATTCAATGTCGAGAAACGAAGTGACATCGTGACGAAACTGTCCCTGAGATCAGTTGAATTGAATATGGGAATGATCTCAGAGCTTAGTGAAACAGGTCCCTGGTGAGACATCCTGATATACGCAAGTATATTAACGGCTAATCTTGACTATAAACTTTCTTCTGGTGTGGTCCCATTCACATAGTTCTTTTTAAATCACTGCTGTTGGTATATTTTGCCATTTTTTATTGCGTCTTTCTTAGTTCAATGATACGATGTGTTACAAAAGAAACATTCAGGGTATGCGTGTATGTACATAGCAAAACAGGAAAACTTAATTAAGGATGAAAATACCACATTATATAGATCTGTATATTCATTATTATGCATTGCCTCAAAAGGTAAATGTACATAATGCAAATATCCCAACCTGGAAAGGCTTTTAGTCTAATACGTGGAAAATTTGTAAGTGGCAATTCTTCGGTGAATAAACTGCAATTGGAAAATGCATTGCATTGCGGATGGAAGGATAAATTTCCCTAAATCGATATCACCAATATTATACAATTATTAATGTACTATACTAACCTATGACAAATCTGAGTCACTTTCCCCATTTCTGTAGTTGTTTTTATTCCAATCTTCTAAAAGTCGCTAAAGGAGCCCATTGACCTGTTAATGAGACACTGCCAATAGTTGTCGAAAATAATTTTACAAAAACGCCTGCGTAAACTTATGTTATGTCCTCCTCCGATCGTCATGCGATACACAACGGGAAAAAACTAAACGTAAAGAAAGTAGTAAAAGGATTCAAGATTCAAGATTCAAGGTTCAACTTTATTTTCACTTCCATCAAATAAACAAAGAAATTATGTACATTGCATATGTACAGGATATTTGTAATACTTGCAGAACATAATTTGACAAGGTACTATTATGAAAATGAGAAGTAGATTCAATTACATTTTTGTTAATATATACATAAAGCGTATAATACAAGTCAACTAAGGATGAGGATGGAAGTGGAGGGTCCCACTAAAGAAGCAGAGCTTGTACGATATGGGACCCTCAGAAAATACACAAGACAGCAATATAAAACAAAATAAAACTATGTGTTGTTTGAAGGTTTGCATGGTGAAGTAAATGAGGAAGAAAGATTTGCGGTGACACCATGTGTATGTAGTCCTTAATCGGATCGCTGTTTGGCAGAAGAGCCTAGAAAGAGGAGAAACGAAGAGGGAAGCGACATATGGGGGTTGTGAGGAGGGCAGAAAGTGAAGAGTGGGAGACAGTAATGGGCTAGAGGTTGAAGTTGCACTAGTGGAGACGGTAGAGAAAGGAACACAGAGAGTGGTAAGGAAGAATAGTGTGAGAATCAAGTAGGATGTTCGGACATCGTTAGAAGGGGAAAGATGAAATAGAAGGGAAGAGGAAGAGGAAGGAGTTGAATGTTGGAGAATCATGGAGATAGGAGAGAGCAGTAAAGATTCATGAAACCAAGAGAAGAAAAACGAAGTCGGCGAACAGTGTGGCTATGGAGTGCGGAATCAATGGAGAAAGGACGAATAATCCCTCGAAGGAAGGGTAAGTAGAGGAGAGATGAGAATATGTTGATAGAAGGGAGATAGAGAGAGAGAGAGAGAGAGAGAGGCGGGGGGGGGGGGGACAAAGAAAAGAAGTAGAAAAGAACAAATTGAAATTCAATACGTAAATCAGAGGGAGCTAGTATGGATCCTAGAATGAAATGCTGCTGAGAGGGAGAAAAAATGGAAAGGAAAATTGATGACAGTTAAGTCCTGAAAAGGTTCCTGTGGGAGAAAAGCAAAAATAAGAAATCAAAATGAGGTTAAAGTGTAGACCTGAGGAGAGAAGACAAGAGAAATAACCTGTGGAGAAATGTGTAAATTAAGTAGTGGTCCTGAAAAGGACCGTTGGGTTGTATGGAAGGAAGAAATAAAACAAAAAGAAGAAAGAAGAGAAGAGAACAGAAAAGAAAAGAAAAGAAAAGTAGTGTAGAAACAGACAAAAGTGTAAGAGAGAGAGAGAGAGAGGAAAGAGAAATGAAACACTGAGTAAAGGTGCTAGTGAAAGTAGCGCAAGAAATCTAGTTATAAGAATAACTAGGAGAACCGAGGAACTTGACGTTTCGGGCAGATTGACTGTCCTTCGTCAGAAGTGAAGCGTGATCTGAGAAGAGGCGGGCTATATATGGAGAATGCGGACCTAGAAGGAAGTGGTCTGTTGCGGCGGGCTCGCAGGCGAGCTGAGCGTCGGCTGTTGATGGAGTGTTGCGGTCGTTGATGCGTTCTATTGTTCTCGGAGTGTGTTGATGGCGGAGTATATCTGTGAGAGCTAACTTGGCTGTTAGTAGGTCGTGGCCGGAGATTGGGGTCCGGGTTAGTGGTTGGGGTGGATGCCGGTGGTGTGGATGAATTGTGTCGGTGAGGGCGTCTTCTCGAACCAGCGATAGGTGTGGTCGTGAGTGGGAGGCTTGGTTGACGTCGTGGGCGCTGTTGTGAAGAGGTGGGGGAAGAGATATGAGAGGAAGAAGTAGAGGGGGGAATGTGCTGTGGAGAGAGTGTGTTGTTGTTGTTGTTGTCATTGTTGGTGTTCGATGGTTTGTTGATGAGAGGGAGCCAGATGTTGTTGATGTGGAGTCCAGTATCCTGTGTAACAGTGTCGTGTGTGTGAATTTCTATGGCTTCTCTGATGCGTCGTGTGTTCCAGTTTTTGATGGATGTGATGAGTTTGCTGTCTTCCCAGTTGATGCGATGTTCCGACTGTTGAGCGTGTTTCACGATGGCTGACTTTTCCCATTCCGACCGTCTGTAGCATGTTTTGTGTTCTTTCAGTCTGGTCTCTAGCGATCTCCCTGTTTCACCTATGTAGACTTTGCCGCATTCGCAAGGGATACGGTAGACACCTGGTTGTTTGTGTTTGGGGTGCTTGTCTTTGTGTGAGTGCAATGAATTGTGAAGTTTGTTGGAAGATGTATGACGGACCTGGATGTTGGCGGACTTGAAGATGCGTTGTAGTTTGTGCGAGGTGGCGCCGAGGTAGGGAAGATTTACAGTTGTGATGGGCTGTTCCTTGGCTGCTTGGTTGGGATGAGAAGGTGCCTGAGTGTTGATTTTGTGCTTGGGGTATTGGTTGATAGTGGTGAGTGTGTCTGTGATATGTTCGAGTTCTTGTCGAAGATGTTCTTGGTCGCTGATTTGATGAGCACGTCGGATGAGAGCGTTCGGTACTGACTGGCGGACTGCTGGATGATGGAAGGAGCGGTAGTGAAGATATCTGTCAGTGTGAGTGGGTTTGCGGTAGACCTGGTGAGAGAAAGTGCCAACGTTGGTCTTTGTGACGAGAACATCGAGGAAGGGGAAAGAATGATTGTGTTCCGTTTCCACTGTGAATGAGATGTTAGAGTGTTGTTCGTTGAGGTGTGAGAGGAAGTCGTCCAGTTGATCTGCTTGGTGTGGCCAGATGGTGAAGATGTCGTCGACATACCGGAGCCAGAGTGAAGGTTTGTGCTGTGCTGTGGCTAGTGCGTGGCTTTCGAAATGTTCCATGTACAGCCACTCGTTGGCAACACAGAACACCACATTAACAATTCCAAACACTTCATTGACATTCTCTCTCAAACCACCATCAACCCTACAGACACCCTCGTCAGCTTTGATTTAGAATCACTCTTCACCAGCGTTCCAGTCAACGAAGCCTGTGACATCATCAAACAACGTCTCACCGATGACCCTTCTCTTTCTTCCAAAACACAACTCACACCACAACAGATACACGACCTCCTCCTCACATGTCTCAACCCTACCTCCTTCCGATGGAGGGACACACACTACAAACAGCAACAAGGCGCAGCCATGGGCTCCCCCCTCTCACCGATCATTGCCAACATCTACATGGAACATTTCGAAAGCCACGCACTAGCCACAGCACAGCACAAACCTTCACTCTGGCTCCGGTATGTCGACATCTTCACCATCTGGCCACACCAAGCAGATCAACTGGACGACTTCCTCTCACACCTCAACGAACAACGCTCTAACATCTCATTCACAGTGGAAACGGAACACAATCATTCTCTCCCCTTCCTCGATGTTCTCGTCACAAAGACCAACGTTGGCACTTTCTCTCACCAGGTCTACCGCAAACCCACTCACACTGACAGATATCTTCACTACCGCTCCTTCCATCATCCAGCAGTCCGCCAGTCAGTACCGAACGCTCTCATCCGACGTGCTCATCAAATCAGCGACCAAGAACATCTTCGACAAGAACTCGAACATATCACAGACACACTCACCACTATCAACCAATACCCCAAGCACAAAATCAACACTCAGGCACCTTCTCATCCCAACCAAGCAGCCAAGGAACAGCCCATCACAACTGTAAATCTTCCCTACCTCGGCGCCACCTCGCACAAACTACAACGCATCTTCAAGTCCGCCAACATCCAGGTCCGTCATACATCTTCCAACAAACTTCACAATTCATTGCACTCACACAAAGACAAGCACCCCAAACACAAACAACCAGGTGTCTACCGTATCCCTTGCGAATGCGGCAAAGTCTACATAGGTGAAACAGGGAGATCGCTAGAGACCAGACTGAAAGAACACAAAACATGCTACAGACGGTCGGAATGGGAAAAGTCAGCCATCGTGAAACACGCTCAACAGCGGAACATCGCATCAACTGGGAAGACAGCAAACTCATCACATCCATCAAAAACTGGAACACACGACGCATCAGAGAAGCCATAGAAATTCACACACACGACACTGTTACACAGGATACTGGACTCCACATCAACAACATCTGGCTCCCTCTCATCAACAAACCATCGAACACCAACAATGACAACAACAACAACAACACACTCTCTCCACAGCACATTCCCCCCTCTACTTCTTCCTCTCATTATCTCTTCCCCCACCTCTTCACAACAGCGCCCACGACGTCAACCAAGCCTCCCACTCACGACCACACCTATCGCTGGTTCGAGAAGACGCCCTCACCGACACAATTCATCCACACCACCGGCATCCACCCCAACCACTAACCCGGACCCCAATCTCCGGCCACGACCTACTAACAGCCAAGTTAGCTCTCACAGATATACTCCGCCATCAACACACTCCGAGAACAATAGAACGCATCAACGACCGCAACACTCCATCAACAGCCGACGCTCAGCTCGCCTGCGAGCCCGCCTCAACCGACCACTTCCTTCTAGGTCCGCATTCTCCATATATAGCCCGCCTCTTCTCAGATCACGCTTCACTTCTGACGAAGGACAGTCAATCTGCCCGAAACGTCAAGTTCCTCGGTTCTCCTAGTTATTCTTATAACTAGATTTCTTGCGCTACTTTCACTAGCACCTTTACTCAGTGTTTCATTTCTCTTTCCTCTCTCTCTCTCTCTTACACTTTTGTCTGTTTCTACACTACTTATCTTTTCTTTTCTTTTCTGTTCTCTTCTCTTCTTTCTTCTTTTTTTTTTATTTCTTCCTTCTATACAACCCAACGGTCCTTTTCAGGACCACTACTTAATTTACACATTTCTCCACAGGTTATTTCTCTTGTCTTCTCTCCTCAGGTCTACACTTTAACCTCATTTTGATTTCTTATTTTTGCTTCTCTCCCACAGGAACCTTTTCAGGACTTAACTGTCATCAATTTTCCTTTCCATTTTTTCTCCCTCTCAGCAGCATTTCATTCTAGGATCCATACTAGCTCCCTCTGATTTACGTATTGAATTTCAATTTGTTCTTTTCTACTTCTTTTCTTTGTCCCCCCCCCCCCCCCCCGCCTCTCTCTCTCTCTCTCTCTCTCTCTCTCTATCTCCCTTCTATCAACATATTCTCATCTCTCCTCTACTTACCCTTCCTTCGAGGGATTATTCGTCCTTTCTCCATTGATTCCGCACTCCATAGCCACACTGTTCGCCGACTTCGTTTTTCTTCTCTTGGTTTCATGAATCTTTACTGCTCTCTCCTATCTCCATGATTCTCCAACATTCAACTCCTTCCTCTTCCTCTTCCCTTCTATTTCATCTTTCCCCTTCTAACGATGTCCGAACATCCTACTTGATTCTCACACTATTCTTCCTTACCACTCTCTGTGTTCCTTTCTCTACCGTCTCCACTAGTGCAACTTCAACCTCTAGCCCATTACTGTCTCCCACTCTTCACTTTCTGCCCTCCTCACAACCCCCATATGTCGCTTCCCTCTTCGTTTCTCCTCTTTCTAGGCTCTTCTGCCAAACAGCGATCCGATTAAGGACTACATACACATGGTGTCACCGCAAACCTTTCTTCCTCAAAATAAAACTAACCGATGTCAACTGACATCAAGATGATTGGGAAGGGAAACAGAAAGAAAAGGGGAAAAAAAGAGAAAAAAAGAAAAAAAAAAGGGGGAAACTACAGCACGTGCCATCGTGGACGCAAGCAATCTAAATTCCATAATGTAGAATAAGTGATGAAATACAAGCTGGATTGAATATAATGCAAAACATTTTTTATACGTAATTATGTTGGTAAAA